>JBAMNC010000738.1:0-726095 GCA_037902135.1 Cetoscarus ocellatus | reverse complement strand
TGATCCTGCTCCATTTAATTTTAGGAAAACAAGCTCAAGACTCTCCTGTTATGCTCATCAGGTGTGCTTCTTTGCTTGTTTGTTGATTCCCCCTCTGAACGCTGGTCTGTGTCATTATTGTCTTGACTATTGTATTGACTGCTTATCAAAGCTGTGACACTTTTTATCAAAGCATTTGAAGGGTTGATATTTCTTACAGTTTGTGATGTGATTTTATTTAGCAAGATTATGTTGCATGTTAAAGCTACACCAGTTGAGAACCACTGCTCTTGGATGAGGTGAGAGAAAGAGAAGTAAGGATAGAAATGGCAAAAAAAAAGAGAGAGAGGGCCATGAGTTATAATTTCAAAGACTGACATAAAAATCTTTTCGATAATCCCCACGATGCATCTCCAGGACGTCCAGGAAATGAGCAGTGAAACCTGGATCGGACACCAAGACCTTTTCCAGACAAGCCGACGCCCCCTCCCAGTCTGCAGCCATGCGTCCCCACAGTGCAGCTTCACATTTACAAAAACACAGTGCAGTCTGGGACACAGAGGAGGCTTTCATTCCTCACATGGCTGTCATGTTGTGACCGAAATCCAAGTCAAACGTGGACGTGGAAAATTTTTAATCTTTGTAACAATCTCCTGAGTGGCAACTTTATTTCAACAGAGAGGTTTTTCTTTCTTTTTTGTTTGATTTTTTTCTACAAAACAGCGAAGAGTTGGCAAAGTAGACCCTCCCTCCCTCCCTAATAGTCCCCTGCAGATTCTGTTGCAAGATTTTTCTTTACAAAAGCACACAGAAAGAAAAAATCAGAGGACTTAGCAGTAAAGCTGTAAAAATAGACACGCACTACCCTAACATATTAAAGCACATAAGAAAGGGTCTTTTCTTTTCTTTCTTTCGAGGGATATTTTGGTTGGGGTGCCACACTCGGTCAGACCTGCTGAGTTTTAACGACGTGTGCTACAGTAGAGTGTATGCATGTCGAGCGCGTGAGGATGTTTCTGTGAATTGTGTGTTTTTAAAGCATCTTCAGAGGGGATTTTTGTGGAGGTACACAGCGAGAATCCCCTCCAACCTCGTAGAGGGAGAGCACACACAAAGCTGAGAGAGAAACAGACATTCAGACAGGAGGTTAGAGGAGGTTTTGACCCTGACTGTTATCTAGAAACCGCAGCATGCTTCCTGTTTTTCTGGCCTGTAGAGTCCAAAAGTCAGGTCTAATTTGTATCCTAGAGAATTCCCCAGGAGAAGTCTGAAGCAGACCTCAACTGTGGCCTCTGCACCGGCACAGACATTGGTGAGCAGATATCCAGATCCCCCTCTGAACGCCCCCGCCTGCTCTGTCAAGTGCAACGTCTGGAGTGGAGAGCAGCTTTAGTGCCTTTTCATGGACGACACTCTCTTCTTCCTGGCTGCCAGCATCTCATAGAAAGGATCCCTGCTGATGGCAGCTCTGTGGACAAACGCAGAGGAAATGGAAAATGTCACTGACACTGGCTTCACTGGTTTAGACAAGACTGTAGCACATGGAAGCTTCAAACATCACACCTTGGATTAGATTGTTATTCTGAAGGTAGAGAGAAGAAATAAGGACAAAGGGCAAATATTTCATGCACGCTTCTCTTTGAAACATCAGTAACATTTTTTTAAAACTGCAGTTTATCTTTGAATACATTTATAGTTAAAGGCTCCATGTTTTGCCTCAACTCAGGTACACTGCTAGTGTATGTTCAGAGTCACTAATGTTCATCAAAGCTTATAGTATTCACTTACAGAGTGCCCCTGATCCACCTGTATTCTTTTGATTTATTGTTACAATGTCATTGTTACAATAAATCAAAAGAATAGTCTATTAAAGAATAATTTTTTGGGCTTCACATCTGTTTATGAAACAAACAGACTATCACCATAAAAGGAGCCGGTCAACTTTAGTAAAAAGCAGACTTTGAGTTATCAACAAATTAATATTAGTTTAAATATTAGTGTCAGTGAGAAAGAGTTCAGAAATATTGGCATATCAGAACGATCAGCAAAAATTCAACCCAACTTATTCCTAATATATTGCCTCAACTGGTTCATGTATTTGATTTTGATGACTGAGTATGCTCACAATAGCAAAAGTAAAAAAAAAAATAAAAAAAAAAAAATCTAGTTTTCATATACTGAATACCCCGGATCCAGTTGCATTTTCCCTCTGTCTGGGATGCTCTGTTAGAGGTCCTGCCCCCTTCCCCACATGGACTAAGTCTGCTCTGATTAGTTGACCAGTCTGTTCTTTGGTAATTGGTCAGTTCAGTGGTGCTCTGCACCATGTTGTCAATGACCCTGCATTCATTCTACAGTCCATGCTGTCACTGACTCTTCAGTCATTGTATAATGCATGCTGTCAACATCTCATTTTAAAGTCCAAGATCTGCCCTGGGCTTGCCAGCCCAAGCCAGTGGGTTTAAAATAAAAAATGTTAGGATGTCTATTTGGGGGTGTCAGAGAAACAAGTAGTTTCAGGTTGTCTGTCTTGGCCAGGACATTCTTGTAAATGAGATTCTTAGTTTAACTGAGGCTGACCAGGTTAGATGAAGTGGTATTTATTATATAATTCACATTATGTAGTTTGGTGGATACTTTGGATGCTCAAAAAAATATGTGGAAGAATAGATAGATAGGTAGGTATGTAGATAGACTTCACTGATCCGAAGCTGGGAAATTGTGGTACTACAACAGCTGATTTCAGGGAAAGGAAGTAAATAACATATACACACTAAAAAGAGACTAAAGATTTTTAGAAAATATAATATACCTATACACAATAAATACAATTAATAAGGCAATAGGAGTCCACTATAACACTTGGTATAAACAAGGCAGAGTAAAGTTGCAGGGGTTAAAGTGCAGCTTTTACCATTTAAGCAACTGTTGCTCACTGTGGGACTTATGTTTGATGTCTATCACACAGAAATAATCTTTATCAGCTTGTAAGACACAGTATGCATAAAATAAACAAATACCCAAAAATCCATAAGTATGGTAAATGCAAGGGCAACAGACGGTCAAAATCACATCAAAACATGGTTCTAAAATGTTATCCATGTTGTGACCCACGTTGTTCCTTTATGTAGCTGTGGTTTGAGAACTTTGCATTATCATCCCTCATACCAAAGAAATGCAAACAATACCTTCTGAATGGCTTGGAAAACCCCTACCCTGCAACAATGACCCTAACATTTGGGTAACAAACATGTCTTGTAATTTGCATTGTGTACGATGTTTTGACTTAAATAGGCAGAAGAAAAGAAAAACATTTACTTGATGCTGTTCATCCATTCGTCTTTTTCCTCTGCAGTGGGGGCGGAGATTCGGTAGAAAGTGTGGTTGCCCTCGACGACGCGTCCATCAGCCTCTGTTTTACATGCTTTTATCACCTGGTCCTTGTTGTCAGAAATATAAAGCTCAAAGCAATTCTGTTGAGGGAAGAGACCAGATTAGGGATTACAAAAAAGTTTATTTACTTAATGCAATTGTAATTCAAATTAAAGCTGCAAGCAGCATTGGACGGGTCCTCGCTCACAGGTCCCTCGTGCCCGTTTGACCTCCATTTTCAGGGTTTCATCCCTTTTCATCACTTTTTGAACTGCTTTAAGTTAGACTGAGGTGTGTAGCTGCAGCTCTGTCAGGAGCCTAAGTCTTTATAATGGGTGTGTATTACACACTCCATTCAGTGATTCACATGACCAGCTGCTGCCTCATCCAGATTCAAACTGCAGCAAAGCAGCACAGTAACCAAAAGTCTAGAAACATTTCCTCACCAATGCCACATTTTTGACCACATCTCTGTACAAGTTATATGTGTGAACTGGAAATGTTGTCAGGAATCCATCCGTGTAATTTTCAAAGCTGTAGGACTTTTTGTTTTTTCTGTAGAGGCTTAACTTCCACAGTTTGTCCAGAGCTGTGTTTCATTCCCAATTCATTTCAATGGGAGGAGCTGGGAGGGCTTCTTTGAGGTTCACCAACTTTGAGGGCTTGTCATTCGGAAACCATTTGAGAAACAACAAAATCCTACATAACTTTTGATCATCAATGCCTCCTCTGTCATCTCTCCGGGTTTCAAGCTGATACCATTTACGGCCTCGGAGGAGATCATTTTTTTCTGGAGAGTAGTAATTTTACTTTGAAAGGCAAATTGCCGGTTTCCTGTTTGAGATAGGTCAGGGGTGTCAGCGCGTGATTTTTGTGTCTCGATGAGACCAACGTTTTGACACTGGTTTGACCTCTCTACGACATTCCTTGTTGCCTTGGCAACCATTTTTGTGCTCCATTTTGCACCTTGGTGGCGCTAAAGAGCACATTTTGTTATTTTTTGTGTTAATTTTTTCGTTTTCAGAAATTTTGTACACCATGGGGCGTGTGTGTCAGTTTTGGCAAGGCTATGAGCCTGTTAAGGGTGTGAAATCACGGTGCGAAGTGGGGATGATCCGGTGAGCTGTTATTTTGAAATCTAAATTGCCGGCTTCCTGTTTGAGATAGGTCAGGGGTGTCAGCGCGTGATTTGTGGGTCTTGATTAGACGATCGTTTGGGCGTTGGTTTGAGCTCTCTGCGACATTCCTACTGGCCGTTAGGGCCGTTTTAGTGTGCCCAGGTGGCGCTAGAGAGCTGATTTTGGCATGTTGGAGGTTAATTTTTTCATTTTATCAAATTTTTCGCCGATTCTGAGGGGCGTGCCAATTTTGGTGAGTTTTTGAGCGTGTTTAGGGGGTCAAATTAGGGTCCAATGACCGGACTGAATAAGAAGAAGAAGAAGAAGAAGAAGAAGAAGAAAGAAACGATACAAAAACAATAGGGTCCTATCCCTTTGGGCGAGGACCCTAATTATATAAAATGAAGGGTAAATAATGGTAAAATTGTATAAACTGCTTAGTTGTCCAACAACTCGAAGCACTTTTAGACTGTTGGCCACACTTATCCTTTAACATCACGTCCAACCTTTATCCAAACAATGATGGTGACGACTGCCTTGTTATATGTCCCATTGTAATTGCTAATCATGACCTTAGACATTTATTGGCACAGCAATGGGGGGTGTTTGCCAAAGGACAGACCGACATGGGACCTGGGGATCAAACCCTGAGCCTGCCATAGCTACAGAAGCACTCCTATCCCTACGTCCAGATATACGTGTGCACTACCTATGTCTACTGTTGGGGCCCAAATAGAGAAAAATACCAATTACACAAACATTCTCTAGTTGGTGATGGATTTAAACATGGATGGAAGGAAAGACAGATGGACGGACAAGCATAAATGATGAAAGTATCAGTATATGCAATGCTTAACAAATCTATTAGACCACCTGTCATAAAAAACAAGAAAAACAAATATTTAAAAATCTTATGAATACTTGTTTAAAACTGAAAATGCTATTGTGATTGGACAAACATTTTGAACAGAAATGAGGAATGTTAAGCTGAATTCACCTTTTTATGCCCAAATTTGAGCCGCTCCCTGGACTCTTCTGAGAAGCCAGGCATAAAGCAGACATAACAAACAACTACTAAAACTAATTTTTCTGTTCAGGAAGGCAAGTAAATAATGATAATTTGACATCTTAATCAAGAGACAGGAATGTGCTTTAAATGTTTGTCTGTCCATTTTATAAAACAGTAAATATGAAAAATCGTGGACAACAATAACCATTTTATTTAAGCATTAAAAATATCATTTTGGTGAAAGAGCTTCTACATACTGGTGTATCAACCATTACAGAAACATAAAAAAATGATGTAAAATGATGTAATTACCAATGCTGTTAATTTAGGGCAGCTGTGGCATAAACCTTAAAGTGGGTGGTGGTCTAATAAATTTGTTAAGCACCTGTATATTCCAAGAAATTAAACACCTGCAGTTATTAACCCCCTACTGCTGTATGACTTTCAAAACTCTCCTCTACTTTCAACAGTATAATGGTTTGCTGCTTACAAGTCAGCTGCACTATTATCTTGAAGTCTTATGATGAACTCAACAAAACTGAGGAGATGCTTTCAAAGCATATACTATTACAAAGGAACAAGGCATCTAGTATCAAAAATGACTAGAGTTGAGCTGAAGCAAAACAAAACTTCAGTATAATTCTTGTCATTGTGACTTTTTGCTATTTTTTCAGTGTTTGACTTTTCCAGCAACAGTTTAACTTTTTTTCCATAACATTTAATCTTTTTCCTCAAAATTTTGCCTTCTTTTCTCAATATTTAACTATTTCTGATTTTAATTTATGACAAAAGTAATCTTCCTACTCATTTTTTGCCTGACTTTTATCCTCATATGTCATTTACAGCATAATACAATGATGTGGGGGATAAAGTGAAAGGCAGAAAAAAATGTCAACATTTGTGTTTTGTTCAACATTTTTCTGTTGATTTTAATTCAGATCATCAGTTTTGAAAAGAATTCAAAAGGCCTTCATTTTCCAACAGGAGGCTGCTCTGAAAGCATTTCTTATCAGTCCATAATAATCAGATGTAGTTCCAGGTTGAACCAGTAGAGGGGGCTCTACTTACAGGCTTCTTATCCTCCACCTCTTTGATGCTCAGGTTTTCCAGTGGGATGATCCCTCTTGGTTCTTTGTCCTGTGCAGATATTAAAACATGTAACTAACAGGAACAAAGGATGCAGCCTTTTCACTGTTACTGAAATATCTCAACAGTACTCACTGTGGTGTATTCAAAGTAGTAGAGACAGTTGTCTGTGAGGATGAACCACCTCCTCTTCCAGGTTTTCACTCGTCCCCCTGTGGAGCAAACAGCCAGCGTCAGATAAGCTTGGCAAGAGAAAAGGCAGAGAACCGGAGCGTTGGGTCGAGCAGCAGACAGGCAGACAGATGTACAGGCAGACAGACAGATGACGGCTCCAGAGGACTCCTGTTACCCGGAACATGACCATATTCACCCTGAACCAGCACAGCACCATGCGTTCACCATCACCATGACTGCAAAGCTCTAACAAAGTGTCTTTTTTTAAAGAATAACCCTTTAAATTCTCCTCCTTTTTACATGTCAATTTAAGGACTTTTAGTTAATTGGAGTCAATGTAAAGCTGCATTTTTAAAACTGTGTGTCTCATTAAAATGTCTTACAGTCTGGAAACTCTCCTTAATCGCTGACTCAGAGTAATAAGTCTACAAGGCTGAGATCAATAGGCAGGATACAGATCTGTGTGCTGCACTCACTAAATTTAATGAACTACCCAATGAAGCCACTAGAAGACAGCTATAAATGTGGAAATAGAGTGCTGCAAGTAGGGCTGGGCGATACAGACTTAAAATCCTCCCTCATCATTTCAAGCTGACTGAGCCACAAATCTAGAATTTTAATCTTTTGTTGATTTGGAGTTTTTGTGAAAATCATCAAACATTACTGATAAATGTTTGACACCACAGCAACAAGAATAGAAGTCATAATTAAGGGTGGGAATTTCATTATCATCGTTGAATGCCACTGGGCAACAACTGTATTTTTGAAGTGAAAAGGAAAATCACTTTGGCTTTAACATAGTTTGATAGAGAGCAGACGAAGTTATGGAACTACAGCTTGGTTTATGAATCCATCACTGAATTAAAATTAGATTAAATCAAATCAGTCTATACAGCAGTGATCATCAACTGGCGGTCCAGGGGCCACATCAGGCCCCCAGCAGCTTCCCATAGATATTAATAATGATATTATCAAATTAAGAAACCAGGAAGGAAGGGGTTAGTTGTGATTAAAAGGGTACCTTTCTGTCTATATATCCTTACGAATACCTATGCAACCCCTCAAAAAAAACTGGGATTTAAACATTTTTATTCAGGAATGACATCATGTCTTATCTGTTTAACATAAATCCAACTGTTCAACTGTCCACCTGTAAAATACGAATATTGACTGCAAAATCTATTTGAAACCAGTTTCTCAATAACAACTGGTCCATCCCTGATCATTAAAACTCAAAACTGGGAAAGTTTTTTGTTTAAATCATCAGATACTGCAGACAAACTACAACTCTGCCCAAACTTTACAGATAAATTGGCTACAATACGTTAAATACATTTGTCAAAATATTCTGTTTCTTAAACACTGTAAGTTTCAAAGGGTGGAAAAAAAATGTTTTTTGATTGGTATAAAAAAGTTCAAAACTCAAGAGATCTTCAGTCATATTTTTTATCAAAGAAAAAGAGGGAAAAGCTGTAAGAGTGCATCCCCTTTCAAAAAGTAGCAAAATTAGTTGTGCAATTAACACAGTTTACAGGATTTTGCCTGTCATTTATGATAATTTAAAATGATAAATCTCTCAGTATTGGATATTGTAGACCATCATTTTTTATGAGGCAGAAAACAGGAATCAATGTAAATATATAAACCAATAATGAAAAAGTTACCTCATAAAAATACTAATTTTTACTTAACATTTCAAATAGATGCTCTTGTTTTCTTTAAGCTCATTATGGCTCTTGCTGTAAACAGTCTTTATAGCTGAGAATAAAGTCAGGCATCAACTCCTTTTTAAGACAAAAATCAACTTTAAACTGTTCTGATATGAAATCTATCATGCTAACCTGAGTATCATTTAATAATAATTGATACATCCTAAAAATCGGATATACTGCTCTGCTTCAAGTCCATTAACTGGAGAAGGGCTGAAGGTGAGAAGTAAAAAGTGGCTAAAAAATTAAGCACTCTTTCACACCCAGTGGGGACTCCATGGTTAACCTTTCGCTCAATGATCTGTAGCTGACCCCTCACCCCCTTTGTCACCCATACTTCCTGAGAGGGGAAATCTGATCACAGGAACAGATGGCAGCCGCTCTGGGAGGATGGGATGCCAACAAACAGGGGGTGGGGAAGCCTGGAGCTATGCTCAGCTTTACTGCAGGCATCTCAGACTTAAATTTCCTGCTCAGGCTTTGTTAAGTAACTTCTCAGTCTAGTAGAAGAAGAGCACGGTGAGTAAAGGGATGGGCTTCTCCTCTAAATATGACATAAGCCTTGTCTAGACTAGTTAACCCAGAGCTGGTGGATACTGACCAAAAGTCATATCCTGGTATGTTTTTATGAAATAGCACTACACGGTACATCAATATGTATATTTTTGTAAAGAAATAAACTTTAATATGATTTAAGTAAACATAATACCTGTTTGATACCATAGCAAAAGATGGAGTTCCTGATCACCAAAGTCAAAATTTTATCATTATTTATTAGCTAAAAATTGCAGACAAAGTCCTACATATCCTCTACTTTAAAGGTTCTTGTCAGATTTCAATAAAAGTATCAGGGAATGCTTTTGATGGCAAAAGGAAGAAGTAATGAGATTGTGGTATTGATTCAAATCCAGATGTGGATTCAGGAAGTTTTTAAAGGATTTGTTTACTTTGCAAGATAGGGCAGTTTTCAACATTATCACTAATAACTCAAAAACCTATCATCAGATTTTGATCAAATCTTCAGGGATTTTTGGTCATGGCACAAGAGACAAGTAATTTTGGTGGTCATCCAAATAAGGTTGTGGATCCAGAAATTTGTTTTACAGGATTTGTTAACTTTAAGCCACAGGGCAGTTTTCCACATTTTCCAGAATAACTTGGCTAAGAATTTAAGAAAGGCCTTGGTGGAATTTGTGCTCTCAGAGCAGTACTAGATCTCCATTATTCTACACTCTTGAACACCACGAGTTTCACAGTAATTAAATCTGATTATTTTAATGATTGATCAAAGAAGTACACAGTGTACAAAGTACACTGAGGTAATACCCTTAAGTCATTTTCTAACAAAAAGGAAAGCACTTACCCTCTAATTACACAAATACGACGGAAACATTTAGAAAACCAAAGGCAAATCCCCATTCCTAACAAATTCCACACACTTCTCCACTTTTCTGACGACTTATTTTTACATTTTAGACTGGTAGTTTGCCTGATTTTGTTTGTTAACAACAAAACAATAAAATCCACATTTTGATTTCTTAAGACTTTTGTTACTGCAGTATCAAAGACATATGTTCATCGTTTGATTTTTACTTAACAAGAATGCTCAAGTCCCCTTTTCTATTAAAGATTTTAATAAAAATTCCTGTGGTCAAAAAGCATATCTCTTTTACAGCTGGTTCACTCTGGACACGTGCAGGCTGGAGACACTATGGACTTTCATACCAGGCAGGTGTGTGTGCTATGTTGTGGCATTGATTGAATGAAGTCACTTGTGAGGAAACTGCACCATTAAAGCATTTTGTACCAAAAATGTGAGCTTCTCCACAGAGGTGGCAAACTGAGCTTTAGCTGTGAAAGGTACTGACAGGTATAGTAATTGGACAGTTTCTATCTTTTCTGTGACATATTTTTATTGCTGTGGACAAACACACCAGCTGGATGAAGGTGAAGAAGACACTATATTCCATTGTCATGTTGGTTTTGGCTGAGATAGACTTGCAGGCCAGCCTCCTATTCTCAGGATTTTCAGAGTAGGAGACATGTAGTTCCTGCTGGAAGTCCGAAAGCTCTGATTTGATAACATGCTGGCTGAAGTAAAATGCATCCAGAATGAAACAGCCCCTAGTGACAGTTACAGTAATCTGCCTGTTACTGATCAGAAGCCTTGTTGCATCTTCATTTTTTTTAAAGAATAAACCCTAAAAATGTGAAAAATGCTGCCTTTTCCTATGTCATATTTGAAAATATATTAGTATATAATAAAATCTAAATTTATTGCCCAGTCCTACACTAACCCTCCACCAGTGTTAGTAACAAGCTGCTTGTTGAAACCTATCTACCAGGACAGAGGAGGCTGTGAGGAAATAGACACACAGAAAACAATTCATTATCATATAACAGCTTCATCACTGTATATGATATCCCATCATTTTCACGGACATCATGATAGGTCAAACACTTCACTCTTTGCTTGTTGTGATCTACAGACACGATCAACCCTTGTCACTGGACAGGCAGAGGATGGAGAGACCCTCCCCACATCTCTGCTCATCAGTGTGCAACGACAAAAAAGCAGGACGGACAGAAAACAGAGATGTGATGGCAGAATCACACGGCTGACGGCAGGCCTGATAGTTGATTGGGTTGGTTGGAGGGCTGTGCTTTAAGTTTAGTCGTCATGTAAGTTCCTGCCTCTACAAGAAAGAGAGATGACCTCCTCCTGTGCAAGAATGACTGTGACGAGGCAGAACGTCCCAGCAGATTGTTGCAGAGGTGTGCAGGCTGTGCTGGAGCCGGAGTGGAGCTGAGTGGAGGGGGGCACCCATGCAAGACAGGACTGTGGGAGGCTGGGCGGGGAACAGGTCTACCTTTGTATGCAGTTATTGGAAGCTTTTTAATTACCAAGTAAACAATACCGTTTTGCAGTAGTACAAAGACCCTGTTTTTCCAAGCATTAACATCTGAAAGGCATTTGAGTACAAAGTGTTAATCCTTAACAGGGCGAAAGGGAGTAAAATTTAAATCTGATGCTGCGCAAAAGATAATAATGCATCAAAGTCAATGTTTTTACTAATCTTTGACATTTCCATTAATGTGATGGCACCAAAAAATCTCCAGTTTCCAATCATTTTGTATATTGAAAATCTGTCATTTTGTGTGTTTTCCCCCTAAATCTGTGTCATCACCAATGCAATTGGCATTTAACGGGTAAAAATCCTGATTTAAAAAAATAATAATAGTTTTGATCAGGACTTAGCATGATGAATAGATTTTACCAAAAAAAGAAACATATTTTCTGATAAAGTTTTACAGCAGCTAAAGTTAGAGGCTTTTAACATCCTTAACAGGATGAAAGGATGTGTTTTGAATCAGGACATAATCCTTAATTTTAGGTGTGAATGCATCTCAGTGCCCACTCATGATTTGATATCAGATAGCTCAAATTGCCTATAGAGGTCTAGGATTAAGGCTGAAAAATAAATCATTACTTAGATTATAAATGTGATGTGCTGGCAACATCATGTGGCGTGAGATGTCAGTCACATGACCTGACTCAGGTAATGCAGTCACATCTGTTTTGTTTGATGAAACAGAAAAACTTGAGTTTTCTTGTTTTCTCAACTGATATTCAATAAAAATCTATTTATTCACCATCAGTGCTTGGTGAACGTCACACTGTGCACGCAGAGTCTGTGAGTCCTCTGCATGTAGAGGGTTACAGACTACAGGTGATGCTGCTGCTGCTGCTGGTACAGAAACAGTGGTGTTGTAGTCTTCTTTCATTATTTTATCAAAAATGATCACCAGGTTTTTCATATTACCCATCCATTGTCTGTATTGCTTTATCCCATCAGGGGTCGCAGAGAGGGGGCTGGAGCCTATCCCAGCTGTCATTTAGAGAGAGGTAGGGTACACACTGGACTGGTCACCAGCTAAACACAATCATGTCCTTGGAGGAAAGTTTAACAAAGAGGCATTCGTTTTAATGCTTTTTGTCTAATTACAGTCTTTATTCTGGTGTTACAATGTAGCTCGTGACTGTGTTGTGACTATCAGTATTAGGTTCCAAGCAATCAGAAGTGCAAAAGTTTTTGTAGACATGAAAAAAACAGGGCTGAGTTTTTTTGTGGGATGTGTCGCTGAACTGAAAGAACTTAGAAGTTTAGATTTCAAATTTAAAAACTAAGTTTGATATCTAAATAGACAAAAAGTCTATAAACAAAAAGCAATCAGGTCAATATCAGTTGTGCATAAGAAGACACTAAATTTATGAAGTACAAGTTACTGTGAAAAGTAATATATATTTATGGAGGAAAAGGGTAGCAAGGTTTTATTTTTCTCTGAAAATTGTTCAGTCTTCTTTGCTACAGTTGTATACACGCTCACGTGTATTGGCACACATCCTAGATCTCCAATGGCTAGATACAACAGTCTGCTCTGTGTAGTTTAGCTGCTGACCTTATCAATGCATGGGAGCCAATTTACCCCCAGCCTTATTTAAATCATTGTAACAAAACCAGTCAATATCACTGTTTTCTTTGAGAACAGATTTATGAGAAACTGAGGGAGAAAAGCTATTAAAGATCCATGCTGGCCTCAAAGTATGTAGCTAATGATGAACTCTTGACTGCTTTTCTCCTTTATTTTGTCATAAACATGCTAAAGTTTGGTAGTAAATTCCTGTAAGATGCTAGCTGGTTGAGTCAGTTCTAATCGCAGGTCCTCACACGAGAAAAACTCTTCCTGCAAGTTGTAATCGCACATACTACATGTTCTCTAATAACCGCATACAGATGTTAATGCAAGGAAATGCAAAGGACATTTGATAGAATCCACGGTCATAATGTTAACATTGTGAGCTTAAATTACATTTAAGTACTTGATCCCAATCAGCATACTCCTCTGCCCAAGCCTCTCACCCACAGTTTGGTCCAGTCTGGTTCAGCACCACACCCGGCTGCAGCCACTGTTACCCTTCAGATCCAGAGACAGCGTAAGATAAAGAGAGCAGAGCCACATTGTTGAAAAGGTGCATTATTCCTCTTCCATGCAATCAGAGAGCAATGGAAAGCAATGGAAAATTGGGATCATTGTCAATTTTGGGAGTCCAGAAAAAGCCCTTTGTTGTGTTCACTGTATGGAAAAAAGGGATAATGCAGCTTCCAGATAGTCAGAGATCAGAGAGAGTGACCACCACAGCATACAGAGAGGAGAGGGTCACACTGCCCAGTAAAGTGGTCACAAAGCATCAGCTCCCCGAGCCGAGCCCACAAGGGTGGCAAACCCACCACCCTGACAACCACCCACAGAGATAAAAGAGTGTGGACAAACCACCAGCTTTATGGCAGACTGAACAGACAAACATCTGAAGCTCAAATGAGTCAATGGAGAGATACAAAAAAATCCACAGACGAAACAGATAAACAAGACCCCCTTTGGAGAACATATTAAAAAAATGAAGAACAGAACAAAAGCATGGCGGACCACCAAAAGCACCTGAGAGCTGAGAGATGGACTAGCATTTGGGAAGAGCAGGTGTACATACCTCCTGAGGAAAGACAACAGCCAAAATCATGGGAACAAACAAACAAACGAAGAGGAAAAGAAAACAACAAAAATAATCAAATCAAATGATAAGGAATTATTGCACCACAGTCCTTTTAATCTGGTTCCTGTGAGGCTTTGATGCACTGCTTTACAGCATCTTTTAATCATTTAACTGTAGTTACAGTATCTGTCCACAGGGGGGAGTAACTTCTCAGTGTCACAGCTGCTGTAAAGCACTACATTAAATATCACCTCCACTCTGATACATCCATTTATTTACCTTCCACCTTGATTTTTTACTCAGATCTGCTAATTCAAACAAATTGGAGATCTGAGTAGTTCTTCAGTACCTCATTATAGTCAGTTGTAAAGATTCACAGCGATAGAAAGAATCAACTTCACTCATTATGTTCATGCTTTATTATGAATTCATTGTGAATCAGTACAACAGAGAGAGATCTCAGAGAAAATAGGGAATGAAGAGTTCAGGAGTCTGGGGTCAGGCTTTCTGCTTGCGAGTTGACTTAATCAAAGATAATGCCAGCTATCCAAAAAAAATTGTGTCCAAGAAACTGTTGAAGTGAGAAATGAGCTACTAGTTAGAAAAACAAACCCTCAACATGTCATAAAACCCATGCACATTTTTAGGGATGCACAATATGACTGGTATGATAAGAGAGGACAGTTAAAAAAAAGTTCATTGTCTGGATAAGTAAATATTTAACAGCTTTTTTTCATATTCTTGCTCTGGAAGAGAGTATTGAGTTATCAAGCCTTTTTCCTGTGAATTTCTCATGAAAGTGTCCTGCAAACCACCTCTTTGATTAGAGGAATAATTTTCATTTAGAAATTTCTATTTGATTTAGTTAAGAAGACACATTATCTTTGTAAAGTACATAGTTCACTACATTCAGTACATTTTTACAGTGCTGTTTGTAGCTGACAAAAACATGACTCAAGCTTAATGTAACTGATCCTGTAATAAAATGCCTTAAAACCATAAAAATTCAGTGTATAAGCTGTTATTTTCATCCGAAAATTTGGCCACAGCTTTTGAACAAATGCAACAGATATACCAGGCTAAAATATGGAGACCTACGCTGTCAGGTCACAAGTGTATCCGTCATAATCACAGTGGACATAACCTGAAGCTTTTGTAAGTTTCTCCGATCATTTTGTGACTTAGTGCAAAGGGCAGCGTCACTGAACAAAATGTGCAGGGAGACACAAAAACCTGTTAAGAGGCCAGAATAACATCTAGGGGCATTGATTCTTCATTTGGTCAAAATCCTGCATTTTAATAAAATGCTGGCATCCACTTAGTGAATAAACCTTGTACATTAATGATTTCTTTTAAAGACTTTAATATTAAATACAGAGTGAAAGTGGGCACCACGTGTTGTAACACAGTCCTGACTAAAATCTCAACTGCCGTATATAAAGGTAGCAGAAGTGCAAGCTAAATATATGAAAATCTTTTGTACTGTATGAGCTACATGACTGCTTCACTTAACTACAAAAATTGGCAAAAACCAAATATTGTGCATCCCTAAAAAACTCAATAAGGGTAAAAAAAGTGTATGTGAAAAGGCTGACCTCACCTTTTAGCAGTATTTCAATATATTTTTATAAAATTGCATCTTTTGAAAAGTTTCTGCATGGAAACCACAGTATGTCGGAGTATTAGCTTGATTTTCACTTCACAGAAGTCTGTGTTTGTTCATGTGAGTGTATGAATATGAACTGTCTTCAATAATTCAAAGGCTTCCACATGTGATGGTCTGATCTTTGGGCTTCATTAAAAATACATAAAATCAGACAGGGATGTCTTCAGATATCCTGGTGTGAGTGTGTACACACACACACATACCCTCACTCGCTCATATACACCTCAAAACACTCACAAACACGCGCACACACCAGAGGGTTATTGACCTTAGGGGAGAGATTAGTTAGAACTTTATGGAGGCTGACAACAAACAACAAAAAGTCATCTATCGGCACTTAGGACTCATGTGCATGTTGGGTGTCACTCACCCAGTTTGAGCAGCCAGCCCTCTCTGTCTGGATTGAAGAAAGTGTGTGTGAGGTCGTTGCCGTCATCCTCAGGGATTTTAAACGGCTCGTTCTTGATGCTCTCATACAGGTTCTACAACAATAAGTGAGTACAGAGCAGGTTTGAAATGAGAAGGGTGATTTTAAAAGGTGATTAAAAGGAGTAGAGTGAGTTTTAAAGCAGTATTAACCCTGAGCAGGTCTTCGGGTAAGTCTCCTCCGTCGTTGATTCCTCTGTTCATGGAGATAAATCGTTCCACGGTGGGCTTGTCCTTCACATTGGGGTTGTGGAGGCTTGTGTTCAGCATGATGATGGCAAACGATAGGATGTAACAAGTGTCTAAAAACATACACAAAACAAGAGCAGTCACACCACTAGAGAGAGATGAGCTCTTTGAGACAACAGAAGGTCGCTGTTTGCGGTAAAACTGCTGCCGGTGTTCAATGTAGTGTTTAAATATGAATGTAAATTAGCTGAGCTGAAAGGCCTGCACTTAGGAGACCACAGTCGAGCAGAAAGGGGCAGATAGACGGAGCTTCGTTAGCGAGGAGAGTGGGCGGGAGTGAAAGGCCCTGCGTGGGCAGCTCAGTGTACATGAACGCGCACTCCACTGGATGTGTATGTGTGTGTGTGTGTGTGTGTGTGTGAAGACAGCAAGGCTCTTGCACATGGCTGACACAGCAGCACTCTGTCTGTACTGTTAGGCTGTTGAGAAGCCCCATGCATAATTCACATCCATCTACATCCATGTTAACGCTGGTCGTCTGTCTGCAATGGGCATAATTTCCCAAAAGCCAGACACTCATCACCTTGGAAGACTTTGTGTCTGCCAAATAAAGCAATTCAGAGTACTTTCACTGGCATGCCATTAGGTCCATCACGGCACTAAAGATAAGGTAAATCCTGTGGCTTAAGTCCAGTGAAGTCTCAATATAACTATAAAGTTTTCAATTACAATATTCGGATTGGAGACTTTCATCATCCTCGAAACATTAAATATCAATATCAGCAAACGTGGCTATGGTTTAAAACTAACTAAAAGAAAAATCTGGAATAATATAAATATCATCAGTCTTTTTAAAGTGCTCGCAACATATTTTCCTTTGCTCACACATTAACGAATCCTCTTTTTTAACTCTAAAAGTCAGCACTGTACCAAGATGGATCTACCTGTTGACTGGAAAACACCAGGGTTGCACGTGCAGTAGCGCTGAGCAAAGGCCTCCATCATACGATCGATCTTCTGAGCTTCTCCTGGAAGCCGAAAACTCCACAGGAACTGTCTGTAAAGGGCACACAGTCAGGTTATCCAAGTAATTCCTCTCCAAAACTGATCCCTCCAAAAACTAAATGAAACTTAGTCTAAGGAAAAGTTTTGAGGCTCAAAGAGTTTTGTTGGATTTGGTAACCTTCACTTTGTTGAGATGCTGTCTTACCTTAGGGCCTGCACCAGGTTGAGGTCTGTGAACTCGTGAAGCTCCACAAAGGCGTGTAGTACTTGGATATTGAAGTCATCTCTGTGGGGAGAAATAATAAGAGATGTCTGAAGGTTTAGAAAAGGCAATCCACGCAAAATAATTCATTTTGATAAAAAAAAAAAAAACAGGGTATAATGCCAAGGACCTCAAGTTAAACTTATTTTTAAGACAATTTTCAGGAGTTTTTTTCATACATTTAAAAAGTCTGTTGCATTGTTTATTCTCATAAGTAACATTTGCAACAAATTCATTTACACTAATTGTAATTAGCACAGCCTGACAGACTGGTTCAGGATGACTCTTCATCATTGAGGGATGTTCCTAATTTCTGAGTTGGAACAAAGCAAAAGAACATCAATTAAATAAATGACCAAATGTTGTTTTGTTTCTGTTCTTTTTAATTTGGAAAAATAAAGTTAATACCAGAATCCAAGAAATATTTCAAAAAGAATTTAAACTTGATTAGCCTTTAAAGTTTTGCGTCTTAAAATCTTTCAAGACCTGTATCTTTTGCTTGAAATACATTCACTGACAGTCAAAGTTAATATTTTTTAATGAAGTAATGTTTTTAAAAATTAAAAAATTAAAAGAATTATAGTTTTATTTTATAGCATAAATGACAAACAAATTACAAATAATTCAAATGGAAACAACAACCAAGTATGCATGACACACAAAAAATAGCATCAGTGGTAATGCAGCAAAGCAAATACTGATATTAAATCAAAAAATTGTGAGAGGAACAGAAAAAAAGTTGAGGAGTGAAGAAAATGTGTTGTGTACTTGTAAGAGTAATGGTATTATAATTAGGCATAAAATAGTACAATTTAAGATAACCCCCAGGGTTTATTACAATCCAGAAAACAATCTGTGTTGGTGTTACAAAAAGCATTAAGGTTAATTTGCCAATGTTTTGGTCGTATAAGCTACTCTCTGCAATTGCAAGAGAGAAAAAAAGGTCCACCGAGGCATTTATTAGTAAAGTTATTAGTGAAAATGTCAAAAACTGCCCTGTCTCGCAATGTTAACAAATAGTTTTAAAAAATTCCTGTATCTGGATTCAGATCAACACCAAAATCGAATAACTACTTACTTGCACCGTCACAAACCTTGCCTGAAAAATTTCATCAAGTTTTGTTCAGAACTTTTTAAGTTATCAAACAGACAGACAGACAGACAGACAGAGACAAACACTGGCAAAAACTTTGCATCCTTGGTTGAGGTAATAAACATGAAATTAGGTCCATCGATCTAGTCCAGTTGGCAGTTACAAAGTGTACAGCTTTAAACTGGAAAGCACCCAAACCCCTATTTTAGTCCTGTGGTGGAATGAACTCTGGAGCTACTTTATAATAAATTACACTTACAAGTTTCTGTTCTACAAAAATAAAGCAGATCCTCTGATTTTTTAAAGGCATTGCAATCTTACAAAAAATTTGGTTTTAAAATCTTTTGTATGATTTTGTTTTTTAGACTTGTTTTTCCCTCTGTCTTGTTTCGTCCGTTCTCTCTCTTTGTGGAGGCATGAGTTACGAGAAATGAGATTTAGACACACATACCCTCCTCCCTTTCATAGAAAAAATAAAAGTACTTCAAAAATATAAATGGAATAGAATGAAGCGGCACAACTTGACCATTTCCAAGGACTTTCATGGCCTTCTATGATCTTAAAATAGACAGAGCATTTCAAGCATGTTTTTGGTATTGTAAAGCCATTCTGATATCTAAGGCTGCAGCACATGGTGTGATCTGGCTAAGTAGATCTGAAACCCCCCTTCCCTTTATCATCTGATCTTGATCATGACATCATTCCCAACCTTCATGACCTTCAGAGTGAATGATCTGCCCTGTGGGATTATGGGACAGCCCTGAGGAGCTATCGTTGACTGACTCATATCTAGTCACTGCACTTCCCATTAATCGAGTGACCAATCGGTTCTCAAGATCCCAGCACTGCTCCAGCCCCTCCTTTCAGAATCAAAAACACTTGGAAATATAATAACAATCAAACTGAGAGCATCAATCTACAGTCTGAGCTCCATTTCCTGATTGACCTCACAGACCACACCCTGACTGAAACTCTGTCTGCCCTATAGTCTCTGAGCAGTGATTCCCATACATCAGGTCCTTTAATAATCCTGCTGTTTTGTGTTGGGAGGGTCTTAGCGCGAGATTGAAATCTTTAAACATCCAAACACATGCATTTTTGAGTTCTGAGTGTCTTAATCACGTTACTCATGAATGACTCAGATAATCAAAAACAGATGGGGGCTATTGAGTAATGGACATCGTCTTGAGAGGACAGTCTGAATGTGGGACCAATAAAGACTGTTTGGAAAAGAACGGGTGTGTGCCTGACCGGGAGGAAACACAGCAATATGGAAAATATGCCCGCACTCCTCCATGCCTTTATCAACCACAAGATTTGGTGCGAGTGAAAGATTAATGAGAGCATAAGAGGGAATTTGTTAGACAGAGAGAGAAACCAACAAGCCAATCCTTGTACTGACCTCTCTCCGAGGTAATCTCCAATGGCTGTTTTGTTGAGGCCCTCACCCTTGTAGAGGAACTGGGCGATGTCGTCACTGGTATTCTTCAGCAAGTCATTCACTATCAGGAACTGGATCCCCTGAGACAAGGTCACAACCAGAGGTTAGGTACTGCTTATGAGAATGTATGGGGCAGCCTGTATATCTAAGAATCAGAAACTTTTTGACCTACCTTTTTGGGGTCCATGTTGAATTTCTTTCGGCCCATGGCCACCTGCTTGTTCCTCTGCATATTTTTCCTGGAATATCAAATCAAAGATCATGGTTAGGTGTGCTTCATCTGTAAATAATATATGAAAAATTCTAGTAAACAGAATGTTCAAGCAGTCTGTAACTCGAAACTATTTTTTTTTCAGTGTTGGCAGGTATTTTCTTCAAAAACTTTGAATCATCAGTTTTAGCAGATATGATTACTTCTGCCAACATCACCTGCCAATAATTTTTCTTATATATTATTTTCAAGTTTGCAGAGTTTTTGAGACTTACTTTTAATTTGAAAGAATAAGCTCACAAAGACAGGACTAATTCTCAGTCAGCAGATTGGTATAATGGTGTGTTCAGCTCTTAAAAGTGCAGGTGAAGTTTGACTTTACTGTTAATGTCAAAATACACTAATCAGGTATACAACACACAGATTACTCTGATTATCTTTTCATTATGATACCCCTCAGTGTGATATGTTAGACAGCAAGTGAACATCTTGTCCTCAAAGTGGATGTTAGAAGCAGGAAAATAGGCAGATGTAAGGATTTGAGCGAGTTGGCTAAACGACTGCGTCAGAGCATCTCTAAAACTGCAGCTCTTGTGGGGTAATCCCGGTCTGCAGTGGTTAGTGTCTATCTAAAATGGTCCAAGGAAGAAACAGTGTTGGACCGGCGACAGGGTCATGGGGGATCAATTCAACACTGTGCATCCTTTATGAGCTAGCTAAGTCTATCACATTAGGCTATTTACACTCTGCAGTTAAAAAAATGCTGTTAGGCATTTCTACGTTACAGAAAAAAATCTTAAATGAATTCTTCTAAACATCTGTGTGCATAAGAAGAAACACCTGTATAGCTTAAGAAAGGAAAACAGTTAAACAAAGGATATTTAGACTAAGGTATAGTTTGGTAATTTTACAGTTTTAAGCACATAAACAGTTTTTGTTAGAAGTTTTTTTTCTGAAAAAAATCTCATTCCTACTTTACATTTCATTAATTATTATGCATTTTAGTTTTTTATTGATAAATTTTAATTAACAACAACAGCCTTAGTAAGTAATGTGTCTTGTATGTATTGTTTAAATGGTAAAGAAAACGCTGGTAAAAATGCTCTGTTTTTTACTTCCTGGGGTTTATTATGTTAAAGCTATTCAGTCTCCACCTACATGTGTTTTCTGCTTGTCACAGATAGACGCCATGACTGTTCTTAAAGTCTGTAGCCCCTCCTCCCCCTCCCATCAGGCATCATTTTTATCAGCCAATCAGCACAGGCCTCATTATCAAAGCCTCCCTGCCCCCTCAGATCTAAGAGTTTTCAAAGGGGAGGGAAAAGATCCTCCACAGAGACAACATTTTTATTCTAATTCATCTTAAATCAAATCCTTCCTTAATAGACACACTAAACATGATGTAAATGGTCAAACACACCAAGACATGGGACCTTTAGTGATTCTATCAAATTTACTTGATTCGCTGATGAGGACTTATATACCAAAATGTCAGAAGACAGAAAAAAACTTGCAAATCAAATATACTTTAACCTTAATGCAATACTACAAACCAAATAGTGTCTAATGACAGTTAAATTTATCACAGATGTAAAAAGTAAAGGCAATTTTTACCTATGACTTGAAAAATAACTAAAAATTCACAAGTTTTTAGACCACATTCCACAAACTGGTGGTCATCCTCCTTTTTTGGACAAAGCTTAGTCCATTAAACACATTCAAATCATTTCCTGAAAGAACTTTTCCTATGAACCTTGTCCATATGTTTGGCAGAGACTGTCCTCTTTCCCCCTCAACAACCATGACGAAACATTGATAAAGACTTAACATTATGAATATGGGAACATCTAATTTCTCAGGCCTAGAGTTATTCAGGGGCCAAAGTGCAATCCAATTGTCCGCCATCACCATGGTTACATCTCCATCCAAACCCCTGAGAGGTCACCACTTCTTCCCACTGATTTGATCACACCAGCATTCCTTCGGCTTTTGTCTGCCAAAGTCCAACACTCAACTCTCTAAGGAGCTGACAGCACACACCATCACATACTTCCTAACATGATCACAGTAAACTTCAACCATGAAAAGGTGCTGTGGGCCTTTAATGGGTTTTGGATCCAGGAAAAGTGCTTTAGGATTATTTGGTAGCTGGTGGGATCCCTATCCACTTGAGTAGACCAACCCAAGCACTCGTCCTCTGGGACCATCCATTGTCTGCCTCTGCCTGTACACCCACTGCATTATTCAATGAGGCCTCCCAACGTGGGGGTGTGCCTGATGAAACATTTAAACTGCCTTAAAAGCATACCCAATTTTGTGTGGCAGGATGTTCCGAATCAGCTATCAGACATTAATAATTGACAGATTCATTTGCTAACTTAATAGAAGGCAAACAGCAGGCAAATCAGAGAGGTTGCACTGGGAAAGTGTCAAAATGCTTTTCCTCACCTCTCCTCAGTGGAGCCCAGGTTCTCGATCTCACTTGTCACTTCTGCTATCTCATCCTTCAGCCGCTGCAAAATAAAGAAAAGTTTGTATTAGAGACACAAGGTCTAACATTTTTGCACTGAAATGTTTACAATTTGAATAATAATAACAGTAATATTCCTTGGTAATACATTTTTCTGCAGTGAGAACTTGAATTCTAGGGCTGGGTATTGTTAAGAACCTCACGATTCAATTTTGATTCTTTAGGTGGTGATTCGATTCAGTATCGATTCAGTAAGAAGTAGAAAAACACAAATAATTAGAGAACCTGTTGACAATTTTGGAATTTTTATTTTGATGCCAATGTGAACATATGTGATATGTCACCTCGCATTTTTGAGCAATCAGACATCTGAAAATAAAAATTTGCACAATAATAACTTATTTGTGCATATGGAGTACAAAAGTAAAAAACATGACAGTTAATAATATAATTATAAATGTCCACCTGAACTTTTTTGTTTTTTTGTGAACAAATGTGTCAGGAATTGTCCTTTGAATACATTTTTCACCCTTTTTTCACAAGAAATAAAAGTAAACAATTCTGGCAAATATTTGTCAATATTATGTTATAAATGCTTAAAACTGTGTGTAATTACAAGACAAGAATAAAAATGGATTTGAATTTTCAACAGGATTCTTTTCATAAGCAGCTGTAAATGAACATGTAGAATTGTCTAAGAATGACCAAAAATGAACTTGACCTATTTTACATAAACTCAAACATTTTTGTTTGTCTACAGCATTTCATGTCCATGTTACAGCTTGTTATATTAGATCATGTCCAGGCGTTTGTTTTTTTTTACTGATGGTAGTCCCTGATCAGTTCCTGTCAAGCTGAAGACGGAGATCTCGACATTTCTTCCTCCAATATTTCTAAAATTTCTATTTATGGAATCCTTAAAAAACGAACTATGATGAAAAAGATGATCAATGACAAAAAAGACGGTAAAACACGTGGAAAATACGGCCAAAGAACGGAAAGAAAACAATCCAGAATGATACTAATGCTGTTGTTTACAATATTTTACATTATTTACACAGAATATGCTAATAAACCACCGTTCAATCACTCACGTCCGGTCTTCTTCTGTCACCAGCGGCAGCTGGATAAACACTGAAAAAATGCACAGCACCTCCCACTGGCCAGAAGGTAAATCGATTCAGAGGCTGAATCGATATTGAATTGCAATATTTCCCCTGAATTGGGAGGGGAAATATTGCAATGTACTGATGAATCAATATTTCTACCCACCCCTATTGCATTCCCTAAAATATTTCCAAAAATTTTAATGTCAGAGGTTTACCCCAAATTTTATAGTTGCAAGAGATGGGTATCTAAATTCATACCCATGTGGAAGCAGTGCCAAACTGTCTGTAAAAATAATTTACACGTTTCTGAATATTTCAAGTTATTCTCATACAACTTACCGTACATCTCTCTTTATTCTTTCAAAGTGGCCAAGTTTGCAAAGGAATCAAATCAATGTTTATAATGTTCATAAAAATAAAAGTTTGTCTAATTGCAGGACATTTGCAAGTGTTTTAAAAGAAGAGAGGCCCATCAACAATAGAATTCTCTAACCCAGAAACTGGAACACAGAAGACCAGGGCTTGACAAAGAGTCATAAAGCATCCAGTGAGCAACAGAGGAGGGCAGAACTGCGAGGGCGTCTCTTTCCTTCATCTTCAGCTACTGTTTTGACTGGGAGAACCCCTGGAAGCTGAGTTTATATACTGTGCCTTTAAAATGTCACACATGTGATGCGAGAATAAGGGCATCATTACCCTACAATTTCCCTGTGGTGTAGGAGGGTGCGACCGGCACATACAACTTGCAAATTACCTTTATAAAAACACAAGAGCTTCACTAAGCAGTGCCAAGGGAGAGGCCGTCATCATCACTGAATCACCTCAGTTTGCCTGTGAGCCAGATGGCCTTTTGTCACATACAGTAAATAACCACATCAGAGCCATCAGCTCCACAAAGAGAGCACAGACACTTTTATGGCTGCTGATGGGTTTGAACTTCCCACACTGATGCACATCCAGCTCTCACTCCCCCTCATTTCAATACTGATCAATATCTATATCTCACATCAGTTAATGTTGTTTGTATGTGTGTGCCCTCCTTTACAATCCTCTAATGCTGGATTTGATTAGGCAGACAACATTCAGGGGTAGCCTCAATATGAAATGGAGTAAGAAGGCATAAAAGTGGATTATATTTTGAGTGGCTTTATAGTGATTAATGGACTTAGAGGCAGATTTAGTTGATCAAGCCGGGGCTGCTGGTGCCAGACTGGCGCAGTTAGGGCACTGCTGAGGGTAGATGATGGTGCTAGTGACGTCAGCTTGATGAAAATGTGGGATATTAGACTTCTGAGTAAGTGATGGCTAGTGCATCAACAGAAAATATAAATTATGATAACAGGAGCTGGGCAATAAACCAAGTTCCAAAGAAGTATGTTTATAAATTATGACTTCATCTGGCTTCATTCCCAGTAAGGACAGTATTTACAGTGAGTCTCTTACAGCAATATCCTTTTTTATTATAAGTAAATAATCAACTAATATTGATACTTGTAAAAACACAACAGAAGTCCTGTACTCCCCATGTTGGGGAATTTATTTCTATTCATTGCCAGAAGCCTAACCTGAAACAGTCATTTGAAACTAAGAGTAGGAGTCTGACTACAATACAAAACTTTCCCAAATAATGAGTGTGTTACACTTCTACTTTTGTTTCCATAGAACTGAACAGGTATCCATATTGTTTCATTATCACAACAACAACAACTAATTTTATTCTTCTGGTACTTTTCATTACAAACACATAAACCAGTATTTACGTTATACTGAGATACCGATTGGTAATCATCATTCAGCTAAAAAACATTTGTTTGACTTACTGTCAAATTTCAAAGCCCACTCGTAATGAGAAATGTTATGAAAAATGTGAGAAAATAATTTTCAAAAAGATTTTTCAGCATAACATTTCAAACCCAAATCGGGAAAAATACATTCAATTTTTGTACCGTTAAACCACAGCCATCAACACAGGAGTGATATATTACACATTTTTCAATATGATGTGATACAATGCTGTTTTTTTAAATTAAGATCATTATTTTACTAAATGTAACAAGCCAGGGTACTAAATATGAATCTAATAATAGGACATCAAGTTGCATTGCAACTCAAAGGGGGAGGCACCCTGCTGTTTTCAGAAACAACAGACATAAGCCTTATTCATGCTACTGTTTCAAGCTAAAATACTTATGTACCTGAGATGTGTCGCCTCCACTCTGTATGCTGCAGTGATTGAATGCTGAAAACAAGTTGACCCCCATATGCTCAGACTCCAGAAGTAGTATCAGAGGAGTAATATTGGTGAGAAGGGGGTATGCTGACTCAGCAGGGAGACAGGAGCACTATGAGTGTGAGTATGAAGACTTGTTCACAGTGTCTTTACACTAAAGTGCTCAAACATGGCCTGTTACATATTTACACCTTCAGACGTTCAACATAAATTACACAAGGCCGCAATATCTGTGCCTATTTATGCTGCAATACAGGTTGGATGTGGGTGACACAGCGCGTGCCCCCACATGAACACAAAGGCAGAGACAGTCGTCGCACCGCAGTCTCCTGCTGAGTCTGTCAGACCTTTCTCTCCAATATCACTCCTCTGATACTACCTGTGGAGCTGGAGCAAAGAGGGGACAAACATGTTCCACCCTCTCTGTCTTGGGGAGGTGTAAATATTACAGTTTGAATTGGCAGCATGATCTAGGCTTGAGTCCCTGACTTTGGGTGTATGGGGAGCACATGCCGGTCCTCTGTACCAACCCAAAGCCGTATCACACCGAGTCAACCCAAATATTATGCCCTCAAGTAATTATCAAGGTGTAATTATGACAGAAATTTGTTGCAGCGCTGTGAAAACTGTTTCAGAGTTGATAAAGATGGTCAAAGAGCCTTCTGAAATTTAAGACCTACCTTAGGTAAAAATAAGACTTCTTTAAATTTAAAAATCAACTCTCATTCCTTCAAAGGTCTTCAAATGATCTGCAGGAACCCTGATTTAAGACTCCAGAGGTTAAGTCAGTTCCACTTCATTCATATATCATATCTCAAGCACAATACCAGCTCACTCTAGGCCAAACCATTAAGAAAACATCTGTGAATTCAAAGCTTGTGCAATCACAACACATTCCTCAGATGCTTGTGTCCACAAACAAAGGCTGTGCTCATACGGGAAAGCCAGTAGCTGTGGTCGGGGCTTCATGAGTGGGACCAGCAGAGGAGGGGGTGGGAGTTAGTGAGGACCAGAGAGGAGGAGAGGGCAGGGGGCAGGGTGGTGAACAGGACCGGGGGAAGGGCTGTTATGGTGGTCCTCCCTCAGAAAAGAAAGGGTGTCAGATCACACTTCCAATGTTTGTCCTGAGGCCAGCTCTCTTGCAAGCACATGACAATCTCTCACCCCCGTGTGTCATTTGCTTACATAGCTGGTTACTGAGTGGCAAAGGTGATCTGAGCCGCTGGCTTTGGTAATCAGCTCTGCTTAAAGGTAGGTCTGGGAAACACGGATAATGACACACAATACATTTCTTGGAATATCCTTAAAAGAAGAATTATATCACGCCAACACACCAGAAGTATAAGCTTTGATATGATTCTTAAATAATATTGATTGGGGATGTGTCAAAGGGGATCATTTCAAATTCAGTTCATGGTTATCAGAGCATTCAAACTTAATTTATCACAGGATCACAGCAGGTAAACTGTGTGAAGCTGGAGTTTCAGTCTCAGTTTTATGTAAGTATAACCTGAGTTAGCAAAAATACAGCTAAAATACAGCCCTACAAATGCAATCTGCTTATATTCATGCCACCTGTTTACATCCAGGTTTGAGAGCATTTTGGCAGCAAAGTAGCAGCCATTAAGCATAGCCACAGCAACTAGTAGAGGCCGCTTTACAATTAAGACTGAGCATTTGACCATGATTTTTGGGCCTGCATTACTAAAATCTGAATAATTAGTGTTACCAATATGTAAATCTGGAGCTGGAAATTCAGTCATCTGAATACAAAGGTCAAATATTATTCAGAGTGCAGTTGGTTTAAAACATGTTCCCATAATGTTGTCATTAGGGGTTATTCCACCTTTCCGTGATGGGACTCTTATAGGCAACAAAAAAAATGAAGTCTTTGTTGTTGTTTATTGCTTGTTTTTGATTATTAAACATCACCATACAAACTGTGGTAACATTTCTTCATAAAGAGAAGTTCGAAACTTTCTAGACCATGGATGGACAACTTTGGTAACAAAGAAAGCCTCAAAAGTAAATAATATTCTATGTGCTGGGGGGCAAATTGTGTTGATATCTTGAGAAAATGTATGATTTTTATTGTTCATGATTTAACAAAAAAGCATGTTTAAAACTCTTTTTGGGTCATATTTTATCAATATTTATAGTCTTAAAAATAAGTGCGTCAATCATTTTTTTTTAACAACTCACCATCAGATACATAACAACACATGACAGTTTATCAAAGGATCTGTCACATCAAATGCATTTTTATCACTTTGTTTTTTTTTTTTTACTTTTCACAAGTTTACATCACCTTCCCTTTTATCACTTCATTTTTCTTTCTTTTACCCTTAATAGTATTGTCTGTCCCTTCATATTATTTGTGTCCATATCTTAAACTCAGTATATGGTCCAGCCCTACTTTGAGGCTAAATGATTTTCATTGGCTCTGGACAGGAATTAGACAAACCACTTTAGGGAAATTTGGCCGAGCTGATTTGAATCCTGGCCCTCTTTGGAAATCACAGGGTGCACAGGGGATATTGCATGAGCACATTCCTCCTGAGAGCATAATCCTGCTTTGACTGTGTGCTTATATCAGTCCCTTCATTCATTTTTATACTCATGCTTTGCTGAATTCAAACCAATAATAAAACAATAAAACAACAACAGACAGAGATAACTTGTTTCCATGAATAGACCTCTGTGTTGACACTTTTCAGCTACATCCCAGCAAAACAATCAGCAGAAATGGTTAGCTAAGGAAGTGAGCACTTGGCAGGAAATACCTTACATTCCATTATAGGTCAAATGTTGGAAAGACTCCTTGGAAAAGAGAAAGTGGATCGAAGGTAAATGTTTCATCAAAAAGCAGAGGGAGATGCAGATTACGCTGAAGGCAGTGGAAGAGAGCCAAGTGTCTGGACCTCACAGGTCAAAAATATGGGAGCCCTTAAGCTCCTTGAGACTCTTCATCAAAAATCTCATCATTATAATGGGTGGATCAATAAAATTTGATGAAGATTTAACTGACTACAAGGTTTAATTGTTTCTGAGAAGCAGAAGCAGTCTTCCTGTTCATATGGTTTTAAAGCCAGACAAAGGTTTAGAGTTGGATTTATACCAAAAGCTTGAACCGTGTCAAATTTGATGGAATGAAAATTGATTGTCAATGACTTTTTTTGTATTGATAACTCTTTAAATAAGTACGGCAATATTTGAAAAATGTGCTGTAGTCTTACTTCAAAATCAACAGAAATGAAAATGACACTGAATGCTGATGAAAATCCAGCAATGATGCACAAGAACTCCAAGTCTCCTGCATCAACTCAGTATAACTATGCAGGGTGATAAAAATGTAATCATTGTGCAACCCTGACTTAGACTGGACTTATAAATAGATAAACCGAAGATCAAAAGCTTCTGTAATTTGGATGTGACCAATTTTGCACATTGACAACTCAATCAGTCATCACATGGCAAAGGTGTCCTGCACGTGCTTACATCCTCTATATGGGGCTTTGACTCACACCTCAAACTGCATTGAGGGCCGCATTACTGTCTGCCTTTAAATGTCACTATAAGATGGGGGGATAATGTTATTATTACCTCCGCCAAGGAGGTAATGTTTTTGCCACCAAATCTTTGTTTGTTTGTTAGCAAGATTACGCAAAGACTACTAGACAGATTTTGTTGAAATATTCAGGAGATGTTGGTAAAGGCCCAACTTAAAAATGATTAGATTTTGGTGATGATCCAGATGACTGCCATTAACGAACAATCGTTTTTGCTCAATAACTGTCTAACTAATAATGATATCAACATGTTCCCGAGTACTAGGTGTGTTTTTTCCAGGGCCAAGGAATCATATTATGATGGTAACTTTATCATGGAACTATTGCTTACAGATGTAACAGCAATATGTGAGCTCCCCTGGTGGAGGTCTGCACTCTCCGAGTGCTTTGTAGTTCTTAATGTTTTCATTCTTCGACATAAAAATGCATGCCTTTGCTTGTTTACTGCAGTGGTCAAGCTGATTCTAAAACTATAGCTGTTTCCTGATCTAACAGTGGGGTTGGGTATTGATTCATCCCCCTCAAATATCAATTTTAGTATGATACTTTTAAATGATGCGGCTGCCTGAATAGTTTCTGAATCCATACTTTTGATTGAAAAATGAGAATGTCTAATGTTTACTCTTGTCACAGCTCTTACAGTATGCTTCTGTTGCCTCTAATACTATCGGCAGTAAGATAGTATTAGACAGCTCGCTGTGAAGAGCAGGCTAAGAGATACCAGCATCTTTGACAGTCATTTTTGGAAAAGTTCCTAAGAGTGTAGCACCAAAATCTGTGTTGTGATTTGGTTAAACTGGAATCAGATGTAACGGTGCCCATACCATATCTGCAACACATCTTAATACCAAAACAAATGCTTTACTGAGCTTGTGATCAATCTGACTGTTAGTCTGTGAGACAATAAACATAACAACAGCCCGGCAATCTATTTTAGTAATACCTGGATGTCCTCGAGCAGCTCCTGCTTGCGCAGGCGGATGTTCTCCAGCTCCTGCTGTTCCTCTGGGGTGAGGTCGTCCGGTACTGAAAAGAGATGAGAGAAAATAGGGGTTAGAAGGACACGGCCACCCAAAATATAAAGCACCTTTATCCTTTACTATGCCTATCTGTCCCCAGCAGGCCAGTCCCTGATGGCAACATCCAGAAATACATTTTAAAAGTATGCCCAATGGAGCACTCAGTGATAGTTCAAACGGACATTTCTTGGGACATATAGGACAGCAAACACAAACTCAAAAAAGCAGCCAGGTGCACTTTGCTGAGGGTTGAACTTTGGTGGCTTCTAAATGGAGTAGCTCAGGTTGGCCACGCAGCATTGAGCATCACTATGAGGGGAGCACAAACGTGACAGGCCTCAGGGCACTGCCAGCCTTCCTGTCACTCTCACTAAAGGGTGTTATAATTAGCCTCATCTGTGTTAGGGACGGAGAAGGAGGCAAAAAGACTTAGTTGATGGACAATGTGTTAGCACGTCTGTGTGGGTAAAACCTCTGACTGCATTCCAAGCAGAAAAAGAGACACAACAACGATCAGCACACAAACAGCAGCCCCAGCAAGTCTCTGTTTAATCCTTGTAAGTGCTGTCCTTAAAAGACCTGTACCCTCTTCTTTTTGACCAGCCAAAAACCTTATTCTAAAACAAAACAACAGAGTTTCTATGCAATTTCTAAAATCGGATTGACATCTATTTTAGAAGATACTGATAGCCCTTAATGAATATAAATATGTTTGTTACAATATAGCCATTACAAGAATTTTGTTTCCTAGCACTGCAAGAAACACTGCAGGATATCTCATCACTTTTTTTGGTAAAGAAATAACAAATTGGATCACAATACCAGAACTAAAGAGCACTCTGAGAGCGCAAACCTCCACCAAGGTGGCTCACATATAAGCTATAGTTCAATGATAAAGTTACCATCATAATATGGTTCCTTGACCCTGAAAACCCACACCTAGCACTCAGATAATGTTGATACTATTATTAGTTAGACAGTTACTGAGTAAAAACAATCGTTCGCTAATGGCAGTTCTCTGGATCACCACCAAAATCAAATCATTTTTAAGGTGAGCCATTACCAACATCTCCTGAATATTTCAGCAAAATCTGTCCAGTGGTTTTTGTGTAATCTTGCTAACAAACAAACATACACCAGCAAAAATATAACCTCCTTGGCGGAGGTAATTATGAACACTACTATGATTCCTGAAATACTGATAACTCTTTGACATCACCACATCAAAAATAGAAGTCCTGCACAATCAGATTTAGGTAATTTATTGATTTTGATTGTTGCAGATGGGGTACGTCTAGCCAGTCAGGGTTCCCTTGGTGTCTTTTCTGTGTCATCCTTTATTTTCTTTACCTTCTTTCTGAGTCTATCTAATTTATTCTCCCTTACAAAGCCAGGAAAAGCCCAAAAATTATCATTTATAAGCACTTTATTTTTTGTTAAATTACCAAGCCTTATCATTACCACAATTTATAACAATGTTATCACACATAGCATGTTTTCTCATATCATGAAGGCCTGCTGTATGCATAATGGAAAGCCCTTCCATAATTATCTGTACAAATGAACAATAATCCTTATATGATACCAGTTCTACTAGCAAACTTAACTTCTGCAGTACCTTAGGATTATATGGGACCAAAATTTAATCAATGTTTGAATTGACAAGCATGAACAAAGATCAGAAGAAAGCATTTCCTTTCAAGTCACTGGTGGACAGATAGAGAGCTGTGGAATGGTTAATGGACAACCTTGTGCCAGAGATTTGTCCGTCCTCAGCTTTCACTGCTCTGTAACCACTGCCTTGTTAATCGTTTGCAGACATCAGCCCAGCCTCGACCTTTCTGACCCTTGCACTCTGCTACTGAGGTTATGAAGGAATGAGGGGAGGTCACTGGAGAGGGCTTCTACTCAGCTTAGTGAAACACTGATGACTTTACAAAAGAAGATGTGCTGTGACTTGCTTAGCTCATGAAACTGTCTGGAATGTTTGATGCCACCTTTTCTGATTATCTCTCATCTTGTAATAATGTGAGAATCTGTCTGGGGAAATATTCAGCTGAGCAAAGAGAAGTTTTACAATAAACTAACTCTGCTGTGCAGTAAATGTCAGTCAGATACTGTCTTCAAATTCAGATGCATAAAACATGTCTCAGTTTATTATTCATACCTTTTCTTAGAACAACATGCTTCAAGTGTCAGACAGCATGCACTTAAGTAGATCACAGATGTTGCATTGCAAGGTTCTGCATTTTTATAGCATGTGAATTTACTGAGGACAGAAGAATATCAAACTTCTGGTACAGTAAGAATTTTTGATGTACTACAACTGGGTCAAAGGCAGCGAAGACACGCAAAGAGGAATACAGAATGCCACAGGCCTATAGTTACCTGGACTGGTGAACATACTGCAGGAAGCACAGCCAAGTAAGCTCAGTAAAAACATACTGATTGTTTTTTGTGCATACTGTCAAGCCCTGCTGGTACATCTTTGTACACTTTGGGCCCTTTAGCATCAAATGTTCATCATTTAAACGCCAGAGCCTACCTGAGCATTACTGACCTTGTCCATCCCCTTGGGACTACAGTGGGCCTAACTTCTGATGGCTACTTCCAATAACTGCTTGATATTACCAATATGAAACAAAATCTCTGAGAAATGTCTCCAGCACGTTGTCGAATCTATGCCACAAAAAATCTAAAAGGGTTTCAATCTGGTACCAGCAGAGTGTATCTAATAAAATAGCAATTGAGAGTATATCAAAGCGATACACCAGCTTCTTTTTTCTTTTTGTCTTATCTCATTATCGAGTCCATGACAAGCAGATAGACATCATTCTTTCAACCACACGTCCAGTAACAAGAAAGAGGAAGGCAGAGCTCACCCACCGCTAGTTAGTTTAGCTCAAACACTGGGAGTCAGCAGTTATAGCTAGGTTGCCTCTGCCTACAGTCATCAGATAACCACTTCAGCAACACTAAACAGTCCTTCTAATCATAAACAGAGGCTCTGTCTTGTTGACCTACTTTGGCGGTGATTTGCTTGGGTGATGTGGTGTTCATGAACGAGTCGAGTCTTTTGAAAAGCAACGATGAGAACCAAGTCACATTGACTTGTTCATTTGCGAGCCATTCTTAAATGCAAATTGCCTGCAAATTTAAGAATGGCTTGCAAACAAACAGCTCACTCACAACTGCGAATCAGTTTTCATGGTTCATTTAAAAGAGCTGTTCAAAAGACTCGACTTGTTTGCGAATGTCACATCTTCAGCGCAAACCACTGGGTAAGTAGGTCAAACAAAAAACAAAAAAAAACAAAAAAAAAAAAAAAAAAAAAAAAAAGCCTCTGTTTACCAGTAGAATAAGATAAGAGGGTAATAGTAGAAGATAACACAAAGTGGTACAAAAGCCAGCCACAACAAGCACACAGGACTGTTTAGAGTTGCTGAAGTGTTTATCTGATGACTGTAGGAAGAGGCAGGCTAACACTTCCTATTGACTCCCAGTGTTTGAGCTAAAGCTAACTAGCGGTTGGCAAGCTTTTTCTTGTTACTGGATGCAGAGTTGCAAGAATGGTCTCTATTTGCTTGTCATGGACTCTGGAGTGAGGTCAGACACGAAAACAAAGAAAATGTTGGCATATCCCTTTAAAGTGTGCAAAATGTGGGAGTAAAGAGCTCAAGGGGCTAAACTCCAAGCAGCAACATTATAGTCATCCACACACCCACTTTATGTCTGCAAAAAGCTCAGGAAGATTATTCCCTCGATTTCACATTGAGTGGGCATTGGCGAAAGCAATTGGGACCCTTCAGTCTGCTTACTTCAAGAAAAGTTAAATTCAGCTCCTTTTGCATACTTTTCCCAAAGAGCTCTTAAGTTCAGTGCACTTGTGAGTGTAGATTTGAGTGTTAAACTGAGATCGCAGGGTCCCTCCATGAAGAGGTCAGAAGAATGAAGGTTATAAAAGCTCAACAAAAAATCTACAACAGCAATCAATAAAGCAAGGACGAGGTCAGCCAACCAGAAAATTATGTACTTTATTACGCCTTCAGGGACAACAACACACAGCACATGTTTTTAAGGTAAGAAATATTAATCCAAATGCAGAATCCCAGAAGAATGAGTTCCTAGAGAGAGAATAATACAGCATTATTGAGAGGAATAACAGAAGGTATGGGAAGATAAACAGCTTGAGGCAACACCCATGACACTGGCTGGAATGTCTGCTAAAGTAAGTCAGGGATAACATGGTCCCAAACAAGAGAGAAACAAAACAAAGCTCTGCTGTCCTGTTTTCTGACAGCGGTGAGAGCATCATAGTGCACTCCAAGTTAACCTTTCACACATTCTACCTCACAGCCTACAGCATCTCTGACCTAAAGTCTGCAACCATCCTTAATGTTCAGGATATTCACTAAGACAGGGGAAGTTCCCAATTCAAACAACAACTTTAATTTGGTTAGACATGTCATTTGAGCAACTTATTAAAACAGGGCATAAGAGTTTTGATTCAGTGAACAAGGAGTCATCATCAAACACATGTACGTACACAGAAAACAAAGTGCTGGCACGCCAGAGATGGGATAGTTCTTCTTGTATTTAATGTTTCTGTCTCCTGGTTAATGTCACACTGACAAACTACAGAGGAGACAGCATTCAACAGGGGTGGGCAGGAGTGGTTTGGCTCCACTTAGGTTGAAAACAAGAGGGTTTCTGACTTAAACTGATACAAACTGCAGCATTGTTATGGGTCTGGATGCAAGAGAGGAGCCAACTGACTTGTGTAGCACTGCCAAGGTCGGAAAATATACAGAGATTTTAAGATACATTCAAGAATTTTCAATGCAGGGTAAAGTCATGGACTTCGCAAGATCACTTTACTGGGACACAGCTAATCCTGGGGGGGACCTCTATTGAAAGATGACTTGTAATAATGACTTTTTGTCTCACAGTTTTAATTTTCATCTAATATGTTTGACTTTCTATCTCATAATTTGACATTTTATCTCATAATTTAGACTCTTAAATTCAGCAATGACTTTTTATAGCATAGTAATGAGTTTGATCTCATAATTTTGACATTTTTAATCTTATAACTATGTCTTTTTATTTCATAATGACTTTTTAATCTCATAATTTTGACCTTTTTCTCTATAATTTTTACATTTTACCTCATAATTAAGACTTTTAAATTCAGCTATGACTTTTTATAGCACATTAATGACTTTTGATCTCATAATTGGATCTTCTTCTCCCATAATTTTGACCTTTTAAAGCATACACAATGACTTTTCAAATCTCATCATTGCTATTTTTATCTTATTACTATTACTTATAATTCATAATTTTGACTTTTATCCCATAAATATGTTTTTATCTCATAATTTTGACTTTTTATTTCAGATGTTTTTTGTCTCATAATGGTAACTTTTATCTTATAATTATGATTTTTATTGCACAACTATGACCTTTCCTGACATACTTATGACCTTGCTCTCATAACTTTAATTATTTTTTCTTGTTTTTTTTTGCTTTAGACCTCCTAGTTTTGACTTTTTCTTTTAGAAATATGACTTATTGTCTCGTATTTGTTACTATAATCTCACAATATTGACTGTTTATCAAACAATTTTTTTGCATCTTATCCCAAAAATTCACTTTTTTATTCCACAACTTTGACTTTCATTTCATCATTTTGACTTTTCATCTCACAGTTTAAAATTTTAATCTCATAATTTTGACTTTTTTTTTAAATCTTATAATTATGAGTTTTTGTCTTAGAATTCGGACTTTTTATCTTAAGATTTTGACTGTTGTATCATATTTCTTACTTAAAAATCTAGATTTAAATTCATCAAGGTTTAGTTTTCTTTCCTTTTTTTAAGCGGTGGAAACCGACCTCCATATGAACACAAATCATCAAGCGGCTACTTTTTATTTTACTATGCAGCCTCCTCCTCATCCGCAGCATTACTTCTGTCTTTCTTTTCTTAAATTTTGGAGATGCTCACAGGACTGTTATGAGAAGGGGACACGGTGGACTGTTGCGTTTCTTTATTTTGCTTGTGTGCAGAGGAAAACAGGGAGCATCCATCACACAGTTGAGAGAATTATTAGAAATAGTGGCTTGGTTGATGTGGCTTGATATTTCTGACGGCCCTAGAGTGTGCAGCGTATATTTCTGTCCTGTGTGTAAAAACAAGTTCAAGCACAAAGGGTCAAAACTGGACTGTAAAGTATCTTCATCTTCTTTATCTTCTTCATGAGCGCGAAGCCAGAAGTCCTTCATCATATTCCCTGAATATGATGTAAGGCTAAAGCAGTGGGTGGATGCCACAGGCAGCCATGCCACACAAACACATGAGAGCAGAACAAAACACAACAAAACCACGACATTCTTGGCTCAGAGAAAAGCCACAAAGTGAAGGAGCGACAGGAGAAAAGAGCTGCAGAGAAAGACTATAATTTGACAGAGGAGGAGGCAAAAAAGCTTAGCAACACAGTCATTTGAGAATGGAAATCTTCTAATCACTTGTCTCCTTCAAGAGCACACAGAAAGAGCTTATAGAAAATCAGTATCAACCCATCAGCAGGGCAGAGGCATGATGACAACCAGGTCCTTCAATTACAGGGCAGGACAGGGGCCACATCAACTGACGTCACCTCAGCAATCAGACTCATTGAGGAGCCAATCAGGTACAGACGTCACTGCCTTCCCAACCCCACCCACAGTGATCAAACCCCGGCAAGGAAGGGAAGGGCCCTTAGCCATCAAGTGGGTGTCATTTCCAAGAACACAGCAGATGAGAAGAGAAACTATGCACTTAAGTAAATGCTAAGAGCGGCTGGTCTCTTCTGTCAGGCAGCGCTGCTTGGCTGTCATTGAGAAAAACCCCTGTCCTGGTACGGCCAATGAAAAGAGACTGTCATCAGAAATAACAGGAAATGAGAAAGACAAGACAGAGAGGGCAAATGAGGTGAAGCCACAGCGTTCAATAAGACACTCACTGATACTTTGATATGAGGCTTCTCTTGCTGATGTGAGATATGAAAAAAGCTGCAAAGTCTGAGTGTAGGTGTGATGCTGCATACATACAGCATTTATCAGGGCTGGGCATCATAGAGTTTTTAAGATTCTTAAAACTTTCTATTTATCAGGTCATGGTGAACTGTTAAATAAAAATCAATAAATTAAAAACAAAAAAGGTCAGGCCTAGTGCACAGTAAAAGACAGTGAAAAATATAAACCATAATGGTATATACTGAATGACCACAATTATTATCTCACTTTATCCATGTATTATATTTATTCATAAAACCTCTAATGATACTCAATCCTGTTTTACACAAAGGCAACAAAAACAGAAGTCATAATCAAAAACTGCAAACAAACTCCTCTACAGTGTCTAAATCACTTACTCAAACACACTGACAAAATTTAATAACAAATGGTTTAATGGGTGTAAAAACCCTAACTTCTGGCCAGTTTCATCAGATTCTGAAGTGTCTTCTATGTTTTTGTACAAGTGCTACTAAATACCAGGGCTGAGATACATCTTTCCTCAAAAGCCTTTAGAAAAGACTGGGAGGGGGCAGGGACATGTCCACACTCCTTCATGCTTTCTGCATCATCAAAATCATATCACTGTCTGTCCTGCTTTTGCAAATTTGATTATCAAAATGTCACATACCAGCCAATGCAGGCATACAGCAAGGTAAAACAGTAAAACAATGACATATATCCCTGCAACGGACAAAAGTTTGTATGTATTCATTAAATAACAAAGCACTGTGTTATGAGACGTCAAGCAAATAAACTGCACTTCCCATAATCCTGAGGTGGTATGGGAACACTTATTACTGATAGAGGTTGTGTAAATGAGTGCTACTCTGGTCAGCTATCTGAATCAGGGGATTTGAATCAGTAAAACACCTACATATAAACCCAAAGATAGGTTATGTGCCCAAGATAACAGTCTCTTGCAACTGTGGTTGGCAAAATACACCATCAAGCTCCAGATATCAGCCAATATATTTAATTGCAGTGAGTGGATTTCAAACTGGAGTGGATCCGTTTTTTTACCTATATTTTAACACAATATGTGTATTTTTAATAGTTGGCATACCTACATAGACGTTCATCTAAAGAAATGTCTATGATTGTCTATATTTTTGAATCCAAAATTGATTTTTTTGTCCCTGGGGTATCAAACATGAATCAATATAATTAGATTTTTACAACAATCATAAGAAAATTCTCATATCATGACAGTCATTTGCTGTTTCTTTGTCATTAAATAATGTAATATATATCCTGCACTGCCTCCAGATAAAACATGGTATGATTTGGCATATTATGCTGAGCCCTTACAGAATTTCCCTCACCTACTCTCTTCATACCTAAAAGATTCTTGGAAGCAGACAGGCCAACGAGTGGCCTGATTTGGGTGTGCCTCAAGAAACTTCCACAGACTGAAAGAGAAACACAGGACTCCTTCATGGTCTTCATTCTTTGAGGGACTCATGCTGCTTTGAAAACAGGTCATTTAGGGGAATATCAGGGATGTGGAGACTAGAGCACACGTACCATACTCACACACACACACACTGCTGGCCATGACACTTCATCTGTTTGTAACCATACAGACTGTCTTATTCCTTAACTACATATTTATTTTCTTTTGAGGGAGAGAGCTGCACAATTACAGCTTTGGCCTTCCCACCATTAACTGAATGGCAGCAAAACTGGCACTTTATATGTGAGCTTGGCCTTTAAAACAGAGAGTCCCATGTCAGGGGTCTTGCATCTTATCCAAGATTAAATAAAAGTATTTTCAATGTTTTTTTCAATGAATCTCCAGTAGCTTACAAACATGAAGATTTATTTCAATATGCAAAGAAAAATGAAATGGCCTCACTTTCAGCAAATTCTTCTTGAAAATGTAATGAAGACCCTGTTATTGTCCTCTTTATTCTTCTAAAGAAAACTTTTATCATCCAGGTAATGGTCAATGACATCAATAAAACAGTCTTTTCCAATTTACTTTTAATTACAATTTTAAGCACTTTAACGTACTTTATTTGAAATCCCAGGACTTTAATAACCTTAAAAAAATGTAGTCAAAATCCATGCATTTTAAGCATTTCAAGCACTCACATGAACCCTGTTTGTATCAAATCAAGCACCTCTTCAAGGGCATTTCTGCATTAATTTAAATGCAAAATTACCACGGAAAGTTTTTCTGCAAAATGAATAAGCAATTTCTATTACAGGTCTATAAATATACTTGACACATAAAATCAATCTCTGTTTTGTTTTTTCTTGTTCTTGCCTTGTTTATACCTCTGTGTTCAAGCAACACTGTAGTGCCCCATGCTGTCTGCAGCATTTATACTATTGTGTAGGTGTGTCCACGTCGTACAGCAATACTCTGCCAAGAGGCTGGTCAGCAGTACCATTTGTTAACCCCCTCATGCCATGTTCACCTGTTTGTGAACAGGATGGAGTGCATGACCTCTGAATCAGTTAAGGCAAAGATGGGGGAATTTTAAATGCTTGCTCAGCCACAGAGACGTGTATCAGGAAATGTAAGTCCAATATCTCTGCAAGCCTCAGTAACAAGTTGCTTTATCTTTTGTTGGCATTAAGTCACACTCTGGTACATTAAATAATGCTTGAAGGATGTGCTCTAAAACTGATACTCACTGCTTTCCCGTAGACCTTTCACAGGGGCCAAAGGTCAGTCATTTCAATGCAGAGTTACACTTTTAAGGAGGTGCATGTCAACCTGCACATAGGCCTCTGCATCAGTTCAGGGTTATACAGTCCAATAGAGTGGACCACTGCACTGGTATGATACAGAGGTTTAAATTAAGCTTTAGCTGGAGAATAAAAAATTTGGACTCAAGCTAGTTCGGAGTAGATTATGACAATATCCCCGTAAAGGCAAAAACACTGGTGCCCTTTGCCAAATTGGGGGCTGTATAATCTGCTTTGTCCTGCCCTTGCCCTCATTATTTCTGAGTGCTGTTTAATCCAAATTTGACTCAACTTCCTCTTAAATATATTCATGATGTACACTCATGATTTGATGTGATTCTTTCTTTTTACTTAAAAAAAAGAGTGAATCTTCCTGCTAAATCATTGCCCCTTTCATGTGTTTTCAAACCAACTGCAAAGCTTTATTTAAACCCATCTAAACCCCTTTCACTTAAACTGTTTACAACTGATGTCGTAAGTGTTTGCCCTTTAAGTGTATAAAGAGTTTTCTGGATGGTCAAAGCAGTTTTTAGTGAGGGCTGGGTCAGCAGAGAGTCCCTGAGAGGCTACATCAAGGGAGATACCAATTATAGCTCCCTCTCCCACGGCGGCGGAGCCCACTAATACACATCCTGATTGCCATCCTGGCTGAGGAGGCAGACGTCTCATTTCCACCCGGATCACGAAAGAACTCTCCTTGGAAAATAAGGAAATTAGAATTCCCCCCCTCCTTGCAGATGTGACCCAATTTAGGTAGGTCTTCTCAGCACGTGAGGACTTAAAAATATCATATTAACGACATAAGCTTCCCATCTCGGCTGCTCTGTAAGACACAGACTGTGGATGGGTTCAGAAAGTACAGAACAGTGACCTTAAAAGATACATCTGAATGGTGAAATGGTTCATTCAAGTGCACCCAGAAGAGGGCTGGGAAATATACTGAGTTTTTCAGATATGTTGATAACTTTTTAATCACCACCACTACTTTTACTGGCAATTTTCTGGTGGGAAACACTAGCCCCATTCACCCTGTCATTTCAAGCTCAAATATTTACACCACTGTGAGCTTTCTTCTCCGCTGTGAATGTGCAGAGATGGAATGAGAGGAACAACTTAAACCACATTCAGAAGTAGTATCAGAGATATATTGGAGAAAATAAACCTCACTGACTCAGTAAAGTAGTAAAGCGTAGCACTGTGAATGTGTGTGTCTACCTTAGTGCGTCTGCGGCTCTTTTCACAGCGCCAAAAGCACTGTGACGAGGCACTGTCATCATTCCACTTTAAGACATTCACATTAATTCTATGAGGCCAAATGTCAATTAACACTACAAATGGCTTAGATGCACATGACATGGAACATACCCTTACATACACAAAAGCAGAGACACTCACAGCACACCAGTCTGTGTGCCCCCCTCTCTCCAATATTGTGCTTCTGATACTCCCTCAGACTTTAAGGACTTAGGCTGGGGACTGTAGAGTGGCTAGTTCAAGTCTCAATCAAAACATGCTTGGATGCTGGTTTGGAAGCTAGATAGGAGCCAGCTGACCTCATGGGGCACTGCTGCCGGTTGTGGCAGGTGCTTCTGCAGCTAAAATCTTATCTTATCTTCTACATATTGTACATAGTCTATTCCTACTCCTTACCTTAATTTTATTTTTTATTCAAAAGTTATTTCGATTTTCTGCTTTTGTTCTTTTTGTATGTGCATATACACTGTGTGTGTTATCTTGTCTGTACTTAGAGAGTGAAGTAAACCAGCTTCAAATTCCTTGTATGTCTAACATACCTGGCTACTAAAGCTGTTGCTGATTTGAAAAGGGGTTGGCGCCCCTTGCCAACTTAGCCTTGGGATGTAGAATTTTGCATCCCTGCAACCTTAAACTTAATCGCATGTGAAAAACCTATGCATAAAGTAGGGTTATCATTGCTGGTGATGCAGGGGTGTCATCAGGAATGATGAATGGTGAAGTGCAGACTCGGTATGTGCTTCCATACTCGACCTGATCTGATACTACCTCTAGAGGTGCAGCAAATAGGGGGTCAACTTTTCCCCCATTCGGTCTCTGCCACGTTCACAGTGGAGGCCAAGTGTCACAGTGACATAGATTTTATGGTTTGAAAGAGCAGCATGAATGGGGTTTGTGAAGCATGTGTCATATCATGTCATCTCATGCTCCCAATGCCATATCACATTCTGAATTGACACAAATACTATGCCCTTGCGGGTCTTTCTGCAGCTCTTTTGCATAAATGCACCAGAGCATATCATGTGTATACCTGTTCAACTAAAATACTGAAATGATTTTTGGTCTATAATTCCCAGCTCTTACCTCAAGATGGTATGAATTAAATGTAAATCCACTTTAAATCCTGTTTTTCTTCAATGTAGCTAAGTAAGATTTCTCTTTGAAATGTGAAGTCTTGGTTCTACTCTGGGGTGGATGAAGACATCAGTGAATATAATTACTCCAAAAAGATACCACACAACCTGCTGACTGAGGGAATAAGCAAACACATACAAATCAATTTCTGCAGCCATGTGTCTCCACATGACTACATTTTGATAAAGTGCACACACTGATCAAGGCAAACCAATGATACTGGTAGCAAGCACTGCTCCCTGCATGTGGTCTTCTATCTGCTCCATGTCTACAGCTTTTTCCTCCATGTCTTTGCAGGACAATTAGCATCTACTTGGTCCTCACACACTTGAGATTACCCTTGATTGCCCTTCATTTTCTTTAGGGGTTGGTTATATGACCCAAAACTTACAGTTCATCGAAACAGTAAATCTGTTTAGATGGAATAGCAATACCTTATAAATTTGGCAACATTTTAGAGATAAAAATGACCTTCAAATTTGTTTTTGAATACAATTAATGATTCTGAAATATATTTGAAAAGAGATAATTAAAACACGATTATCTAATCAGACCAAATATCTACAAAAGATTAACTTGTGATTGAGAAAGTGTTGAAAATCTTTTCACTAAGCTTTAGACCTGACAATATTTTTTCATAAAACATAAACAAAAAAGATATGAACAAAATAGCCAAAGCATATTTAAAAATAAAGTGATCAATCTTAAAAACTTAATATTTTTCCCATCCCTAATCTTTTTTTAACTATCATGCCTCTTTGAAGAACACAAGCTTATTCTGATTTTTACAAGTATAGTCACCAAATTGAAACCATCTATTTCTTCCAGTCCTCGTCCCCTCCCCCTGCTCTGTGATTCTGTAGTAGCCTCTGCGTGGCCTTTGTCCTTACAGCTTTATTGATAGTTTCCTTCAAACTTGCTAAAATGCACCCTCCACCATCAAGGTCCCCACAGGCTCCAATCAATCGACCCAGAGTCTAAACCAATAAGAGCAGCAGCTGTAACAAGAAGCAGTCTACTTCATGATGAGGTTTAATGCAGTCAGCCCACAACACACGCACATAAACAATCGATTTTTTGGGAGCTGGGATGGGCAAAAACACACAGAAGTACATCAAGGTTTATCAAACTGGTGCTAAGCCGTCTGATCTTTTCTGCTGTTTGCTGCATGAACAACAAAAGGTGGTTTAAAACTGGAACGTCTCATCGCTAATCTCTGATCTGAGACTGAATCTCATTACTACAGTAAATCCCAAGGGGGCTCTCACTCATATATATTTGAAAACACACACAAACACAAACACACACACACAGACATACACACATTACCTTGGGCTTTGTGATATAGTGAGATTTTAGGATATATCGACATATTTTTAAACAAGTTAAAATGTGAGACAACGATGTTTAAATGTGTTTCTTTTGACTTTAACAAGCCATTTTGGCGAGTGCTAATCTGAGTGAACTCATAAAAAAAAAAGAAACCAGGTCTAATACTTAGCAAAAAAATGTTAACAGTAAGAACCACTGACAGTAAAATGTTGATTAACTACAAAATAATCCGCTTAAAATGTAAAGACTAAGACAAGATTTATGATTTAATTATTTAATTTATGGGGAAAGCTATACCTGTTCCATACTACAGCCAAAGTGATATGAGTCCTTACAATTGAAGGATAAAATAGCAGGCAAACGGCTAAATTGAACAAATACATTGACAACATTTGAACAAAGGGGGAGGACTTAAGAATCAACACCAAAGTCCAATACCGATGGGGCATGTGCCAACACATCCAATGCTATCCTGAACCAAAACATGACACACTTTCAGAGTGTTTCCTTTTGGTACCACTTGCTAAATGTCAAAGGAAGATGTTGAACCTTCTCTGCCCTCTCTGCTCAGTAAGCTGTCCTGTATTGCCCTCTAACTAAAGCAACAGACAACACAGGCAATTAGCATTATTTGCAATGAGAAAACATGGTTAACATTCTTTTCTCCTAAAAACTTAAAACTAATTGAAGAATCCCTGTAACACCAGAACTATCTGAACTTGAATGTCTTGATTAAGCTATGTTATCTGGTGGAAAGTGATATAGAAACTCCTTGGATATTCTTGCCAGTTCCAGACATTTGTTTTATTAATATATAAGCGCCTAGCTGTTATCCTAAAGATTAAACAAAAAACACTAAATCAAAATATATTTAAAAAAATGCTCAATATTGATGATCTAGAATATGTTGTTTTGGTTTCAAACAGGTATTAAAATAAGATAATCTTTCATAAAATCATTTCAAAATTGATAATTCATGCATTTCAACAATCTTCAATACTGCCCCAGATGTTAGAAACTGCACCTTTATTCCTACCTCTGACAAGGAGGTTATGTTTTTGCCATTGTTTGTGGTTTTTTTTGTCTGTTTGTGTGCAAGATATCTCATAAAGTTAACATAACTTAATCATGGCACAAGGAAGAAGTGATTAGAATTTGGCAGTGATCTGAATCCAAATCAAGGATTTTTTTAAAGGATTTGTTAATACTGCAAGATTTCTTTTACATGTTCACTAGTAGCTTCGCCAATAAATGCCTTGGTGGAGATTTGTGCTCTCGAAGCATTTCTTGGTTGAAACTAATTTCTCAAATGGCTTTACTATCACAAGATCACATCTCAGCAGGTAAACAATGTGAAGTTGCTTTGCTAAGTTGCTAATGCTACTGTTAGCAATACTAGCATGGCTAGCCTTTAGTCCTTTTTTTCAGTTTAACATTTTTTGTGCAAAATGCGGCTACTGACCTTAGCCATGGTTATTTGTGAGTCTAGTTCAACACAGCTTTGATACAACTGCAATACCACGCAGATCCTACAAGACACTGCCACTGCTGTAAGTTGTATAACATTCATTCATTTGTTCACATCTACATTTTAGGGCATTTGGAAAGCAACACAGCAGCTCTTAAGTCGAGCTATCACGGTTGTTTGTAGCGTTTAGCTGTGTTACTCTACATTCAGAGCATTCAACCAGGATTCTGGACCTGTACTGATCAAAATATAAACCTGGTTTGATTGGATTCTTGAAGTGTTGTCATCTATTTCATTATCTGAACTCCATCGAGCTGCCCAGCTATGCACATCTGTTACCTCTATTTAAAAAAAAGGATTTGGTGCTTTCCCTTCAGGGTATTGGTATGTTGTGTTTTGGAGGCCCTTAACTGAATCTTACAAAATCGTAAGATTTTGCTCCATATTTCCCTGTCCAAGCATGACCCCTGTTTCAGCTCCTGTACCATCCAAAGCAGAACATCAACTGTGAAGGAATGTCAAGCCAAAAGAACTTTGGTCTCCTCATTCAAAGCTGCCACACAATAAAACAGAACTGGAGTCAAAATGAAATGGACCACCAGGCAGCTGTCAACAAAAAAGTCCCACAGAGCATCCAAACTGGACCTGGCCTGAGGGTAGGAGTAGGTGAAGGTGGACTGAATGAGGGGAGATAACAGTAGAAGGAGCTCTGTGTTTGTCCGGGGAGGTGTGGGACGGTGAATGGCAGGAGAACACAGAGACAGTGGGAAGAGCAGTGGGACGATCACAGCTCTCCCTTTGTGTCTGCATGTGGCCTCTCAGGACATTCCTCAGAAAGGCCCAGGCATGGGGACCGGTGGTTTCAGCATCCTTGGCTTTCATTTCTGTCTTAGCTTGACACTTTCCCCCTTCTCTCATCGAGAAACCATTCCTTGTACCACCTCTTAGCTAAAAGCTTTGGTCATGGCGCCTCTCCCTCCTTGATGCACTTTGATTGCTCAGACATGTGAAGTTAACACGCATCAATCCCACTGACATCCCAGTCATTGGCCAGGCGCCATCACGCAACATCTAATGGAGTTCCTTTCATTTTATATAATCAATACAGAAAACAATCAAGAGAATCAGAGTCCAAGCGTAATTCTAATCACAGCTTTAATTGATCTAAGTTAACCAATCAAGCCCCTTAACCTGATAAATCAAGCTGAAGTAAAAAGCCAAGTCAATCAAAACCAACATAAGTCCCACAAAAGGGAGAAGCCAAACTAACTGACACTTGAGGATCAATTTAACAAATAAAATATAAACTGAAGCTCAAACCTTATCCAGAAATCCTCCAAAGTTTGTCAGCTTTCACGTCTTCCCAGAGAGCTCCTCTTCTGTTTCTTCTTCAGTTTATCCCTCCTTCTTAAAATAAAAAAAGTCCCAGTTTTCCCCTTTTCTGTCAGCTTTTGTTTCTCAACTCAGGCAAGTCGGAAGTCCACATGACAAGCGGCAAATGGAAGGAGCCTGCTCCTCCAGCAGGGCAGAGCGATACTGTCAGGTCTCCTCAGCTGTACAGTGCAGCTATCAGCAGCCAGCATGCTCACAGCACACTGACACAATCCATTTGGGGAAGGAGCCTTACTCACTACCTCACCCACTCCTCTCCCTCCCTTTCTCTCCACACACAGTCTCTCTCTCTTTCTATTTTTCTGTCACTACCATTAACGTGAAGGCTCCACCCAGTGGTCATTCCTTTCCCTTCCTCCCACACACAAATTATACATATGACCTACATCCTTGAACCATGTCTGCCTTGAAATTAGAGTTACACCAGAATGTCAATTTAAATACAATATAAATTAAAAAAAAAAACTAACATAACAATGCCTGCTCAATACCAATATTCAATGAGCACCTGGGCACCCAAAACTAGTGAACTGCATTATTTTTGACCACCAACTTGTACAGTAATAAGTGTAATGATAACATGCCAAAAATACAACAAACTTTCCATGACAATGTAAGGCTAACCACTTCCTAAAATGATGTATCAATTAGCAGAAAAACATCCAGAAGAATTGCATGACGTGATTTTGCTAATTGTATTTTCTAATCCACTTTTAAAGGATCATTTATAGCCATCAGTGTTTGTGTTGTGATTTGAAGCTCATACTCAAAATCAGGGATGGGGAACTTCTGTCAACAGGAGGACCACATTAATTTGTTCTAAAAGCCAGAGGGCAAAACTGTTGTAATTTATTGGATGTTCTCATCTTTAAGGCTGTAATATCTTAATTAAACAGAAGGAACAAATAGCATTATTAAGGGCCCGTTTACACAACAATGAAAATGGAGAGTTTTTGTTGCGTTTGCGCCCTCTCTCCCACACATGAACGCTACCTGGAGTGCCTGAATCCACAAACCTTTGAAACTTGGGTCCAGAGTGAAAAGTTTTAAAAACACTTTTGTCTCCATGTAAACAGGGATCCCCATTGTAAGAGAAAATGGTGATGCATGGCGAATGCACAGTACTCTTTCAGATAAAGGTAGCGTGCGCACCTAGGAACAACAACAACAACAACAACAACAGCTACAGCCGACAACCAAGCAACATGTGAGCTGCTAACTGTGCCAGGCTTGTTATCGCTCCTCTAACAAAATGTGGATTGATGCGTGAATACTCTAACCAGCGGAGACGCATTTGCTATTTTTGCCAAGGACACTACGAAGTTACGTCACCAACTACTGGCCTGCATGCACGCTTTCAGTCGTTCTCGCGGATCTGTGTGAACACACATCGTTATCACACTGTCTCCGTGTGAACACAGGGCGCTTTAAAAACACAAAGGAAAAACTTTCCTGTTTCTGGTGACAACATTTTCGTGTAGACGGGCCCTAAGTAGATGCCATCCCATCTTAACGAATTTAGACTTAAATACAATATTAATTAATCAATTGAATGAGCTTAACACAGACTTCAAGCCTGCTTCAGACGTGTTTTATAAGAGTTGCAGAACATATACTGGTTATTTAACTGTATTTCTATCTTATCTTTTCAAATACATTTCATTATTCAAGAGTGTTTTACAACATTACAGCCACAATCAACTCCATTATCTTGAAAATAATGCCATTTTCACCACTGCCATAGCATATTTTGTCATGTTTTCTTTATTTCCTAATATTCTAGTTGACTTGTAGGCTGTATTAAAAGAGAAGAAGAAGCAACAAGGTGAAGTTGATGTCTTTTCCCTCTGCTCTCTATTTGCCTGTAACAAAAACATATCAACATTAGGGTGAGCATTAACAAGTTTTATTCGACTAGTGACATAAACATTTATTCATGTAGTGTCTGTGATGGAGGACGGGCCAGAGAGACAGACAGAGATGACAGGAATATCAGTACTAACCAAAAAGAGTGACTGCTATAAAACAACCCAAAAATATCCTTTTATTGCTCTCAATCACCACATTGTTAGTAAGCAGAGCCAAACTCTCTAAATTCAATCTCAACGTTTATCACTCATGGCTGCCCACTGTCTTTCTCCCTTTACTGATGGCAGCTTATAATATGACTGTCTGATATTTAACAGTATTACTAAAGACATAACTGTTTTTTCTTTTGTTGTTTGAAATGCATGGTATTAAAAGTATTTAAAGTATTGACAGCACAAATACTGATGATTTGGCTACAAATGCTAAATTGTTACAGGCAATTAAGATAAAATGTGCTACTACTGGAAAATTGCTTGACTAGATAGAGAACCAGATCAAATCAATGACATCATAGCACATACACCAAGAGCTGCATAAAAAAAGAAATGGTGTTAATTATAACTCTAATGATAGGCTCACTGATTGACTGAAAGGTCATTATTCATTCCTTCATTCTTTCATTTTGTACATCCCTTATCCCTTTTGGGGTCGCGGGGGGGCTGGAGCCTATCCCTGTCATTGGGCAGGAGGCGGGGTACACCCTGAACCGGTCACCAGCTGATCACAGGTCCACATAGAGACACGGACAACCATTCACGCTCACACTCATACCTAAGGGCAATTTGGAGTCACTAATCAACCTAATGTGCATGATTTTAGTCTGTGGGAGGAAGCTGGAGTGCCCAGAGAGAACCCACACATGCACAGGAAGAACTTGCAAATGTCACACAGAAAGGCCCTGCCCAACCTGGGGATTGAACCGGCAACCTTCTTGCCGTGAGGCACCGTGTGCCACCATGCCACCTCAGTTATTATCATCATTATCATTATTAGTATTATTATCATCATCCTCAAAAACAATTGTTATTAGTAGTATATTAATATATTTAATTTTCTCAATCTTTGAGTAGTTATTTAGGATACTTAAGTCAGACAGAAGTGAAAAATATTTTGTTCTTCAAGCTTAAGATGCCAACCTAAAATCAGAGCCTGAGAGCATCTTTGTAAATGGGGGAAAACCCTCCTGAATATAATTTTCATTTCACATGGTTTTATCGACAGATTTATGTTTTGAAATTTTGGGGAATGTAGGAAGATCTAATTTTGACATGTTCAGAGCAGAAAGCCTTATGTCAAAAGTAAAAATAAGTTTAAAAATATAGTTATCAGTTATTTTGATTGGCTCTTTTGCAGCAGCTCTCACCCCCACAATGTCAACTTTGGGTATCAACTGACCAATCTTTGCAATGATAAACATAAGAGCCCCAGATATCTATAAAAATTAAATATGTATTATATAATTTCTTGGGGTACTCTAGGGGTAACATGTTCAGGATATAAGGGTTTACATGGATAAACAGTGCTGGTGGTGGATTTGCGTGTAGACATATTTAGTCACGTCCCATCTCTGAGCTGTTGTGATGAGTCAGCACTTTCAGACAGGTCTCCTCTCTCTGGATCAGTCATGCAATCAGTCATGCTATCACTGCAAACGCACTCTCCAACAGCTGAGTCTGTGCTGAAGACAATCGCTTGTTAAGAATAGTTCAGGAGCATCACCTCGATGGTGCATGCCAAAGGATTGCATAAGATTCCCAGAATCCCTCTGCTTGGCTCTCAGCGGAGTGTTTTCACAGCATGAGTGTAAACTTGCCCCTCGTTCATCTGCAGAGAGAGCAGACGTGAGCGCTTGCCTCATGTCTGTGAGTCTTTGATGAGTCAACCTGGAGCCCTCTGCTGTACCGTCTGTACTCTACAGTCCCTCTGCAGCCAGGCTCCCTCTCACTACAGAGAATATGAGATCCACGTGTTAGCAGGGTTACAGCCAGCTCTAAAACCAAGCTGACATGTGATGATTTATATCCTGTACCACAGAAGGTTTCATCAAAATATCTGTGTATGCTTCTCAGAATGGAGTTGCATAAGGCAAGAGACTTCACTCGCAAAAGGAATCTGTGGGACTAGTATTTCATAATCACCCTGACAGAAATCCTATAAAGCCTTCTGTCTCAGCAGACACATTTCTTTGACATGATACAGCAGGAAAAACACGTTCATCCAGACATGGGATTTTTTGTTTTATCAAAGACACTCCTCTTATAAAATAGAGGAATAGCAAGAAAGCTTTCTCTCTGGGACTGGGTTGCCTCAATATTCTTCTGAGAAGTAGGAGAAACTTAAAAACAGCAAACCACCACCCATAAATCCTCTCCCACCTGTTGTCTCTCTCTACAAACATCTACTTGCTGCACAAATGTGAAGAGTACAGCTGGGGGAAGATTTCAACGTATGTGGGTGTTTTTCTAAATGTATTTGTTGCCACTTTAAGCATCTTTGAAGTGTGTTCGATGTACATTTTTATATAGTGAGGACAGTTAAAAAGCATTTAATCCCGAAGCTTTGGCTTTAAGTGAAATCCACCTGTACCAAAAGTCAAACAGGCACATATATAATAAGAAGACAACATAAAAAGCCCAATCTGCTCAAGTGCTTTGACTCTCAAGCTCTGCCATCCACTGCATCTGCAGCTCTGATACAGCTACGACAGAGCAGTATACTTCCACTCACAGGCCTAGAAACATTTTTTGTGCCGACCATTAAGTGTCTTATTCAAGAAATTTGCATATGATGGAGACAGATGTAAGAGCAGAGAAGAGAGACAATGATCTCATCAGACTTCCTTTGAATCCTTCCCTGCAGAGGCTGCACACCACCAGAAATCACTTGACTACATCAAAGTGTCATCTCAATAGCAGTGTGTACTAGGGCTGAAAGATTTATCTTTTTCAGATCGATATCGCAGTTTCAGACAACGCAATCGTGTGATCACCAAAGCTGCAATTTTTTGCAGCACTCCTGACTGACCCAGGGTCTGTTGTGTCAACTATTTTACACATACTGTTTTACAAATTTGCAGGCAAATTGCATTTACGGAAGTGCTGGTAAGCAGGTCAACAATACAAAGCCTCTGTTTAGGAGTAGAAGTTGGAGTAACCCTTAAATAATGAAAACAGATTATTCACCATGATATTAGATGATGAACAATGTGTTATGAGCTTTTGATCACTGATTTTCTTACTGCTGTCTATACTGTAAACATAGTGAATATTGCACTGAAGCTTGATTTGAAGAAAATTGTGAATTGAATTGAAATCGTAATATCTGCCAGAAAAATCGCAACTAGATCTTTTCCTAAAACTGTTTAGCCCTAGTGTGGACTGGTAAGAATCTGGTGATATGATGCATATTATGATATGTGACAATACGATACATCACAATATATCATGATACATTATACTTTTTTCACAAAAAAAGTATTGTCAAATTCATTTTATAGCATCAAGAGCCCACAATACTGAACACAAAGAAAAACAGTTTTTAATCAGTGTTATTTTTATAAAGCATAGTCCCCATCAAATTTACAAACTTAACTATGTGTCCCAAAGACAGAAAATATAGAAATGTTGAAATAGAGAGGGACAATCACTCACTCTCACTCGGACCTAAGGGCAATTTGGAGTCACCAATCAACCTTATGAGCATGGTTTTGGTCTATGGGAGAAAACCGGAGTGCCCGGAGGGAACCCTCCCATGCACAGGAAGAACATGCAAACTCAACACAGAAATGCCCTGCGAATCAAACCAGCGACCTGCTTGCTGTGAGGCACATGCACTACCTGCTGCACCACCGTGCTGCAAAAATGCTACTGAATGTAAGAGACATAGCAGACTGCTGAAGCAATACACTTACTGACACTCAGACACTCAACAAATAAGAAACAAGTCCATTTTTATATCACCCCACATGAACCCAAATAACGTTTCTTTGACCACTGACACCCATGTCTGGGTCCAGTCACTAAACTGCAAGGTTACAACCATCACTATATATTAATATGTATGTCACATAAAAACTATTGAAAAGTCCAAATCCTTGTATCTGCCTTTGCTCTGCTGCTTTAATATGAGTCAGGCTGGATGAAGGCAAACTATAGAGCCAAAAGATACAGATGGCACAAAAGATTTGTCCCTACTGGTCCATGAGAAATTATCACCCCCCATCTGTTCTCTGTGATCAGGAATGCTGGGACTGGAGGATGTATCTGGGTGGGAACAGGAGCTGGATAATGTATAGACAGCTTACACACAGCTTTGGCATACACACAGCTTTGGTGTAAAGCAAACATACAGTTGACTCAACAGCATAAACATCCTGCAGCTGCACACATGAAACGCAGCATTATGAACACAAAGACCAGCCTTCTCAAATAATCCCCCGTCCATTTTAACAGCATTTATCAACATTATTTGTTTTGATAGGCCACTGTGGAGGCTTCTCGATGTTTTTCCTCAAAGGCGGAAGTGCTATTTAAACCCACAATGCATGCCTTTGTGCTCTGATCCTGTTGGCCTTGATTCTTATCAGGGCTGTTCTACTATCAACATCCTTTCTTGCCGGTAAAACACACACATCTAGAAAATAGTGATGCGTGACGGGAAAACTGACAAAGAAATCAAGGTTTTTCTCTTCAAGTGTCTTAATTTCTGCCTCTCAGTAGGAAGTTTCTGCCCACACACAAACTCTTAAATGTCACTTTCTGTCAAGCGCTGCTGTCAGACTCTTGGCTTCCTGTTTGTGAGCAGTTCCTCGTACTTCAGGGGAGGAGTGAGGGCTGTGTGGTGGCACCCACCCATCCTGTGGGAAAGGCTTTAAAATAGCCCTCCTTCCTTCTTCAGGACTCTAATCCTTCTACTCTATCACAACACTGATGGCATGCACAGGGATCTGAGTAGGGCACAACGTCAGGGGTCAAATAATGACTGAGACAATGCAGCTATACAACTCAGGAGGCATTGTCTGCCTCTTTGAGAAAGTTGCCATGGTGCCAGACCTTTCTATATGAACCTGAACACACACTTTAGCAACAATAGGAGCAACTGCCTGAACAAAAATCTAAAGAGACGTTTGAATCAAATCATGTTATACCAGCAACTAGAGCTGACAGCTTTACACCAGCACTGAGGAAACTTACAACTAGACCATAAGCAAACTGATAAAAGATAGACATGATGCCAAAATAATATTCACATGATTCTTTATCTGTTTTAATTACACAGCAAAAAGGCAATCTAAAGAGGGGCTTGATTTTATTTTTAAATTATTTTATATTTCAGGCAAACTCCACACTCTCTACAATGTAAGGCTGCTCGATTATGCAAACAAATGATATCCTTGATTATTTTGATTGATATTAAGGTCACAATTATTAAGCATGATAACTCATTGGTTTTACAACATTTGCACAACCATTTTTTTATGTATTTATTTTTATTTATTTATTTTGATCCCCATTGTCTACTGCCAACTGAGACGCAGCCACAGCTGTTTAACAAATTCTGAAGACTAATTTCTGGTACTATTCATATAAAAGGACTGATTTACACAGAAGAAATTAAAGTGAAATGTCTAAAGTAAATCTTGTCTAAGAACTAAAATAAACATATTTAATCAGTTTTAATTTGACAGGCTGTAAAATGAATCTTAACAGAGGTGGTTTAAGTTGTTTTGAAGTTTTTCAGGAGTTCTGTTTTGATAAAATAATCTCACATTAACAACGTGGACATAACTGGCACACACTGTAGGTACAAACACCAGGTAGAGCAGTAGAAAAGATCTAATTAAAATCAGCACCATGATGTTTTTTTCATATCATTTTACCAGTGTGTACATAATTTTTGTGATTCAAACTTTTGCTTTGTTGTGAGGAAAGGACAGAATAGGCAGGACAGAATGATCACTATGCAGCACTGTGGTCGTCTATAGACAATCACTCTGTTTTGGTTGGGGTGGGAGGCTGAAATTTCAATTATAGTTAAAAATCAATTGATCCTTCAGCACTACTAATTACAAAAAACTGTTATATTTCATTATCAATGAATCCATTTCTCTGTCAGCTGTCTTATGAAACAGATAAAAAAAAAAGTTTAGTCTCTTTACTTTTTGATTTGAGTATCATAAAGTTAAAGAGGCTTTAACACTGGATCCCTGTAAAGTAAGAGGACTTAATTGAATGTTTAGGGGACTTTACCATGGCTGATATGTTTAAGACGAAGACAACTGACCAGCAGAAGCAGCACGAATGATGACAAGATTTTTTTTTAATCAAACCATCTACTTGAAAGTGATGCATTTGATTTGATTACCAATGCTGATGTGATAAATACTGAGTAGATGGCAATTCAATTAGGCAAAATAAGTGCACCACACTGGTAACACGGGTCTCCTCTCAACAGCACCAGAAAAAAAATCCAGGTTGTTGTTGGTGACAACAAGCATTAAATCAGATTTACTAATCACACATTTTTAACCAGAGTTCTCCAATTATGATTAGTTCCGGATAAATTGGGGCATCTCTACAATCAGTCATGAAAAACTTAAGAGACTGCATGGTTTTAAATCACAAAGTATCAAAAAAAAACTTTCAAAAAGATCAGACAGCTTTGACACGTAAACCTGACACACACTTGAGATGTACCTGTAAATCTAACCAGCACACTTGAACTGATGCTTTCTCCCATGAGAACCTGATGGTGCCATTTTGAATGTCTTGGATTTATCAACAGAGCTCATCACAGTTTTCTCTTGATTGAAAATAACTCCAGGCGTGTTTCTACCTGCTGCAGACAAACCTGAAACTCTCACCAGTCAGCACAGAGAGAGCGAGAGGGGAGAAAATTAGAGTAGACTAAACTATGCAAGACAAAGAAAAGTTAAAACTACGAGTTAGTAATATTGTTGCAGTTACTGATAAAAATACAACAACAGTGACTTTGCATGATTTATTTAAGAAAGACAGAGAAGTGCACTGTTGCCGAGTCAAAGCCTGAGGGGGAAAAAAGGGCACCCAATGAAACCATTCAATGTTTAGAACCAGCTGATTTATCTGATACACAAAACTGAAAGTCTGCTGAAGCGACTACAGCTCCATGCAAATTAACCACAACCGTCAACTGTTTCAACAGTGGAGCTGGACATAAAATCACTCCGTAATCCTGCAAGACTGCGCACAGATTCAGACAGGGGGGTCAGCAAACTGTGTGTGCTAATACATTTAAAAAATTAAATATTGTTTTTGTGATTAAAAAAGAAGAATATTTAATCTATAAACTATCAGCAAGCACTTAAACACATGCCAAAGAGTCCAACAGGACACAATAAAAATGATATATGTCATGTTAAAGATTCAAGATTATTTTTCTTTGCCTTTTCCCTCATGTGCCTGCATTCATTCAAAGACGGGATGCACAGTAACGCTAAAGCAATATTAGTATCAGCTAATAATTGCCTGGAAAGTTAATAATCACTTTCAGCAGATATTGATATATTTGCTGATATTCACAGCCGATATTGGCTACACAAACTAGCCTTACGTGTCCCATTTATTGGCCCTCAAACTGACAGAATAAACAAATCATTGCTGTCGTGTAAAAACCTCATATCTCTATTTTTTCATAAACAATGCTTACAATGTTACTCTTTATGTTAGGGAGTGGGTTATATAAACTTTAAACCAAACTGAGATACAAAAAAAAAAGTTATGAGGACGGACAACATTCACTCTTTCAGTAGTCGATTTTTTCATCCCCTGAAAAGGAGGAGCAATTTTTGAGGTAGGAGGTTTGTACCTGATAGTGGCCAATGGCACCATAAAGGTTTACCTCATCATCCCTGTATGTCCACTTTAACCAATCAAAACTGTCATTTATTTAAGTATAAAATCTTCTTTTTCTTCCCTTACAACTGTTTCTAACACAAATAGACTTTAACCATGAAGGGAACAGGTCTGTTTTAGTAAAGTGGAGGCTTTGGGCTGTTGACAAATATATCGGTATCAATATCAGTATCAACTCAGGCTGAACAACATTAGAAAAAAAATATATTGCAATAGTTTTTCCTCCTGCAATATACATTGTAATTTCTAAAGAAACTTCCCAGAAAATTGCTTTTCTCACCACAGTTCACTGCTGAGCATCTGTGGCTGTTGCAGTTTAGACCATGTTTATCCAACAGAAAGTATCCTTGTGAATCTCTTTTATTTTGATGTTACTAGAGATACATACAATAAGTATTCTTAATAATTATTTAAAGAGGGCTAAATAGGGGGAAATTAAATTAAACCTATGTTTAACTGGCTCACTCTTTGACTATAAAACCACTATATCTGTAATAAGCATCATAACTTGTACTATTTTCATGCAGGCGATGCACAAACTTTGTATCCAAGCAACATGGTCTGTCTTCACAGTAAGCCTTCTGATGGTGATACATGACAGACTTTTCTGTTACAAATCAAAGAGACAAGAAAAACGGACAGTTTTGGTTTCCATGTAAAAACACAAATGGCAACATGACATGTTTACAGTCACATGTCTGACATTGCAAGTTTTATGACTATTGTAAATGCATATATTGCAATTGCAAATGTAAAATCAATATATTGTTCAGCTTTAGTTAAGGATGGGAATTGATTAAATTCTATTGATACCAATGCCAATAATAAATGTTCTTATCAACACAATTCTTAAATAATTCCTTTATCGATTCCTGTTGATTTTCTATTAAACACATGAAACTCCTGATATTCAATACTGTGTTTTTAAGCCTCTGCTGATGTTTCCGCTGACTGAAAGTTGTGCAGTAAATGTCTTTTTGTTTAAAACTAAGGCAGAATTTTAACCACTTCCGCCTCCTGTCTGCCATGTTTTTTGACTTCTTTATAATTTCTGCTGACTGCCTCTGATGAGAGCTTCATGTCTTTGACTTGCAAAGCATGCAGAACAAAGTGGAAAGACTTGATAAGGGAAATGTTAATGATATTGATTCCTTGGGGGAGTTGCTATCAATTCTCAACTGGAATTGGTTTTTGACTCCTATCCATCCTTCCCATCAGCAGTAATGAGGTTAGAAATACTGGGTAAAAACTTTCAGTAAAAGAGTTTTAGAGTTTCTTTCTTTTTGAGACTGTGATGATGATATGGAACTCATACAAAAAGATCTGAAAACTTATGCTATGACTTTTTACAGATAGTAATACATTGAGCATCTTTACCACTATATTGGCAAACATTTCTCTGGTGAGAGCTGATAAGCAGCTTGAGTTTCATCAGGATGTGAAAATGGTGTAAGAGCTTGTAATTTGTGCACATGCTAAGTGAGAAAGCATTCTTTCTTAGAGAAAATTATTTTTTTCACTGTGATAAATATCCCCTTTGCAATGTGTTTACTGCAAAAGATATTATTGTAATTCCAAAAAAGTGTTGATAATTGTGCAGTCCTGCAATTGGCAAACAAACACAAAACCTTATAAAGCATCGAAATCCTGGAGATTTTGAAGTGCCGGTCCAGGGGTTGAAATACTGAATTCCTTTGTTCAACGGGTGAATCCTGCCTAAAAAATGTCAGCAATGCAGCCTGGGTGTTGCTGAGCTACCAAACATTAGCCCTGCAACAACACCCCTGCAAAGTAAATACACCTTTCCCAATACAACTGGGCGATAGCTATGCAGGACCAAGCCCTGCTTCAAGTGCCATGCAGAAAGAAAGAAGGCTGAAATATAATTACAGGCAGATGATGACGGTTATCTAACAGCGGGCATCATAGTGCCAGGCAGAGGCCATTAGAGCTCCCAGCATCTCTCATTAGGGAACCATTAGTGACAACTACTTTAACTTCCCAGACCACCCACCTCTAAGTGGCAGAGACAAATGGACTCAGAGAGAATCGACTGTTCGCCTCTCTCTCATCTCTCATCCTGGTAAAAACAATGCTGCAGTGTGCCAAGCATGCTGAGCCAGGGTCACAGAGAGTGTTGAAGTTCTTCTCACTCCATCAGCCGAACAAAAGAGCAGCAGCGTATAACAGGATCAGGCAGTCAGACTGTTCACTGTTCTCTAACACGATTAATAGTGACGCAAGTCTGGGGTGCTGATTAATGCTGCCACGCTAACTGAGCGATGCCTGTCAACAAAGGCTCTCTGTCTTGCTTCATGCAGCCCACACTCATATATTGTTAGAAAGTAATAAAGTCTGTGGTGTTGATAAAAGCATCGTTGTAAAAAATATAGCCACCCTCTGATATAATTTACTGCAGCTTAAAAGCACTCAGACTAGGCTTACAAAGGCTTTTATGTGGATGATGCAGTGATTTTCATTTGGATAAATAAGCAGGGAAGAAATTGAACTTGCATGAAAGCTACCGCTACTTCCACACTAAGAAGAAACTGTCCACTCTTACTAGGGTTGGGTGATATGGACAAACAATCTGATTCCAATATTTGTTGATTAATAGTCAAATGTGCTATAAGGATGTAGGATTATAGAAATAATTACTGTTCAGTTGATACTGACAACTTTAAAACTATTAAAAATGTACGTAAAATTCAAGTTAATATAGTTGGATAACCACTAAATGTTATGTTACTTGCAATAAGTAGCTGAAAATGGCTTCAATTCTATGTTTAGCTGATTCACAAAGTTTTAATACCTGCATATTAATTTGAAATGTATGATTTATGATACAAATATAAGTGTATATGTCTTGTGTTACATTATAAAAATTGTGATTGCAACATTGGCTCTCTGGCAATGAGGACAATATAACTATGGCTTTCTTGGTGATCAAAGTTGCGGATCCCGGCTTTATCCAATGGGACTCACTCCAAAGTCTAAAAGCACTTTCAAGGTTTATTTGGGCAGATGAGGAGGAGCTCTGTCCTGCTGCAGTGGGGAAATGTTCTGTGTGTACATGCTACCTGTGGCAACAGCAACATTTCCAAGTGTTTTTTTTTTTTCCCAAGCTGATGATTGGGGTCAAAGGGTCTTTGTTTTTGTACGCATAATGCTAATGTGTGCCCAGTTTATTCTCCCCTGCAACAGCCGAAGAATATTTGTGCACCAGTATATTATATAACAATGCTAGTAACAAAGTTTGGGGTTCTTAAAATTGCAGAATCAGGTGAAATTGACCCAAAAATTGATCTCCATCCCTGATGCAAGCACTATAATTTGACCAAGTCAAATTTGACAAACAAAGTCAGTTCTTAGCCAAACCCTCATGGGCCTTATACCAACTTAAAGAAGCATTTCAGATAATTTAGGTAATTTCAAATCGAAAATCTTGTGGTGAACAAGAGTACTACCATAAATGGTTCATACGGCAAACATTATTAAGGCCAGGCAACCATTTTGATGTCAGTACAGGCATAAACTACATCAACTACTACCTTCCTCTTTGTATTTTAAAGCTTTGATATTATCCCAGACATAGCTCTCACACTAGTTGCTGATGACAGTTCAGAAAAAAAAGCATGCTCTCTTCGGCACAGTTAGTTTAGTATTAACTGAAGCAAGAGACAATAAACAAATGTGCCAGTGCAAAGTTTTTATATGAACTCAAGACATCACACAACTACAGGTAAACGTGTGAATTGATATACATTAGCATTGTTTACAGTGATTGGAAGACAACGTGAAAACTAAATCAGGTCAAGAGCAGTTTTATCTAACTGTTAGTTCAGAAAATATTTTTGCAAACAACTTGCATCTTTCTCAAATAAAATAGCTTTCAGTCATTTTTACTTCATGAGTATCAGCCTTTGCTTAAATTGGATTGAAATTATTGGCATACATAATATCTGGAAAAAAATCCAATCTTGGGCATCCCTACTGCAAACATAAAGGGTCTTTTCACAAGTTTTCACCCCTTATAGTAATTAGAGTTTGACTTTCAAAGTGATTCAGTAATCTTTTACGGAAAGCTGACACCATGAATAAATGCATTAAATATTATTTTATCAGTTATGATATTGAATGTAATTTATTTAGCAGGTTTTTACTGTTTTTTCTTAATAGAAAATCCAGAGGGGTTTGGTGATATATGCACAAAGTGGACTCAGTAAACAGCAGTGCTGGCACAAATGGCACACACTGTAAACAAGGCCACACGGTCCACCGCTCACCTCACATTTGGTGCCTGAGATTTAACAAGAAGTGAATTCATGTCCCTGAAATATAAATATATCTTCTAACCAGGCGACTGATCTCTCAAAAATATGTTTACACCAACACAGAGTCCAACAGAGACAAATAACGACTTTAGAATCGAAGAAAATGTCTTTTCCTTCAATGTTTCACTCACCCACTCCGTCTTCCGATTTTAGCACCATGCTGCCTGTCTTGTAGGTCCGAGTCAGCGAAAGTTTCAAAGGGTTTCCAAAAGTCCAGACTTCCTTAAAACCCTGCGAGAATTCACCTTTGTCTTTGTAAAACTTCCCTGAGTCGAGTTAACAGATACTCCTGGGAACAGTTTCGTCGGTAGGTGAAGGGTGGCTTCGAGTCGACAGCCTGAGGGAGGAGCGGTTTGAACACTCAGAGGACTTTAACCAACGTCTGCTGCGCGCGAGCTACTGTCAACACTGCGCCATAAAAACGGGACATTTCCGGTCTTACTTTCACAATAAAAGCCTAAAGCGTAAATAAATCGAAAAAGGAGATTTATACAACTTAATTCATAATCAAAATTACAATGGTCGGTCGTTCAAATTATTTACGATTTTCTTATAAAATATGTATTCATTTTTTTATTGTTATTTGACTGCCTTTTTTCATTTGCAAATTTATATTAGAGAACAAGCTGGGAGAAGCAGTTTATTATTTTCACTTTGAAAGAAAAAAAGAACAAAAGACTTGAATACATGTTGATCTCTAAAAACACTCCAAGAACTCCATTCACACTTGCAGAAAACCCTAAAATTATTTTGAAATTACCCAGGTGAGCTGCACATTTAAATGCAAACAACAGTGTTTGAAGTTACCCTAAAATGTATCTGGTGTTCCTCTTGTATTTTCCCCTCCTTCACTGACAAACATACAAACTACCTACTGTAAATGGCAAAGTGTGAACAAGAAGGTCTGGGAATTGTCTAGGGTGATACCCAGGTCTTTTCAAGGTCAAATCAAGGCAGCACGTGTGGAAAAGGCTCTATTAAATCAGGATTGTATATATATCAACTATATGACCTAAACATTTATCATGTTGAATTATGCTGTGGACCGCCTCAAAGCAAAAGGTCACGAGAACGATCCCCAGGTCAGTTCCTGTGAGGAGTCTGCATGTTCTCCCTGTTTTCTCCAGTTACTTTGCTTTCCTCCAGACCAAAAACAAGTTGATTACCTTAAATGGTGACTCTAAATTGTCCATAGGTATGAGTACATGAATGGATGGTCTCTATGTAAGCCCTGTGCTTGGTTGGTGATCAGTACAGGGTGTACCCACCCCCACGCCCAGTGCCGGCTTGGATGAGCCTAAGGCCCTCTGGTGGCAAATGGGATGAGGGGAACAGATAAGGGATGGATGAAGAACATCATCTCTCTGCAGTTGAACAGAATAAAGTTTGTAATCAAGCGCCCACATGAAGCAGTTATTTTCCTGAGTTACATGAATCTGCTTTACTTTTTAATGTATGTAAGGTTTCTATCAAAGCCCCCTTCTTTTTCCATGTTAAATGCAATGACAGTTGCATTAAGTCATGGCTACTCATTGTAGCAATACACTCCTTCTGCAAAATGGAGAAAAAAATACCGAGTAGCAAAATATTACGAAACTAGTTCATTTAAACATGATCAACACTTTTACATTTTAAGCCGGGGCTGGGGAACTGGCTTCCTAGGGGATGCGTTCTCACTACTAGCAGCCAACAAGTCAACATCAAACCTCAATAAATTGTTAACACAATGAAAACGTGAAAAAATCTGCCAAGCAAATATATGAAAAAGCAATATTATAATAATTTAATTTTAAAAATGCATTTTCCCTCAGTAATTATGTAAATAAAATCTTACCAAAGTAAACCATAAATTTTACAGTCCTTACTTTAAAGAGGCTACTTGATTTGGTTTAAAATTTCTGTTTAACTCATGAAATTAAGTATAACCATATGCAATGCAGTTTGAAAATGTGAATGTTAGGGGGTGCATAATATTGGATTTTTGCCAAGACCCAATATGCTGATAATTCTGAAGTTATTACTGTTGATCCAAATACTGATACTCATATATTTTGTTTGAAAGTATTCAGTCTCCACTCAATTAAAATTAACCCGTTCCGTACTCTGAGACAGAAGTTTTGTGAAAAAAAACAAAAACAATTCATTGTCTAAAAATGATGCAGTTGATGTTATTATGTTTAGTGATAAAAGGGTAAAGTATTATGGTACATTCACAAGTTCTACTGTTTTTTTATCCGATATATTGGATATACACTGCCTGGCCAAAAAAAAAAGTTGCCACCTGGATTTAACTAAGCAAATAGGTACAAGCCTTCTATTGGATAATTACTGCATGGGCGATTGTGTTTCAGCTGGCAACAAGTTATTAAACCCCAGCTGATGCAATGAGTAGCTTCTCATTTCTTAAACAACCATATGGAAAGACACATCCTGTGGTCGTTGAAAAGATGTTAGTCTGTTAAAGAAGGGTCAAATCATTGGCATGCATCAAGAAGAGAAAACATCTAAGGAGATTGCAGAAACTACTAAAATTGGATTAAGAACTGTCCTGGAGGAAGGTCATATGGTCTATTGAGTCCAGATTTACCCTGTTCCAGAGTGATGGGCACATCAGGGTAAGAAGAGAGGCAGGTGAAGTTATGCACCCATCATGCCTTGTGCCTACTGTACAAGCCTGTGGGGGCAGTGCTATGATCTGGGGTTGCTGCAGTTGGTCAGGTCTAGGTTCAGCAACATTATGTGCCCAAAGAATGAGGTCAGCTGACTACCTGAATGTACTGAATGACCAGGTTATTCCATCAATGGAGTTTTTCTTCCCTATTCCAAGATGACAATGCCAGGATTCATCGGGCTCAAATTGTGAAAAAGTGGTTCAGGGAGCATGAGACATTTTCACACATGGATTGGATACCACAGAGTCCAGACCTTAACCTCATAGAGAATCTTTGGGATGTGCTGGAGATAGTGGTCAGACTCTCCCATCATCAATACAAGCTCTTGATGAAAAAATTAATGGAAATAAATCTTGTGAAATTGTAGAAGCTTACTGAAACAATGCCACAACGAATGCATGCTGTAATAAAAGCTTTAGTTGGTCCAACAAAATATTAGAGTGTGTGACCTTTTTTTGTGGTGGCGACTTTTTTTTTTGGCCAGGCAGTGTATATGGCTGATATGTATGGCAGACATGTTCATATCTGCCAATACTGATATTAAATTTTTCAAGGTATTATCGGCCAATACTGATATTTTACAAATAACATCCTGCATCCCTAGTCAATGGCACCTATACATTTGGTCTAATTGTTACATTAAAAGGATTTTAAACAATCGTTTCAAAAATGTACAGTAATTTTATATATTTGGTCCTTCTTACAGCAAATATTAAATTGATGTGGCCCTCTTTGTGACCAAATCGGCTGATTTGTGCTCTGCTTTGTGTTAAAGACTAGCCTTCATGACATCCGGTTTAAAGTTTTACACCTTCGCTGACTTGACATTAAATAGTCCGAAGGTGCAGCAAATGCGCCCGATGACGCTCCTGACGCCTGCGTTCCCACCCTGTTGCCTCGGGCACTGCTCTGTCCCTCTTTCTCACGCTCTTCCTCACACAGTTTACTTTTGTTGGGACTGGGTCCAGAGTTAGTAGTTGGGACAGGGCTGAGTGGGGGCGGGGAGACCTGCGTGGTGACTGACACCCACAGATAGTTCAGCTTCTGCTGATCTTGAGATTGTTGTTGCGCTCTTTCTCGCCACATCCGCCGAAAGCACACACGTGAATGTGTTTGTAGTCGCTCTGAAATCAACCGTTTTTTGAAAAAATAGAAACAGCACCTGTCTGCGGCCGGAAAATGACTGCAACCTCACGCATGAGGCCCTCAGAGACACTTTCAAACACCTGTTGATTATATACTCAGAAAATCACGGTAGCTTTTAGACATGATTTGTTGTAGAAATAAGGCACTTATAAAACATTTAACCTACATTAAAAAAGGATGTTATATTGCACTAGCATCATTTTCATCAAAAGGCATGAAAGAAAGCATTCTGATCAGGAATGCAGTACTTTATTATTGCACAGCAAACATTGTGAAACTACCCAAGACTTGAACATGCATGAATGTTTCATTAAAACATTTTTTTTTACTTCTCCTCCTTGAAATCATTGTTCAAACATGATCTAAGTGTAATAATTTTCAGCAAAGAAAATGAATGATACTTTTCCATTGTCTGTTGATGGGAGACCAGGGGCATCTGGAGCACTTCTTTGCATTTCCTCTCATAACTCACAACTACTTTGAGCTACAACAGTCTTCTTTTCATGCGCAGTAAAAAATATAAATATCAGTACCATAAAACAAATTCTGCATTTTAACTCATAAGGACATGACAGTCTTTGTCAATCTGGAAAAGGGTCTAAAAGTCAAAATACCCCCAATCACAGGGAAATTATGACAGCACTTTTTGGTAATTGTAAGAATGGACATCATCACACCAAAACTCCAAAACAACTAGTGCTCCAAGTGAACAAGAACTTCTTAGTGGAGTTATAATCCAAAATGTGGAAAACAACCCTTTTGTAACCTGACACACCAGATGGACTAGAGAAATTTATTGAAAGGTCCCACAGAAAGTGTTTGGGGAGGGCAGAAACGTAAAAAAGCATATCTGGCAGGTGATTGGACGACCTTTCCGCCAATCACACTCACTTGATAAAGTAGTAGGTGGGATCTACTGCTGCAGTGTAAAGTACAAAATGTAAGCCACTTTGTAGAACAAATCTCACCAAAATATGGAAGTGGAGTGAAAATATCGTTTTTATTGAGAAATACTTTCACCATTGTTATTTGTTTTTCATTTAATAAAGAAAAGCGGTCCAGATCTGATAAAACTGCTACTGAAACTGTAACCTCTGTACAAGCAGTCACTTCCTGCTGTCCTTTGGCCTCTTTCTGCTTTAAAGGATTCTGATTGGGCGAAGCTTGGTCAAGGTGGATCTGACTGATTATTGATGTTGATTCAGGCAGATCCAGCTGTTGAGCAAGGTTAACAATTTTTGACAATGTGAATGAATCTATAAAGGGATACGCCAACATTCTTTTGTTTTCGTGTCTTGCCTCACTCCCGAGTCCATGACAAGCAGATAGACACCATTCTTTGACTGTGCATGCAAGAGTTCACCCACCGCTAATTAGCTTAGCTCAAACGAAGGGAGTCAGTGGGTAGCATTAGCCTGCCTCTGCCTACAGTCATCAGATAAACTCTTCAGCAACTCTAAATGGTCCTGTCTGCTTGTTGTGACTCATTTCTTTTACCACGTTATGTTACATGTTCTATTTTTAAACTAAGATGAGCACTTTATGTAATTTTTTCAAAAAAAGAAATACATACAAAACTAACTGTTCCTCTGCCACAGCTTCCAAAAGATTTAGTTCCTCCTCTGTATATTCTGGCTCAAATAGGTGAAGTTGTGGATCGTCAGTCCCGAAGAAATCATCCTCGTCCACTCTTACAAAGTCGGCCATAATCCTTAGTACCAATCTTCTTCTACTTGTAAACAGAGGCTTTGTTCTGTTGACCTACTTACAAGCACATCCTTGGTGGTTTGTACATGCGCCCTGCATTTTAGTTTCATATGTTTTTAAGGCTAAGGCTACCCATTGACTCCCAATGTTTGAGCAAAGTTAATTTGTGGTGGGCAAGCTCTGCCCGTCTCTTCCTTGTTACCCACAGTAGAGAGAATGGTGTCTATCTGCTTGTCATGGACTTGGGAGTGAGGAAAGACATGAAAAGAAAAAAATGTTGACTTATCCCTTTAAAAAAATCCTGAAACCACATCTGAATTTGGATCATGTTCAAAATCCTTGTGCCATGACTGACCTTCCCTGAAAATTTATCAAAATCTGTAAACAAAGGTCTGTTAGGCTTTTTTGCTAGTTTTTTTTTTTATGTGTACCTAAAATAATATCTGTGGTAAATGTTACCTTTTTTTCCCTACAACATAAAACACATCTGAAACTGCCCCACATCACAACACTGTAGAGGCTTTAAAGGTATCCGCAATAAGTTTGGAAATATCTGCATATTGGAATATCAGAAAAAATCCAATATCCTGCATCCCTAAATATAACCTACCAAATCAACTCAGAATAAAAAGCTCTTTTGTAAGTACCATTTTATGTCCTGTTGAGGCCAAAACACTTGGCAGCATATCTGAGCTGTTTTACATTCCATGGAATCAAGCTGCCATCTAATCGAGGTCTGTTTGTTGTATCAGAGAGATATTACATGGAAGCACATCTTAAGGAAACTCAAAGTGCATGCAGCATAACTTTCCAGCATTCAATCCCTTCTATAATTAAAAAATGTGTCTGCTGTTTGTCTAACATCTGTGCTGCTTTGCTGTGAGATATGTGAGCCTGTTGCTGCCTGTTGATGATTACAGGAAGAGGAATGCTGCCTCACAGCGAAAAGAGGCCAGGAGAACACACCTCCAATGCTCTTTGGTCAATTCAAATGTAAAAAGATGCACTGTACCTGCTTTCTCTGATTAACCAATAACAATAGGTCACCTTTTTCTGAAAACATGAGAGAAAAATTGAGTCAATACAAAAATTGATGCAAACCCTCCTTAAAGGGCTCTCGTGAGCATGGCCACTTCGTTTAGGCAGCCTGTCTTCAAGCTGTTCTCTGTGAATGCATCTGTTGTGCTGCCCAAACTCAACAACTGACAATGTGCTCAGTGTGAAGTGACCCTGTCCACACAAAGTTTCATTCACTGTCACATCTTTATTCATCCACTTCCCCGAGAGCTGCTGTATATCTTTGCTAAAAACCCTAAACAAGAAAAAAACAGACAAACTGTCCGACCTTTAGAAAAAATGCATTTCATCACAGTATTGTCTGCAACTTCCTGATCTTACAGAGACACGCAGAGCTGATCCTGGAGTTGACGTGAGACATTCATGTGGCATTTGGCAAACACCAATCAGCGTCAGACTAGATTATGAAATTCAAAGAGGGGTTTGTTCCTGCTTTAAAAAGATGCAGATCATTGTTGGTTTGAGTGAGATGAATACATTCCTGAAATGAAGGAGATTTTTCCTTTTTTCAATGTGTTCAATCAACACCTCTGACACCTTTTGATTGTAAAAAAAAAAAAAAGAAAAAAAAGATTAAAAAATCATTGTATGAAATGATAAAGGGCTGCATCTGATGACAGTATTTTTTTTTTATTATTTTTAATTTATTTATTTTGATCCCTATTAGCTACTGCAAAAGCAGCAGCTACTCTTCCTGGGGTCCATTCATTAAGACACAATCCACAAAATACATCAATGATGTTCAAAATGCTCTGAAAATTGAGACAGGAAATAAGACAGTTGGAACAGCAACCACATGACAGTCATAGTGAAAGTCTCTTACTAAAGTGCAGTACTGTACTTCTTTGCCCTTGAGTTGTGTTTGTTTTAAATTACATAAAAAAAAGTAATTTATTTATTTATTTTTTTAATATTTCAAAGAATTATCTTGACTATCCACTCTATTTACTGTCCAAATTGAGGATATTTTTGATATGATTTATGGTCAGTTTCATATTTCTTAAATCCTCTTGATCCCATATCATTTTAAAATATATTTTGATGTCACAATTGTGTTCAGTTTCATATCTTTTGGTGCATCACTATTTTTTAACTTTTTAACATGCTACATGTGTGATTTGGCACTATACAAATAAACCCTCTTTGCCTTGCATTCGCTTTGCTTCGCTTTCCATTGCTATTATAAAACTATATTAATTATAACAGCATTCTACACTGAACAGATGGTTCTGTAATTTTGTTATCTTTTATGAGATTCATTTAATTGTTAATACATTCGCCACAGTTGTTTCTGTGATAACTGTGTTTTTAGGGCTTGTAAGACAGGCTGCTCCTATGAAAGCAAGTCCCTCTACCCATCTCTTTCGGTTCCACTTCACTTCAAGCAGCTCTCATCCTTTCTCTGCATCAATGCAGTGTACAGCTAAACTTTTGTTCCAGTTCTCTCCTTGCAGGGGCAGAGCTGTTAAGGACGCATAGACGTGCTGAAGAGCTGGACAATCCATGTCTGTCATCAGGTAGATCAATATTGCCAAAATTCCAGCTGATAAGCTTGAGCTCAGTCTGAAAAGGCACTGACCAATCAGCATCCTACAAGGGATAAAAGGGCTATGAATGTGATGACAACAAGAGGCGAAGACAAGTCTGTAAATAGTTTTAGTTTGTAAAGAGATGCTGCTTCCACATGTTTTTTCTGAACTGGACAACAACTCTTTATCAAAAGAAGAACAAAGAATAACACAGCACTTTTCTCAATGGAAACAGGTTTCTGCAAGTCATTCAACAATTAATTTTGGATATGCTATAAGCCCATAATAACTGACTGACAGAAGTATCGTTAGCTTTAGACTTTTATTTATTTACCTGTTTTTTATTTATCTGAAAGGTTCAGCCATCCCCAAACTCTTTCTTTGGGCTGTTTCCAAGATGGCCAGTCCAGCAGAAGTTTCATTTACATTAATCCGATCATTTTACTGAGATAACCCTCAACTAAATATAATGCGTCAAAATGTGTCATGTTTATTAAGTTAACAAGCTTTCATCCTTACAGTTTGAACATAGATTTGACATGAGATTACCTAAAAAAAAATCAAAACAAATTTGGCAAAGGAGGATTTTACCTTGTTTTTTTGGGTGGAGGAGAATAGCAGACTCATAGCAGCAGCAGATGCAGTGATACAGTTTCTTTCAAGGTGACATTTCAGGTGCTGCATTTCAGTTTCACTGATTTTCAGTTCAGACATGTTTGATACTTTGATGAGGTACTTAAATTGGGATTTATATTGACACTACACCACACAGTGCTCGTCTCATCTAGAAACAATGAGGTGTTCATTACAAGCATTCATTTCAAATCAACCTGTTTTTAAGATAAAATGGCAGATGATCTATCCCATGCACAAGGCATCTTTTGTATACCATAATTACTCAATAAAGGAAGCATTTTTGTGAAAGAAGACAGAAAGAACAACTTAAATGTCATTATACAGTTGTACAACAATTTTCTTTTAAAAAGTAAAGCAAAAACATGCAGACTTATACAGCTACAAAAAATGAAAAAGTCCTACATTGCAGTGATGGAATGACTCACCATGAATTGCATATGATAAATATATATGCAAATAAAGACTTATGGATATTTTTCAAAGAACACTGGAACAATCTTCCACTACCTACATCGGCACAAGTTAATATCTGCTTTCTAATGTGCACGCTACATAAAAACACACAAAAGCCTCAACAATAGTATAAAACAGCTGTTGTTGGGTCTTATCGTGCCCTGAGGATTAAAGAAAAGATCCTGTTTCGCATGGGAAAAGAGCCTCCAATCGAGTTAAGTCAAACAATAGTCCTTTTCTTCTGACAACCGGCTGATCAAATAATCAGAGACACTTACTTTGAACAACAAATGAGCATGAAAGACTGAGTGCTATATTTATCCTCACCATGCAGGTCAATGATATGAATTCTTAGTTGTACCTACAGCTCACAAAACTCCTGCTGAGGCTCTTGACATTTTGTACCAACTGAAATAGATTAGAAAAAACTTTTCACTTCTCATTAAGTTAAAATAAAGCAGCACAGGATGATCATATTTGAAATAAGTAACCCAGGCAAATGCAGAGAAGAAACTGAGAACGCTGAGGGTGATGTTTGTGCATAGATTCAGTTCAACTGTCTTTAAATGTGGGGTTAACCAGCAGCTACTAATGACTGATTTCTGCCGTGTCAGCCTGCTTTATGCAATAATCTAAACCACAACAATTATAACTGTAAGTGCACTGATACCACAGGGACTTAAAACCAGAGTAATACAACCAGAGTTCCTGATGATGCAGAAAAAAATATGTTTGAATATTTGGTCTCAAATGACCACAATCAGTTGGAAAATTGTAAAATATGAGAAAATTATCCAATCAAAGGAAAAGCCAAGAGTGACCCCTGCTGCCCATAAGCTGTAACTACAGCTCTCTGCAGATTTAAACTCAAAGGCCGTAGGGTAGGTAGGTAGGCAGGTAGGTTATGACCCTGTTGGAAATCCAGTAGCAGCTAAAAGCACACATATGACCTTACAAGAAATAAAGGAAATGTCTCTCACACCCAGTGTCAGCTGGGATAAGGTCCAGGGCCCCTCCACTGTTAAGGATAAGCAGTATAGATGATGAATGGATGGGTAGTTGTCACATTTTAAGTGTGCATTAAGCATATTGGATAGCAGTTTAGTGTACCTTTTGATGCATTTGTTTTGTTTCAGTGTAGTTTAAGGTGCATTTTTCTACATTTTAGTGTATCTGAAGGTGACGTTTACATTTCAGTGCAGTTTTAGGTCTTTGTTTATATTTCAGCAGACTTTTAGGTGCAGTATTGTATATTTTATATTACCTGAAGGTGCATTTACCTGTCAGTGTACTATAAGGAGTATTACTCAACTCTTCGGACTGAAACCATTAATTAAACTTTAAACTTAAACTTCACCATAAAGACGCCAAAACTTGTACAGTACTTTTACCACTGAAGCTCTAACATTTTGTTCATTATACCAACTACTGACTTTTTCCTCTTGATTTTGTTTTCATATACTGTTTATGTATTTGTTTACAACTTTATTTTGTACTTGCCATGTATAAACTGATACATATCAGAATAAATTAACTGGTAATGGAGAGCCATAAGCAAATGAAGGTGTATATTTACACAGTATTGGTCATTCAAGTCCTTCTTTTCAGTTAAAATTCACTTAATTACACCATTTTAGTCATATTTTTTTCTTTGCACAAAAAAAGAAAATTTAAAAGCTACAGCATAAAGGTCAAAAATAACTGTTAATTCACCATTAGCTGATGCCATATCAAATTCAACTTGCACATTTTAAATATAGTTTCACAACATAAAAGATCCAAAATATTAGCTTTCATTATGTTGCTGAAGAACCCTGCAGAGGTAAAACACTGGATGTTACTGGTTCACTTTCTTTATTGTGATGTGCCTGATAAAGGGCCCATGGGGCAGCATTCTGTCCACAGGTAAATTATTCGTGTTTCAGGTTTCATTTATAGAATATCCAGAAATAAAATGATTTTAATCTGGATGGATAAGTTAAAAAATACATCACATGTGAGTCATTTGGGTTCATAAGTTAACATCTAGTTGTTGGTTAGCCGCACCTTGTTGTGTCACTTTACATGATGACACGCTTGTTCTTTATTTGCTTCCTTGACTTACAAAATAATTCTTAAGAAAACAGGCTGGTTGAGAAATACCAGGTTACAGTGTGCAAATACTGAGCATTACATATGAGGACATATTACTTCATGCATGCCACACATTCTTCAGCAAACGTGTGGCAGCCGAAGTTTAATTGCTTCATCTCTGTATGACTGAATGCACAAACTGATTTGACGTCTCCCTTCTACAGGTGCTGCCACATATAATGAAACCTTCAGATCAAGCCATGGTATAATTTTCGAGGACAGACAGACTTGAGTGATTAATTATAGACGTGAGTCATCAGTTATACAGTACAAGAATAGATCAAGCTCCAGTGGCACTTTTCATAAGAGGATGTGAGAGGAAATATACTCTGTGGGCAGGAATCACAAACATAAAGCTGTACTTACATGATAATATATGGCCCCTGTACTTTGGGGACATTATTCTTAGCTTTCTAATTTTATCTTTTGCAGGTTGCACAGACACACCTGCATAAATACTGCTGTCCTCATACATTTAGGAAGAGGATGTGAAATTTAGAGGCTAGACTTGCATCACTGTGCCCCACACATAAGGCTGGACAGCAGTGACATTTTTAAACAAGTATGCGGTAAGACAACATGGTTTCATATTGATATAGTTTAAGTTAATGTTGATAAAGAAATGGATGGCAGGCATGATGCTCAGTAAAAACATTGTTTAGAACTACTAACAAGAACATGCATATTGACCAGAAGATAATATATGTTGTTGTTGATCTCTGTTTGATACCAGGGAAACACATACCCAATACTGGGAAATTTATTGTTTTTATTTAAAGGCCCTAATTTGTTTTCCATTCAAGCAGGTCCCCACTGATCTCAGATGTCCCAGGTGCATGTGTGATAAGTTTCTTACCTAAAAATCCACTCAGAAAATGGATTTTGGTACACCCCAAGCTGCTCTGTTTTAGCCCTGCTCAGAACAGTCTGTTTTAGCATCAATCCTTCTACTGGATGAACAAATGCCTGGCTAAGCAAGTCCCTCCTATCCAGGGGGGGTGGCATATCCCCTGATGACATAATTAGGGGAATTTTTTTAAATGATTAGCTTGAGGACACCATTCAGAAAGGTGGACCAAGCTTAAAAAAGTGGAGGGATTTGTATCAAGGTGCGGGGATGTTGAAGACAGGTCATGAGTATATTTTTGTGTAAGAACATTAAAAAGTGTATTTGCATGACAGACCTTAGAAAAATGGCAAACCGCTACTCAGGGAGCCCAGACCTCCAAGAAAGTCCAGCAATAAATGCCTAATAATCAGTAAATACTCTGAAACAGGAGTATATTGTTAAAACTCCAGCTCAAATGAGGATAAAAGTAATGTGTCTCAGACATTTCTTATTCTTGTTCTGGACTATACTCAAAGGTCTTCTTACATTACAAGTCACACGTACCCAATCACTCCACAGTCACTCACTGATAACAGAAAATATGATGTCAAGAGTCCATCAGTATTATTAACGATCAGTGTAACAAGTTACTTTAATGCATCATCATAATAATATTAGCTTATAGCTGCGCAAGGGATTACAGTTTCTAACACAGAGATGTCATTACCATAACTAATCAGACAATGCTTTGTTACATAATTGATCTTCGTCATAAGTAAGCTGCTTTCATTATCACACGTGCATGAAGCAACTACGTAAAAAGCTGAACACAGTGTGGAGGATGAGAGGGAGAGAGTGAGCTAAAATTTCAATATCCTAAAGTCTTATTTATATGATACGTTTGTGTCCATGAAATATGTAGAGAAGATTGTTGTACATTGTAAACTTGATTTTAAAAGATACTGAAGACAAGTAAGAGGTATCTCAAAGTAAAGAAATTAGTTACTTTTGACACTACAGGTAATAAATTAAGTATTAATTATTGTTTAAGAATTAATCTAGGAAAGTAATCTAAAACAGTGTTGTGATAACTTGCACATCAGTGTTAACCAATACTGTTCATATGCATTCATGCACATGTACACTGCACTGATTTAGCAGTGAGAGCCAATGGGGGATCTGTGCCCAAAGATACATCAACATGTGACTGCAGGAACATAAGCCTTACAGCTGAGGTAGCTGAGACAACTGACCTGCTTCTCATCCACAGTTACACCTGCACCAGATAAAGGGTGTAAAGGAGCAAATTCTTAAATTGCTGGCAGAGTATTTGGAAAATTTAGAGACAGCTCTCAGTCTCTTGATACCACCTTTAATTATTATAATTTTTTAGCATTTTGAAAGAACTTGTAATTGAAAGTTAAGATTTTTTTTTAAATATATGGAGCTCATGCCAATGCTTTTTGAATGGCAATGACAATATATAGGAGTTTGCATTTTTTTGAGAATGAAAAACAAAAACAGTGCTGTCAGGGTAATCACATTATTTTTGAAAAATACCACTTGAAAATTATCCGTGTTTTTAATTTTGAAATATTTATTGAGAACTCAAGCGAATCAACATGATTTGGATATAGTATGTTGTAAATTAGCTCTTATAACCTAAAGAGAACAGTATCAGAAATGGGGAAAACAGAAATAACCAACTAAGAACAGAGATATTCAGTAAAAATCCTGTAATTCAATATTTTGATAGTATCAATGTATATTACTGAGATTGACTTGGTTACAAAGCCTATATTTACTGGATTTGTTATGGTATTAGACACATATCAATATGATTCGTTTTGTTTATAAATTCATCTCAGAATGAATCAAAATGAAAATATTTACCTCCACCAAGGAGGTTATGTTTTTGCTGGCGTTGGTTTGTTTGTCTGTTTGTTTGTTTGTTTGTTTGTTTGTGTTCAAAATAACTTGAAAACTTATGGACGGATTTGGATCAAATTTTCTGGAAATGTGTGGAATGGGAGAAGGGACAAATGATTCGGCATTTGTGCATGTAACTCCACAAAAAAATGGTCAGGGCACTTGGCTGAGGTCTGCGCTCTCTGAGTGCTTTTCTAGTTGTTATTGTGACAAACATGTATTATTTACTCACAGGAAAAATAACTATATGATTTGTGTCTTGCTGTTCAGGTGAAATAATCAAGATAGGATTTCTAAGCTCCTTTTTCAGCCCTATTCACTCATAACAGTTTCAACCAAACCAGCGCCATGACTGCCATGTTAAACTGCAGTACATTCTAACAAAGCCCTTGTTCATTGATAATAAATTATACATAAGCCTGTCTAATTATAAACAGTCTTTGGGAGCTGTTAAATAACCGTCCTTCTGTTCAGAGATGGATCGTGTCTGCAGGCATGAAAGCTTGATGAGGACCAGCATGTTGACACAATTTTAGAGCAACAACAGATCCAACTGTGTGTTATATATGACTGCAAAAGCCCAGAACTCAATGAACTAGAACTAGAGCTGCTGCCTAGTGGTTTGTATCCCTCTGTGAGGTTTACAAGCATTCAGCAGAGACAGTGGAGTTAGGGATAAGGAAGATGGATTTGGTTGTTTCTTTTGGCATTGTAACTTGTAGAAATTTCTTGAGGAAGGAATGAACATGAGGCATGATTGCATCATCTCACTTGATCATGCTAACATCAGAGTAAACAATGCAATTTTTGTAGAAAATCTTTGAAAGCACAAAAACAGGATAAACATAAGACCCATAGACTCTTGACCCACCAACATCTAAAGTCTGATTATTTCATTCTTGAGACACATTTAGCATTTAAAGAGGTTGAAAAAGATCCCTTACAGCGTTCTTGAGATTCTCAACAAGATTCTTAATGGCGTTAAGGTCTGGACTCTGTGGTGGCCAATCCATGTGTGAAAATGATGTCTCATGCTCCCTGAACCACTCTTTCACAATTTGAGCCTGATGAACTCTGGCATTGTCATCTTTGAATATGCCTGTGCCATTAGGGAAGAAAAAATCCATTGATGGAATAACCTGGTCATTCAGTGCATTCAGGTAGTCAGCTGACCTCATTCTTTGGGCACATAATGTTGCTGAACCTAGACCTGACCAACTGCAGCAACCCCAGATCATAGCACTGCCCCCACAGGCTTGTACAGTAGGCACTAGGCATGATGGGTGCATCACTTCACCTGCCTCTCTTCTTACCCTGATGCTCCCATCACTCTGGAACAGGGTAAATCTGGACTCATCAGACCACATGACCTTCTTCCAGTCCTCCAGAGTCCAATCTTTATGCTCCCTAGCAAACTGAAGCCTTTTTTTCCAGTTAGCCTTACTGATTAGTGGTTTTCTTAAGGCTACACAGCTGTTCAGTCCCAATCCCTTGAGCTCCCTTTGCATTGTGCATGTGGAAATGCTCTTACTTTCACTATTAAACATACCCCTGAGTTCTACTGTAGTTTTTCTATGACTTGATTTGACCAAGCTTTTAAGTGATCGCCGATCATGATCATTCAGGTTTTTTTTCCGACCACATTTCTTCCTCAAAGACGATGGTTCCCCACTATCCTTCCAGTTTTTAATAATGCGTTGGACAGTTCTTAACCCAATTTTAGTAGTTTCTGCAATCTCCGTAGATGTTTTCTCTGCTTGATGCATGTCAATGATTTGGCCCTTCTTAAACAGACTAACATCTTTTCCACGACTTCAGGATGTGTCTTTCAACATGGTTGTTTAAGAAATGAGAAGCTACTCATTGCATCAGCTGGGGTTAAATAACTTGTTACCAGCTGAAAGATAATCACCCACTATCCAATAGTATGCTCGTACCTATTAAATTAGTTAAATCCAGGTAGAGACTGTCTTTTTGACCAGCCAGTGTATTAAATACTGACCTTGTCCTTTAACCTTGACCTGCAAAACATGATCATTTTATGCTTGAGTCAGCCTGAACATTTGCCAAAATGCCTCAAAGCATTCTGTGGGTATAGCTTTTACAAGTAAGAGGTGAACATGAGGCTCAATGACCTTGACCTGAACAATCTGATTAGTTCTTTAAGCATTCTGAGAAATCATTTACAAACCCAAGGGAAGAACATCAGGCAGAGTGATCTGACCTCCAAACTCTAACTTCTACTTAGATTTGACAGATTTGACAATTGCACAAAGTTTGACACTGAAATTTTCAGACACTGCATCCAAAAGCATGGGATGAACATCAGACTCACTGACTTTGACCTTTGACATGGCGCCTTTAAAATCTAATTAGTGTAACCAAGAGTCAGAGTAGACATTAGTATCAATGTTGACAGAAAAACTCTAAGGTGTTCCAAAGTTGTTACATTCAAAAACAAGGGATGAGCATGAGGCATAATGACTTTTACTTTTGACCTATAACCTTCAAAACAAGTCACTCTATCCTGGAGTCAGAGTGGACATTTGTACAAAGTTTGACCAGAAAAAACTCAAATGTGTTCTTAAAATATTGCATAAAAAGCAGAAGAAGAACATGAAGACTCACTGGCTTTGACCTTTAACCTTGTACTTCCAAAATCCAGTCATGTTTCCCTTTAGTCAAAGCAGCTCCTGTAAAGTTTGAAGAAAATCAATCAAAGCATCCCTGAGATATTGTGCTGTTGCTGCACAGGCTTAGGCATAAAAAACATGATTTTCCAGCTCGCAAGCTTGTTTGTCTTTTTCAGCCTTATTTTTTTTATTTTTTTTTTTTTTAGATAAAAACCAAGAAATTTGAGAAAAACAAACCCTGCTGACTGAAAATGAGCTGTGTGGATTTCATCTTTCTCTGTTTGGTTTCCCACACACTCCTCTTTGAAGCAGCTTTCTGGCAAAGCATCTTATTCTGCATCCAGAACACGTCAGACGAGTGAGTATCATCAGAGGAAAACAAGTCTGTCTTACCTTAGATATGTTTATTTTATGCTCTTTCTTTTAAATTAGCATACATTTATAAATTAGACCTTGCTATCAGTCTGTAGAGGATTGATTGTCACCTCATCATTTATGCAAAATTAGAATTTTTCAGCACTTTCAAGGCCGCACTGAAAATGTGAAGGATCAAAGAGCGTACAGTTGAAGCTATTTCTGTAACCAAAATTAAAATACTTAATTCCTCAAGATTCAGCACTTTGTTTGTTTGTTTGTTTATTTTTCTTGTAATTTTCTCCTATGATCAGTTTTGTTATAACAGCTTTTCAAAGACTGTGGAGGGCTTATTTCTGTTAACATATATTTGCACGAGATTCTCAGTTACTCCTTTCAACGACCTCCTAACAGCTAATTTATACTACTGCTTTGGAGCTGTGCTGTAACCTGTGCTGCTGGACACTGACACAGAGCGCTATTGGTGCGTTCCACTTACATCGGATGTGGGGAGAAGGGAATGGAAATTACGTCACATCCCAGCTAGATATGTTTCAGTTAAGAGCTGGTAAAGTCAGGGCAGCTGAAGGACGTCCAACTTTGCAGTGGTAAATTCCAACCAAAGGGGGCACATATTTATTTAATTATTTATTTATTCAAGTATGACTTTGTTCTTGCCCTAGCTTAATTGCCAACTTGTATTATTTAATGGTTTTAAAGTCTCTGCATTGGCTTCCTGTATCTATTAGAAATAATTTTAAGGTACTTTTATTCGTATTTAAATCTCCTAATGGTCTTGGTCCAGGCTATTTATCTGATTTGCTTTTATCATATGAGCCTGTGAGAGCCTTCAGGTCTTCAGTGGGGGTTTTTCAGTCGTACCAAAAGTCCAAACAAAGACTCATGGTGAGGCAGCTTTTAGTTATTACAGCCCATTTTTGTGGAACAGCCTGCCTGCAAGACCTGAGGACAGCACAGAGTATATATAAAACATTTGATTTTATTTTTTAAGTTTTTTGCTTAATTTTGGTTTGTTTGTTCTTATTGTTCTCTGTTTATGTAAAGCACTTCATTCTACATTTGTTGTATGAAAAAGTGATATACAATTAAAGTTTGTTTGATTGATTGATTTTATGATTTGATATCTCTTGATAAATCTCTTTCTGTTTTGCTCTGATTTTTGGAGCCGTAACCACTTTAAAGTTTTAATCTAATTTAATTGTTTTGTTTGGGGTTTCTGGATTTACATTTTTTCTCTGCTATACTGCTCTGTGTTACACCTGTTCTGTAATCTGTGTGTTGTGATGGATATCTCTATCTCTCTACACTTAAAGTATCTGAACACACTGGACACCTCTGTCCAGGTGAAATATAATAAGCTGAATGTTTGCTCACATGCTTAACGGTCAATGTAGTCTTCAGGTTCAACATCAAATTTCTTGCCAAAGTAGGTTCCTACAAACAAGAATTGTGTCATGATAGTTTGGGGGGAAAAACAAAACACGTAGAAAATGTTGGTAGCAGAAATGGCATTACTGGTTTAGTGGGATGAAAAAAAGATGAAATAGGAACAAATAGAATAATAACTTAAAAAATGTCAAACACGTAATGCAAAATATGTTCTGCTGAACAAACACCAAAAATGAAACAATAAAGGTGCCAAAAATAAAGTGTTATGTAATGCTTTGACAAATTATATTAATCCATCTCTCATGTTTTAGCATCAGGAATTTGTAATTGTCTGCCAGGGGGTTTGCAGATATTGAAAGTATCAGCACAGCTGCCCAGAGATTTTACTACATGTGCAGCTTGATGATATTTTAGCTTTGTTTCAGCAAAGCAGACAGGGTTTAGAAATGCCCCATCTAACATTTTGCTTCATGAATCTGCAATTTATATTTTTAGCAGAGAAATGAATCTAGTATTTATTGTTTGACCTGCCAAAGGGGTCCAAAATTCTCACAATGGTAAGGGAACCACCAAGGTTAAAGAGACTAAAATAGGCCAGGAACCATCTCTGTTCTAACATTGGCATTGTCACCTTCTGTCACTTCATCATGGTGCCCTCCTTTACAACCAGCTGATCTGGCAAACTGTCGTCCAACACTCTCTGCTCATGGCAGGCTGGTTTGTGCTCTCATTTCGTCCTTGGCTGGTCCCAGAGCCAACAAGAGCCATTGTGAAAAACCCGGGCAGAGCAGGGTACACCCGCATCACAGCTCAGACAGGCCTTTAAGATATGACTCTATTAATCGGCTTAGTTACTATCATGTCAGCTTTCAGGAGTATTATCTCTATCAGCCTTAGTCTGTGAGGACTAATTGGGTGTGTTGAGTCAAACTAACAGCAGGGGTGGGGTGGGTGGAGGTGATAACTCTCTACATTAGCTTTGGATGACAGAGATTGAGACAACATTAAGATCTCACCAGTATGATGTTAGCCACTAAATGAACTCATATAACACTCAAATGTCAACACTTATGTTTTCACTTCAGCAAACAGTGTTGAGTAACATTCGGTGATTCTTTACAAGTGATATAAGTGTTAAAAAAACTTGCAGGACAGCCAAGAGACGAGTCACACATGAATCACTTGTATGATTCAGGATTAAAAACAGAAAAACCAACAGAACACCGCCCAATCTCTTTCCAAGTAACAGCTAGCATCAGAAAATATTTTGCAGTTGGAGCAGAAAAAGTGACACTTGCAGTCAGCAAAAAAGCTGAAATCAAGCTGTTGGGGAGTATTTTCAGTAGACAAATTGGACTTTAAGCTGAGAATTAAAGTGACAAACCTGAATTTAAAGCTAACAAGAGGTTTCTCACCATATCTAAAATAATAATTCATGCTGTTTTGCACATCCAAAAAAAACCCTAATGACACTTTCTTTTGAAACAGGAACAATTAAGATCACTTCCCATTTCCAAAACTCAGAAAGCTCCCTCTTTACATGCAGGTTTGAGCTGCTGATTCAGGTGTTTAGAAATCACTGAGACAGCACAGCTTCCCCATGTTACCCATGCCATCAGCTGATTCACCATAACTAAGAGAGGCTGCTTCAGTAATGTCAAAGCAGTCCGACAGCAGGGCTTCAACATGCCACCCAGGCGGTGTTGTTCAGGTCAGGGTGTCAAAGTACAATTCATTTTCAGACAGGTTATGATTGAGTTAGAGAAGGCAGAAAAGGTTTCTTGTTGCTTTTTTTCTAACTGTACAACCAGATTTACTGTTTCACTGATATTAGATGGGCTGTATTTCAGGTTCTTTTGAGTAAAATCCAATGGATGGGGTTTTTAGAGAGCAGAATCCATCAAGATCACTAGGATGTGACTGAAGGAATAGGTTGGCTGTCATCTTGCTACAGGGCCATCAAGACTCTTAGGGTGCTTTCACACCAAACACATGGTCTGGACCACATATTTGTAAAGGTTTTCTGATTTGGGGTAGTGTGAAAGCCCACACAAACTCTGGTGCAGACCTAAGAACTGAACTCTGGTCTGCCTGAAAACAGGAAGTCTCTGTTTGCTTCCAAATGAAACAGAGTTTGGTTAATGGTGGGTTTGAAAGTACGGTGGCTCTCCATTGGTGTACTTGGTTATACTGCGTTTCCGCTCTTGCTTATGTTTTCTGGGTTTGGACCGTTACCTCTGCCAAGGAGATTAAGTTTTTACCAGGGTCTGTCTGTTTGGTTGTCTTTGTTTGTTTCTCTGTTAGCAAGATTACACAAAAACTGCTGGATGGCTTTACATGAAAATTTTTAACAGAGGTGTGGTTTGGTCAAAGGAAGAAGCCATTACATTTTGGTGGTGATCTGCATATTTGTCTGGATGCAAAAAATTCCCAAAATTTGCGAAAAATCCCATAAACTAACATTGGGACGTATTTTAAAAAAAAAATAATATCTCTGACATCACTCGATGAATTCATTTCAAATTTACAGGATAACATATATATACTATAACTCTATCATCATGGTCAACTCATCTGGATCCGATCCAGATTGACGTCACAAAAAACATTGAAATTTATAATGGCAAATCCCATTCATTTCTCCTCAGCTGCTGCATTATGGGAATTGTAGTTTTTTTGCAAACTGACCTCAACATTATTCAAGCCTATGTCACTACATTACCCAGCTTCCCTTGCAATTCCAGTTGAGGAGTTGTACACGTGGACAGACATTAGCGAAGACTCAGCTGTCCAATCGAACACATGGTGATCCGGAATTGTATATTGGCAGGGGCCTGCGCTCTCGGTGTGCTTTTCTAGTGTTGGACTTTGTTCTGTCCCTAACTTGCAGCGTGATTGCCATTTTTGCATTTTTTAAAATTCTTGCAGCACGTTATTTAATTTGCACCATATTTCCGTGTTTGTATTTCAGTTTGACCTTTGGTTGTGTTTCTGTTCTTGAATCTTTTCTGTTCTTGAGGCTGTTTTCTCTTTTTGAATTATATTGTGCAGTTGTAGGCCATTTGCCCTGGCTGGCCACCACATTAAAGCCATCCAAACCAAACAAGGACCAAACCAGGCAAGCAAACCAAAAAGCAGGGCATTGTGGTTTGAATTTTGCAGAATATCATAACAGTAAGCTTGCTAATGTTGCATTCACTGGCAATATCAGTGTGGCTAACTTTAGCATTTCTTACACACCTAGCCTCTGGTTATCTTAACAGGTTGATGTCCAAAAGTCCACACGGAAATTGGTTACACAGAGCTCCAGTCAATATACAAGAGCCACCTGACAAAGACTAAATGCAGCTTTATCTTTATTTTAAGGCAAACAATATTTCCAAAATGCTTTGACCTAAACAGTGCCATTACTCGATGTAGTCAGATGGCCCAATGATCCCATGACAAAGTGCAGTGTGAAAGAAAATCCAACCAAATGAGGTTTTATACAATTGGCTTTGTGTGTTTGTTAGTGTTTGGTTTAGGAAACCGTCTTTCTGCCTTCCTCCATTCAGTCAGATCCCTCCTGACAATGAATGATACTTTAATACCCTGACCATGTAATGCTGTTGCAACACTAAGCAAGCAACACAACAACACAAACATCCAAAATCTAGTCTTACTGCAACAGCGAGAGGACAAATGTGGGAACACAGGACAGATGGTGGGAAAGTCTTAGCCAGCACCGCTCCTCCATCTGTAATGAGCCTGGGAAGCAGTGAGAGTTGTTTATTCAGGTTTAGAAGGTGATCTCAGGTACATACAACGCTGTCCTCCTTGTTTATCCAAGGACAAACACAGAGGTAACAAGGACAAGGAAGCAGATTTGTCACGCACAGTGGAGCAGGAGCAGAAACAGAAAGATGAGAGGAGTGTGTCTGTCTGTGTGTTTACACTCGGAGCTTCAGCGCTGACATGTCAGAGTGAGGACGAGGAGTCGTGTGAGCTCCAAGTCAGCTCAAATTAGTTTGTGCTGCAGAAGATTAGTATGTAATAGGCTCTCTCTCACACTCTCAGTGGGGGGTTAAGATGTGCTTAATGAGGGAGTCTCCTTCACCATTAGAAACTCCCTATATTTCTGTGTCACCATGGAGTCATGTGTGCCTGCATGAGTCAAACAAATACATCAAGTCAACAGGTTTGCCTGTACTAATCTGAGACTTAATTAACTAGAGCTACAGCCTGGTGATCACATGACTTTGCAGGATTTTCAAGAGCAGGACAGTAAAGGTACAGTGGCAGGTCAGGAGGAAAGGCTGGGGTCATTTTTGTGGTGTTTGGTCACAGTAACCCTTGACCTCCAAACTAAAGCCATGAAAGCTCAAATCCGAGTATGTGCCAAATTTGAAAAAAAAAAAAAAAAAAGATCAGCCTAAGATGCTAATAATATCTGAGGTCACTGTGACTATGATCATGTCATAGTCACAGTCCAAAAACCTATCCACATGTGGGGGTGGACATCTGTTGCAAATTAAACAGTTCCAGTCCAGCGGTGCCTTGTCAAGTGCATAGCCCAGTGCTTCCTTGTCCTCCCCAGCAGGCCCCCACCAGAGGTGTGGAAAAGGCCATCACAGACAAGATTGCAAGCTTCATATGCGTGGTCTTGAGAGAAATAAATACCAAAGTGTGATGTGGCCGGTTTTGCCGGGGTGGGAAAATTTTAATAAATGTTTTCATTGTTAAACTGGCACATTTCATGTTAAACATGTTGTCAACATCAAAGACCTTCAGCTGCCTTCTCAGGGTCTTGTTAGAGCAGTAATAGATCCTTTTCTGTTATTAGTATGGAAGCTCGAAAACCAATTGAGTTTGGTTTTTGGGAAATGTGACAACCCTAGTTTGCAGTGCCCATTTTGCTGATCGGGGCTTTGACACACAACAGCAGTTGACTTACCGAAACTAAAGAGCTCTGCTGAAAGCTCAGGAAGAAGCAGTGTTTTTAAGTTCCACTTGTAACAGCAGTGGGCCTCTGAGCTGGTAGGCACAGGCCAACAGATCATGCATTTGGACCACAAAGTAACTTGTGGTCTGTCCTGCTCCTCAGTTTCTACAACAGTTTTTCATCCTTCTTTCTACCCAAGACTCAATCTGCAAAAGTTCTTCTTCTGTGTACTCCAGTTCACAAAGATATAATCTTGTTCCTGCAAGATTATATCTTTATATCTACAGCAAGTTAACGTCACTTGAGTCAAAACCACTCATTTGTAGATCTGTTTTAGTGAAGTTAGTGTCTGTTTCTTCTGTCGACCTGACCAGCTGCTGGTGGAGGGATATATAACCCCTTTTTGCAACGCACAAAAGTTCTTAGCACTGGGGCTTTGTTGAGGAAAGTCAAATGCTGTAAAGAATCTAACTGTAGCATCTAATCAGGCCAGTGTTGGTTTTTGTGTAGTGTAACCTATAAGTGGGTTAATTATGAGGCTTTCAGTTGCACTTTATCTGCCCTGGGTATCTCCCCACAAAGCTTAAAGTTGCTTTGCTGGAAATCATATTTACTAGTGCCATGGGCCTCATGCAACCCCGCTCCTACAAACCTAAACTGCAAAAAGCTCCTTCAATTTTTGAGTGTTACTGTAAGAGGCTTGTCCTTGTGCAAGTGGTCACATACAGATTAACAGTTAGATTCACAATTGACTAGTTTAAAAATACTTTTTAATTTGTCTTAACATCTTCATACAAGACAACCTGGTGTTAGGAAATTCACAAATGCGAAAATATGTGCAAACAAGCTTACAGCTGTCAAAGGCAATAAAATGTGGGCCTAAAGTGTGTCTGCCTGATTCTTCTTAGAGGAACTTCACAGCAAGACACGACATTTGAGGGGGCTCAGAATACAATTTAAAGACCCTCCCTGGTAACTAAAAGCTCCCTCTGTTTCTGAGTGTTTTTGTTGCTGCTGGAGCCATGTGTTTATTCAAGGGGTCACAAAACACAGAACAGACCATGTTATTTATTATGTAATTCTGAACATGATAAAAAAAAAAAATATATATATATATATATAATTAAGGCTTCATCTGACTTATTTATGCATTTATCAACCTTGCAGTGCAGCTGGATCCACCTGATTCATTGTCTGTAATCAGACAGATCCATCTTGCAGAGACATTGGACCCCCTTATCAAAAACCATGAAGATTTTTCTGTGCAATTCGGGAACTGCACACTTCTATGACAGCTTTATCCAACATTTTTATGTTGAGTCAAAGAGTTCATATTTATCCTTAAAGGTTGTGCTAATCTGACTGAGCTTTACCATCTATTGTGTAGCCATGTGTTTGTACAAGAGTCACACAAATTCAACAAATGACCTCAACAAATTCAACAAATGTTTCTTGCATAAGTTTTAGACTGACTCAACATTACATTTTAGTAACACTAATACTGAGCTATTTAAGGGAGAAAGTTCAGTGTTAGTTCATAAATGTAATAAGTTCTGGGTTTTGAAACAAGTTTTCATGGCAACTGGCTTCCAATAGTCATAAAACCTGGACTTCATAATAGAGAGTAATTGATGGCTGATACATACCATCATTTTTAGCTTGTTTCTTCCACATTATGTCATGTTTTTTATAATTGGGGCTTTGTGGTTGTCAACTATTTCTAATCATGCTCAGGTTACATGAAAAAGCAATTTGGCTCATATATATTATACTAGAAAAGCACTTGGAGAGCGCAGACCTCCGCCAAGCAGCTCAGTTACGGCAGTGGCTTTTCCACAACCCCTGTAAAAGATACAATTCTGGATCACCATGAGTCCGACAAGACGGCTGAGTTTCCGCTCATGTCTGTCCATGTGGAGAATTCCCCCGCTGAGAAGGGAAGCTGAGGAATGTTGTGACATAGGCTTGAAAAATGTTGATGTCAGTTTTCAAATAAACTACAATTCCCATAATGATGTAAAAGGGGCAAAACCCTCACAGCAGCCGAGGAGAAATGAATGGGATTTGTCATTATAAACTTCAATGTTTTTTTATGACGTCAATCTGGATGGGATCCAGATGAAATTCACCTTGATGATAATTTTATATTATATATATATTATCCCGTAAATTTTGAAGTGAATCCATCGAGTGATGTCATTTTTTAAAATACTGCCCAATGTTAAGTTATGGGATTTTCAGAAAATTTTAAGAATTTTTTGCATCCAGACAAACATGTGGATCACCACCAAAATGTAATGACTTCTTCCTTGGACCAAACCACACCACTGGTAAAATTTTCATGTAAATCCATCCTGTAGTTTTGGCGTAATCTTTCTAACAGACAAACAAACAAACAGACAGACACTGGCAAAACCATAACTTCCTTGGCGGAGGTAATAAATATAAAATTTGACTGTTCACAATCATGAATATTTTTAAAAAAATTCCTGTTTTCACATATTGAGTACCCCTGATCCACCTGTATTCTCAGTCTGAGATGCTCTGTTGGAGCTCCTGTCACATTGTGGCACCGCCTTACTTGGGTCCAGCCTGCTCTGATTGGTTGACCTTTCTGCTCTGTAGTAAGTGGTTAATTAAGGATTGTTCAGCACCAAGTTTCCAGCATGACTATATTCTGTCTACGGTTTATGCTCTGCACTCGGCTTCCCATTACCAGCCAATGGACTTCAACTGCTGATGAAACAATGGTAGGATGTAACACTGGTAGGTCTACTCTTGTGCATAAAAGACCTATAGAAACATGTTAAAAACAAAAGAGATACAACTAGAAAAAGCATAATATGATTTTTTTTTAAGTAAACATTATCACCTCATAATGCTGAGCCGCCTGTGACACACACCAGTAAACACTTCAAGCTGTAAATAGCAGAGGCTCTAAGCTATTAATGGACCATATATTAGGTCAGAGTATGAGGCTTTCTCCTTGTTGCAGACCAACATTCTCTTAAACTTCATGGGGCACTGTCCTCAAAAAAAGTCATGACTGTAGCATGGTTTGACTGAAATTAGTAAAAGGGATTACTTGTTGACAACATGGGGATCGATGAAGATGAGCAGCTATGAGTGGTCATGCTACTGAGATGAAGATTAGAAGAGACGACCAGTAAAGCAATTAAATCAACTTGTCATTAAAGTTACCTTTCAGATCCCTGAAGGATTAAAATGTAGCCCCCAATTTCCACATAGTCCCTGTGGGTGGCGTCACATGCTGCAAACTCAACATCCCTCTGTGGAGCATGCCAGCAGCAAAACTCCAGGCTGGTTCGCTGGAAATATGCAATGAGTCTGTTTTCAGTGGGAGTCACTTCAACTCCCATGTCAAATCTTTGCCAAGAAGATCAACCCAACTCAGGAAACAACTGCTCAAATTGTTTGGGACATCTCAAAATTCAGTGGAAAAAGTGGAAATAATATTGATGCCTATGCCAGTGATGCACCAGGCAGGAAATAAAGCCTGTTGTTTCATATTGTTCTTCCTGTTATCTCATAAACTCACAATTACCTCCTGAAATTGTGGTTCTCTCATGATCTTTAGATCCCATGTTTCAAGCCTCCAGGGCAGGGATCCTCTGCGCAGTACTTTTAATACACTTCCTGAGGGCGAGGATAAGTGTCACTGGTTGGAGCAAAGCCAGAGCGCAGATGTGGTGCTCTGCAGGTGGACTATGTGAAAATCCAGGGTAGGTGTCTTACAGATACAGTCACTTAAATTTTCCCTTCCAAGCCAAATGCCAGCCAACTTCCAGCCACAGGGAGCTTAAATAGACTTTTTTCTGCTTTGTTTTTGTATCAGGTTTCTGTACATAGTGGCATATCCATGTAATTTTCCATGCTAATCAAAATGGTAATTTATATATCTAGTAAAATTTAACTAGTATGGGCTATGTTTATCATGTCATCACAGGGATCTCATTACAGCCATAAGAGTAGGCAGGTATAAGCACTTTTCTGTCATGGATCAGCCAAGACTCTGCCAAGAACATTGGGGAATATTAAAGTGGATCCATCTGTAAGTTGTAGGATCCTTCAAAAAAAATAAGTATGTCGATTTTGTTTTACAAAAAAACAACAAAAGTCAAACTGTGCAACCAATGTAGTAAATGTCCACAATTTACATGTATCCTGACACATATTGTAATGCTGGAAATACCCAGCCCTAGTCTGAATGTGTGACATGACACTAGCCATGTGGATACTTGGGACCTCCTGGATGCATCAAGCATAAGACAGGCTTCATGAGTCTTATCTGAGAGTCTGAGATGGTAGTAATGAAATCTGCTGCATGAACGTGCAGATTAGGCTTCTGATATGGCTACTGATGGTGACATCAGGCTTTCACTTATTATTAATCAATCAATCAATCAATCAATCAATCAATCTTTATTTGTATAGTGCCAATTCATAACAAGTGTTATCTCAAGACACTTTACAATAGAGCACAGAGCTCTTCATATTATGGATACACATATATGCATAGATACATATATACATATATAAATACACATATACATATATATACAAATATATACATCCAACACCCAACATGAATCCATATAGTCAATCATGAATCCCTCCATCATGGCGGCAAGAAAAAACCTTCTGTTAAGCAGCAGGAAATCTTGAATGTGGACCCCAGTCTCATGATGAACAGCAAATCCACACGATGCTGTGTTGGGTTTGTAGATATAAACACAAGAAAACAGGCTAGTGTGGTTTCCAAAAAACAGCACAGAAGTGGCAACTTGACCAACATTTGACATCCTTGGACATGACCACTGAGGATAGACACAACGTCATCAAACAGTAAATCATACCATCATTAATCAAAACTGTAATTATGAAATTTCCCATAATAAAGCAGTCCAAAAAGCAATGCAATGACACAGGCAAACAATCAAAAAGCCGCCTTTAGACAACAGTGTTTGGTCCAGGGTTGTGTCTTCTTGTCATGCAAGAAGGTTTAAGCTGAACTACAGGGTCTATCCTGTCTTTAGAGGGTCAGCAGGTTTCTTTCAGACTGTTATAATTGCTACAGGAGCCATTTGTTTGTGTAAGTGGTCACAAGACAAAAGTTTTCTCACAGAAATCTTGAATTTATTCAAAGTACCAATGTTTATGGCTTCAGGGTTGATAAAAGTAATGCCACAACATCTGCAACACTTGTTTTCTTACCTTGTTCTTGCTGGAGCGCATTCACAGCAGGACACAAAAACGTCTGAAGGCTGGACACGCAGAGCTCACTCACTGTCCCCATAGTTCCAAAGAATTATCAGTAGAAATAAAGTGTCTCTGTCAGCTTCTCCCTCCTTAAGAAGTCAAAAAGGAAGTCACAGAGGGCCTGGCTGCCCCTGCTGTGGCTGCTGGGAGTTTCTCTGTCTCTCCTGGACGACGCTCAGAGGAACTCCAACCGTGAAGTCCTGCTCTGTGTCACTCTGCTCCACCTTCTAATCCCCTCCAGTTGGATCAAATCTCCCTGCTGCCGCCTCACACTCACCTACTTTCTCTCCCCACACTGTGGATTAACTTAAACGTGCAAGTTGCAGGGACGCTGAAATCACTTCTGCTTTTTCTCCCTGTTCCCTTTTTTTTTGTGCCCTGCCTCTCTCGCTCCATCCTCCTGCTTGCTCCCTCTCCTCTCCTCTCTCTCACTTTCTCTCCCACTTGCTACTTTCCATACAGATATTATTAGAGCTTAAAGACTGCATACACAAACAGAAAGTCAGGCTGTTTATGTAGACTTAAGGGGGGTCAAAAGTTTTACTCAGAAAAGGTAAGAAAAAAAACACTGTCAGAGGAAAATGATCTTTACAGGAACTTAGAATGTGAGTCAAAGTGTGTCAAAATCATCACTGTTATTCTCCACACTGTTGCGTTTTCCTTCCAGTCCACTCATCATTTTGGCTTCAAAAAGCTGTCCAAATGAAATCAAGATTTCATTGTTGCTTGGCAACTGAGCAGAAGAAATGATATGGTCCTGGGTGAAACACTGTGAGCCATTTGTTTGATGAGATTATTTTCACATCCATTGAGATTATTCTCTGAGATTTAATCATATTTTTGGGGTTCGGAGCCACAGAGCTCATATAGGCATCGTACATAGAGCTTTGCAAAAAAAACTGTTTTGTTTTGCCACAGATGTGTTGATAACGAATGAAAATCGATTTCATTTTCACTTCCTCCTGCAGAGCAGAGGCAAAATGTTTGTCTCCTCCTGTGAACCGATTCCACACCTACTGTCACCCTAAATTATCCACCTGTCAGTCACCAAAAAGAGTCCAAAACAACACAATCCTTCTTTCAGTCTCAGTCATGCATTCATCTGAGAAACTCTGATTCTGACAGCTACTAGGGCTGAGAAATGTGGACCAGAATTATATCCCAAATTTTTCAGCTGATGGGAAAACACAACATACACTGACCTTGCACTTCATTGAGCACACCTTACTAAAACCAGGTGAGACACCCTTTTACCTCCAGATTCAACAAGAAACTGAAACATGCCTCTGAGATTTTGGTCCATATTGACATGATAGCATCAAGCAGTAGCTGCAGATTTGTCAAAACATCCATGATATGAATCCTGCTGGAATACCAAGGTGGGCTGTGGGGTTTAAACTATGCTTAGTTTGTATTCAGGCCACATTCACACAACAACGTATAGTAGCCGACATTGACCAACGTTGAGAAATCATCAACATTCCTGGAGTGAATTTCACTGTGTTCAACACAGGGCAATGTGTCTAAAGTAGAGTGAAATGTTATGCTGGTGGAGTTTGACATTTCCTGATGGCTCCCTGACTTAATTGTAGACTGATGTTTGCCACCGTAGAAATGATGCATGTATAGAGCTCATCTGTCACCAAGTGCAGCTGCAGCAGGTCTCAGTATTCTGACACCATGTCAACAGGGCAAAAGACTGCTGTATCAAAAAGGGTGCCTCAAGTTGTACAGCAAGAGCCTAAAGGTGGGCAAGCCCTAGTGTTCGCCAACAAAGATGAACATAGCTGTAAGTGAGGTACGTGGAGGTCAGATCTTGCTGCTGACAACAAGCATGTTGGATTAATTGTTGGAAACTTTTAAGCTTGCGTGAAATATGTTGACGTACCTGTTGAACTTTTGTGTTGCCTAACTGACGTTAACTTAGTTCTGCTTGGCCTGACTGAGCTCGACTCGGCTCAACCTTTCCCTATATGTCAGCAAAAGTTGGCTAAAGCATCTGTGTGTGATTGCGGCTTAAGGGGCTAAAAGTGTGCCAAGAAAAAGCCTCCACACCATTGATTCATCAGCAGAGGCCTGAACCATTGATATAAGGTAGGATGGATCCATCCATTTGTTCATGCTAAAGTCTGAGCCTCGACTTATCAGACAAGGCAACATTATTCCAATCCTCTTGAGGTTATCAAGCCCTTTTCCAGTCTCTTTGACGACTAAAAGCAGGTTTACACTGCAGCTCATATCAACCAATTCACACCCATTTGCTCACCGATGGTTCAGAGTTTCTTTGTGGCACCTGGTGTGGTCTTCTGCTACTGTAGCCCATCTTTTTCAAGAGTCGACATGTGCATTCAAAAATGGTCTTCTGCATACCTTGGTTGTAACCAGTGGTTATTTGAGATACTGTTGCCTTTCTATCATCTCAAAACCACTTTAACTGTTCTTCTTCATCCTCTGGCATGATTGGATGACCAGCTGCTAAATGTGTACTTCCTCTTTTTCAGACCATCCTCTGTGAACTCTGGAGATGGTTGTGTTAGTAAATACCAGTAAACCTCAAGTTTCTGAAATACTCAGACCAGCCAAAGCTGCTTTAACTTCACTATGCCACCAGATGTCACTGTTTTTCTTCAAAACGAAACACCAAAGCTTTGAACCTTTTTTGGCACAATTAGAAAGAAAGCCCCAAAGCTAATAAGACATCATCTGCCCATCACTAATTTATAACCAAATGAGGGAGCACCATTCAAATGTCAATTTAAGCAGTGTGCAGGAGTTTGATTGCACTTTGTGATCATTCAAACTGATAAAAGAAATACACAGCGTTTGGATGTGAACTGGAGTCATATTTTTATCACCATAGAATCAAACAGGTTTAATGAGAGAGAAGAAGATAATCTCAGACCTGACTGCAGCTATTTTTACAGGAAAACTTTTGGTTTGTTCATGTTGGTGGTTTAATTAGCTGGTTGGTTGGTACAAACAATCAAGAGGGGAATATATGGAGAAAAAATCAGAAAGACTTCCCAGGAAAAAGAAACCAGAACAGAAAACAGATGATTCCAGGAATAGTCTATTCCTTTAGTTTACAGAGGTCAGCTTTTTTGAGTGCTATGCATCCTTTAGTGTGTTTACCATGTCTCCTCCACATGAAAGAGCACTTCTATGCACAAAGCATAAAGCCTTCAGCATCAGGACTTCTTCCTTTCTTCATATTATGATGTCAGTGGCTGCCTGAAACTCAATATAAAGTGCCAAGTCTCTTTCACAGAAGAAAAGCATATCTAACTCAAACAGCCATACACTTGCATGGATATACCATCAGCCCCGCTCAAACCATGACTGCCCAGTATATTGCCAGAGGGTCCAGTCCCCCCCCACAGTGACCCCTTTCTGAACTGCAGAGTCAGTGTGACAACTTTAAAATGCTGCAGCTGCACATCATGCTGAGGAGAGCAGCTCTGTCACAGGAGGAACAGCAGCACAGCACACTCTGAACTCAGCACAAACATTTCTCTTTTTTCAAGTTTGCATATTTCACCACGCTTAGCTCCACTCGACTCTGAGTTACCTCTGTGAACGAGAGTGGCATGTCAACAGCTCCCAGAGTGAGCACCCACTGGGAGATAAACAAGCTAACAGGTGGGTGCAGGATGGATAGATGGATGGATAGGTATGTAGATAGATAGATAGATAGATAGATAGATAGATAGATAGATAGATAGATAGATAGATAGATAGATAGATAGATAGATACATAGATAGATAGATAGATGGATAGATAAAGGAGGGAAGGAATGGAAAGAAGGAGGAAGGGAAGATTAGGGGTAAATCTACAGGTGTAAGGATATGGTAGGTAGATATGTAAGTAAATAAATAAGTTGGTTGATGAGCGGCTTTAGGCATGTTATGCCCATTTCCTTGTTTCTTTGACACTCTTTGCACATTAAGGGGTGTTAGAGTAAAAAAAAATCATACATATCACTTGACTTCTAAAATATAAAAAATAGCTTTCGCAAACTAGAGACATCTTGCAACCTCCTGTTAATGTCTTTTGACCACCTGGGGGGGTTTCCAGGCTACCACTTTGGCAAACCATAATCCCAGACCAGAGACATACATTAAGACAATTTCTGTCTTCATAAACTGTCTTTGCTGTGACAACTGCAGAGACTCAGCAGAGCAAAACGGTGACCTTTAAAAAGATAAATTCATGGGGCTTCATGAAGAACTTTATAAAACATTTTCAGAAATACACAAACACAGCATCTAAATGAAAAGTTCCCATTAAAAAAATGCTATATATGTGTGTATACATATATATATATATTAATATCTATATATCTATCTATCTATCTATCTATCTATATATATACATATATACACACACACACACACACACACACACACACACACACACACATATATATATATATATATATATATATATATATATATATATATATGTATTTGACATATATATACATGTTCATTCTGCCTGACTCCAGTTAGACAAGCCTCAGCCTAAGCCGTTTCACCTGGTGGCACAACCAACATTTGGGAGGGAGATGGTCAAGCCTGTCTCACCACCTCAGCTGCTTGGCATTTGTACAGGGCATGCGATTCGAAGTTGCTGGTAGATTTTGACCAAAAGCTCTGCTTTCCAACTGAGATCTCAAAAAAATTAGGTACATGGACCTTGCTACCAACGCACAGCAACAAGGCTGGAATGTGAGTGTTCAACCAGTGAAAGTAGGCTGTAATGGGTTTGTAGCCACCTCAACATCCAGGCTTTTCTGGGAGATGGGAGAGCAAGAAAAGACCCACTGACAGGCAGTCAAGGACCTCCCCAGAGCTGCTGAAAATGGGAGTCAATTGCTGTCGATGAAGAGGAAGGACTGTACCTGGGCCTTTAAGTGAAATTAAGGCATCTAGGGGGTGAACCTTGGACTCTGAGATTCACTGCTGAACTCTTTGGAGGTGTTGTGAGCCTATCAGCGAAACACCCAAGAAGAAGGGCGCCCACTTGATAACCCAGAGGATGCCATCACTCACTTGATCATCCCCCAGAGTCTCAGTGATGTCTCAAGTATGCAATAAGGCATATTAACACGTAGTCCTACACAACAGTTCTTATAAGAGGAAAACACAATGCAGTATTACTTTTTCCCCAATACTGTTCAGCCCTATTAGGAATGAAGATGAAGATGAAGGAAGATGTATGTACAGGCTGGTGAATATGCCTGTAAGTAGGAAGGCTTGAAGTTAAGAGATAGGTAGGTAGATAAACGTCCTTAGGGAGTGAAGAAGGAAGAAGGGTAGGTCTGTAAGTAGGTAGGAGGTGCCTACCCTAACCCTGGTAGGTAGGTAGGAGGGGAGGAACAAAGATGGAAAAGAAGAAAAAAAGTAAGAAGGAATAGAGGTCAGTAGGTAGGGAGTTATGAAGGTCAGTAGTACCATGGCCCAATAACCAAAGTTCCTCCCACTGAACAAAAAAAACTTTTCAGGGGAAATGTTTGTCTGCCTTCTGTAAAAACAATTAGCAATGATCTAATATCAGCTCATGCTTAAAATGCTGACTGATCATGCATTTTCTATATCACTTTAATATATAAAACGATGCAAAATAGAGCAAGAACATCTTCCTTTGGCAGAAGTAGCTGATGATGTGATGCTTTCTGCTCAGTATTGTGACCATGGCCTTAAATGGGTCCCAAATAAACTAAGTGTTTATACACACATGCCACCAGGTGGACTTAGAAGGGAACTACACCTGAAATATTAGTGCTCAAAACAGCACACTGCTCTGTATGTGATTTCTCTGTTATTTGTCTTCAAAATATAACCAGATAAAAGCTTTGTGGTGGAATCATATGCAAATGGTACAATCAGAAGGTCCATTAAATGACTAAAAGGTAATTATGATGAAAACTGATTTGTTTGTTTTGAGAACATGCAGAGACAGATTAGACTTCACTGTAATGAGAGTCTTCCTGATTGGAAATTAAAAAAAACTACAGTGAGCTCCCTGATCTGCGTTGGTGCAACTCCTACATGGTAGACTAATGTTAGCATCACCTGCAGTGACTAACAACAGACCGGGGAGGGGGCAGAATAACAATTCTGCTGCTGCAAACCCCACTGACTGCTCAATGAACAGAATACAGAATACTAGACCAAAGCTTCAAAATAGCTAAAAATAGATTTGATGATCTATGTGGTAAGTTTTACTAATAGTAAGTTGCATCATCTTGGCCTACTTTTGGTCTCAGCTCCCTCAAAGCTTTGATATCCTCCCTGTGTGTGCCTCTCTGCATGTGAATTTCTCAGTGGCCTGCATACAAAAACAGGAAAAGAATCAGAGTGATGAGGAGAGAGTTTATTTTTAGACTTGTGTCCAACATGATTAAGTAAGAAAACCAACAAGAGTGACAATTTTGAGGAGGTAGATGTTAACTGCTGCTGTGTTTTATCTCCTGAATAGGATATGGGAGCAGAAGTCCGCTGAGATTTCTCTGCAGCTGCATTGACAGTTTGATTCTGGATGTGCTTTGAACGAGAATGAAGCACAGTGCTGGAGTTAAATTGTCTTATTCATTGGTGAAAGTGACAGAAAGTCGAAATAAAACATGGTCCAGGCTAAGGCTGGGTGATATGGAACAAAAATCCTATCCACATATTTTTTTAGCTAAATGGCAATATAATGTATACATCTTTTTTTTTTCTGTCAGTAAAACCATAATTATCATGCTGGAACTGAACAGACACTTTCTACATCATTTGAATTTAATAAAAAAAATGCAAAATAGTGAGAAAGCACATCTTCTTCAAGCAGAAATGGATGCAGATGAAGTGATGTTTTCTGCTCAGTATTGTAACAACTTTGATAGTAGGGATGCATATTTATCTTCTTTTTTTTTCCAATATCCATCAAATATTTTTTTTCAAGTTGATACCAAAATATGGAAATACCTGGACGTAGTTCTTGTTTTGGAAACAATAACATTAAAAGTTAAGTGAATTCCAACAGTGCCAGCAAAAGCAAGCTTTATTGCACTTTTAAGAGCAACAAACAGCAATGTAACAACCTGCTGACATGAGATTTGCCTTGTTTTATGGAGCTCATACTTTCACATTAAAATGTATTTACATAACGTCCACAGACTCCCTGGTGATAAACACAGCTTATTAACGCAAATAGCTATTCAATGCATTTGGGCTTCTATGGTCAAGATGACCTGCTGAAGTTCAAAGAGGGCCTATTTTACAAGCCCTTTAGTGTGTTTGACATGTCTCTGGGTGATAGAGCACTTCATGAGCAAGACAAAAGGGAGTGGCATTTAGGCCACTTCCTGTCATGAGTATGCTTTGTTTTTGTTTTATTTTCCTTATGTTTCATTAGGGCAGCCAAAACAGGAAGAAAAATAGGAAATGACAAACAGGACACAAAACTACAAATTTACAAAGCAGGAAACAACAAGGACTAAAGTAAAGAACACAGAAAGCAGATGAAACACACCTTTGTGAAACAGACACAATGCAGGAGAGATGATATGAAAAACTAAAATGAAAACTCAAGCTCAAATAAAAACATCGTATAATAATGACACTTCCTTTCCCTCTCTTTGCAGAAGCTGCCTTAAATGTCTTGTTTCCCCAGCCCACCCAAATAAGCCTACCAGTGTGATGTCCTACCACTGATTAGGTGTCAGTTTAAGCCCACTGCAGAGCATAGGCATTAAAATGAATCTCGTTGACAACATGGCGCCAAGCATCCCTTAACTGGCCAATTACCATAAAATTGGTCTGACTGGGCCCACGTGGGAAAGGTGGCCTTAAAGGGGCAGGAGCTCCGAGCATCTCAGACTGAGAAAAAATACAGCACTATCAGGAGTATTCTGCATATGAAAATTAGAAGTTCTCTTTAGCATCAGTGATTGTGAATGTGCTCTTGCAATCTTCAAAAATAAATATATGAACTTGATTTAAGGCAAAATATGACCACTCTAAGTGACTAAAAATGGCATAACTGTTGATGCCACAGCTGCTCTAAGTATTCAAGAAACTGCAGATCTAGGATCAAACATCACTAACCATCACTGGGCAAAAATGCTCTGATGAGGTCAGAGGTCAGAGAAGAATGGCCAGAGTGGTTTAAGATCATAGAAAAGCAACAGTGAATCATGTAGCCACTAATAACAATCTAGGTATGAAGAGGATCATTTCTGAATGCACAACACATCAGGTCGTGAAGCAGATGGGCTACAGCAGCAGAAGACCACACCTGGTGCCACTCCAGTCAGCTAAGAACAAGGGACTGAAGCTGCAACTCTCCAAAAAATGGACAATAGAGGATTGGGAAAATGTTGCCTGGTCTAAAGAGTACCGATTTCTGCTGCCACATTTAGATGGTAAGGTAAGATTTTTTGGTAAACAACACAACAGCGTGGATCCACACTGCCTTGTATGAACACTCCAGACTGGTGGTGGGATATTGGTGAGGGGGATATATTCTTGGCACACAATTGGCCCTTTAGTACCAACTAAGCTCTTTTTGCTGGCCACAGCCTACCTGAGTATTGTTGCTGACCTTGTCCATCCCTTAACTACAAAATTAACTCATCTTCTGATGGCCACTTCCGTCAGGGTAATGCACCATGTCCCAAAGCTCAAGTAATATCAAACTGGTTCCTTGAACATGGCAGTGAGTTAACTGTACTCCACAGTCATCAGATTTTAATCCAATGGAGCACCTTTGGGATGTGGTGAAACAGGGTAACAGCACCATGTATGCAACTGTGTGATGCTTTTACGCCAGTATGGCCCAAATTTTTGAGGAATGTTTCCAGCACTTTGTTGAATCTGCCATGAAGAATTGGTGTATCTAAAAGCTTCATGCACAGCCCAACTCTTCAACAGGACATTAGAAAAACAACCTCTCAGTTAAACTGTAAGTTGATGTCAAAAGTTCAAATTGCAGGGGCAGATGACACCCATAACCACATAACCATGCATACCAGCCGCCTTAGAGCACCACACCTATAATGCAGCACACTGCTTCCTTTGTGTGCACCAGTTTCAATATGCAAGAGGAGCTGCAGTGACAGGTGTGCAGGTAGATGGCAAAAGAGCAGAAGATTGAACAAAGACATTTTGACAACCTGCAGCAGAAACCCTTTGAAATGAGCACTGAAACAGAGCAGCACCCAAAGGATCCAAAGATAGCAGGTTTGGGGCAGCAGAAACAAGCTACATCAAACAAAACAGAGCAAAAACACAGAGTGGTAATCCTGTTTTACATTTAAGAATGGAGGTCCAACATGTGTCAGAGGAAGGCTATAAAATACACAGATTATCCTCAGACTGTCTTCAAGGTCAAATGAATAAAACTGTTTTTGTAGGAAGATGTCTGCTCATCATGAATAATAAAACATGTGAGAAAAAGGCTCCAACATCTCTTCATTTTTAGGACTTATTCTGAACAAGGGCTGTGCTTAAGGATGGCAAAAATTATGATCACATTTATTTTGATTAATACTATAACCACAACTATATATATTGTGTATAAGTGATATATTGTCTACATAAGAATTTCATCTTAAAAACTAATTTGTGGTTTTGTCTTGAGGGGCAGTCACATGATGGACTAAAGTTCAACTGGGGAAAAACAACTACAGATGCTGATAATAGTCCAGGTGATGCAACTTTTTCTGCTGGCAATGTTTTAACTCCTGCAAAATATTTTAATTCATTCGAATATTCTCACCTTATGAAAATATTTCAGCATCTGAAAAATATTTTCTGTCTATTATCTAGACCACTTATCCCTTTTGGGGTCACAGAAGGCTGGATCTTGTCCTAGTTGACATTGGGCAAGAAGCAGAGCACAGCAAACTGGTCGACAGCCAATCACAGGGTCTACATGTAGAGACAGAAACAGTTCAAACATACTCACACCTATGGGCAATTTAGAGTCACCAATCAACCCCGTGAGCAAGTTTTTGGTCAATGCGAAACTGTAGTTCCCACATAAAACCCAAGCCTGCACTGGGAGAACATGAAAACTCCTCAAAGAAACAACCAACTTGTGGACTCAGACTTGCAACCGTCACTACCAGCTGCACCACCCTGCAACCCTGCAAAATATTTCTGTGTTTGCACAGCATGTGTTTCTGCTGCAAAATACCTTGCAGGTTACTATATTTGTGGTCATGGGTAAATTTGTTCTGCAGCCAGAGAGATAGAGACATCCATTACACAAATTACAAAACAGCTGTTGCACAGAGCAGAATAACACGACAGCGACAACATAATGTAGAAAATGTCACTCTTTCTAATCCAGTATCATTCAGCTCAGGGACAGCGACGATGATCTGGTTTATACTCATGTATTAAAATCTACACAAAGCAGCTAATTAGTCTGAGGGTGTCAGGGAATGTGAGAGTGAGAAATGAATGCGTTTGATGTGCTCCCACTTAAATAATTATGTAAGCATTCAGTGATTTTCAGCTGAAATACAAAAGGGAGTGATGACAAATGAAGAAATATGATTCACATCAGACATGGCCCATTAGCAAGGCTGAGAGAGTAGATGGTAAATGGACTTGAGCTCATAAAGTATTTTCCACTGCAGGTCACATCCATCAGTTCACATCCACTCACCCTCACGTTCACTCACTGATGGCTCTAAGATTCTTTTTTAGTTGATCGTTCAATTTAGCCAACACAACCACGCACCCTTTCATGTCCATAATACGCCACTGACACAGCAGCGGAAGCAACTTGGGGTTGAGAGTCTTGCCCAAGGACACATTGACATGCGACTGCCAGAGCTGGGCTCGAACCCTCCTCCATCCGGTAGACGATAGAGTGTATGACTAGACTAAGCCATTGACCTTTGTTTTAAGCTACAGATGCAGCCACTGAAAACTTCCCCACTTTCCTTGATAGGTCATGGCTGGTCCATGATGGGACCTGCCCCCCCCGACAGACAAGAACTTTTTAGGACACAATTTGAGCTGTAAAGTTTGTTTTACTTAGATAACCAGGGGAAAAGTTGAGGCTATGTGATCTTGTAAGGGAAGTATGTTTTCAGTTAAACTTAGGCACACCCTTAGAGAGGTAAATGGGATTTCTAGTCACTGGAAACTGGCTGGTAGTTGGCTGATAGTTGGCAGGCAGCTGGCTGGGAGGGGAATATTGACCTTGCTGGATCTGTAAATGGCAATCTCCATATTTTTTAGAGAGTAAACAACATCAGGGTGGCATGGTGGCACAGCAGGTAGTGCTTGTGCCTCACAGCAAGAAGGTTGCTGGTTCCAACCCCACGTCAGGGTATCTGTGTGGAGTTTGCATATTCTTCCTGTGCATGTGTGAGTTCTCTCCAGGCACCTCCCACAGACCAAAATATAGGCTCCAGCCCCCTACAAAACCGGAAGGGATAAGCTGTATAGATTATGGATGTATGGATAATCAACATCAACATTGTTCTCACCAACACATTTAATGCCACTGGACATAATTAACATGAAATTAATAGCATCAAAAACAAAGTCATAGACATCCAGTTTTTAGAAGTTTTCTGTTTTAAATGATCAAAAGTTGCAGGTAAATTGAGTATGCGATTGTTAAAGGGACCACATCATGCTTTTTTGAACAGTATATGCCCTTAGTGTGTCACACATCTCCTTCATATAATAGAGAACTTCTATACACAAGACACAAAGTCCAGGACATCAGGACTCTCCCCTCCCTCTATACAGTCTCAATAGCTACCTGAAATGACTCGTTTAGCCCGTCTATAAAACCGGCTCAAATTAGGAAAGGGATGTGGTCTCAGCTTTTTGGTGCTGTGCTCTAATGTTTTTGTTGGCTGTCCACACATGTCTAACACGGTTCTTCCACTAGAGTTAGGTGTGGGCTGATTACTAGGGCTGTCACTTTTCACAAAAATCAAACTCAATCAGTTTTTTGAGCATGCAGCTTAATAAACAAAGATATCTAGTTATTAAGGTGTATGGTCACCTCCAGCGAACTTGTGGACCAAATGTACTTGTAAATGAAGCTTGCAAACTTGTCTGTTATGGCCTTTTTCAATGCCTCTGGCAGGGTGCCTGCCAAGAAGGACTCGGAAGCCCTGGGCTGAGCACTGGACAAGGCACCGCTGGATGGCGGTAGTTTTAAGGCGGACAAATGGGGCTGCAGATTTGTCATAGTGGGTGACTTTGCACATTGTCAACACAGTGGAGCCCAAAGTGCTTCCACACAGCTCTCCTCACATGTTTCGGTGTTGTTATTGTTCGCTCGGAGTCCCTTTGTTTGTCCTCCATTTCCTTGAAGTGTCTTCGTCATTTGTTTCAGACTTGACTAGACTAGACTGCTGCAATTGATGAGGTCACTGGGAGTGCCCCCTGCTGGATCAGGTGGTTCACTGCTCCAGGTACCCTGTTGAGGTGTTTATTTTATATTCAAATTAACTTACAGTTCAAATATGGATTTTTACCACCATGCTCAAACAGATTTTCCAATATTGACTATAAGGTGAGAGCCCTACTGATTAAATGCCTGGCACAGGGAATACCTCCCATTATGTAAAAGAAAGATAAAAAGCAAAATATTGCAAAAGTGATCACAATGAGTATTTTATTTGGATCTAATCATTACCTCCATAAACTTCCTTTATTTACAAAAGGTTTGTCTGTTGGGTTTCTGCCACCCCCTCCTTTTCCCAGCACAGCATCACTTGAAATCTTGCAATGAGGCCATGGCTGCTGCTTCTATTTTGAGATGCATTAAGCACACAGAAAACTAAACTGTTAAATAATTGAGACGAAGCCTCTATCATCGCCCAAGCCCAGCCGTCGCTTAGCTCATCATGGCCTTGACATCATCAGGGATGGGGTCATCATGTACAGTACATGATGACTGGACATTAAAGGTGTTTCTCTGCAGTGAGGGCAGCTTTATGAGCAGGATCGTTTTTCTCATGAAAGTATGTCATCTAAAGAGAGCAGATGCCAGCACTGTATGAATAAATCAGTTTGAATCTTCACACAAGAACAGAAAGTTTTCTTTTTTCTTCATGGGTTTAATTCTACAGAGTAAATATGTGGATGGTGTCCGCCATGCTGTCATATCTGCAGTGTGACGCTAAATAATTCATCATAGTGGTCTTTTTGATCTCTTCAGGGGCCAATTGTTTTACACTGGTTGGAACTAGAGTTGGGTATCCTTTAAGTTATTTCCCATTGCACAAACGCGGAGCAAGGGTTAACTCACAAGGCTCAAGCCTGGATGTGTTCTAAACAGCCACCTATATTAGTTTTATATATATATATATATATATATATATATATATATATATATATATATATATATATATATATATATATATATATAATTTTAACCCTGTGCCATCCTAGGACAGTCTTTCCAATGTTGATCCCGAAAAAAATCAAAAAATTATTCTTAATAAAGTAATGGAATATGCAGCAAAATGGACAATATTATCATATATAATATTGTTGGCTTTAAAGTAGAGCTGGTCAATTAATCAAATTTTAATCGTAATTATAGTCACTGCCTTCCACAATTCAAAAACTGAATAAATTGAATCTGAACTTTTTTTTCCGTTCTTGTTTTTGCAGTATTCTGAGGTATTTTTATATAATTATATTTTAACCTTAATGTATAAAGTGACAGTGTCAAACACATATATGTTTAGCAAAAGCATGTGGTGCATGTTGCAGGATTGTGATTTTTGCCTTGTGAGCAGCCTTGCTTTTAAGGATTATGTATTTAGGTGATGGAACCATTTTTGCTTGTTAGTACGATTAGATAATGTACAGATTTTTTTTACATTTAAATCCATTTGTGTTTATAATGGGACCTAAGTAAAGTGTGAATAACTGTCTGAAGGAGGTAAACCTGATGTGGACATGTTGGGCTGTGACTATGTCTCCCTGCCACTACAGCCCTGTCTCTCTTCGTACATTTCACCATAATGAAGAGCTTCAATAGAAAGTTTAGGAGAAACCATAATAAATACAACTACTTCTGTAAGAAGTAAACTGAAAACATGGCAACAATTATGCTAACTCCGAACCTAAATCTAACGAATTAAGAACTAACAAAACAGACAGAAATGGCCGCAGTTAGACCACCATCTGCACTCCATTTCCACAACATTTTCCTCAATGCATCGTCTTGATGTTACAGTTAGATGAGTGACAGTATTAAATGGTGACTTTCTGGGGATGTTCCAAGTTTTAAATCTTAATTTGCAACTATAACATTCCAATATCTGAATTAAATTGAACACACCATACCACTTTTGCCAGTTATTTGTTTCTTGTAGAAGTTTCAACTCTACTCCAGAAGGCATCTGTAGTTTTAAAAGAGAAAAAGGCATAAAGCTGGAATATGAAGCCTAGGTCGGAGATGGGGACCTTGGATTGGCATTATCCACTTTGATAGGCAGCCAAACTTTTTTGCAATATGAAAGGTACAGGACAAATGCATATGCCTAGCATAAAAGTTATTTAATTAATATTTGTAAGTGTTTAAACTAAAATGCAATTAGCAATAGCTGATCAAATGAGCTAACGAGTTTCAATCCAGTTTTAGATATTTTTTTTATGCAACTAACAGATTATGTATTGGCTGTCACAGTAAATTTTGCCTGAATTTTTAAAAGGGAGGGATTTTAAAAAGGGACTTTAACACAAATAGTTACACCCAAATTGGAAATATTGCTTTATGATGCTGTCATGGCAGATTTTGGCAGGTTTTCTCCAATAACATACATTTCTTGATACTTTAAAATGACTAGCAAGCCACACTATGGAAGGAGGAGGGCCACCAGTTGCCCACCCCTGGCCTAGGTTTACAAACTGTATGCAAATGATCAAGGTATCACATAAGAGTCATCAGCATGGGATGTGGTCCTAACTTGAGGAAGTAAACTTGTACAAACAAATAAAAGTAGATAAGAAATACAATTTTGGTAACTTTAATAACATCCATGTTACTCTGATGCTTCCCTGATGCTTCAGCAGTTCATACTCTTGCACCCCCTCCCCTTAAAGTGTTTCCGGCCCAACCCAGCTGTGGCAGAGCTGGTAGGACTAGAGCATCCTCTAGGGGTGATAACGTTACACCGTGATATATTCTATTATTACAGCTGCCAAGGAGATTATGTTTTTGCTGGCATTTGTCCATTTTTCCATTTGTCTGGTAGCACGATAACTGAAAAAGTGAAGAACGGATTTAGATCAAATTTCCTGGGAATGTTGGTCACCGCACCAGGAAAGGTATCCATCCAAAGCTCGATGCGGATTCACACATTTTTTAAAGAGTTTATTAATATTGCGAGACAGGGCAGTTTTCCACATTTTAACTAATATCTTCAATTATTCATAGCTTATTTTGATTAAAGTTTCAGGGGATGTTGGGCATGGCATAACGGAGAAATGATTAGACTTTGGTGTTGATCCTATCCCGGATGTGGATCTTAATTTTTGTTTTTAAAGATTTGTTAAAAGTGTGAGAAAGAGCAGTTTCATCCTAACTTAATGTTTTTTTTTCAATGGATTTAGATGTTATTTTTAAGGATTGTTTGTCAAAGCACAACGAGGGAAGTAGTCAAATTTGGTTGTGATCCAAAAAAAGTATTCAGGATTTTATTTTTAATATATTTTAATGAAATTGCAAGATTGGGCAGTTTCCCACATTGTCGCTAATAACTCCATAACTATTCAATGGAATTTGATGAAATTGTTAGGGAATGTTTCTCATGGCATATGGGACAAGTGATTAGATTTTGACTGTTATCCATATCTGGATGTGGGTCTAGGAAATTTTTGAAGGTTTTGTTAACACTGCAATAGGGCAGTTTTCCACATTTTTAATGATAACTCACCCAACAATGTTGGAAATGCCTTGGTGGAGGTTTGTGCTGTTGAAGTACTTCTAGTTTTATTTCAAGAACCTCCAACTGCATAAATTGTTTTCCTGCCCTGGAACTACAGATGCAAACTAGCCATTAGCTATCACTCTGGTGCAATTAGATTTAATAGTGCACCACCCCAGTGAAAATAAATATAATAAAAAAAAAGGAATTAATTTTACCTCTTTGCTAAATTTTCTTTAAAATATATGACTATATTTTTCATTTAACAGGAACCTCATTACAATACATCATTTTTATGAATCTTTGTCATTAAAAACAAACAGAGAAAGCTGTTTTGGTCTGACACCTACCCTGTGGCAAATCTCCTCATAGAAACAGCCAATGTTGATGCTGCTTGTTTTATTGCTTTGCATGTCATAGAGAAGCCTCAGGAATAACTTCAGGTTTTTAAGACCTGTCTGACACAGGAGCTTCTCACAGGAGCTTTAAGTTAATAAAGTTGGTCAGGGGTCTCTCTCTGCGGGGTACATGTACATAATAAGCAGCATTACTGTCTTATTAAATGGTCTTCAAGTGAGACTGGCAGCAGTGTGAAGATCTCTGCCAACCAGACTGTCATTCTCTCTTGGCACGGCACGGCACGGATACTGCAGACACCTCTGGTAATATAAAAACACACCCTCATCCTGCAGCTACAGACGCTTAACCAAATGTCCATGTCAGAGTATGTGATGGAGACTGACCGTAATTCTCCCCCTCCATCCCGGTGGTCCTGATGCTGCTCCAGGCGTCAAAGCCCGGGGATCCGAGGATGTGAGTCCGCCCAGGGCACGCAGCACTCCGGATACCTTCGTTCTTCCCTCCCGGTGTCGTCTCAGCTCCGTGGTCGCTCTTCGTTCAGGTTTTGTATCTTTTAAAGGAATTGTTCAGGAGGTACTTTCAGCTTCTTGTTGTTTTGTTTGTCCCAACTTACCCTGAGAAAACGCGTGCGTGCGGATGTTGTGTGACTGCTGGTCGGCCCACAGAGAAGTCCGTGCTCGTGCTGGCCCCGCCCATCCAGGTGTGACGTCATAGTCTAACTTTAACCAACAACTTTGACCAACGCAGCAGACACATATGGAGTAAACTGTTGTCTGTCTGAATATTTAATTATAGGTTTTATAATATGATTAAAAAATACTTTATTAAATGAAAATATGTGTTTGGAATTTGCATAATATTTGAGGAAAATCTAAATCTTTACAAATCATCTCCTCCACGGGACTTTTGTCAACAAACCAAAAGTGGGCAACTTGAGGCTTAGTGGGCCTCAAGCAGCCCTCCACCCCACTTAAAGGGTAACTTTTTAGAGGTGGGTTGCTTTGGGCCCATGTCACTAGTAAATACAGTATGATTGCCAGTAAAGGAACTTGCAAGCCTTACTCCTCACAGAAGAAAGCTGGAGGCGGACGGTGGTTGATATATAGCTGAAATGGTGCCGCTGAAATTAACCCCCTTTAGACCCTTAGTGACCTTTCTGTACATTTTACGCACTTTTCATTCTTCATATTTTGATCATTGTGTCTGCGTTCCTGCATATGGCATGAATTTTGGCAAGATTGTGATTTTTTTTCTCTTTTTTCATTTCTTTTTCCACTTGTCTGCATTATCTTTCTAGCTGAGAACTGTGACCGATGACAGCTTTGAAAAGACCAATGCATGTTTTTTTTGTTTTTTTTTGCAGTGACAGATATGTAAGTATGATTCACTGCTACCAGTGACTATCACCAGCCCTCCCTGTAGGCTACTCCATCAAATCAAACTTTATTTAACCCCCGATGTGAGCTGAAGAGGAGGGCTGTGTTACACCACAGTGTGAAAGAAGGGGAAATAGTGACAGATTGGACGAGATAAGACAAACGTGGAGGAGGACAAACAGGTAATGCTACTAATTTGAGATAGCAGTCCAAGTGCTGTGCTGACCTAAGTCCAAGTAAAGGCTGTAAGAAACCAGGGACACCAGAGATGTGGGGTCTTGATAGTAGGTGGTGGGCCCACAGGGATGGGATAAGGAGCATGCATCACAGCACGTGGGAAACTGTGAGTGCCCAACTCAGCATGTTCTGATGGAACAAATCACTTCTTTACAGTAAGTCTCGACAGGAGCTTGAGTATCTGATTTTTTTAAGCCTTTAAAGCTGCTTTGGGCACTTCCAGAGGGGGGAGTCCTGATGTCCATATTCAAAACAACAAGCCATATCTGGTGAAGGCCCACATCATGAGACAGAATGTGGGGGAATCTGAATTTTGGCCATAGCTTTTGCCGGTTTTTACATCCTGGATATATACAGGAGTGACTCATATCTGCAATATCAAGGGAGTTAGATTATTAAAAGTTTGTGCTCCAGCATTCTGTAACTGACCTACTGCCACACTCTTACCCTACAGCGATCACAAAATAGTTCTGAACACTGGGGCTTGGTCCGGATAACTTGAAACACTCTTAAGAATCTTACTGTAACATCTAGTCTGGGAAACTTGGATTTTGTAGTAGTTTTAACCAAACCTTGCAGTGCAGTTGGATCTGCCTGACTCAATGTCTGTAATCCAGATCCATCTTGACAAGCTCCAATCTACCATGATGGCCCATTTAGCGTCTTAACCCTAACCCTAACCGCTCGTACAGAGATTAGCATAGATGCTAACAGCTTAAGAAGCAGTTTTATCTGATCTGTTCTGCAGTTCTTGATCAAATGAAGAACCAATAAAACTGAAAGCACTTCGTAGCAGTGATAATTTTGACAGCATTTTTTAATTTAGTTAGTTTTAGTCTTTTGCCTAAAATATCTTTTAGGTTTAGTCATAATTTAGTCATGTAAGGGGTAAGGCATTTTTTATGTTTCCTTGAATTTCTGAATTCATGTTTTACACTTTGACAAAATGAAACATCTAATAACCCTTTACTGAATTCCAGTAAAGTTTGAATGTATAAATGAACAGAAACAAATTTAACTTTTGTGTGAAATGCAGTCACCTTTATTTAGGCTACCTGGCAGAGCATCTCAGTTACAATACCAGAACTGACAACAGTGAACCTGCTCTACATGAATATATCAATTCATAAAGAGAGTAGCTCTGATTGGATCGCTCCCCAACTTATCCTGCCACCACGAAGCTAAGGCAATTGTGATTGGATGTCCCTCTTTACTCATCCAACCTTTCCATACAACCGAAGTAGCTGTGATTGGATATATTCCTAACTTGTCCCTTCTTTCTACATGACCAAATTAGGTCTGATTGGATTAAGTCTCTGTCAAACATTTTAGTCTAGTTTGTTTTTGTTGATGAAAATGTCAGTTAATTTAGTTTTAGTCCATGTGTACTTGTTTTTATTGGTACTTGTCTAGTTTTCGTCAGGGGAAAAAAGGTTGTTGACGAAAACTATGACAAAAATAATTATTCAGCAAAATAAACACTGCTTCTTAGAAAGTATATATTTTTGATCCATTTCCAACATGTTTTGGCAAGTTTGTTCAACAAAGTGGTTCATGTTTTGTACCTAACACTGTGGAGTAATGGTAAAATGCTGAAAAGAATCTTACTGTAGCGTCTAGTCAAGCCAATCTTGTTTTTAGTGAAGTTTAACCCTAAAAGTGGATTATTTGCAAGGCTTTCAGGGGCACCACTGACATACAGTGCTCAGCATAAATGAGTACACCCCTTCAGATTTGTCAGAAAACCTTTAGTTTCCTTTCAAAATCAACATTTTCTATGGCATACTCGAACACAAAATACTCCCCAAATGTGGGCCATTGATTGCAAACAAGACTTTTCAAGTTGCACACAAAAAAAGCATTTTTCTCACTTTAAGATCAGGATGCAAAAATAAGTATACCCCAATCAAAGGGGTGGGAGCAAAGCTACATTTTAGTTATCATATTACCCTTATTTTCATCTTATGGTAAAAAAAAAAAAGTTATGTTAAACTCAGCTTTGTCAAAACTTTGGAAATTGTTCTTTTCTTCATTTAGATATTAATACATCACTTTTAATAGGGGATGTACTCATTTATGCTGGGCACTGTATATATTGGTTAATGTACCCAGCTTTCTTTTCACAGAGGGAAGAGTGAACCAGCTGCTGTATTGGCAATAATACTTACAGGTGATAAAGACCGTGAGCAACCCTCCACCTCTGTAAAATGTCCTATTCTGCCATTCAAAAGCTGCCTTTGTCATTACAACTGAAGAGCTTTAATGAAAAGAAAGAAAATCACAGCACGTTCACAAAAGTCACAACTTTATTGCACCTTGATAGTTACCCATAGTGTGGTGGAGCCGCTTTCATTATGAAAACTCTCCTCCCTGTTCAGGAAAGGCGGTGCCAGATATAGAACCATCGTTGCAAACATGTGAACCGTCCATTCACACACTGAGAAATGTCCCTGTGCATCTGCTCGAGTCACACACTACTTCAACTTCACAGCCAACGAGAACATCCTACAGAAACCAGACTGGTGCCGTCTTCTCATGTACTGCACACACTACAGCCACATGGAGAAGGTCCTGCATGGAAACAGACGGCTCTCTCTGACACAAATGAACAAACACGTTTGCAGATTAATTCTCAGGTTAATATCCATCCACTGATCTGAGTATTAGTATCACATTAAAGGTCTGTCTTTTCTCTTTTAAATTATATATTTATAACATTAAATCCTATACTTTTTTAAAGCCAATTCAAGGCAACATCTCTAGAATGAAAAGAAATGCATGGGCAAGTCTTTACAGCGTCAGGGGGGAACAGGGAGCACAGGATGGACTGTACAGGCTTCTACGGTGGTGAAGCGTTTTGTTTTAACGTCTGTTTCTCTACGCGTTTGTGCCTGGGTCGGTGCAAGATGATCCCATGGTTTCCACACCTGAAAGAGTTTGTATAAAACAGTTTCTGCAGGATGTACAGGATGTAAAATGTTCATCAGGGAGACGCCGATGTGACCCAGGGGAGTCTGAGCAGGGAGGATGATGGGATGTAGGACGTCTGGGTTCCTGAGTCCTAGCCCAGTTTTTAATGTGACCAGCATGACTGTCAGAAAATTGCATAGAGAGGTAACGGACAAGGGAGGGACAAAGAGTCAGCATGTAGCAGGCCCAGGACTTATGGGAGCCCATTTCTGTCCAAGAAAAACAGGTAAGCACTGATAAAAATAAAAGTATAGTGACCTAAATTCAAAGGTCTTAACTGTGGGACAGTAAGCCGTAAAAATAAAACAGAAAATTAGAATTATAACAGAAGAAGTCATTATTAAAAGAGATTTTTGGAACCTAGAAAAAAGTCAAAATTATGATACATAATGTCAAACTGATGGCTTGAAGGTGAACGTCTTGTTTTGCTGAAATTCAAACATGTGGTATTGCCGAAATTAAAGAACAAAAAAATATAAATATGAGAACAAATTGAGATAATGAGATAAAAAGTTAAGTTTATGGACTAAAATAGTTTGAAAAGATGAAATTATGTGATGTATTATTTGTCAGATAAAGTCAATTTGTGAGATAAAATGGCAATATCAGGGAAAAGATGAAATTCTGAGAAAAATCAATATTGAGGAAGAAAGCCAAAATTACGATGATAAAAAAAATCATCACTGTGAGGAGAAAAGTCAGACTTTCCAGATTAGAGCTGAAATTACAAGACAAAATAAATTATAAATCAAAATTATGAGATATGTCAATAATTGCAAAAAATAAATAAATGGAGATGACACGTCAAAATATAAGATGGAAAATCTAAATTAGAAATAAATTGTCAAAAATCATAATCATGAGAGGAAAGACTGAGAGAAAGATTCTGAGATAAATAGCTGAAATTATGAGTGAGAGTCCAAACACTGAGGTAAAACAGGCAGAAATTATGAGATAAAAGTCATAACGTGAAATAAAAAAGCCAAAATTAAAAGTGGATATCCACAGTTTAAATGTTGAAACTTTTTTTTTCAAAAATGGCAGTAATGGGATTTAAAACAGAGATTGTGATGTAAGATCAATTGTGAGATTTTCAGACAAACTGATATGGCAAGTCATTTTGTCTGTTTTCCTTTTAACTTTTTGTTTATATCTAATTTTGTGTCTCATTTTTAGGACGTAATTTTGATTTTCAGTAATGACATGATTTCTTTAAGTCATCATTTTGACTTTCCGTCCCAATTTCATTTATGTTTCTGGATTTTGACAAAGTATAGGATCATTTCATGCTGGTCTCTTAGTACTGCGACATTCTTATGATTACCTCTTTATCTCAAAGGTTTAATTTTATGACTATGACACTTGCCTCCAAAAAGGAGGTTAAGTTTTCGCTGGCATTTGTTTGTTGGACTGTTAGCCAGATAACTCAAATAGTTCTGAACAGATCTTGATGAAATTCTCTGAGAATGTTGGCCATGGCACAGGATAGAAGTGAGCAATGTTTGGAGGTGATCTGGATATGAATCAGGATTTTTTTTTAAGAATTTGTTAACATTGTGAGAGTGCAGTTTTCCACACTTTGACCAATAACCCTGTTTATAACTGCCTAGAGAGAAGATTCTAGCCTCCACGGCATACATTTGGATGCATAACTGACATAATCTGAGAAATTACTGCCTTATCTCACAACGTTAACTAATCCTTTACAAAAGTCCTAGTTTTGGATCCAGCCTCATATCAACACCAAACTCTGATCACTACCTCCTTGTGCTATGTCCAACATTTACATTAATTTTAATCAAAATCTGTTGACAACTTTCTGAGTTGTCCGGCACGCAGACAAATACTGGCAAAAACACAACCTCCTATTTATGACATTGTTCCTCATTATTATTAATTCTATTAATTATTTTGCCTTTTTTTTTCTCAATAATAACATTTCAATCGTAAAAGTATTTTTTCTTATGTGTACTCCTGACATTTATCCCTGTGTCATGGCTGCTTTTTGTTTTGACCATTTGTATCACAGCTGAACATTTTATCTCACAACCTTCACCTTTAGCATTATTATTATTTTTTTAAATCAGTGTGTAACCTTATTTTTTGTGTGGCATTAATGAGCTTCCATAGTGTCCATTACAGTGCCTACAGTAGAAATTCTGACCCTTTTTTATTTCAGTAGTTTTTTGTCTTTAATGGAACAGTTAAATCAGACAGAAGGTCTCTGAACACTGCACTGATGAGATGAGCTGCAGAGCTGAGTAGCTGCACAGTAGAAAACAAATGCTCCCATCAGAGTCCATCCAACAACCCCGACACGTCCTCCAAAAAAGCACCATCAGCTTTAATGACCTCCGTCCAAGTAAACCCGACACATTATGATCAAATCGTGTAAACTTAAATGAATGGTTTGTCTAAAGACAAGAGAGAAGGGCTGGGTGATATATCAGGATTTTAGAAATTATAGCATATTTTCAATAAGAGACGTGGTAGGGTGATGATGTTCGTGTTAAAATAATCTAAGATAATAATTATATAAGATAATGTTGATTTGAAAAAAATGTCAGGCCTAATTCTCTAGTAATTTATTGTAATTGAGAATTTGCAAAATTTTCTTTTTGGAATTTTTCAGTGGGTAATTCTTGTTCTTATCTTAGAAGACAATGGTGATACCGTCTAGATAACATGGCAAAGTAAAAGAAGTCCTAAACAACCAACATGAGGTAATTTACTGATCATTTTTAAAACTGCAGGAAACCAAAGGCTTTACGTTCAAACTACCAACTCATCTGGGATATTTAGACATTAATCTCTCGCTTGGTGTCTAGGACCTCTAATTAAATGCCATTGAAAATATCAAAAAATATCAGTCAATAAGAATCAAATCAAAGCTTGTTATCCTGGTATTGTGACAAACATTTGTATTTTATTCCAGAAAATATCACCATATAGACAGTGTGTCTTCTGTTCAGATAATAATAATAATTAAAAAAAAAACTTTTGGTTCATATCCCCAGCCCTGCCACAGATGTCAAGGTACAATTTAGCTTAACATCATTTTTCTGGACGTGAATTTAAACCAAATTTGTTAGGAGATAAAAATGGGTGCATAAGAAACATAAACAAAAATAATTCAACAAAATTCATCTTTGAACCAGTTCAGACATGCATATTTTTTTTTTAAAAAAAGGTGGCAATCTTAAGCCCTCATTTTACCAACAATACGGAGGCAAAATTTGGTCCTTAAAAACAGGCCACATGGCACAGACACAGCAGCAAAATAAAATATGTCAGATATAGATTTAAAACTAGAAAATGATACAAAAACCTAAAATAATAAAGGATTTCTGGGGGATAAACATGTTTGGATGTTTAAATTCGATGTAGGATTGTTAAAGAGTGAAGAAAAAAGTCACTTCTTTGAAAATCCAACTGTAGGGCTGGGTAATATGTGGGAAAATTCAGGAGGAAATTCAGACTGAAGGGGAACTCCCCATGACACCATTTGCAACTTTTGGGATGAACTGGAATGCTCTATTAGACAGGGCTCTCTCTTTTTTTAATTAAAAATACAACCGTGATCATTGAGATTCTGTACTTTTCAATGCTCCTGATAACTAAAATAATGGATATTATTATTTAGACAAAAAGTATTTAGGGGTAAAGGCATCAAAATAAAGACAAAATGCTCTTTTGTCAAATTTAGACCATTCCAGTTGTCTATAAATGTTTTTAATCAATAAACATGAAAAACTTTCTAATATGACGTGTATTAAGTTTTCATTGTTTTGCCCCACAATCAAACAGATATCACCTACTGCTTGATAGTCTTACTAGAATATTATAAAAGTTCATCATTTTGATGCATTTTGTCACTTCTTAACTGAAAATGATATCCACATACCGGCCACTTCATTAGGTACACATACTTAACTGCTTGTTCGTAAAATTATCTAATCAGTAGATCACACAGCAGCAACTCCACACATTAAGACATGTAGATATAGTGAAGATGACGACGTACGCCAGCAGAAGGCCACACTGGGTGCCATTACTGTCAGCTAAGAACAAGAAACTGAGACTAAACTATAGAAGATTGTTGCACGGTCTGATGAGTCTCGATTTCTACTGTCACGTCCAGATGGTAGGGTCAGAATTTGGCGTAAACAACATGAGAGCATGGATCCACCCTGGCCTGTATCGATGGTTTAGGCTGGTGGCAGTAGTGTCATCAGTTTGAGCACAATGTCTGCATGACTACGTGCATTGAGCTGCTGCCATGTGATTGTCTGTCAAGCTAATTGCAACAAAAAGAAAATGAATGGGTGTTCAAGTGGCTGGTAAGTGTATAAATCATGTATCAATAGTCTGTGGATCAGCATCAACAAATGAAAATTAGTTCATATTGCCCAGCCCTACTAAGCCTTTATGTCTGTAAAATGTGTTTAAAGGATTGTTAACAGTTTCACATGTGACAGCTTGAGTGTCATATTTTCTTTTTTATAAATCCTAATCATAATTTCACAGCAGCACAAGATTCTTGGGACACATGTTTCGGACCCTGTGCTCAGGAAAAGTTCAGCCATCTTGTATTGTGGTTTATTTGAAGTGTTTAAGTGTTTGTTGTTAAATCCTACTGGCCATAGTTACTAAAAAACCTGTGGACATTTCATTCATGTTTTGAGCCGTTCTGCTCTGGGCTCATAAATAACTCGGGTTTGTTTCACCTGAACATGAGACAGCGATTTCAAACAGATGTAGAAAATAACAGAGGTTTGGTTTACAGTAATGTTTTGTTTCCAGTCAAAGTGACCTCAACAGCAAACAAGACTCTTAGCGTCGAACTCCAAAAACTCTCTTCCCTCCGGGTGTTACGGACCATTTGTTCCGCCTGTCCTGGATCTTCTGGAAGATGCTGATGCCACCTCTCCACTTCTCTCTCTTATAGTTTTTGATTTTCTTCACCTGTAAGGCATAGCAGAGGTTAAAAGGTTGAAAAGATGGAGAGAAGCTGAATAAAAATAAGCCTTTGCATTGCACTGAACTGTCAGGAACTTTATGTCCTGTAGCGTTTCCTTTTCTCACCTTTCCCCTGTCAAAGTCTTCGTCCCACTCATCGATCACGGTGTCACTCTGGGCTTGGCGAACATCTTCGGCAGCATCAAGACTAATAGCAGAGACCTCTCCATCCCAACCAAAGACTAGATGAGAAAAAGAAAAATATAATGCATTTCATTTAGTTCCGTTATGCAAATATCGATGCCTCCTTAGGAGCAAAGAATAGTTGTGAACCAGCTCTCAACAATAACAGTACTTTCTTGGGTGTGACTAGAGTTAGAAAACAGACGGCATCCTAAAAGAACTGAGATCCTCAGGAGCAGCATCATAGTGTTATGTTTGCCTTATTTCACATCTAAAGAAAATTCTGTTCAGTCTGTGTGTGAAGTTAGATGTTTAAATTCTGTTGGGCTCAGTTAGTGCACAAACAACAGATTCAAGATTCAGAGTGTTTATTGTCATTTGCTTATTAAGAAACATGTTGAAATTTCTACTCTGCTGTCCACAACAAATGCAAGATAAGAGGTATAAAAATAATAAAGATTTAAATAGAACACAAAAAAGCAGCAAGAAATACTTTACAAATATTTACAAAGATAAGATAAGACAAATTCCAACTATAGATATAGATATTTTCAAGTCTGTCTGCTTTCAAAGAATGTACTCATCATTAAACTCAAATACGTTTGAAAGTCAGTGAAATAGATTCAGAAACACAAAAGTTGACACAGAAATAAATCATAATTCTTAAACTGTGGCAAAAATATTTGGCAGAAATTTCTTTTAAAAAATTGTTCAGAAAGTAGAGAAACAGCAGTTTCATGTTTTTTTCCTCCTCCTTTTTTTTTTCTTTCACTTTTTTGGGGAAACATTCACACCACATTACCCAACGATCTGTCTGCAAAATGGAAAATATTTAAATACTCTGTGTAGCTGATGCAAATGTGATTGACTGTGCGTTTCCATGATGACACCGGAAGTATCGATCTTTGTTTCTTTTATTTAATGTTACATATGTATAAATTTGTAATGAATATTTAGCACTAATTCATAACGTTACTGCAATAACTTGTTAACAAGCTCAGGTAAAAATGATTTTGAGTTATTAAGAGTTACGTGAGTCACATGACCCGAAAGCAGCGAGCGGGAAACTGGCAGAGAGAGCAGAGACGTTAAACGAGCCAGACGGAGGACTGTGACGCTCGTCAACTTATCTACCGCTGGAATCGGGCGAACATGGTAAAGACAATTTGTGTTGCTGTGAAGACAGACATGTTTATGAATGATGTTATTGAAACATTTTGTTTTTAGTTTTCACGCTGCTCCATGAATCTTCAGGGAGGGGAAATAAACGTGATTATGGACATCAGCTTGGAGCATGAATCTTTGAAACCAGGGTACATACTCTGGACAATAAACAAGATGTTGTGCTAAAGACAAGTAAATGTTTCAATAAAACAGCCTTTAACTTGTATTCCAAGCTCAATATTTGCGCTTTTATGGATGCAAGTTTGGTTCTGGTCTGTAATTTGCCAAAAAGCATTACAACAATAAAATGGAGATTATTCTGCCATAAAAAGTCACAGACATTTTTTTTCCATATCGTCCACCCTTATGTGTAACGGTCCATGTATTTGTTCCAAGTTTCTGTAAACAAGTGTACCAAACAGTTATGTGCATTTGTGCAGATCCTTACCTCAAATCTGTGTTGCACATGAACCCTGAAGCACACGCTGTAGTGCACACGCACAACCTCCCCCTGCTATCAATACATTTTTTAGTCAGAGAGCAGCTGGCTTTTCCAGAGAAAAACTACAACGCACAAAGAGGAGGCAATAATAACGTCCAGACATTATTCACAATCTACAATGATTTTCAGAGTTTCACTGCCGTGAAGTGAGCCTGCTGGTAAGTAAACAGTTTGTGAATGCAGTAAAAGTCTTGTTTTTGAAACCTGATGCCAACAGACAGTGAAAAAAGCAGGACTTTTCTATTAGATAAAACTATTTTATAGACCGGGAAATGATTGAATATTCCTTGTTAACACTGGACCAGCAAGAACATTTCCAGCCTTGCAGACACCCGTTCCCCTTATCAGCTCTTCCTCTACAGTTAAGCAGCACTGATGGTGGTGCAGCACCTGGGGACACTAGAAACTCCAAACAAAAGTCAACAGCATAAAAAGCTGTTTGGCAGTGGCAGAGAAGATTTGGCAAATTTGTCATGGCTGCAACCCACATACTCAGCTCTGCTGCTCATCCCACAAATGCAGGTTTCTAACAAATGTGGCTCCATTTAATAAACAGGCTTTTCAACAGTCTGACATTTATTGCCGAGAAGCATTGCTACAACAAAGAAATAATCTACCACACTACTCTCCTTTGTTTAGCTGTGTTTTTATGTGTGAAAGTAGCTGTGTATGTTTTAAGAGAAACTGTATAACAGTATAAGCTTTAATGTGAAAATGTGTGGTACCAAACTGCAACTAAAAAACTGAAAACCAAACCAAACCCAAATTTTCACACACCATTACATTAAAGTTTGGATCACATTATCAAGAGCTCAGTATCTCACCATTGGCTCCGTAGGCTTTATCTGTGGCATTCCTGAGCAGCTCCTCCACCACCCCGCTGGTCTTCTTTCCATCCCAGGTTGAAGAGGCAGCCGGGGCTGGCTTGTCCTCATCTGCTGCTGGAGGCTGGCTGCGTTTGTAGCCATCCTTCACTTGACTGTCCCACATTACCACTGTAGCTAGATTTGAAAAAAAAAACAAAAAAAAAACAAAAGACATGTGTGATACAATAACAGCAGGGATTCAGGCTGCGATTATCAAACTTTAAAGGTCAACAAAGCTATAATACCCTGTTCACAAATCTAGAAAAACTCTGAAAAATCTCCTGATTTTAACCCTGTGAACTGCATGTGCAATAGCAAACAGCAGGTTATTACTTCCGCCAAGGAGTTATGTTTTTGCTGGTGTATGTTAATTTGTTTGGTTGTTTGTCCGTTTGTTAGTTTGTTATCAAGATTATGCAAAAACTGCTGGACGAATTTTGCTGAAATTTTCAGGAGATGTTGGTAATGGCCCAACTTAAAAATGATTAGATCCTGTCTGAATGCAAAAAATTCACAAATTTCAAAAAATCCCACAAGTTAACATTGGGTGGAATTTAAGAAAATCATATCTCTGCCATTTTTTTAACAGATTTGCCTCCAATTTTACAGGATAATACGGAGTCCGTGTCTCTATCATAAAGGTAACTGAACTCTATAATGGGAAATCCCATTGACGACATTTAATGATTCAGAGAAAATAAAAATATTAAGTGATGTTCCCAAAACTTGTGTTCATACAGGATAACAACCTCCATACATGTGCTGAGTTTGGTCCAGATCCTGGCACTCTTCAGGATCTGGTGATCCAGAATTGTATCTTTTACAGGGTTTGTGAAAAGCCACTGGACTGCTTGGCGGAGGTCTGCGCTCCCTGAGTGCTTTTCTAGTTACACACTGATAATGTCCTTGTTGGATCCCAAGAATTTCTCCCCTTCCTTATCCCTTCATTGACTGACAAACTGTGAGGAACAGGGGTAAACAAGCCAGTCAAGACATGTTCTGGGTGGAATACAATGAAAAATGTATGGAAATTTCACAGTTTCAGGTGTGAAAAGGGTTTGAACTTATTTTTCACTGACTAATTAAGAACTACTATTGAAAATCCTGTTAGCCTGAAGAAAAGTGCTGTGCACATTACTGAAAGTGTTGTATGAATGCAGGAATGCTGCACTCATTTGCTGTTCACAATATCCAAAGTAGTTACCTGCGCTTTGTTTACTTGGTTTGCCGTTCTCCACGCTGATCTTTTTGGAAGGGGGCTCTGCTGCTGCTTCAGGCTCCTCGTTCTTCACATATGAGCATCGTCTGCTTTCCTCCCACTGCCCAACCTCTTCTTTTAGCCTCCTCTTCTTCTTTGTCTTTGATTTCTTTTTCGACAATGTCAAATCTACTTTTTCATTCTGAACTTCTATAGTCTTCATCTCTGAAGTGCTGTTAGGGGAGGAGAAGTTCAAAAGGACTTTCAGACAAAGTTTAAATGTGTAGGAGTTTGTAAGTATGACTGACAAATACACAAAAAACAAATAACACTTCAGAGAAAGAAAGAACATATAAATGCACCTTTATGCAAAATAAGCTCATAAACAAGATTTTCAGAAGACATGAAGACTGACTGATGACATAAGCACCCACCTTTCTGATGCAGAGCATGCCGACGTGTCCTGCAAAGACTCCAGTTGATGCATCTTCTTTTTCTTCTTCTTCTTTTTCTTTTTTAACTTCACAATGTCCCCTCCCAGCTCTATCAAGTTTGACTCACACTGCTTTTGGGGACTTGCTGCATCTAGCTGAGGCTTTTGCTGAGTCTGCTCTGCGCCCTGATTGGGTGTCAGACTCCAGGAACCGGCCTGACACCAGTCCTCGTCGTGATTTGACGTGTCCAGGTGAGATGGCACACACTCCCTTTCCTTCACTCTCTCGCCTTCCTCATTCTCCCTCTTCCTCTTTTTCTTTTTCTTCTTCCGCTTCTTCTCGTTTGCCACTTCCACCACGTTGGTTTGAGTCACTTGAGCAGGTGGAGCTACAACTGGTTTGGCTTCAACTTCCACCTCAGAGTGACGTCTCTTCTTTTTCTTATTCTTCTTTGGGCTGGTTGTTTGGGCTGAAAGGCCGTTAAATAATGGTTCTTTCAGCGGGGAGCTGGGGTTGTTGGAAGACTTGGGGCTCTTTGGGCAGGCGCTGTGAAGCCCGTTTGTTTTAAGAGAAAGGCTGGCGTTTGTTTTTTGCAATGTGGAGAGAAGGGACTGTTTCTGAGGGCTCTGCTTGGCGAAAGGCTGTGATGATGATGACTGGACTTTAGGGGAATGGAATGGACCAGCTCTGTGAAGAAAAAGGAGAAAACATCTGCTATAGGTTTGCTAAACACAAGCCCCACTAATGTTTAAGATGCTGCACCAGCTAAGACATTTCAAAGAAGGTTTAAGTTATCGCTCAAATACTAAATCTTAGTTCAACTAGGTGAAAGACACTTCGTGAAGACTGGTTGTCATGACGTATTGTTTGAAGATGGGTCACCAGGAGGATGACCAGAGCGTTTAGTGGCTGTTTAGCAGTGTGTTCTCCATGTTGGATTTTATCTCTTATATTTAGTTTGTGAAGATATTAGCCTTTTCATCTTTCATGAGAACAGAATCCATAGACCCTTTATGTGTTTGTAAAAATATTACATTTTATTGGTGGGCTGTGCTTGGCTGGAGGCAAGGCAATCATCCAGATACTAACTACTTGTTAACCAGAGCTAACTAGCAAGTAGTTAGTAGCTTTTTTAATGACAGTGGTGGTCTCTCTGATTATGTGAGCTCATTTACTCTCTAGGACTGAATATATATATTGGAAATGTTAACACTAATATACAGGAGCAGAATTACCAAATATCATCATTGAGCCACTAATGTTACTTCTATTGATATCTTTCGGTTGAGGTTTTCTTTTCATTTTTAATTAATCTTAAAGTTATTCGATGACTGTCATGGAGGGCTGGAGGACAAGAGTGTCTGCAGCCACTGGCCATGTGTTGCAGGGCAGGATTATTTTTAATATTTCATCCCTGAAAACAAAGCATGTTGAAATTCTATGACAACTACAGAAAAGCTGAGATATTAATGTTAACTCAAAGTTTGATGCACTCCGGACCCCAGGACAGATTATGTGCTCTTTAAAACAGCAAAGTCTATGCCAGAACTTCACTTCAGTGGCGTTTACAGACCTCTGCCAAGATGAAACTCTAAAGGTAATATGGTCAGTTCAATATATGCATAGATTAACAAGAAACTTTGATCGTCAGAGCTAAGATAATGGTTTGTTTCGGTTTATCTCAGAGGTCGGGTTACGTGAGTTGCAAACTAGCTACATCATTAGGAATGGGCTCTAGCTTGTGACTGGAACATGTTTAACTGGGATATGACACACTGATCAGGCAAAACATGTCCAACTGCCTAATATTTTGTTTGGCCCCCTTTAGCTTCTACACAATAAACTGTGAAGGACTGTGTATTCTGACACCTTTCTATCAGAACCAGCCTTAGCTTCTTCAGCAACAGCAGCTCGTCTGTTGGATCGGACTACACAGACCAGCCTTTGTTCCCCATGTGCGTCAGTGAGACATGCCATCCATGACCCTGCTGCGGTTCACCACTGTTCCTGCCTTGGACCACTTTAGGTAGAAACTCACCACTTCAAACCGGGAACACCCGTCAAGAGCTACAGTGTTGGAGATGCTCTGACCCAGTCGTCTAGCCATCACACTTTGGTCTTTGTCAAACTCACTAAGATTCTTATGTGTGACCATTTCCTGCTTCTAACATCAACTTTGAGGACAAAATGATCACTTTCCGCCTAACATATCCCACCTACTAACAGGAGCCATGATGAAGAGACAATCAGTGCTTTTCACTTCATCTGTCATAATGTTATGCCTGATCTGAGTAGTCACCAGCTCCAACATTTGAGCTCCGAGGTAAAAGAATGCACCATAACTTTTAATGGATACAATCAACAAGAATAACAGGATTACTATCAGCTGTCACTTGTAGGCAGTAATTAGATTTAGGGAAGTAGCATTTCGATGAAGTTAATTCATGATAGGGTTAGAAGAAGTCTTTTCAGGGCTACTGTCTTCTGTAGCATACAAGTATGATGGTGCTCCATTTAAGTAACTCAAGCTTTTATCCTCATCAGTTAGTGCAGTCAACTGAGAAACAAATATCTTTCATGCAAAAATTTAAAAAAAGCTGGTTGAGTGTTGATTTTGAGAGCACTTTTTAATTTAGTTTTAGTCTTTTGCCTAAAATATATTTTAGTTTTAGTCATAATTTAGTCATCTAAATTCTTTTAATTTTAGTCTAGTTTTAGTTGATGAAATTTCACAACATTTTAGTAGACGAAATCTACCGTAAATTTAGTCGACTAAACTATGAAGTGTAAACTGTAAGGTGTTTTTTATGTTTCCTTGAATTTCTGAAGCCATGTTTTACTCTTGGATCTCGCTACCATCAAGTTAAGGCAGTTGTGATTGGATGTTCCTCTTAACTCATCCAACCTTTCCACACAACCAAAGTAGCTGTGATTCCTTAATTGTGTCTACTTTCTACAAGACAAAACTAGGTCTGATTGGATTTAGTCTCTGTCAAACATTTTAGTATAGTTTTTATTTGTTGTCTAAGTTAATTTAGTTTTAGTTCTTGTCAATGAACACTTTTTTTAGTTGTAGTCTAGTTTTCATCAGGGAAAAAAAGGTGGTTGACGAAAACTATGACGGAAATAATAAGTCGATAAAATTAACACTTAACTGGTTAAAACACACAGTTGGAAACCAAGACTGTCAACCTCTTCAAAGTGAAAAGTATAAGAAAGCCTTTCTTGCCCACCAGCGAGACGCTCCACAAGAGTTTGATGCCATGTGAAAATGATCAGTTCTGGTACCTTCTGTGCTGCCTGCTAGCCTGTGATGGCAATTTATGTTTGCCTCCAGTTTTGCTTGCTTGTCCGAATGCTGTGACTTTCCTTGTGATACATGTCATTCTAGCGTACAATTAGATTTACTCATGTTGTTGTTGACGACTTTCTACATGATGTCACTGTTAATATAGATTTAAAGTGTAGGCTGTATTTATCGCCAACACAGACACACTTGCATACATGTGCAAGCTGTTCAAGGGAAACGGTACCTAGTAGAAGTACAAGTAGACAACAGAAGCAGCCCTGTTTTAATCACCAAATTTATTTTATATTGTTTTGGTTTTCCATGAGGGGTTGTACCTTGTACCTGGCACAGTTTTCCATATAATCTCCAGCAGGGTTCCAAGTAAGACTAATATGATGCTGATACTATGCTGAAATCACCACTTGTCTGGGATATATGACGCAGATTCGCAAGAAATGAAACGCTTGCCTTTGTTATCTCTCTGATGCCAACAATGGGAGACTTTCCCCTGCTTAAACTAGTTTGACTTTTTTCTGCTTGCAACCACCATTCAAACAAAATTGTTTCCCACTATGACAATAAGCCACACAGGGGCCAGCGACTCTATTGCCTCTGCTTTCTCTTTTGCTGTAAGGATGCCAGTGCGGGGAAAAGTTTGTTTGTTTGGACGTTATGCCAGTGAAATGAACCAATCTCAAGTTTAAATGTTATTGGTGTCCACAGGTGAGTTTAGTGTGGACTTAAGACATAACCAAAGATAAAACATAACAACTGGTGCAGCAGCCCATTGACTGAATCAGATACTCCACTAAGTAAGTTTTACATATTTTTCAGCAAAAGCGGTCCAGAATTCATACCTGTGATTGTGAGTAGGTGAGGCCAAGGTGAAGGGGTTATGTTGATTTTGATGCGTGGGGTCACTGGACAGCTGGCGTGGCGAAGGGGGCGGAGCATCAATGCTGCTCGGATTCTTGCTGCGAGCCTGCAGTTATCGACATAAATAAAAACTTGGTGGTCTAAAAAAAATAGCCATGATGCGACAAAAATAAGGAAGGAGGAGGATTTAAAACAAGGGACAGCAGGAAAAGATGGAGGGAGGAAAAAAAAGAGGAAAGGGTGTGGCAGAGAAGAATTAGAAATGGTTAGAAAAAAAGGACAAACTAAAGGAAAAGAAGACAAACTCTGAACAAGTGCTAACATGTGGCTGATTAGACACAAACGCTGGAGAAAAAAAAACACGTTATATAAATAGCATGAAAAAAACTAGAAAAGAACATAAAACCTGTCTCAGTATTAGGGCTGGGTGATATGTAGACCACTTTGGAGTTGATGTCACAGTTACGTTACAGAAGATGTGCAGGCATACTGGTGGCGATAGCACGAATACATGAATATAGATAAGAGGATGCTTAGATTACTTATAAAAGAGGAAAAGTGTATTAATGTGCTACAAGATTTCAGAGTAGGGACTGAAAAAAAACTTTTCTTTACATCAACCTCACAAACAACACTCCTTAAAACAAAACACTGCCATTTATGTCTGTTGATAAAAGTAGAGTGTCTGTAGAGATGTACATTGTTATATTATATATTATTACTATAAAAGAAAGGTTCACAGTCAGTATGTAGATGTTTGAATTGTTTATAAAACCCACATCTTTTAAAGCTGGGTTTCATGTCCTTTTCGCTAGCAAAGTCTTACTTTCTCAAGGAGACTGTGTTAACTGATGACGTTCAGCCAAGCAGCAAATATTGAAGATGGATAGTTTCATGACAAATGCCTTTTACATTAGCTTTCACTAAATCTTTAAGATGTTTTGCTTCATAAATATAAGGATGTTCAACACTGCAAATATATATCTACTACAATGCAAACAACAGACATCCCATTGAGAGTCAGCACATACTCACATACTTTCTAAACTCGGCATAACATCAGTACTTATTACACAAAAATATCTGATAATTCTCAGGATTCAATGTCCTGGACAGGTCAGCAAAGTGCAAGAGAATGCTTCAATAAATGTGTACACTTTGTGGTTTCCTCTTTTATCATTATTGGGGTTCAATTGCTACAAACATGAGTCTGTCCACTTTGTCCGTTTTGATAATTGTTGATTAACTGAGTCACCAAAGATTACGGCTAAAAGACTTTCTCTACATATGGAGGGTTATCCTGTCATTGTAAGATAACCTGACTTCTGTTGAAAACTGATGTCATTATTAAAGAAGGCAAGTGAATATGAGGCAGCATCACTACGTGCAAGACGATTACACTGGAGAAAGAAAGCTGCAGTGTTATGGCCCTGTATCCAACAGAAGCACGAGACGGCTCTTTGGACGTGCGACAGACCTGGTGGTTATCGTTTTAGAGCAGATTATCTACAGAATTTTGATGATGTGCAGTGGAAACAACACCTTTAAATGTCCAGAAGCACATCTGAGTTTGTGTAATTTTCCTTACAGTCAAATAAACGTCTCCTGCAGTAGTTTTTGAGATGCTCTGACCCAGTTGATTAGCCGTAACACTTCGTCCTTGTCAATAAGTCAGTTTTTTCTGCTTCCAACACATCAACTTTGAGGACAAAATGTTCACTTTCTGCCTAACATATCCCACCCACTAACAGGAGCAATAATGAGGAGATAGCCAGTGTTTTTCACGTCACATGTCTGTGGTCATAATGTCATGCTTGAGCAGAGTAAGCAGAATATACAAATATGCCATAATCTTTCTTTACTAAAAAAATCTATACATCATCATTGTATCTGCAAAGAGAGCAGTAAAAATTCACATCTGATCTAAAATCCAATATAAACCATCCCTTGTCATTTACAATTTCTAAAGTTCAAAAAATTGTCTGCAAACTCCTTCAAACTGTCTGAAATGCACATGTAGGTTGACAACATTTGGAAAAACGGTGAAAATAGCAGGAAGAGAGGGTTTCTCAAGCTTCTAATAAGTTTTAACCTCTTTCAGATGTTTCCAACATATTTTTGGTCATGGTTGCCTCTTTTTATTTAACTATGGGGAAAGATCATCAAGATTGCATTTTGTCCTTTTTGAACACATTGTATTAAGAAGTATGGAAAGTGTTAGCAACCTCAATCTGCTGAAATGTTGCTGATATTTTAGCACAATTTGGATTTGGAGTTTGTCTTCTATTATTTTGATATTTAATTTTTTACTAAAACTATGTCAAACTCTATAATTGTAATATTGTGACTACCATTTTTAAGGGAAAAATCTTAAGACATTATTTTTGGTCAACACCATCCAGCCCTTTAGAAATAAAACTACTTATTGAAATCTGCAGTCAAACAGTTTGGAATAATCACAATATTTTAGTAATACAGAGGGCGTGCTCTCGCTGTGGAAGAGTGTGATGTTTACCTTTTTGGCTGACAGAGCCAGCTTCTTGGCAGGCGGAGGTGACATGGTGCTGGTGGCTTCAGATGTGATGTTGTTGAGGGCGGGGGGCTTTATTTTGGCTGTTTTTTGCTCCTCTGTACTCTGAGAGCGCTCCACACTCTTGGCTGGAGATGAAACACTGTTTGAGCCTTTCCGGGGGGTGGAGGGGGTCTCTCCTACTGGTGCACTTTTGGGACCTACAGAGTCCTGGGTGAGAGAGAGGGAATCAAAGGCTGCAGTTATGCTTTTGTGCATCGAGCTTTTGCTTTACTTTGAAGTAAAAGATGATTATAAAACAGTAGCATTTTTCTATTAAAACCTCTTGTTGTTTCAGTAAAATTTGCCTTAAACGCCTCAGAAGGAGAGAATAAAATCCAATGACCAGGGCTGTAAAGGCTGAACTGATATGTACTAAACCTTGACCCAAAAACAAGGTACAATTTGGATGGTGGGCTTACATCGCTATCATATACCTCATTTTAAAATACACTGTACTGTCCAAGAAAGCATTGCTCCTTTTTGGGTTAAAGTTCTTTTTTTGGACTCCTATCCAAGTGAATTATAAACAAATACCGTGATCCCATCATTCTGAATTTTGATTTCAGATTTAGCATGTTCAGTGCAAATCTTACCTTAGAGTCGACGGTGTCTGCTGAGGAAGAGTCCGACAAAGACTTGATTGAGGTAGACGCTGCCATGCCTCTCCCCTCACCGCCTTGCTTTTTGTCGCCCTCCGTCCTGCTCGCCCCGTTGTTGGAGGGAGTGGGAGTGCTGCTGCGGGAAGGCGCTTGGCTCTGAGGAGCAGGCTTCTTCAGCTTCTTGAAAGGTTCCTCGATAACTGAGGGTCCACTTAGCAGCTTGGACGGACCGTTGGAGGATGATGACGTCCAGTTGGAGATTCTGGGCGGTGGCTGAGAGTTCATCCCGTTTCTGGATACCGGTAAGCCTAAACCGCCGTCCATGGACTGAATCTTGCGCAGTTGTGCAGGTTCAAGTTTCTGAAAAGAGAAGGACTGTATTAATAACTTGAATAAAAAAAAACACTAAGTTAGGACATATATACCCAGGATAGAGCTGTCACCTTATACACAAGAATATCCGTTTGAGAATGAGGATAAAAATCTGTATTCTAGAGGTAAATATACATTTGAATATAAAACATACAGCTCTGCAGCAACCCCCCTCCCCCCTCAGTTGCTCTCCTGATCTTAACAGCAAGAAGTAAGTTCGCACATACCACATGAAGAATGTAAATAACACTATAGCAGTATTTCCACATATATACATCAAACAATACTATGTGTACGGCTGATTTAGCGTGACAAACACTAGTCAGAAGTGCTAATAAACGGAACATTACAGGAGCTTAATAACTGCTTACACTGGGGGCAGCCATTTTGGATTGTCAACTCAAGGGTGGTTAAGATTCCCCTGACTTCCCAGTAGGAAATTCCGATCTTGGGGGGCGTTCCGGTTGAAATTTCCCAAAGAACTCAGAAATCCAGTGGGGCAGGCAAAGCCACTCCCTGGAAGCACAGTGGGCTTCATACCGCCAATGGCAAAATATTACATAGACCAGGGATGTGTGCTGATTATGTGCAAAGCAGCTGGCTCACTCCTCATCTACAATAAATTCCCATTTGCTGGCCTTCCACCCACCGCAGTGCAGCAACACCCTGTCAAGTGTTCAGCCCCGTGCAACCTCATACTCCTCATAGGCCTCCCACCAGAGGTGAGGAAAAAGGCCATCATGGACAAGACAGAAAGATTTAAAAGCCAGGACATGCAGCCCACTGGTGTCGCCTTGGGAGTGGTAAATAGTAAAATGATCTGATGGAAATGCCTTGTGTCCAACGGGCTGGCAGAGGAAGTCAGATTAGATTAGATTAGATAGTACTTTATTAATCCCTTTGGAAAAACTTCCTCAGGGAAATTGGGAAAATAAGTTGAATAAGGAGTTGAATATCTTAAGTTATTACAATGTATACTTGAAAACCAATTGGGCTTAATTTTTGTGAAAAGTGACAGCCCTAATCCAAGAATCTTCTCTTATACCTTTGTGACCTGCGGGGACGATAGCGGTCCGTTCAAGTTAGCCCTCTTTATCTGCTCAGACGACGCACTGTTCTTCCCAGGGTGCAACGCTCCCTGCTTGGTCGCCTGCCCATCTGCATTCTTCTTTGTTTCAGGGATCCTAATTTATAAAAAGAAATAGTTTATTAAATTTCATTCTACATCTAGGAGAAATAACACCTCTGCAGATGTCTCACACAGCTTCTTACCTCAGGTAGAAAAGCACATAGGCCTGCTGGTTCAACACCACTTTGATGTTACTGGAGTGCACCATTGAATCATTCATTTGATACCACTGGCCATTGCTTGCCTGAAAAGAAAACAGGAACAGAGAAACACTTTCAAGTGAAGCAGGAGGTAACAAGACGTCCATAGTGACAAACACTCGGCAGTAATTGCTAAATATATTAGATTATCCTCATTTACTAACAGATAAACAAGATAAAGTGGCTCAACAGATCATTTGTTTGACACAATGTTGGCTAATTTCCCAGACAGAGTGAATATCCATTACCACAAAGGACAAAAGGTAAATGTTTGTTATTCTAGCCAGTGTTTCTGATAAGTTAAAGGGATCACTTCATTGCAATAGTGGTTTGAAAGCATTTTTGTCTCTATTATAAACAGTATTTAGCCTGTAATCCATATATGCAATGCTTAAGATTAATTTAAAATTACAGCACAACTACATACCAAAACAACACAGTAAGTTTAGTAGAGGAAATACCATAACAGTTTTTGCATATCAGACACAAAACACTCTTTCACACTGATCATGTTTTCACTTGTAATACCAAAACCGAACAGAAGGTGGAGCTTTGGACCTTGGAAGAGGATTTAAGACCGGCAAAAACATTTATGACTGTCTAAGCATATGGAGGTATACAGGGAGTTCACTTACTTAATCTTTTAACTTGAATTAAATAAATGGTATGCATTTGTGTGGAGTAAAAGAAAAGTGTGACAAGTAGGGGCTAAAACTACTAATTCGTAGATCAACATGCAAAAAAAGTAACGTGGCGCTCACCAGTTTAGTGTTTTGCCCACAACATTCATACAAACATTCTGTGTTAGCCCCTTTGATTATTTAGAAATGTTATGTTTTGTTCAGGTGGCAACTTTTTGTTATCAAATGTGTGTATGTCCAAAACTGGGTGCATGGTAGGACTGAACAATTTATCGTTTAAACATTGCAATTCATGTATTTATCATTCTTTCTATTTTCAATTGACAATAAATAATGAAAAGGTGACTGGTTATTTTGTTATTTGTTTTTTGAATCTTAAAAAAAACCTTGTTTTTCATCATTTGGTTTCAAGCTCTCAGACTGGAAAACACAATATGGAAAAATGGGCCACAGGACGTAATTTGATTTTAATATTTAATTGGTCAGTTTTCCATGAAGTGGAAGCTGTAATGCACCAGGTTGGATGCCAGCCTAAGTAAAACAGGGAGAATAAGCAGACCTGGAAGCATAAGCATTTTCTTGTTTTTTGTTTCAGATTAAAAAAAAATTAATAAAATAAGAAAACAAAATAACCAGTCACCTTTGACTTTGTTCACATGGAAAGGCATGTGATAAAAAGTACATCATGCTGCCATTCATTAGTTCTTTGAAGGAGACTAAATTTTTTCTTGTTTATTTAAACTATTTATAATTAAAGTCTTTCAGATGTCACTCATTACCATGGTGCTTACAGAGCCTGTGTTCCTTCAAGTAAAATATAAAGGCTACAGTTGTCGCTCTCATAACAGAGGCAGTCTTAAGTGAAAGAGAAAAGACGTTTATTAGGATGCATTATGCATTGAAAAAATGTCTTAACTGTAACAGCCATGAATGCTCAGTGGTGCAACACTGAGAGCTTTTAGACTCAAAATTTTCCCAAATTATTGCCAGAATATATCATAAGATGAAAACTATTGCAATATAACATTTTCCTTACATAATTCTGCCCTTGTGTATGCTCAAATCAACACACAGATTGACACTAATACATTTGAGCAAGGGCAGAGAATAGTTGAAATCTTACACCAAGTTTGAGTCCTTTTACACAAGTTTTCATTCCATGTGGACTTACACTACAGTGCATAATTTCTGAGGGGGAATCTTTACACAAAGCTTGCTGTGTCATTGTAGATGGACAGATTCACAGATTTAAAGCCAAATATTTTTGTTAGATACAGCAACTTAAAATGTATTCCATATTACACGCCACTCCACTTCTTACAAAACTATAATATAAAGTAATGGTGAGCAGTGCGGGCCTTCAGAGTGCCATGTTTTCAGTCTCTGCATTCTGTCTCCAGTCCACGCTCTGTAATGGGCTTTAACTGCTGACAAGACAATGGTAGAGGTCATACTGGTAGAGTAGGGGGGACGAGCTGCTTCAGGCAGTTACAGGGGCTGTAAACAGGAGGAGAGGAAGAAGCCCTGATACCACAGACTTTCTTCTTGAACATTGAAGTATTCCGTCATGAAGAAGAGACATGGACAACACTCTTAATATGATAAAAACAGTTAATGCGACCACTTTATGACCTTATATCTAAATAAAATAAAATTACTGACACTTAGAAATCACATAGATGCCTAACAGGTTGACTGATGAGCGGTTGTAATTTCAGTTGACCAGGTTTTGTTTTGGTTGACTGCAGCCCTTAAAGATGGATCTGTATCATCCACCTGCCTTTTTTCTCTCTCAGATTCTATAGCAGGACCTACCACTCTAATCTCACCTTGACATAGCAGTAGTAATGGCCAGCATGACAGCTGTAGCCAGAGTGCACAAGGACGGCATAGAGGCCGTACATAACAGGATCTCCTGAGCTCTGAGACATGTACGGGCGGATGTTCAGAAATTCTGGATAACCAACATCCTGACAAGAAAAAAAGAAAAACTGAAATATCAGATTAATGAAAAAATTACACAGCTGTTCAACAAGGTCAACAGAGTAGCTATCTTTACTCACCTTTGTTATCTTCCCTCCACTGAAGTTGGCAAACCTCTTCAGTGAGAGGGTCAGTACATTAGATGTTCGATGGACTGTGAAGCGCTTGGTGGCTGGCACTTTCTTTTTGCACCTGGAGCGGAAAAAGGGAAGAGTCACGATAGGTCAGTGAAAGAGACAGCTAATGTGAGTAAGGATAACCGAGTAGAGAAAAAAAAAAAATCTATCAGCATGGCCTGCAGAGTCACTTGAAGTCTGAGGCTGTTGTCAGACTGGATGAATTGCACTCACTTGGCGCACATGTAGGCATTCTCTCCACTCAGAACATCAGGTTTCACAAACAGTTCCAGTGCTCGGACGATGTTTGCTGCTTGCTGAGAAATAACAGAACAATAGAGTACTTTGTAATGCTAAAGCAGGGTTGAAATATATTTGGATCACACAGTATATTCTGCTTGTTTACATGGTAATAAATAATATAATGTGTTGCGTACCCGAATCTCAACAGCAATGTCCAGGTAAGGGTCATACGTGTCCGACACACTTTTACATATTGAGCATTTCACTGAAAAATATAAGTAAAGAACAATCAGAGTCTACTGGAAGACAGTTCTTAAGCTCAAAATTATTGATTTCTTTTTTTTTTTTTATTTGCTAAATTCTTAAAAATATCCATGGTCAATTGTTCATTAAATACTTTTTTGCTTCTACAGGAGATACTGATTTCTGCTGAGGATATCTGTGGACATGCACGGACATATATATATATATATATTTTAACTCCTACAATAACTGGTTATTTTTATTGGTTTTCGTGAAACTCAATTCATCTTATAAACTCATGTTAAAGCTTTTTCACACCATAGTAGGGTGATTTGAATTATTTATTCAGAAAAGAAAAAACATTATCAGGGACAAGAAATATTTGATTTTTACGCAATATTTGATATGCCAATATTTCTAAACTCATTATCAGAAATATCAACATAAATGCTGGTATTTTTTTGTCAAGAGTACTGAATCTCTTCTTTAATAAAACTGTCCAATCCCTCTCATTGTACAGATGTGAAACAAGAAAACATTTCTTCCTCTTATTCTCTCTTTGCTAATATAAAAGCCAATATACAGGACATATGGCTGATATAAAAAGCTAATAAAGCAAATGTTCATATCTGCAGAAATTTTGACATCTGCAGAAACTGATAATCCACTTTCTAAGCCATTATCTACTGATACTGTGCCGACAATATCATGCATTCCTAATTGCTGTAGTGCTAAGTTCTGCCTGCTTCCATTACTGATTTGTGCTTTTTTTTGACTATGTTAACTCATAACCAAGTCCTCCTTAAAAAGAACTACTGGACACTGTTTAGGTTTACTTAAGGCTACTATTGGTATCCAGTTAGACAGAGACAATTGGCATTTTTTGACATATAAAGTAAAATAAAATACAAGACAGCTTACATCTTTGCTAGAACAAACACAAACATTTAGTCCAGAGGTGGGTCATGCTTTTTTCCCAAGAGACCAAATTGACTTAGAAAGTGTGAGCAATGGGCCTCAAACTTGGAAACTTAATCATAACATGAAACACAACTCTTGTATAACAGGATATTTGCAAGCTCAGGGGATCAGGTTAAAATCTTATGTTTGTAACTTGAAGAGTTTAAAAATAAAAATCATGAGCACCACAATTTATTTTAGTCATAAGTGCAGGTACAAAATATTTTCTGATAGTTATTTAAAAACAATGTTAGTTACATCGCCTGAGCCTCTTAATCTGTTAAAAAGTGAAAATGTACAGTGGGCTCCATCTTACACAAGCACAGTGTTACCAGAGCTCACTACATCAAGCTCTTCTAGCTTTTAACATAAATTGTTGATGTTAATATCTGTATACTCCGCTACATAACAGATCAATAAAGGGAAAGCAAAGCCACAGAAGGGGAAATGAGTCTTAAGTGCACAATTCTACCAGACTGCTTTCACAAGCCTATGTGATGAAGTCTTTTTTTTATTTTACACAGATCTACTTTTTTCATTCTGTCAATTTTTCTTCATAAAAAACTGCTGACATCAGACTTGTACATCCAGTTCTTTAGATCTTCATATTAAAGTGCCACATATTTGATTTACACACAATGATTCCTCAGACTAGCTGTTCAAGTTATCAGAAGACAAACTTGATACAATTTACAGAAACAAAAGATTCAGGTCACTTAGACCCGCAGTGTGAACACAGCCAACAATATCTTCTCTATATATCACTCTGTGGAAAAATCAATACCTCTTGACCTGAGGTAACCTCCAAAGATCTGATGAACCAGCGTTGTGGCCTGGGTCTGCCTGTCAAGCCTATAAACAGAAAAAAGGGGAAAAAGACGTTCAGTACAATGCTTTTATAAAAACAGTTAGCTTTGTTTCAAGAATTGATATATTAATAATTAAGACTTACTTAGGATAGCCATTTAAACAAGCTTTCTGCATGGCATCTATGGTATACCGCAAGAATTCATGGGCATCCTCCTGGCTTCCAAAACGAAAGTGTCGGGCTATTTCTGCAAAAGACATAAAAACAGCATGTTGAGTGATTCTAAAACACTAGAAAGCACTCGGAGAGCGCAAACCTTCGCCAAAGTAGGTTTTTTACCAAGTGCCCTGAGCATTTTTTTGTGGAGTTATATGCACAAATGGCGAAAATGGTCCCATCTAGCAATGTTAAAGAATCCTTTAAAAATTGCTGGATCCGGATGGTGATCCGGATCAGTCCCAAAATCTAATCACTTCTAAATTTTCAAAAAATTAAAACCCCCAAAAAATGGAATATGGGAAAAACTAAAACGGAATTTAGGAAAAAATAACACAGACCTTATAGGGCCTTACTACTGACTCACCGTTGAGTTTGTATTACATTAGTTTTTCATTGAATACATATCAAAGACACTTTGACACTATCATGAAAACAAGAGTTCAGCCGCTAACGCTAGCTATGCAACCAGAGACAGCGCTCATAATGGTCTTGCTCCTCTTAGATTTTTTTCATATAAAATACCGCCCACAAATGATGACAGGACTGATTGTTGCTCCGGTAGCACTCCAGCAGCACTGCTAATGCTGGTGCTGCTAAGTGCAGATGAGCTATTTGCAAGGTGTGTGAAATCTTGGCAACATTATGGGCCCTCATTTTCTCAGTACAGTCAATGGGATGGTGGTGTTTCAGATGGTAAAAAAGATTTATTTTATACGTTCTTGTCTGCACCAACCCCAGACATCTTTTGCTCCGTCTGACGCTTGCTTTTGCGCACTAGAAAAAACATGTGGACCTTTTTTTTTTTAAATCGACAATATCCTCGGCTTGGGCGAGTTTGAGTGCATGTCCACCATCACATTTGTTTCACTTCGCTCCACTTTAGCTGATTCTTTTCCTCTTTCCACCTTCACCTGTATCCCCATCAACCCGAACAAACTCTGTCTGTGGTTAAAGGGCATAACCAACATGAAGACTCCAAACTCTCCTTTTGTTTTGCTGTGTGGCAACCTGCATGAGGACTGCACTCTCGCCACCTAGGTTGGAGTGTAGAGCTGGGCAACTGCACCTCTAGAAAAGCAGTGACTTGCAGTTACCATATTAATGCTGCTGTGACATTTCAGGTATATACACCCACACATTATCATTGTCATCGACATGTATTTTATCAAGACCCTGTTATGAGATTGTTTTATGGTTCAGCTTTATTTTAGGCATGTACACAGCATATCAAGTAGTAAAGCACTCCAAGAGCGTAGACCTCTGCCAAGCAGCTCAGTTACGGCAGTTGCTTTTCACGTGCCGATCTACCAGGCTATTGTTAGCCGTTGTGTTAGCCGAACTCCTCTACTGGCATTGCAAGGCAAGCTGGGAAATGTGGTGACATAGGCTTGAAAAACGTTGACGTCAGTTTGCACATAGACTACTATTCCCATAATGCCGTAAATGAATGGTATTTGCCATCAATGTACTGGCTTCTTCCTTGGACCAAACGACACTTCTGGTAAAATTTTCATGTAAATACGTTCAGTAGTTTTTGCGTAATCTTGCTAACAGACAAACAAACATACAGATACCGGCAAAAACATAACCTCCTTGGCGGAGGTAAAAATCTAAAATAACCAGCAGTTGTTAAAAGGTTTGAGGAGTACCTTTTATAAAGATTTACACTAAGGTTTGAACCTCATGTATCTTAAATCATCAGTTAGATCATGACTTAATAAAAAGCGTACAGTCACTTAGTGGCTTAGGCAGGTTCATCCATCAAGAGGCTCTAAATCCTTTGTTCCTGCTGTTACTATCCTAATGGAAAAGGGGAAAGTATGAGCTGGTTAATTGCTTTGTGGCCATGATTACAGCATTCCCGGCAGAGCATCCCTGTACGGCCATGAGTCACCACTGAGTGGGAAAGTGGAATGAGACACCGCACTTTTATGTCCAGCTCAGGGCATTTCTTGTCAGGGACGAGTGAGAAAACAGCTTGAAGTTATAAAATCTGTGGGCACAAGATGGAGTGGTTGTGTTTTTATTTGGATTGTAAGACCTGAAAGAGATCCTGGGGTCATTTCAGATCAGCTGCAGCAGGCTGTTTAGATTGTAGAGGCTTGATTTGTGCTGAGCAAAAGGCACAGATGGCTCTCTTTCACAGTTTGCACTTGCATTGTTCTTGCTGTGGGGGCTAATTTCTACTAGAACGACTGTAAAGACAGCAAGTCTCTGCATCCTGGGTTAAAAAAGGGGGGAAAACGGACAGTACATTTTTGTGCTGAAGCCTTTCCTCTCAGCCCGCAGTCACAAGGAGACAGAGAGGGCATCGGGGAAGGAGGGGGGAGGGAGAGGCACAAAAAGAGGTGCAGGAGGTGGAGACATGATTGCAGCAGCACATGAGGAGGCAGGTAGGGGAGGGGACTGGGGAGAAAGGAGGAGGGGGCGTCTGTGGGCTTACAGCACACAGCCTCATCGTGTCAAGGTGTAGCTCACACCTCGCCCCTACCCCCTACATGGTTTTCATTCACACCCTGCAGTCTGTTCACTCCACTTTCAGACTGCAGTCACTGCCAGCAGTCACGTGGGGCTCATGTGGCCAGTGTTACGTCATGGTGCCCGAGGCCGTCCTCACCCAAACATCAGGTGTCTGTGGCTCCTGACCACATTCGAGCCAGTGAGCACCAACTGCTCAGGGACAATTACACAGAGATAAAGAGAAGGGGGTCTTACTTTTCAGGTCTCTGATGAAGGAGACGGGCTTGATGGCGTTGCCGGTGTTGGCGAAAGCTTGGATGATGTGATTCTGCATTACACAGATCATACAGAAGCCTGACTGGTGACCTGGAAAAACCAACAACAATGGGAAAAAAATGAATCAGAAGAGTTCAGAAAATGAAAGCAGTCATACATTCATTCTTACAAAGTTTGGTATAATAATAATTAAATCTTTAACACTCAGCCCAAAAAATCAAAATAAATATTGCAAAAATGAAGTTGAAGAGTACTGAATATTTATAACTATTAATCTGTGCCTTCTTCACATTCTTCTAGCCAGTTTTAATTTGCTTCCTTTAAATGCCTTGTTATTATTGCATTTTATTTTGAAAAACAACATTTCTTTCTTTCATAAATTATATATATATATTTTTTTGTAAAAGCAGATCAGTGATGTTAACATAAACAACTATGGTAAATTTGTACATTTTGCCAAAATTACAGCCAATTTATGGGATATATATGGCCAGTATGTACAGCAAAAATGTTTGCTGTAAATATTTTTCATATCTGCTGACAAATCGCTTTCTAGGCAATTATCTGTGGATACCGATATTGTTTCAATAGAATTATGCATCCCTAATTCTAATGTCCAAATTTTTATTTGTTAATGGCCATGAGAAAAAGAAACAGGGTGCAAGAGAGAGGGATTTAAGAGCGTGTCCACTGGTCCATATCATCCACCTCAAAAAAAGCAGATTTAGGTGGCACATCTCTTAATAGAACCTGAAGTTCTTACGCATTGTTTTAATTTTTACAGATGCTAATTGCTGTTGCTATTTTCTTTCTTTGAGTTCATTTTAACAGATTTTGTACATGAAACTTTACAACATTAAATACTGGATCAGAGCTGGATATTTTGTTGGATAAAATCATAAAAGCATCTTTTTGTGGTTGAATGTCCCACACAATAGAAGAAAATGCAGTGCTCTATAGGTAAGAGATTTACAAATAAACTGTCACAACATTAGAAGCAGTATGCATTCATTGTCAAGTGTCTGTTTTCATTAAAAAAAAAAAAAAAAAAAAACAAGGCGTGATTGAGAGAGAAAGAGGGAGAGTGAGAAATTGTGCAGCAGTGTCAGTGACTGTACATCTTGCATATGAAGCTGTAAGTGAACGTTTAGCACTGCCCTCAGTAAACAAGCCGATTGTGTCCATTGTATATAGCGATGAGTTATGGGTCAAGTCCCAGGTCTATTGTGTTATTCCGGGTGGCTCCGTTTGACGTCACAAACCTTGCATGTAGTGTGTTAGACAGCTAACCAGTGCAGCAGGATCAACCTGATTCAATGTCGGTAATCAGACAGAACCAAATTGCCAAGCTCTAATCTACAACACTGTAAGCAGCCCAATCAGCGTCCTTTAAAGCAGGAGGGGGTGGGTGCTATGAGTGAGACGACAGCAGGAAGTGACTGCTCGTACAGAGACTAGCACAGATGCTAACAGCTTCAGCAGCTGTTTTATCAGATCTGGACTGCATTTCTTTATCAAATGAAAAACAAACAAAACTGAAACATATCTCAACAAGAAGAATATTTCTCTCCACTGCTGACATGTTTTGGCGTGAATGTGTTCTACTTAGCAGCTCACGTTTTGTACTCAACACCGCAGCAGTAGTGCCCCACATTATCTGATTGTCCTATAATGAGTGTGAGTGACAGAATGACTGTCCAATCACCTGCCGGATATGCTTCTGAAAGGTTTAGCCCATTCCCAAACACTTTCCGTGGGCTCTTTCCCAGATGGCCTCCTGAAATTATTTGAATATTTGGTTTGTCGGGTTATTGGACTGCGGTTTTAGGACGTTTTGGTAAAGGCAGCAGCAGGTTGGAAAAACTGAACCCTTGCAGGACTCTGGTTTAAACCAAGTTTAAGAGAGTTGGGGTCCAGGTTTACGTTGGGATGAATAAAGCACAGATTTAAAAAAAAAAAAATCACATGCATATACGTTATTAGCTACTAACGTAATTTCTCATATATAATACACCTCAGGTTTTCATGCTTTTCTCCAGAAAAATGCTGTATTTAAATATATAACATGCACCCACATTTTACCCAAATCTTACTCTTAGACAACTCAAAAATGACCTTTATTCAAAGTTTTAATCAATGAATATTCAGTATTTTCACAACAAACACTGTACACGATTTTCTCTCTCAACCGGATGTGGAAACACCTTTTGCTTCACACATGCGCAATTACTCGATTTCTGCCAGATCATGCTCAGTCATAGTGTACCAACCAATCAGAGAGCAGCAATCAACATGCCGATGTCTTGGACCAATCACAGTGCAGCTATTTTGGTCCCATTGCTCACAAGATGGCAGCGCCCTGTGTCTGCACGAGTGGTACCGTAACACTTGAGAATTACACGATCATTACACAAAGGTAAACTAATTAAGACCCAAAATATTGGATTAGAACAGTTTAATAGTCAGTTTAATGAGAATTACAAAAGTATGGCAGTAATGTTTCGCAGAGAAAGAGCATATTTCGGCTTTTTGTATCAGATGTGTTGTAATCGTGACGCTGGTGAGACAAAATGTTTTACATATGTTGCTTGTGCTTGTGTATAATGTGCACCCAAAAATTAGACCTTATTTCAGAGCAAAAAAATGTGTGTTATATACGAGAAATTACGGTGTATTTCCCATCCATGTACAATGTCACTCTGGATCTAAAGACCTTCATCAACAGCATTAACAAATCATACTAAGGGTGGACTTACAGTCTGAATGTCTGAAGCTTCTTTTTTACAGTCTGGGTCAAAAGTGAAAGGACCTCTGGTGTTTCTGACAACATGAGTCTTTGTTGTACTGCTGAATGTCTGAGTGAAAGCCGAGAGCTCAACCGAAGCAGTTGTTTTGCTTTTTACTTCTTCAGCTGCTTGGATTTGCATTCCACAATGACAGTCAGCCACATGTGTGTGAGCACAAAGGCCTTACAGTAGCAGGGTCAGAGTAATTTCCACTCACTTGAAACCGTGTGTGTGTGTGTGCTGTGTTAGGTAAATGAATGAGAGCGTAAATGCTGCAGTCTGGCAACATTTAAGAGCACTATTCAAATACTCACAGGCACGGCTGTGCTCCTTGGAGAGTAAGTAGTTGGCAAGTGGCGGTGTGTAGGTGAGACACTGCACTGTGGAGTTTAGGAAGCAGGTGTTCCCGAGGTTGTGGAGACCGGCTCCCACCCTGTACACACGCTCCCATTTAAGGGTGAGCTTGTTCCCTGGAAAGAGCATCTTCTGGGGGGCCGGGATCCCATCGCTCTGGCCCCCTACCACATTCTCTGAGACTGAAGGAAAAGCACAGTCAGTTGTGAAATACAGAAATTCACAGAGCAGGAAGGTTTTAAGACAAGTGCTTCTAATAATAACCATCAAAACGTGCTATTTTTTCAGTTCAGGGTCACAACTTACCTTGTCTCTTTATCTGGGCGGGCTCTGCTGCCTTCTGTCCCGCAGCACCCTCATTTCGGGGGTTGAGGATCACATACTTGTTCTTCAGGCTGTCTAACTGATAGGAGAAACCCTTACTGGCAGGCTCAAACTCTATCTTCTGCAAAAGGACCTTCTTGGCAGAGGAAGCCAAGAGTTTGTTGAGGTCGCTCTCATCACCCGTCTCCTTTCTGCCAGGTTTAAGAGCCTCCTTGAGTTTATCGACTATCGGCATTGTTGGAACATCACTGCAAAGAGAGGTGAAAAGAGAGTTATTAACACACTCATCCAGCCAATTGCCCTTAAGTCTACATCTCATTCAACCACAGCTTAAAAATCACTTTAAGAACAGCTCTTAAACCATACCAGTTCTGAAAAAATGTCCCACACGCCTCCAAAATGGAGTATCAGGTTGTGTGACATACACCTTTAACACAGATCTCACACTATAAATTATTCCCTCCTCAAATAATCAACTTTGTCCTCTTAAATACAAAAGCAAAAAATGAAATAACATATTCTAGAGTCACTACTATAAATCACATTTTGAGAAAAAATAAGAATTTACACAAGTAATGATTTGTGTGTAAAATCTGTTTAAGATGGCAAACAGCTGGTCATTTATGTTTTCTTCTGACATATTTAGGGCCTCAGTACCTTAAAATACTGTAAAATAAACTGCTTTAAATAAAAATTACAAATCCCTACATTACACCTCTGACACTTTGTAAAACCTGGAACACACAAAGATTTTTAAAATCTTAACCCATCTTAAAACTTTGGGAGAAACCAAGCATGAAGACAAATACAGACAGATCACCTCGTGGTGTGCCTCAAAGAAAGAGCCATAGAGCACCACATACTAACAGACTCACCCACAAACAACCAAGGCCTCCACTCTCACAGCTTGTACATTTGTGTGATCAACCATGTTTTTAGTGTAAACAAACATGGCAGACAACAATAGGAGGAAGTGAAGCTACATGCAACAAGTGGTTAGCTTCCTACGACATCTTTGGAAGTTGTAATTTCCATCCAGCTCCACTCCCCTTCAGTTAGTTAGATATAATTCACAGGTAATGCAGTGCAGATGGTCATGTCAAGTCAAACCAAAGTAACAAGTTATTCCTCAGTTTCTGACATCAGTCTAACTTTATGCTTCTTCTTTACCTCGCTGCCATGGTTACGTTTACTTCCTGCTTCAACCAGCCATTATTGGCTTTGTTCTGTTTCTGTGTGACAAAACACAGAGGTGTACTCAGAGCACTCCACACGTCAGGATTTCTGACTGTAAATACTGAGCATGTTTGATATTTACAAATTCAAGTCAGGGCGTCTCTGATCCTCTTCAAAGAGGATAAAATTACTCTTCACACACCTCACACCTCAGGATAATGAGGTAAGATCAACTTTAGGACCACCAGACAATCAGGCATTTGTTGACTTTGGTCGGAGGCAGGGATCAGAGCTAAAACTTAGACCAATTATCTTGTGGTATGTACCCCTTGAAGGGACAGGGCAGAGATAGGGGTCTGATTATTTCCCCATTATGCCTCCATACTATCCTAAGCCAATAGAATTGTCATAGGTGCACAAATATTACTATTTCAAGCCCTTGATTCCCAAACCAGGGCACAAGGCCCATCAGGGATGGTGCACCAGAGATCTCAGACAGGCACAAGGCTCTGTAAGCCTTGAGGTTGTCAAAATTAGCTTTGCATATATTAACTACAACAATGATAAAACAGTTACAGCATACTTTTTCAAAGCTCTTTGGTGAAGAACACACGTGAAAGCTCATTCTATCAGTATTTTATCAACAAAAACAAAATGATTGTTTTATTTTGAATGGCACTTCAAAATAAAACTACTTCACTTTTTTGAAGTAGGATCTGGAGGGTTCGACTCTTTTGGTTTAACTAGGCAGGAACTCAGCATTAAAGAGACCAGGAACCACTTCTTTAATCAGCATTGGGAATTAGGCTGAAGACAAGTTACCAGCGGAGGTAGTCTTTTTAATTCACGGGCTGTGGGACCGTATTGAGCAACTGGCACCTTAGGGCAAGAACCAAACTTACTGTTAGGTAACAAAATTTCAAGCTCCACTTAAAGGATAAGTTCGGTTTTTTGACACCTGGACCTTATTTTTAGGATTAAATACGCTCGTAGACTCACCCAGACAATTTTGGCGGAGCTCGGAGCCGTTTTCGAGCAATTTAGATCCATCCGACGGCATTTTTCCTCATGCTGTAGTAGCAGACGGGGCCAGAAATTGAAGCCCCTAAATTAGACATTATCTGCTGCGAAACTCGCTCATTTCAGCTACATTTTATAAATGAATGGCCAGTGTTATCACCATGTCAGCTCAACTTTGTTGTTATGGTCATCCAGGGCTTTACAAGGATGGGTAACTTTTGGTGATGTCATAGACAAGAACATGAGTAGAGCCGCTGTTGTTGCTAGGCTACACGGCTACATGGCTATTTTTGTGCAACATGGCGGAATATTTATCCGATGTAGAAGTGTCTGAAGACGACATTGAGTATAATGGATGCCCATATCGTTTTGAGCCAGAATATACCGACGAGGAGCTATTTGAAAGGAGGATACAGAGGGAAAGAGACAAACAGCTGGCCAGAGAACAAGCAACCACTGTACGTCCATGAATGAGGGCTAACTGGTGGTGTTGTTGTGGACATTGCACGGCAAACACAACAGAGGAGGAGTGCCTTTGCTGCTCAGAGTGGGACTTGAGACCAGAGGAAGCACGTATTGATGCCCCCCAAAATACGATTTTTGGCCCCGTCTGCTACTACGGCATGAGAGAAAAATGCCGTTGGATAGATGTAAATTGCTCGAAAACAGCTCCGAGCTCCGCCAAAATTGTCTGGGTGAGTCTACGAGCGCATTTAATCCTAAAAATAAGGTCCAGGTGTCAAAAAAACGAACTTATCCTTTAAGCTGCTTTCCCACTAAAATTAGCGTGTAAACGCAGGTTTTTTAAAACACGGGTAAAACCACTAACAATCGGCAAGTGAGTCCTTTCCCGTTGCCAGCAGACTTGGGTCTAATCGGAAGCAGACGAGCTGCGAGGCGTTTTTTTTTTTTTTACCTTCGGCGCCAAGCTGATCATCAGAGTGCCAAAACACGGCCAGGTAAACAATGGAAAGGAGCATGGAAGCCATGGACATGGTGGTCAAATGTTTTCCATACTTGGTACTTTTGTCCCTCTTGAAAAACGTACAAACTCACGCAGACTGAATGATATTTGAGTGCTGATGATACGAAGGCGGATGGAATTTGTTGCTGATATGGCAAAGAGTTTCAGAGTTACAGACACAGCACATGAGCGCGATATTATGCCGTAGGCACATTACGCCGACTTCATCCTGTAAATTAGCGTGTTCACCTGGGTGTGACGTTCCCACTGGAGCTGATCGGAGGTGAGCCTATAAAAAACTGTGTCCCTTTCAGGGTCAGTCAACACGGACCTGAATGCCGATGACAGCCTTTCTCACTGCCAACAGGGGCCAATTGTTAGCATGTTTAAATGTTTTTCAGCCAGTGGGAAGGGGTAATAGTGAACACAGGGGACTTAAAAGAGCTATACAGCTATACAATTACAGCACACTGTGAACTTAGCTAAACTCAGAAGGACAGAACAAACCTTTTTTCCTCTGAAAGACTCAGACATACAAAATATGGGACATTTAAGGTAAAAATAATATCTGGTAAAAATACCAAATAAAGCCGCTTTTTACAATTTTACAGTTTCTTTAATTTTTTTTTTGAAAACACAGTATATCAGGAGACATCAGGACATTCAAGTGCTTCTTTGGCTTTTAGGTTAAAATTTCTTTCAAAGCACTGAGCCAGGCCACAATACCATACAACCATAACAACAGTTAAAACTTACTCTATTAAATTATTTTGTAGTAACAGATATTTTTACTTGATATATGTATTATCGCTGTGTACATTTAGTAATCATCAAATTAAGAGATATTTTGTACAAAAAACTATTTAAATGTACGCATCATGATGTGTACTAACTGGGGAAAAAATTGCAACATCTCTTGTGGGTCAACATTTTCTTAATGACTTTGTTGTTATAAGTCAGGCATAGCATTCATCGCCCTTTGAGCAGAACAGAACCAAATATTAATTTCCACTTGCTCATATAAATGCCCAATACATCAGACTAATGATTTCTTTAGACCTTCAGCAGGTACAACTTTAGGCCACATATGTGGCTCTGGCAAAGACAGAAATACTGAGCCAATCTCAGGAGCCAGCTGGGTCTTGGCAGCTGTCCTCGCAGTTATGCAAGACATTAGACATTGGTTACAGGGTGGGGGTGGATGGTGGGTGGTGGAGGTGAGTGAGGCAGGAGAGGACAAGCTTGTCGAGCATGTGAGGTGTTAACAGCTGCTGTACACTGACAGATCTGTTATCTTAACAGCAATATAGTTGTCTTGCTTCTCCTCTCATGACTAAATTGTTTTTTTATTGTATCTATGAATAATCAAATTGTAATGACTGACCAATTAAGTCTATGTCAGAGCAGCTACTGAACCAATAGAATTACTTCCTAATGAGTTCTTTGGTTGGATGTAATTGTGTATATAAATGTAGTTTGTTAAATTAATTTAAGAATAGACGACAAGCCTGATGCTCAGTCATGAGTGTTTCACTGTAAGAACCATTGACAGTAAACAATTATTGACCACAGCTTTACCTAAAATAGATGGTATGAATGAAACGTTAAATTTTTTTTTACTCGTTTTATTTTTTGTTTAGGGCGCATTTGAATTAATAAGAATTTTATGATTTTAATGCCTGATTTACACCATCCCATGACATCAAAATGTAGCATAGCCCCTCCAAGAGGACAATTCGTTCTTCTTCATATTTAAAAAAATTGTGGGAAATTCCTGGACACCCTTTTTTTGACTCATACAAATTTGCTGGAAAAATTTTAAAAACTGAGTGAACTTGCCTATATATATTTGTAATTTAAACAGTTTCCTTTTCCTGTATTTCTACTAAACCAGCAAGCAAACAGCAGAGCCAGATCGAGGCTCGGGCTGCGGAAACAGACTGATTGAAGAGAGTGGGGGGATTTGCTGCAGAGCGCATATAGAACGCTATCCAGGTGGACTATGTGGACATTTTGGGTAATATTTAGACCTCTATGACTTTTTGTCTCCACTATGAACATTGCAGAGATGAAATGAGGGAAACAAGTTAACCCCGATTTTCATCGTCTCTAAAGGTAGAACCAGAAGTGTTATACTGGTGGGAGGGAGCACACAGACTCAGGGACAGTAGCACTGCGAGTGTGTGTCTGCCTTTGTCTGTATGTGAAGCAACAACTGTGTCTCACTCTCTAGATTTCCTCCAGAGCAGTATCGCACTGTGAATTGGCATAAATATGTTTTTAAGGAATTACAGTGAAAGTCTCGAAGTGAAGTGGTACGTTGCAGTCATAAAAATAAGAAAACTGGCAGTTTGTCATCATTAAACAAGACAGAACTAGGGATGCATGATAGGTATCAGACCGATAAAATATCGGCCGACTTGGTGGAAAATTACGTTATTTTCTATCGATACGATAGGTGCATTTTATCTGATAGAAAGACCAGATAAATAAATGAAATTGGGGAAATTGTTTGCAGGCCAAGTAGCCCCTAAAAAAGCCATGTTTCGCTGGTTATGTCATCTATTGCCCGTATTGACCAAAGCCTGCCCCCATCTCTGCCAGACTAACAGTGAACCGGGCTTCACCAGTGTGGTCGTTTTTTTTCTCAGTGGCAGAAGATAACAACGGCATTGCTGTTTAAAAAACCTGTTCAGCGAGGATTCTGAGAGGAGGAAAGAAGACTTAGGTATGCGGTATTGAAAGAACACGAAGCAGCCGCAGTAGCAGCTAGCGGTGCTAAGGCTAAAACATCAAAATGGAGCGTGGATGTCCCCATTCAGCAGGCGTTTGAAAACTGTAAAACTTTTTAAGAGACTATGAAAAGGATAAAGTGATGGAGGTCATAGCACTTGACGACCAGCAATTTTTCTGTAGTTGAGAACCCGGGTTTTTGCAAGTTAACAGCACATTCGGAGCCACGTTACTCCCTCCCAAGTCGTCGCTTCTTCTTGGATGTGTCCCTCTCTTCCCTCTATGGTATCGTTGTCACTCACCCACGACTGGATTGACAAGTGGAAATTATTTTAAGCTTTTTATATTTTGAACTATAAAATTTCAGAGAAAGCTCTACTATTCAGTAAAAGTATTAATAATTCTGTAAACCTTGGTAGATTATTCACTTTATTTTTTGAGGAGGCACTTCATTTGATTCGATTTTTTGAGGTTGACATGTGTCAACACATATAACTTCATATTTGAAAAACATTTGACTTAACTCCACTAATATCTACCTTATCCTTATTCCCCTCAGGTTGAATACATGTATTTCTTATGCATAAATACTTGAACATGAATCGCCTATGACTGTCTTTTGCTGATATTTACAGCAAATGATGACAAATATTATATGACATGAAAAAAATAAATGAACCTTTGAAGAGCCCAAACTTTTGTTTGCTGTCATAGATAGGCCAGAGCTACTAAAATACTGTTTTTTCATCATTGCATCCTTCACAAACTGCAGATTACATCAAGATTTTATTAAATATAAAAATATGAACTTATTGGTTATCGGCAACGGTATTGGCCATGAGAAGCAGGAAATTATCGATATCGGTTGAAATTTTTAATAGCATCACTAGGCAGAACTATCAGGACAACACAAATCAGATCACATGACCGACACTGCTTGTTCTGCGACGTCAACATTGTTCTCATCTGCAGTGTAAAAACAGTATGGTTACTGCCTTATGATGACAGCAAGGGTTTTTATTTCTTTGGGGGAAAGGTTTTGATTGAGTTTTTCTGTACATCCACTTAAGCTCAAAAAGACAACGCATGGTTTTTAGTCCATTTCACACAGCTCTACAAGAGAGACCTAGAGCAATTCACATAAAGACCAAACAGCTTCACAAAATGCTTGAATGGGTGCACTGTCTCTTTAAATACTGTGCTGCTGAGTGCACCAAAAGGACCATTTTAGTGTAGATAACATTTTCAGATGCTGACTGCCAGCATAAGCAGAATGAATGATTTCTGATGTGCATTTCTTCCCCATAAAAGGCTCAAATGCTATCCAAGCAGTGAGTAAATCAGTCACTCATTCTCACATAGATTCTGTTTTCTCTGGATGACGCCAAATTGCCACAATAACGAATAACCCTCCTAAAAGTGAGAGGCTCACATTATGTAGATGTCCCAACACCACCTCACTAACACCACCAAAGGCATGTAGTGCCATGAGAGCCAGGCTAATCAGAGTGGGCAGTGACGTCAAAAAGAGGGAAGGAGGGCTGAACATGCATTGTATGCACAAGGGCACGCTGACCTTCACGTGCTGCTGATACTGATACAAGTAAGAGCGACACAGCAGCCGGCGGGGACCAACAAACTGCAGTGATGCTGCCAGAGGAGAGGGCAGAAATGTTCATAAACTGACCACAACATGTTTATGTGACTCAGTTATGTATTAGACCAAGTCCCCAGAAATTCAACAATCTTGTCATCACAGGATTCATTCATTTTTTCATGAAGTGGTATTTATGCATGGTTGTAAACATAGATAACAGTATTTACATCATTGCAAAAGAACAGTAAATGGTCCTGAAATGCCACAAAAAACAGAAGTGTTAATTTCAGGGTTTTTTTTAAGTTAAATTAGATGTTAAGTAATCTCTAAAGATGTTACTAGTGGTGGTATGTTTATTACTAATTAATGCACAATATTGCTGGCACAACAGCAATCTCTGCAGATAATAGCTAAATAAGTATAAATTCCCGATTAAAATCTTAAGACCAGTTGCAAAATTGCAAGAATTTATATTTTGCACTGTTGAATCTGAGGATGATTCTAAGTACAGTAGAAATGGAAAAAAGAAAAAATAGGAGCAAGAGACAAAAAAAAATTGGGTAAGCCATTCATTGAAAAAATTTAAACTGAAATAGGCTGTTCATCAGCTACCACACAGACGAGGGTCCTCAGTCATATCCACATAGACTAGGGCCCTCAGTCATATCCACAAAGACAAAGGCCCTTAAGTCATTACTCCACATACGAGGGCCCGCAGTCATTACTCCACGTACAAGGGCCCTCAGTCATTATGGCTCAGACAAGGGCACTCAGTCATATCCACACAGACGAAGGCCCTTAAGTCATTACTCCATATACAAGGGCCCGCAGTCATTACCCCACAGACGAGAGCTCTGAGTCATTACCACACAACAAGGGCCCTTAAGTCATTACCACAAAGACAAAGGCCCTTAAGTCATTACTCCACGTACAAGGGCCCTCAGTCATTACTCCACGTACAAGGGCCCTCAGTCATTATGGCTCAGACAAGGGCACTCAGTCATATCCACACAGACGAAGGCCCTTAAGTCATTACTCCATATACAAGGGCCCGCAGTCATTACCCCACAGACGAGAGCTCTGAGTCATTACCACACAACAAGGGCCCTTAAGTCATTACCACAAAGACAAAGGCCCTTAAGTCATTACTCCACGTACAAGGGCCCTCAGTCATTACCAAACAGACAAAGTCCCTTAGTCAGTACCACACAGATGAGGGCCCTCAGTCATTACCACCAAGACGAGGGTCCTCAGTCATAACCACACAGAAGAAGGCCCTCAGTCTTACCACTAAGTCATGGGCCCTCAGTCATTACCACACAGACGAGGGCCCTCAGTCATTACCACACAGACGAGAGCCCTCAGTCATTACCACAAAGACGAGGTTCCTCAGTCATAACCACAGAGAAGAAGGCCCTCATTCATTACCACAAAGTCATGGGTCCTCAGTCATAACCACACAGAAGAAGGCCCTCAGTCTTACCACAAAGTCATGGGCCCTTAGTCACTACAACACAGACGAGAGCCCTCAGTCATTACCACACAGACGAGGGCCCTCTGTCATTACCACGCCGAAGAAGGCCCTCAGTCATTACCACAAAGTTGTGGGTCCTCAGTCATAACCACACAGTGCTCCCTTGCAAAGTACAAATGGCAGTTTTGTGGAATTTAAGGAATTGTGGATTTTGAGGATGTTTTTTGTTTTTTAAGCCCTTCCCTCGCAGATGCTGTTTGATGGTGTTTGGTCTGCAGTCGGCACCAGTAACGGCCTTAATTTGGGCCGAGGATCATCCTGTGTCTTGACAGACAGCCAATCATATCCTCCAGCTCAGTGCCAGTGAAATTTTTTTTGAGTCTACCACTTGACTTTTTTGTTCCATAACCCTTAGGACCTTTTAAGAAATTCACTGTGTTGATTCTCAGCAGCAATGGCGCGCTGCGAGAGGCCTTGCTTATGCAGCTCAACAATCAAAGACAGACAGCCATCAGGAGGTCATGACAGTGTGAATACCTGACAGAAAATGACATGGAATCCATTTTTTTCCACAGCTTTTGGTTTTTAAAGGCTGTGGTCTTAAGTGTCTAATCAGCTGACAAGCATGTTTGAGTTTAAATGCAGTTTTCCCATAAACTGCCTGCTCAAAATTTTTGGTCTCTCTCTCCCATTTCTTCTTTTTGCATTTTGAAGCTCTACTCAGAACCTTCTTAAGATCCAACTTTGAAAAATACAAATTCTTGCAGTTTTTCAACTGGTCTTAAGATTTTGATCGGGAGTGTACTGGTCTAATAATTAATGGTAACATTTTAGCCAATATTTACAGCCAATCTATCAGCCATATCGATCCCATATATTGGCTATTTTTTGGCAAAATGTATGAATATACCAGAACATTCCACCTTAATATTAACAAATTCCTGCATTTAGAAATCAACTTTATCATTTATAAAAGTATCAAATGCTGTTTTTCTTGTTTCATATCTGTTTCGAACACAAATAAACTGTCACAATGACAGGATCAGGTCAGTTTTAGTTAAGTGGAGATTGCGCAAAAAACATATTGTTATCAATATCAGTATCAACACTAATGAGTATAGAAAAAACTGCATATCAGATATCAGTAAAAAATGTCAATGTCAATCACCCCTATTATTTTTTCCAACAACACAAGAATAATATTAAACATTGTATGTCACTACTTGATTTACTCAAATGACTTTTGTTAAATTTATATTTTAAAAAAATATCATTTTCTTATTTCCTGCCGATACGTCTGAAAATTAAATATCAATCCAAACATCTTCAAAAAAACTTTTTTTCCTACATTACTAAAATTTAACAGCTTTATGATACAGTGTATTGGAAAAAAAACTATCAAACTCAGGTTAATTGTGTGATTGTGTAATTTTTTTAAGACAATATAAAGCTGCAAAGCACATAAGCTGAATGTGTCCTAACCTTTGCTAGTCTCCCTGTTTTATACAACACTTGCTGCTCCAATATTTAAGTCCAAGAAACTTTTTCTCCACTATAAGGGCGTAAATAAATCAAAAAGGTAGCTTACATCCAGCTTTAGCCTGATCTTACAGAATCACAAGATGTGAAAGCAGGGCTGCTATGCTGCATAACTTCGTGTGATCACATGAAAAGAAGTTTCTGTAATTTCTTGTGATAAATTCAGACTGTCTGGATGACTCTATTGCAAAGACTCATATCATTACAATAGAAAACGGAGATTAATTTTACAGCCGGAGTGTACAATACTGGATTATTGCAGATATGTGATAAGACAGTATTTCCCAGCTCATCCTAATCCATACTCATACAATACTGATACCGATGTATACATCTTACATCCTACTAGCTCTACAACAAAAAAACCTGTCCTGAGATCTTACTGTGACAGTCCAATTCTTTTAGAAAAAGACTGAAAGCAAGAAAAACATTAAATCTACCACAAATTATGCCGACATGTAGGGCTGAACAATATATCGTTATCGTATCGATATCGCGATATGCACATTCAAGATATTAATATCGAAAAGCCACAATATAAATGACATAGATTTTCCCCACGCTAAAACTGCACTTTCCACATTCTTCTGTATTATGATGTTTCTATTTTTCTGAAAAATGCTTGGTTTTCACCGAACCCGTAGTCATATCGTATCGTATCGATATCAAGATATCTGGCATGAATATCGAGATATGAAATTTTGTCCATATCGTTCAGCCCTACCGACATGTATGGTTTAATGTAGGGCTGAACAATTTCTCGTTGTTGGATCGAAATTGCAATTTCAGACAACGCAATCATGCGATCGTCAAAGCAGCAATTTTTTGCAGTGCTCCTGACTGACACAAGATTTGGTGTGTCAACTATTTCACACATACTATTCTACAAATTTGCAGGCAATTTGCATTTACAGAAGTGCTGGTAAGCAGGTCAACAATACAAAGCCTCTGTTTAGGAGTAGAAGTTGGAGTATCCCTTAAATAATGAAAACAGATTATTTTTCATCAATATTAGATGATGAATAATGTGTTATGTGCTTTTGATCGTTGATTTCTTTACTGTTGTCTATACTGTAAACATAGTAAACACTGCACTGAAGCTTGATTTGAAGAAAACGGTGACTTGAATTGAAATCGCAATATCTGCCAGAAAAATCGCAATTACATCTTTTCCTAAAATTGTTCAGCCCTAATTTAATGTATACAGCCTGAGCTATCTGGTGTGTTAATTTTTGAGATATTGAGAAAAATCAAAGAAACTTGTCATTTGGATGAAATGTACATCATGAGAAAATTTTATTTTTTTTACAGTTATCATATAACCTCCATTTAATGAGTAGATAAATCGCATCCAAAACACAGAGGATGGTGAATCAGCTTTAATCTCAGTTACTCAAAGTGATCACAAATAAAATGAAGTGTTGTACAATCTGCTCTCCAAGAGTATAATTTTTTATTTCCTTTCAGACAAAAAGCAAGGATTCATTCCTTTCTTTATCTCTAACTACTAAGTTTTCTTAACTTTAGGAAAACTGATCAACTTCAGGTTTAATATTACTGACGGGAAACAAAACCCTACCTGAATATGTCATCCTAGAAAATCTGGTAACTGGGCTTCTTCCCATGTGATCTTACCCAGGTCCTTATGTTAAGACATCATTATGGCACATTGGTATGATTGAGTGTAAGTCTTGCTGCCTTCAAAAGACTTTTAAAACCAAAGGCTGCTTAATAATAGAGTAGAGAAAAACAAATCATTTAATAAAAACTGAATCTTTGGGGCTTGAGTCATAGCTACCAGGACAGTAGGAGCAGCACCAGTATGCTTTTATATGAGCTTAGCATTTGGCAGATTAAAACGAAATCGCCCTGATACTTCTTTTGGTGGTACTATGATCAAAACAAATCTAAATCCAAAGTTACCTATAATCAATACAAATCACACGTCGCCACTGTTGGACTAAACATGCAGGCGCCTGACTTAATGGGAAACATCTGAATGCAGCATGGGCACAGATATGATTTAAAAAATCCCTCATGTGCTATTTTAATTTATTAAACTATTCTTTAGGATTATTTCAACTGTTTTGTTCCTTTACGTCGCTACAGGCGCAGAAACCGAAGTGTACCAGCTTGGTGTCAACACTTTTAAGACCAGACACCATGTTTTAAATGCTAGGGTGCTAATGCTAACACAAACCACGACTACAATTATATCGACCCGAGCGTTTATATGCTGTTGACATACATCGACACGACTCTAGCAGATACATGAAGTTTTGAAATTTAAAGTATGTGGTTGTTTGTTTTCAATATATGGCTTTCTGCCTTATAAAGCTTGACAGAGACAGTGAAATTAGCCAGCCAGATAGCTTAACGTGGCGAAAACTCATAGAAAAGTACGCGTAGATACTGACAGGACCGCTGCTGTTCATGAGAACAATACGTCAACGCGGGCGCCATCTTGGAGAGGAGCTGCCACGGTGCAAATGAATGAAATCGATGGTGGCAGGGCACATTTCATGAATTACAGTGTGGCTCACATGATGTGGCGGACACAGTGGTGCGCACTGAGACAAGTCCAGGTGTCCATGTGGTATCGCTATAAGTATACAGCACTAAACGGTATACTCTATCAGTAATTTAACAGTGTTTTTAAACTCTCTTTGTCCACCAAAAGTTAAGCCCAAATCTCAGGGCACACCACATTCATTACCCATGAAAAACAGTGTCTTGAACAAGAGCTACACTTTTTGATTATTCTGTACATATTTATTTTTATCTACTACTCTGGTAACAATCGACATACAGCTACACCTCTCATTAAATCTTAAAAATAGTACATATTAAGGATTCTCACCTAAAATAGGTCTTTGGTTTCTTGTATTTAAACACATCATAATGACAATCTATTCACTTTCATCTATCAGTCATTTTTTCCTGAGTTGACCTTGATACATCATATTATAACTAGGGTTGAACAAGACTGGATTTTTGCCATTTGCCAATATGCCAATATCTTCACACTCACTATTGCAAATATTAATACTGATAGTTGGTGTCAAGACCACAAAGACTCGAGTTGACTAAAACTGACACATTTTGCCAATATTATGGCCAATATTTGTGAGATCTATGTACAATTTTTATAGTCAATATCTTGTTTGTAAATATTGTCAAAAATTTTAATATCTGCCAATACCCATAATCAAACATTTAAGCAATTACCTGCAGAAACCGATAATGGTACAATAGCATCATGTATCCCTAACTGTAACCCTATGTCAGGCTATTAAATTAGAAAATTATATTTTACGCAGACTATTTCTACACAGATTTCAACCAAGTATTTTATGGTTTTAACATCCAAGACTCAATGTAACAATTTTTTTTTCAATCTGACAGTCAAAAGGTATAGCATTTTGGTTTATTTGATGCTCAATGCTAATGCATTTCGAGCTTGAAAATAATAGGGTGTTGATAAGTTTTTATTTTAAATTTTGTAAATAGTCAGATAGTGTCAGTTTCACCTGCATCCTTTGCTGCTTATTCTGTTAGCTGCTAAACTTTTTAATGTTTAATCCAGATTCTTTTCCCAATTTGTATTTTTCTACAGAAATTAAGGCATACAGAGCACTGATAGGTTCAATCAAAAACCATACCAACGTCGTGTTGACACACAACAGGACAAATTCTCAAGGCCCACCTGGACTTAACTCAAGGTATACCAGTGTGCTCTGCCACTCAATTTAAGAACCACGGTTTTATGTGTTGTCATAACTGTAAAAAACAGTACATTACGTCAATTAAAAAAAAAAAATCAAAATAGAGTCATTAAAACAGAATGAGCCTACAGAATAGACATTAAAATAGACCCTGTTTGGCATATTTTTCAAAACCTGAAAATCAAAGAATGTTTAAGCTTATAGATACACAATAATCATCAAGCTCCCAACGCATTAGCATAGTAAACCAAAATGACACACCTTTTGACTGTCAGCTTAAAAAAAATCTGGTGACTCTGAGTACAGATTCTTAAAAATATGACTACAATGCTGACATCTGTTGAAATTGGTGAAGTAAAACTACATTTTTGAACTGAACAGTCTGATGTGTATACATTACACGTCAAAGATCAATTTAGAAAAGAGACTGTTAGGTGAGAATACAGATTTGGATGTGTTTAATTTTGCACCAACTATAGAGTGTTTTCTGGGTAACATCTGTTAGAATTTGGTACAATACAAATCAAGATTTGTTTGGAAAGGATTGGTTGATTAAGAGGACCCAAAACGTAAGTACTGTATTAGATGTGAATCCAATAAACAACCTCAGCAAGAACATATTACTAACAAATATTGTTGATGATTCCAACGAAGAATTATATACGTTTCTTCTTCTTAAAAGAAAGAAAGAAAATAATTCACAACTACAGCATACATTTAGACGTATCGTTACATAATCACATAGTCTAATGTTTTGAGCCGCAGCTACCCCTCTCCAAAATGGCGCCGTAGTGGCCGCATGTCAAAGGCCTGGGAGCAGCATCTACGTGTACACATCTGTGGCAAAATACCTCAAGCTTCAGTCAATGCTGCAATGTGGGTTAGCATCTCAGCGTCCAGGTGGCTAACAACCCCAAACCGCCACATATTGTCCGTTTGACTTATTCATAAACCTCAGAAACGTGTGCTAGAAAACGTTCAACTAATAAAAACAGTGTTCACACACTCACCTTACGTCCAACCGTCAAAAATCGTTGACAGTTTGGGTGTCTGCCTCCTCAGCTGTAGTTCTCGGGTCTGGTATTTTCGCCCATGCTGCATTATCAGAGGGCGGGACCAGCAATGACTGAGAGTGATGAAGGACCAATCAGAAGACAGGTCACACCGTAAGCGAAAGGTTCAGCCAATCAGCGTGTAGAGTGACGTAGCGCTGTCGCAGGTGACTTCCAGGCAGCGCTGTTTACCATTGATGCAATCCTCGGCTGGATTCACTACAATCATTTTCAATGTGAGGGCGAAGAGGGACGGCGGAGTCTGATGGAGTGTGCGGCAGTGTTACTACTCCAACATGGCGCAAAGCCGCGGTGCTCTCGCCAGGTGGAACCTCAGTGGGATAATTTAACATAAAATGTATAACGAGGATGTTTGTTAAAATCGTCAGTTTTTGGCAACATTTGCATTTTGAAGGGCTGGAGTGAAATATTACTCTTGCAGACTGCATAGCCTAAAACGCCCTAAAAGGTCACATGATACCCTTGATTGATTACCAGTTAATTAATGTGATATAAAAATCCCCTCCCCATCAACTGTATTTATGTAATCACTGTTACTATTATTATGTCTTTTAATGCACTATTTTCTCTGACCTCATAAGTCAAGATGTTTGCATGTAAATTTGATCACATATTTACATGTGATACCTTTTTTAATTCCTTATGTTCAAGCCTCAGATCCTGAGAGAATCATCATATTGACATTTTCTTATCTGTTCACATGCAGAGGCTCGTGAGGACTTTCAGTGTTTTATGCGCTTTCTCCAGCAGGCGGCAGCAGATTGTTATGAGTGGATTGCAAGGCAGTTGCTGCAGCCTGGAGCACCTGCATGTTTCTATAAAACATTATTTTTTGTTAGCATTTTTTTCGTCTTGTTGCACCCTATATGAATTGTACCTGCATTGAAAAAGTTAATCCTAATTCTCCCTGTGATTTATGTTTTTTTATAAGCTGTACCAGCGGCTCTAAACAGGGGGATCAGGACCCAGAGGCAGGCTAGAGCTGGTTTCAGTGAGTCACAAATGCTGGCCTGAAGAACTGGCATAAATCGATGGTGCAAGGAAGTCCTTAGAGGATAACATCCATATCAGCAATGTCAAGCACAACACTCCTGTCTCTAAAATTGCTACTTAGAAGGAAATTCAAAAAACACTGTACTACTAAATCAGTAACAACAATTGTATTGTCCTGATTAAAATGTTTAAAAAAAACATTTATTTGGTTAAAAGTTTATAAAACACACTCATCAGCATGACTGGTGAACAATAGAATAGTTTTATTTGAAAAAAAAAAAAAAAAAGATAATCTTAAAAAAATGGAGAGAGGAGGTTTGTGCCTGACAGCAACAACCTCCTTTTTTTTGTACTGAATTTGGTGTGAAATGAAAAATATATATATTTAGAAAAAGCTTCCACTTATTAAGGATTCAGTTCTTGGAATAGCTTGAAACAACTGCAACAACAATTTAAAAAAAGAAGGAAGTATGGCCATAGATCATTTGGAGTCTTGTTTACCAGTCTGTAAACAAATAAAATGTTTCATTGCTACACCTTTTTTTTAATAAGACCAAAGGAAAAGATGTTTTATTTATGGAAAAATGACCAGATCCTTATATATCTGTTTGTGTAGCTTGACTGCACAGACTGTAAACACAGGCTCTTTCTCCTTGTGATGAGTAAAAAAAGTACAACCTGAGTTAAACTCACTGTTAGACCTTTTGCGTTTGTACACTTCCACCTGTGCTCTGGACGTAGCTCTAAATATATGATACAGTCAACTGAAGGACACTGATGGCACACAAGAGTGCTTAACTTCCTGACCACTGAGCAACATTTTTTATTATTGTTGTTTCATAATCCCTTAAAACCAATTCAGGCCCGTACAATATTTTTGAGTATTTTTTTTTTTCTGTTGCTTGTGCTTTGTGAATTGTGTCCCCTTTGACAGAGAAGGGAGTTCAGGTTCTCCTTGCAACAAATGTACCCATATGGGTTTCCCTTGTAAATCTCAACTACTGGATTAGGACCAAAAAGTGGTCCTAGTGGCATATGCCTGAAAAATAAATGTTTCAGAAAGTTGATGATGCACTGGAACATATTTGCTTCATCCATGGGGGCACCTGAATGTGGCTAAAGGTCTCGAAGATACTTTGTCTCTTCTGCAAAGACTTCTTTGGTGGTGAATAACTGTAAAAGTCTGGTTCCTTCTTTGGATCAAGTTTGGACAATCATATCCTGATGAACAAGAACCTACGGACATGGAGAAGTATGTTTTGATTTCTCCATTTTGCCTTGATAGTCAGTAAATTTTTGCAGTTTTCTCAAGATCTGGATTTTTTTTGTTGGTTATTTGGGGAAAAATTAAAAGCTATTTTTCCAGTGATGAAACATTAAAATTCTCAAGGTCTCTAAAAACAACAATAACTGTCACACCATCACAGAAAATTCAATGAAAATACACTGAATGAAGGGCATCTGATGGACTGGTGCACTTTTTAAACATGTTTGCTGTGTCTTGTCTCTTCATTGAGTCCGTCCCATAGAAGGACCAAAAAGAGAACCATTTTCATTTTTGTTGAGAAGTTTGTTCTTGGGACTAGACCAGTTAAGAAACACTGATCTAGTATATCATGCACTTAAGTGATTATATATATTTGTTTTTTTTAATGTTTTTTTTCCATGGTGTATTAATTGAACCTCCACTGAAAGAAAGCAAAGTGGTTCTCCTTGCAACATAAGTGCCTGTAGTAAGTAAGTACCTGGACTTATTAGTGATGGTCAACTTGAGACTGGCACCCAAAAGCAGGTCAAGCACTTGTTTACCGTGGGTCTTCTATATGTGCTTGAATAAATAGTTGCTAAAAGTCTATGAGGCCCAGACTTGCATATGTTTACAAAGCTTTATCAGAAGGGACAGCTAGACTTGGTCAAAGGTCTTCAAGATACTTTAGTTCTCCTCCAACAGACTTTTCCACTTTTGAGTTAATGTAAAGTCCAGCCGCCCCTTTGGATCAATCTTTGAACAGCAAAGAAAAAATGAATGTGAATTTATATAAACACACATTTGTTTGGTTTTATTTCTTAATTGACTCAAAGTTGTGATTATTTATTATTTATAACACACAAAGTTTTTCACAAATGAAGGGTTAATTTTCTCAGTATAAAAAAAAAATACCCAAAATATGATTCACAAGAAACAAGAGAAAAACTGTTTGAGTGAATGCATGCCCTCTTGGGGCTGCTAAAAATGCAGTTTCAAGACATGTTCACTTTGTCCATCCATCCAGCCACTTTGTATACCAATCATCCCTTTCGGGGTCACGGGGGCTGGAGCCTATCCCAGCTGATATTTGGTGAGAGGCGGGGCACACCCTGAACCGGTCACCAGCCATCACAAGGCCACATAGAGAGAAAGACCACCATGCACACTTGCACTCATACCTCAGAGCAACCTGGAGTCACCAATCAACCAAATAAGCATGTTTTTGGTCTGTGGGAAGAAACCAGAGTGCCAGGAGAGAACTTAGGCATGCACAACAGGGGAGAACACGCAAACTCCACACAGAGGGCCCTATCTTTACTTTGCTCTGTCTTCAGTTGTATTCTTGTTTTGTTCACTATAAAGTCCATACTGCTGCATTTTTATGATTGTAAAACAGTGTTAACTTAGACAAAACTAGTTTAAGTTATGATGTGAATGCTTAAGTGCTGTGAGGCGGATAAATAATCAGCGCAAATCATTAAAACAGGGTTTGTCATTTAATATAATAGTAAAAAAACATGTACAGTATTGTTTCAAATGGACATGCATGCAAAAATCACCTCAAACATCTCATGTGAAACCAGCACAAGACAGCAAACTTGACTACAGCATAAAAGAAGAATCAATGTACAGTCTCATATTCATTATTAAAGTTACAAAACACTTGCTCAATACTTTTGCGGTCACATCAGAGGCTGTGCAATATAATAAAATGGTGATTGGTTACATAAAGGCCAAGTATTTGACCACTTATGTACTTTTATTAATACTGTGAGAATGTGTTCTCTTTACATCATAACAATGTTTTTATTTGCCAAAATAAGTATCAAAATGTGGCTTTTCTTCTATAAATGATTAATCATACAACCACCTTATAATTAAATATCCTCCTACAGTAAAACAGAATAAAGAGATGTAGTTAAGAAGGTACAGATGGAAGGATTCAATCCTCCATTTTAGACTTTCTATGTAAGACAATATGGCTGCTTGTGTTCAAAGTGCTTTCTTTCTTTTTTGATTTAAGATTTATTAACATCAGGTGTACTCCAAACAAGTTGGTGACACCTTTAAAAAAAGACACACAATTAGAAAAAAGAAATTTACGTTCCCAGGACTGGCAAAGGTTGGCCCTACATCCTTGGGATAGCTCTGCTGTCTCAAATCAGGGCGCTAGTTGCCAGCAAATGGAAATGCACTTAAATTTAACACTGAGATATGTTAGCACAAAAACAAAAATGTCAAAAAGTTAATGATTATCACTTTATTTCATCAGAGGGAGGAGTGGTTATGATGAAATGCTTTGGATTTAGGAGTGTCTCAAAGTGCTGAACTCATAAGACTGTAGTTAAAAAAAACATTATGACTCCTTCAACTAAAACATTTTCACCCCTTTAACTTCACCACAGAGTACACACACACACTTTGGCTTTCTTTACCAGGAAAAACAACATTTGCTTTGTGTATTTATGGATGTTTTTGGGTTTTTTTTTTCTTAGTCTATCTTAACATGGACAGTGGTAGAGCTAAGGGTCCTCGATGTCCAGGAAATCCCTTTTAGGCGGCGCCGACCCTCTGTACCAAGCGCAGGAGTCGTCACTCCTCTTGATGCAAGCAAAGTGTTTGGCCTGCTGTCCTTTGACTGTCTTCTCGATCACCCAGTCCAACCACAGGCACTCGTTGGGGCCGTTGATCACGCAGGGGATGGAGGTGCAGCGAGTGATCTAAAGAACAGAAGACAGGAACGATCAGGGATTGTGCTTACAGCTTTTGAGGATTATTTTAGTTTGTGGTCCCTCAGAAGTGGTTAATTCTGCTTTGCTGAGGGGATATTTTAAACTCCTCTACCTTGCAATCACAGCCCATTTCATAGCGCTGAGTCAGGCTCTTCTTCTGGGTGGCACTCAGCTCCTCCCACGACTCGATGAAGTCACACAGTGTGACATGCATCGTCCCGTCGTTCTCTAGTTTGCCTGCAGGGAGAGAAGGGTAAATTAGATAAAGCCGAGGGCATTATGTGCTACATTTTTAGTCTGAAATAAGGTTGTCATGAAACCAGAATATTTAACTTTGATAATACTTGAGAAAAAGTCAGATGGCAACAAAAGAAAAGTCCTCCTCGTTTAATATCTGATCATTTCTTGACTGTAACTAACAAGAATTGCGAGATGAATTCTTTTGTATTGTAAAAATTTAATTAAAATTCGGGATGCATGTTATTGGATTTAGGCAGATATCAGATATGACAACGTTTCAGAGCTTAATTTGGCTGAAATCGTTAAATACAAATGATTGAAGGCAGTTATTTTTATATTACATCTTCAATTACAATGTATCTTTGACAGTAACAGTAAAACCAAGCTTCATAGACCCTTTTAAAAGCTAAAGCACTGACAGATTACCTGCTCTATTTTGGGAATTTATACTCTCAATTAAAGATTAATGTGGAGATAACTCTACATTCTTGATGTAAACATGTGAGGGTAAAATATTGTCAAGAAATATCATCAAAAATGTTCATCTCTGCCGATACCTATATTTAGTTTTGGAAGCAATCACCTGCTGATGTTCATATCATACTGATAATGTCGTGCATCCCTCCATAAAACTTTTGCAGCATGTTTCTATATCCACATAATGTCTGTGAGGGAGCGATACGCAACAGAATGAAGTTTTAGGTCCACTTTGATGTGTTTCTTTTTTTTTTAATTGAACTGATTAAAAAATATATAAATTATACCATTTGAAATTATTCAAAATCCAACTTTGATTCTTGAGGGCATCTAACCACTCCTATCTTATGGTGCTTTCCACCAGGCAGTCCGGCTCAGTTTGGCTTGGTACAGTATCATATGCAATTGCAGATGTTTCCACGGACAAATAAGGAGAAAAGATACCCAAAAGACTGATCCGGGCCATCTCACTTTCTGCACCTTTGAAGGGGTTCCGTGCTGACCCCAAAGGGTGGAGCTAAAACGCTGCAGTCTGTTGATTGGTCACAAGAATCATCACCTCCTGTGTGACAACAGCTAAAACCAAACTGCGCAATGTTTGTATGGCCTGTGGACTTAGAGTGAGCGACTTACACACTATTTTTGCTGTAAAAAATGTCAGCATGAAAATAATGCTTCATGGGGTCCCGGAGTGTTGGAAGTTCTGGTCTTTGTTTACAGTGATGCACGCTCCTTCAGAATGCTGCTTCGATGTCACGTAATTTTATAGTTGGCTCGACCCCCTGCTTTCAGCTCAACCCCCCTCCATTAAGTGAAGGTACTGCTGGCAGTGGATACACAATCAGTACTGAACTGCACTGAACCAGAACAGACCAAACACAAATACAAGTTGAAATCTAGTTGCCGCAATGTTAAAGTCACAGAGACGTATAATAGTTCTGCGGTTGACCACAGCTTTTTAATTTTGATAACAGTCATGCTTCAAAAAATATGAAAGTAACATTCACTTGTAAAGATCATCAAAAGAAAAAAAATGTGTTTATTTCATAAGCCTTTTATTCACCACAGAGCTTATTTTCAGAAATAATCTAAAAACCCATTAAAAAACTCCGTGGCTTTCTCAATGGGGAACCAGAGCGATGCTAACTTCCAGATTACGATAACAGGTCATCCCTGCACCGCTCTATTACTTTAGTGAGTACCACTTTGAAATAAATAGTTGAATTTCCTTTATTTCAGCTATGGCCTGCTCCAAAGAAAGATTTAAAAAATTATTTTTAAACTGTAAGAAAAAACGACACAACAGTTCAGTTCTTGAAGTGTATGTTGTGGCATTAGCAGGAAGAGGAGGCACAACACACACCAACGACCAGGGCCTCTTCTCTAACACCTCGTTATCTTGTGTGATTAAACACGACTTTAACGTAAACAAACATGGCGGACAACATCAGGAGGAATTAATGCTAGATGTGGCTTGCTTCTTATGATATCATAGGTGGTTATCATATGTCCATCTTCTCTCTTTATCAGTTTTTATTTATGATTTAAGAGTCATGCTGTATAGACAGTCATGTTTTACCACAAATAAACAAACTGGTCCTTCATTTCTGATGTCAGTCTAACTTTATGCTTCATCTTTTCTTTCACTGCCATGGCTATGTTTGCTGAGAGGATAAAATAACTCTTAGCACACCTCACACCACAGGCAAATCAGAAAAGACAATTCTTAGAACCACCAGATTATTGTGCTTTTATTGACTCTACAGCAGGTTTAAAACACTGAATCAAAAAGAGAATTAAAGCATCATGAGTTCTGACAACCTTAAACTGTGATTTGAGTTAAAATTGTACCTGTGATCAGATACTCCATCCCGTTTGTCTCCAGGGTGACTCCGCACACCGCAGAGGAAGGGGCTGTGTAGACGGCATCAATATCCTGGTGTGGACCTTTGAACATCTGATAAATCCAACAGAGACAAAAACATTCAGTATCACATCAGAATAATAATTCTATTGTTTCGACCAAATGATAGCTCTGTCCCACGAACCTTGATCTGTTTGATGTCATACTTGATCCGTTTGATGGGGTTTCCATAGATGTCGTTGCCAACGTCAACCTCCTCCACTCCGACCAACTTTGCCCTGATAACTGGAGACAAAAACAACCCACATTACCATTCATTGTTCTCAAACAAACAAAGCTTCAAACACTATTGTTACAGTAAAACTGAACTGGATCTGGGTCTGATAGAGACCCCGCCTGGGCTCGGCATGCTAGTGTTGGCTAAGACTCATTGCTGCGGCTTGGATCTAAGGAGTCTGCATGTGCCAGGTGCTGGGAAAGACAGAGGCACATGAGTGTTTCATCAGCTGCAATCAGAGGGAGGAATGTGCGCCGCCTGCTCCCAGGCTGCTGGGCCGACGCAGGAGGAAGCTAGTCAGCAGTCTTTTGAAAAGGCTGAACTAGAATGCTCCCCTCGCCCCCAGGCCTCTCTGCCGGCCTGCCTCTCTGTCTGGAAGAGAGGTGCTGACATGCAAATCAACCTCTCCTTCCCCTGACTTATTTTTCTCTCTCTCCTCTGAGCTCAGAAGTTGCAGCTTCCAGATTCAGAGGGGGAAAAATATACACTGGATCAAGCGGAAAAATATTATCAGAGCCACACAGATGAGGCTGTTAGCTGAACCGCTGAGTCCACAATAAAAGTTATGACTCATGTTCTTCACAAACAGTTTTTATCACGTGAATCTTAATGATCGAGTACAGCAAAGCATTGATTGTGCTCCAGTTTCTGCTAAAAACCTGTGGATAACAGGAAATATGCAAACTGTCGCAATTAATCCGCATTAACATGGCTGCTCCGGAGGGAAAGGAAGTTACAAGATCATATTAGAGAATCTTAAAGTGGAGGAAGCTAGCGACAAAGCTAATTATAACCAGATGTTCTCGGTGCTCTCATTTCCAAGGTGGCAGCTACCGACTGTAGACCTTCGCAAGCCTACCTCCTTCCCAAATAAGATCCAGCCTCTCTATTTGCTTTTTATTTGATGAAAGGTATGAAGCTGCAAGCCACATGTGCCCTAATTCGATGACAATACAGTCTAAGAGAACATCTCCTTTTAAGGATCTAAAGAGCAGACTCTTAAAAGGAAAAAACGGGGGGGAAAATAAGAGTGTGTGCACAGATGGAGCGGTTGCATTCTCCGTGCAGAAGATCAGAGGAAAAAACGGACTGTCAAACTGCAGAGGTAGCATTTATGTAGTGGTCTTCTGTCTGTGTACAGGGAGGAGACAAACATTTAGAGCTGTACAGTCACAAACATCAGGCTGACAAGGACAGGGAAGGACACAAAGTGGAAATCAAAGAGATCTGAAGTCAGGGAAATGTGCAAAATACAAAGTTTTGCAATCTAAATGCCTCAAAGGGCAGGACTGCAATCTCTGCCCAAACATCAAACAAGAAAATGAACCGATTCAAGATGATTTCTGTTTACAAAACCTCTCAGAAACTGAGTGAGAAGTGCTGAGAACAGACACTGTCCAACTTTTTGAGCTGCGCAGGGGATTAGTGGTAATCCCCTTTCCCTGAGTGAGCAGAATCACCCACAGAGCACGTCTCCTCTTACTTGTCTAAAGTAGGGCAGGTGAAAGTATGCATAGTATGTAAACATCACTGAAATGTAGGGCTTTAGGAATGATCTATACATTAATGAATGGTTGGTATAATCTCTGTAAACTGCATTTAACATGAAAAACTTTTTTTTCTCAGCATTGTTAGAACATTCATATTAAAGTTAGAACATTCATGAGGAATCATGAATCTCATCTAAGAACGCTCTTACTCCGACAACTAATCACACCGAAGTCTTGCAGTTTATCTGTTATAGCTTAATAACATGAAGTGTTCTAAGGCCTTAAAATCCCAATTTGTAAGAATTTGGTTGAATGCACTTTGGGACCTGTAGGGTGCACTACAAAACTCACTAAAGCCCCATTCACACTGCCATTTAAAGCCATAAAATAGAGACATAATACTGGAGGGAGTGAAGCAAGCAGACGCAGCAACAGTAACACTTTGAGTGTCTGCCTTTCTTTGTGTGTTACATTCTCTCTTGCACCTCAGAAGCCATTTGCACCGTAAAGTGTCCTCTCAGTACTATATGAATGTCTCACGGTGAGCTTCGGCGTGGTGCTTGTATATAAATGCACTGCAAAAAGGACTTTGGTTCTATTTCTAGCGGTACTTTGATCAATCAAAAGTCAATCATTACCTGCAAATATTGACAAAAATACACAATCAGAATCAACACCTGTGTTCACTTATACAATCATCCATTCATTATCTAAACTGCTTATCCCTGTCAGAGTGGCAGGGGGCTGGGGCCTTTCCCAGATAACTTCAGGGGTACACCCTGGACCTGTCACTAGATAATCATAGGGCTCACATAGAGACACAGACAATGATTCACTCATGCACACATCTATGGCAATTAAGAGCCCCCAGTTGACCTAACAAGCATGTTTTTGGTCTGTGGGAGGAAACTGGAGTACCTGCAGGAAACCCACATATGCACGGGGAGAACACAGCACAGAAAGGTCCTGTCCAACCATGGAGTGAATGTCACCTCCTAACTGCAATAAGTCACCAGCACTACCTGCTGCACCAATGTGTAGCACACCTGTAGGGTCAGTTCATATATGTGGCTTGCAGCTTGCAACACAAACTCGCTTGTCTGCTCCTGCTGCTCTGTCATATTCTCTAATAGAGTAGGGTAGAATATGATTAATGCTGAATCCCCAGAGCTCTGTTTTTATCCATTAGTTAAAATATTTTTATTGACTGGGAAAGTCTGTGACAACTGGTTATGATGGATTAAAGGGCCAGTCAGTAACATTTTAAAGTGTTTGTGTTGTGTTGTGTTTTGTGTTTTCAATAAAAGGAAAGTAAGATTTTAGCAGGGAACTTCAATAAAGACAGCTGTTTGCGCTACGTTTTTCTAGTGAAATGATTGAATCAGTTTCCTTATGTAATCCAGTTGACGTTCTAAGACATATTGCCTTACATTTTTTAAACTATGTGCATGGTTTGACCACATTGATGGTCTTGATATTCTTTTCAATCTGTTAATAACTTCATTTTCAACTCCCATCATTGTGTACATACAATTAATGGTCGACATCACTAATTCTAACTCTAGGATACTTGCTGCAATGACTTCTTCTGAGGTTTTTAGTCATTAGAATAGCCATGCAGCCCAGTTGTTATAACTAAACACAGAACATAACTAGAATTGATATCAGAAAATTTGTTTCCCAATTAAATTACAGTTCCAATGTTTTGTTATCATAAAAACCTATGTTATGTCAGGGTTTCCTAATGAGCATTTACTTCAGTCACAACACATGAATGATATGACTGTCCTCAACTTGTCTATGTATACTGTATTCATCCACAACAACAACAAGAAAGATAAATTAATAAATTGATTCTACGAAAATACAACTTGTGTCTGATGCCAATACGATCTTGAGGTGTATTTTTAGGCTTTAAACCTGTGAGACTTGCTGTAGGATTAAAAAGGAAAGAATCAACGTTAAGAGTAAAAAGGATTAAGTTATTCACTCATACGCAAACCTGGAGCATAACTTAGGTTAGATACCTTTCTGCACCTGATAAAGTTGCTGAACATTAGACACCCATGACACTAATAATCATTATTATTATGACCTAATGTTATGTCAAAATTTGTTCTTATTAATACATACACTCTATCCTCAGATTTTTACTTTTTTGTCCGGCTTCTTGCTTGATCGCACTTTTCTTTTTCTCTTCTTGTGGCTTCATCTGTCACCATCCATCCCATCTCTTAGCCTCAGCAATTTTTATCAAAACGTACCAAGACCTACTAACTGACTTCTTTTTTAGCAGAAGACAGGGGTGAGAACCAGTGCCATAAAGCTGTAGGTCTACATACTCTTAGCAAAAGAACTGCAAAAGTTAAGTTTCAGGCCCTGTAGCTATGTGAGGAAATGGGGTAGATGCTTTTCCCCTTTTGAATACTATTGAACTATTAGATTGACTTTGAAAGTATTACTTTAATGTGGAAGTTACATATTGTTGCTCCAGATCAGTGGAAGGAGTGGCGAAAAGTCCAAGTGTGCCTTGAACATTTATACAACAATAAGTTATAACTGCAACAATAGAACAACTTTTGACTGAGCTACTAATTTTATCTATTAGTACTAAATATATGTCAAGATACAGCTACAGTTACTTTAAAATCTTATCAAACCTCCAAGGGGACACTATCTAAACAGAACTGATGGGTTTGAGGAATTATTAATTTTTTTTATGTATCCCAATTATTAGTTCCTCTCTTTTTAACTTAAATGTGTGTTGCTTAATTTATACAATTTCATTAAAGTAAAAAACATGAGTAACGTAATTGTTTGTCAAATTTGATGATCTATTAGTAGATGATTTTAAACATGTACTGACTAATTGGATACTGCAATATTTAACAGAGGATTTATCAGGCTATTTTTTCATTGATGTAAACATGGTCTACCTTGAGATTCTGGCTTGATTTTAGGTGCATCTTGGGCAAAAATGGTAAAAAAAACCGGGGCTCTAAAGTCACAGGACCTGTAAATGTTCATCAGATGATGTGACCTTGTTTTATCAAAAACTTGTCCTAAAAAACGTGGAATAAGGAGACCAGTGTAATTTTCTAGTTACTAAAACCATAAACACATTGTTTTGTACACAGTGTCGTGGTGATGAGAGAGCTTTCAAAAACAAAGGGAAAAAGAGAAGAGAGCAAACGCATGTCATAGAATTGCAGAGCCTGTGCATGCATTTTCCTCTAAGAAGCCACAAAGTGGTCAGGCAATCTAACCTAAATAATTCAAGCTGAATCTCTTTGGATCGACTCTGTGGAAACACAGATTTATTTCACTGCTTATGAAAAACATGTTGTAGAATTCTTCCAATAGCATGTATAGTTCAGTGAATAATTATGACAATAATTTGTCCATCTTTCACAACTGTATGACATTTGTCTGTTCTGTCTGTTCTTTATTTGTCACCTAAACATTTGGATGCTGGTATAAATGTTGCATTCTGTATTTTAATTATGTTTCTTTACAGGATCATTGGACATAAATAGTCAATGAAAATGCTGCACAGCCTGATAATCAGACAGCCTTTAGCAGAGAGTACACAAATTCACTCTGGTTTTCATGTCACAGTTTTCTGTTGGCTCCAGACACGCTCACAAACTCAGTCTGTGTACCTTAAGTAATACTTTCACTTCAGTAAACTGTCTGACAGTAAGTAGGGGTTCCTGAAGGCAACGTCCTGCTTGTGCAGCAACAGCTTCAAAGTGCAAAACATTTCTTTTTAGAAATGAATGCTGTGTTTTACCTAAATACATTACATAAAATATAACAGAAAACTAAATAGCCTGCAGAATACAGAGTAAAACAAAAAACAAATAAACTGAAGAAAAAGCTCACATGGTGCATTGCAGAGCTGCCAACCGTAAATAGTGACCATCGTTTTCAATGTAGCGTATCATTATTTAGCAAAGTCAGCCACCCAGTCATTTTCTGTGCAGCAGCCAGCAAATTAGCACGGCTGTAACATGAAATTAACATGATTCTACAACAAAGAGCTGCATAAACTTTAACATTTTTACTATTCTTAAAGAGTTTTTTTTTTTCATTAAAAATGTTATTTTTCTTAACATGCAGGGCTACGAGTCTCTTGGGCCAGGACTGGCTGATATTGTTAGTAATATAAGTTGTTTGGCTTTGCAGGGAGGGTCTCTCCATGGTGCTGAAGCAGACAGCATGAGGTGTGTGGGTGTTTGGGGATGCTACTTAGACCATCCCTACACTACTTAAACTTTCAACATGAAGTTGAAGGCCTGTCTCCTCAGTTTTCAAGTCTGCATCAACTGTGTAAATCAGGATACCTGTACAAGTCACAATGATATATAAGCCACAGTCAGCTTTTGAGAGTCACAGGGAAAAAGATAGGGGTGCACGATATTGGATTTCTGCTGATATTCATGAACTCATTATCACAAATATTGATACTGTAATTTTATCAAGAGCAAAAATCCTCCGCTTTGTTAAAACTGACCAACTCCCATCATGGTGACAGTCTATTTGTGTTAGATGTGAAGCATGAAAAACATTTGATCATTAAATAAATGATATTTGATCTTTCAAAATATTAAGTAATGATGAGGTAAACCATTATGGTAAGTTTGTACAGTACGTCAACATTTAAGACAAAAATGTGATCTTTATTGAAATTTCTACAGCCAAAATATCAGCTGTAAATACTGGCAAAAAAAGTCATATTTCCCAAACCGCTAATCACCTTTTGAGGCACTTATCTGCTGACACCAATATTGTTCTGATTATATCGTTCATAATCCACAGTGTGCACAAACCTCTGCTAAGGCATTTCGGACAATTACTGCACTAACAATGTTAACAAATTCTTTAAAAAAAATCTAGATTTGGATCTCCACTAAAATACCATCACTTCTTCCTTGTGTTTTTACAAACATACCGAGAGAATTTCACCAAAAGCTGCTAAGTGCTTTTTGAGCTATCTTGCTCACAGTCGCACAAAAACATACAGACTACCACCGGTAAAACATAACTTCCTTCATAGAGGTTACTAGATTCAAGGATGTATTCATTTATGTTTCAGTTTATTCAATTAAATTGCATGCATTCAGTTCTGATCTTGAGATGTACAGTCTGAATCAATTTTTTAAATCAATTTACACTAAATGTTAGGCCTTGTTTCTTGCTTCTCATACTTTGAAATAAGATGTTTATCTGGACTTGTTAGATGACTATGACTTAAAATAAGCAGAATAAGGTATTCCTTTTACTATAAGTCAGACTATTACACATGCCTAAATTAGACTTTTTGCAGTGCTGCATTTAAGATAATTTCTTAACTCTCACAAAGTGTCTACATCAGCTTCCTGTCTGCCATTGCCGTGTTGTAACTTTCGACAATCTCAAAGAAACGGTTTAACAGGAACTGCTGAAAAGTCACTTTTTCCCCTTACAGTAAACTCCCCAGCAGGATAATGTGGTTTCCTCAGCCTCAGTGGTGGAATCAGATGGTAAAGAGAAACCTTTGAATAAGTCAGCTTCTGTGTACATACCACACACGCGGAGCCAGCCTCAGCAAAGACAGATTTAAATAACTGCACAGGCCGCTCACTGTTGGATTTTCGTTAGCTGGAGGCCTGACGGTGATGGCAGCAACAGGCAGGGTTTTGTAAAAGGTAAAGTAAGACGGAAACTACTCCGATTGAACTTGAAAAACAGACACTTCAACTGCAATCTAGAAGAGATAAAAGAATAAGTCACAAGTATCTTAAACTTCTATAACACTTACGAAACCAACTGAAATCTTTATATTCTTGAACAAGTTGTTGTCAACTTCTTATCTTCATTTGGAAATCGCGGTATGCTATTGGGATTACAGGTAAGATTTTATCCCAAGCCCAGGGGATCTGGCCCCCTAACTTGGGTCAGGTCGAGCCTGCTTTTCTGGGGTTTTGTTAGACTGAGAGAGAATGAGCTCAGAACATTATCAAGGATACTTCATACCGCGGACAAACTCTGTTGAAACTGTCAGGTAGATGATACAGAAAAATCAAAACAAGGACCTACAGATTTAAGTACAGTTTTCATCCAATGGCAGTCACCGCACTTAACACTGCTAAAATCATCATCTGATGGGCAACATATGCTTTTAAGGGATCGGTGCAATAAGGAGAGAATGCATGCTTGTGTGCATGGACATAGCTCCTGCTTGTTTATTTATTTATTTTAGCTGTTTTATTTGATATGATCTTTACATATTTATATGAATGATGCACTGATTGGATGGTACTTCAATTTTATTGTACTTGTTACAATGATAATATAGATATTCTGATTCTGATAATCATAAGTAACATATGTATTTACCATGCAATCCTTTCAAATATCATTATTATTATTATTATTATTTGTCCCTAAGGCCATCTGATTGTACAACTCCTCAGGCCGGGGGAGGAGGAGTAACAGGAAGACAGAAGAAGGGAAGAAGCAGTAGCCAGTCATCAGCCATATTTTTATTTATATTTATTTATATTTTTTATTAATATCTGCAAATTGTTTCACTTGTTTTTTTACTGTTGATATGCTGTATTCTTTTTTACCTGTTTACTGCTATAAACGCTGCTGGAATCTTAATTTCCCTGAAGGAGTCTTCCCAAGGGATTAATAAAGTTCTATCTAATCTAATCTAACCGAATTGAATCTTAACCATAATATAAACAGTACACATAGTAAAGTTTCAACAAATAAGTTTTTGGCGCCCTCAAACACACCCATTACATCTTCCTTTGACTCCTCTCAGCTTAGTGCATCACCTGAGCAGCAGCTAATCACACAGCACATAGATTACCATGAAATTTGAGCTTGAGGATGCAAAAAAAAAAATTCCTCTCTAGAGAAATAACACTGTTCCAGTGTGGAGGAGAATCAGTGATATGGAGCAACTTCAGCTTGATTTGCTCTATAACATATGCCTCGGCTGCTCATTTGGGTCCCTACCGTATGGTTTTCTGCCATTAAACAGCTCAGAAATTGCACTTACAAGCCTTAACCAATGAATTATTATCACATAAAATTTAATCTATGGATGGGTTTCCAAGCTAGTTAGATTACTCAGTCAGATAACTAAATAAGCAGTAACACATCACAATTTGGTTAAACTATTTCTTTTTACTTTTTTAGAAAATCAATAAAGCCCTGCAATGGAAAAAAGACTTCAGCATTCTAGCACGATCCCAGTCAGCTAACCATTTCAGATGCTTTTTATACTCCAGGCCACAAGTTTACACCATACTACATTAATCCACTGCTTGTTGAGGTCTGCATGTTAGTTGTCCATCAGTTTTATCTCATCATATTTATGCCCTCTCATCCCATCCACACCACTGATGCAGTGGGAGCCATTGGGGACATAGGATACTTGGACACTGAAACCCTGTGCTGCTGTGGTACAAACACATAGGATACATAAGCATACAATCAATGCACAATGGAGTCAAACACCAATTCTTCACTGGTACCTACATACAAAGACAAGGACAGCAGTCCAAAAAACCATTCTAACAGCACTTTAACTGCCATGAAACTTAATCCTAAATGCTATGATTGTCTACATTGCAAGAGAACACTCACCGGGCACTTAAATAGGTACACCTTGCAAGAACCCTTGCAAGGACCCACTTTTGCCCTCAGAACTACCTTAATCCTTTTTGTCGAAGATTCAGCAAGATGCTGGAAAAACTGCTCAGAGATTTTGGTTCATACTGACACCACTGCATCACAGTTGCTGTAGATTTGTCGACTGCACATCTAAAGAGAATCTCTTGTCCCACCACATCCCAAGATGCTCTATAGGATTGAGATCTGGGTATTTTGGAGGCCACTGGAGGACAGTGAACTCATTGTTTTGGTCGAGATCCAGTTTGAGATGATTCGAGCTTTGTGACTTAGCTTGATATCCGCACTGGAGGTAGTCATCAGAAGATGGGTACACTGTGGCCATAAACAGATGGACATGGTCAACAACAATACTCAAGTCGGCTCTGTTGTTTAAAAGACACTCAGTTAGCACTGAGGGTCCCAAAGTGTGTCGAGAAAAAAAAAACCCACATCATCACCAAATTCTGATTCTACCGTCTTAATGCTGCAGCAGAAATTGAGACTCATCAGACCAGGCAACACTTTTACAGTCTTTTATTTTTCAGCTGGCGAAGCTAGCCTCAATCTCCTGTTCTTAGCTGACAGGAGTGGTCCTTTAATGCTGTAGTCCATCTGCTTCAAAAACTGACATGCTGTTTGTTCAGAAATGATCTCCCTCCCACCTTGGTTGTAACAGGTGGTTATTTGAGTTACTTTTGCCTTTTTATCATCTCCTTCCACCCCAGACATTCTCCTCTGACCTTTCGCATCAACATAGAATTTTTTGGACCATTCTTTGCAAACCATAAAGATGGTTTTGTGTGAAAAATCCCTGTTGATTAGCTTCAGTTTCCAAAATACTCATACCAGCCTATCTGGCACCAGTAACCATGCCATGTTCACTCAAATCACCTCTCTGCCCCTTCTGATGCTCAGTTTGAACAAGTTGTATTCACTATGTCTACATGGTTGAATGCATTGGGCTTCTGCCACGTGATTGGTTGGTTAGCTATTTGTGTTCAACAAGTAGTTGAATGGTTGTACCTAATAAAGTGGCCAATAAGGGTGTATAAACAGTTTTTCTGTACTGAGACAATGCAAAAGCAATGAATCTACTTAGTTTGTTGGAGTTTGCAATTGTTTGCAGCCTTTCCTAGGCACCTGTATTATGAAATAAACGTCATTTTTTATCCCTTCAAAACTTTACATGTTTATTGAGGTAACAAAGTACGCCTTTGTATGGAAAATGTTGTCATTTGTAGACAGTGCACAGTTACCCTCTCTACTGCTGCATTAAGGACAGAACTGATTACTTTTGCAGCTTTACTTGGCCCACAGTTTGGTCACATAGAGGATGAGTTGCAAATACCACAGCTATTCTGTTTTTAGTCTTTCTGCACTCTGCAAAAAATTGTAATAGAGGGATGGAAAGAAACTCTGCATCTGGCAATTCTGTGGCAAAAACCCTGACCAAGTCCTGAAATGGAGAAAAAACTAAGAATGCCCAATAAACTGGAATAATAAGTGTTATAAGAGGGTTACAGCAGTTTAATAACTGTAAATGAGGGTTTTCTAATCTCTGCTGATACGTATAGTAAATAGAGCTGTGGTCTATAGTGCGACTTTCCTTATAAAGTAAAGAAATCTTAAGTTTTGGTTGAGGTGCATTTTATTGTCAAATATCAAAATGTCTCGAGAACATCACTGGAGATGAGTTCAGAAGTATCTGTAAATGTTCGGATCTGGCATTTTGGGAGCCTGAAAATGCACATTTTTTTAAACGGGTCCCAGAGTGAATCTATCTCAACTTTGCCCTTTAATTTTCATGTATACAACGAATACGCACATTTTCAGAGCTACTGAGCTTGTTATAGATTTGACAGCAAAATCTTTTGCTTCTCTACAACCACCGGGAGCAACAAGTTGACGTGGAGAACACTTCAGTGCCAGAGTTTATTTACTTTAAACATGTTTTATGAGCATGCTCCATGTCTTCTTCTATGGTTTTGCTGTATGCCTGCAGCAGCGTTACAACACCATTTACAGGCCTGACAGATATCCTACAGTTGTTTTGTTTTTATGTGGACAGACACATTTCTTGAAACAATGCAGCGTCTACAGAAAACATTTTAAAAACAAATCATTTCTGTCTCCATGTGCTCAGGGCCTCAGTTTATGCTGCTTTTGTATGTTTGATTATTGGCCATAAAGTCATACTCATCCAATACAGACTTAAAACTAACTACCTGGGTGTAAAAACATGGTATGCACTCTGATTGATGGAGTCAGTGCTGTTTACCTACTTCCTGGGAATTGTAATGCTCTTTATGTGAGACAAAGGTTTAAAAAGAAAAAATTTAGCATAAATGGATTGAGGAAGACACATGTGATTATGTTTTTCACATTGTTTTGACAAAAACATGGGTTATTAATGACTTTGGGTAAACAAACTACACTACCCACAATCCTAGAGTGTCACAGTAATGTCTCTGTTTGATCAAAACAGCAGTTTTCTGTGAATTTTGGCTATTGCTTAACCCTTTGAGTGGCATTGTAACCGTGCGGATGACTTTTTGCCGCCTTACCACAGTATTTAATTTTTTTTGTTTTTCCATATTCACCTCTCTGAATAGTGTTTGTAACACCAATATGTATCCACTGGCTGGCGCTGCTGTACATGAATATAACTGCTTGAACACTAGAAAAAATTGGAAGTGAATCGTTGCTGCATAGCTCCTCAGAAATCTAACAGTAAGGCATACGTCAGAGTAAGAAAATATCTTTTCACATATCTCCAGATCTTCTAACAATCATAATTTAGTTAAAGGAAATAAGTTTGATGATAAAAATTTATCTATGATTTCTCAGAAAACTGGGTCAACTGCTAAATGTCTAAATTTTGCACTCTGTAATGTTTTTATGCAGAAAAAAAAAAAAAAAAAACCTTAGTAGCCAAGCCAACCTGTTGGTTGACCAACATATCCGCTTCCCAATTGGGTAATTTGAAAAATAAAACCTTAAATGTTGCTAAATGAAGAGGAAGGAAAACAATTTTACCAACAAATAAATTGTTGCAAATGTATTTCTTAGTTTGGAAGTCAAAGGGTTAAGATAACAGATATGAAAAAAGATGATGGGCACTGCACGTCATCTTCCTCCAGAGATCTACCAATAGTAACAATCAACTGCAGTAGCCCGGTTTCAACCTGTAGGGAAGCAGTCAACACTTATATCCTATCCAACATGTAGCCTTTTAATACATTAGAGAGATATTTCAAAAGTTTATCAATAATCACACAGAAAATATATCTTAATTCTGCTTGAATGGGATTTTTATCCAAATAATGTTTTGGTAGCCTTGCAGTGCAACTGGATTCACTTGATTTAAAAGCCTTATTTCCACCGAGTGGTCTGATTTAGTTCAGTATATTTCAGTTTGGTTCAGAAATCTGATCTTATTTGCATCTCTACTGTCAGCTGTACCTCCACTTGAGGGCGGGGATGTGAGGGAGGAGAGGGTCATACATAAATGTGTGACGTCATAGCAGCGCGACACAGTGCAGTGGTCTGAAGTAGAGCGCAACAGTAAACAGAGAGCAACAATGGAGGACCTTCAGCACTGGTGGAGTCTATGGAGCGTTGTTTTCACAGCAGTGAACAAACTACTCTAAATCCACGGATAATTTGAACATACCAAGGTTTGTACGGTCGTTGTAGCTGCTGTCCCATAAGAATTGATGATTTTTGTGACCAATCAACAGACTGCAGCGCTTATAGATCCACCCTTTGGAGTCCGTTTGGTCCATCTTGCAACACCTTAAGTTGGAACGATTGAGCTTTGTCTATGAAGGTACTGACTAATCAGCTAGAAGTGACTGTTAACAGTGGCTGTGTGCATACTCTATGTGTATAATATTCTATCCACTGGGCTGTGGCTTAAATGGACAAGTAAAAAATATCCTGTAGATACAGTCTTACAAACTGTCAGTCTAGCAGCTCAGGTTGTAATTTTGTTGCTTTGTTGCTCTTTATAGTGGACCATTAAGCTTGAGGAGTTCATACACAGATATATTCTGGGCTTTTTCGCCTTTTTTGACAGTGAAGAGACAGTGGATTGACTTGGAAAGAGGGGCAGATAGTAGGGAAATACACCACAAACAAGCCTCATGTGACAAAGAACCTCTATATTTGGCAAGTGCATGGTTGCAACCCACTCCACCATACTGTCACTGTATTTACCATCATTTCTGGGTCATGTGAAGGTTTTTTTTTTACTTTAAAATGGGGGGGATACCTTAAAAGTAGTCGGAGTGCACAATATTATTCATAACAGCAGATATGAACCTTTTTGCAAATAATTAAATCCGATAATTTGGCCATATAAACTGGCCAAAAACATCACATATATTGACTGTAATGTACAATGTACCATAATTGTTAGCCGTTAAGAGTTCCTTTAATAAACCAACTAAAATGCCAGTATACAAAAATCAGCCATAAATCATTATGTATTAATTTTTTTCACTTTAAACGGTCAATGATTCAATGGCAATATTTTGAACTACTTCAGCCTGAAATATACATATCATAACAGAATTACATTATGGGGGGTTTAACCCTTGAAATACCAGTATGTTTTCACAACCAAGCTGTATTTTATTTCCAAAAATACATTCCAAGAAGTATTTGATTATAATTATTTTGGGCCTAGAGATGGGTCAGTGAATGGCAGCAAAATTGATTTTGATGCATTGTTGTTGTTTTTTGTGTAAGATTGAAATACTTACACTTGTGGCCCGAGGGACAAAAAAATACCAGCCTACTAGAATTAAATGTGGGATAAAAATGAGCATTATCAGTGGTTTTCAGTTTGGCATTTTTAGCCGGAACAAGTGTGTCAGTTCTTCTGTAGCTAAGGCATTTTAGGCTAATTTAAAGGAACTGAGATGACAATTCTAAAAATCTTTAAAAATTATTTTCTTCTGTCAATTTTGAGCTTAATTCATTTGACAAAGCCAAAATAACTTGAAAATAAAAAACTGAATGGCACAAAACTTCCCTAAGATCTCTACAGGGTTAACTTCACCATCACTCAATGTCCACAAAAGTATCATATAGAATTAAATGTTGTTTTTCTTCTTTCAAATCTGTTTCTAACACATATGGACTGTAAACATTAAAGAAACTGATCAATTTTAGTTAAGATTAGACTGTGCCCGTGACACAACATATCTGTGTCAATATCAGTATTGGCATTAATGAGTTTAGAAATATTGGTATACCAGATATCAGCAAAAATCCAGGACTGTGCATCCTTATAAATCAGAAATGGAGTTTTGTCTGAAAAAAAAATCTGGGATTTTCTTATTGGGCTGTATTGCCCAGCCCTAAATGACAGTCAGTTTACTTCCAAAAAAGGCTGAAGTGCCAGAGCTGCATTTTCAACATTTAGACAAAGAGAAATTGACATGTTGTTAGGAAAGAAAGGTGAGGGAGGGGACGTGGAAAGAAAGCAGTGAGAGACAGAAAATTCCATCCTCCTCCCCCAGTAATTGTAAACACAAGAGGAGTCCAAGTTTGCTCAGTTTTCCTCCTCACAGAAGAGAACACTCTCTGTCTGGGCTGAATAAAACGACCCCAGTGTCACAAAATGGAGCAAATAAAGACCACATGTTGATATTTTGTATGTTCAGTGTACTTACCGACGTCTGAGTTGCAAAACGCCTGCTGAGGATGCACCGGGGAGCAGCTGCAGGCTTCTGCTATTTCTTCCACCCGCCAGAGGAAAAGTATGGCCAGGGTGACAAAATTCGTCGTCCAGCTCATCTTGGAAAAATACGACGTTGAATCAAAGAAGGGAACTAAGGAAAGAAGTTTAGACGTCCTGGAAACCTACAATTAATGGACCTCGGACTGTTCCAAATGAACTACGACGCTCCACTTTTCAATAAGAGAGAAGCACAAGTCATAAAAGTGAGTTCATTCCTCTTCAAGTTCTCGCTCTGGCTCCTGTATGTCACTTTTCCGCTACTGTGGGGGATCAGGCGCTCTTTATTAGCGCAAGCCCCGCCCCCCGCTGTGCTCTCAGCCAATGAAGGAGCAGCAACAACCCTGCGGAGGTCAGGGGCTCCCGAAGTTTTCACATCCAGCCCACGGACCCCGTCACTTTCTGTCACTGTTAGCCTGCAGGCAGAGGTGGGCGATTGTGTCAAACATTGCGTGACACATGCTGTATCTGTCAACTCACTCCAGATAGCCCACGCAAACGTTTTTTTTTTTTTTTTCCTGTAAGGCAATATCCTTCACTGGGCACCTTACCTTTTGACCTTTACTAATTTTGACCACAGTTGAACCAAAATCTACCAAATTTAACTGAAAAGTAGCTATAAAGTGCAAGCCTTCACCCTTGAAAATGATGTTGAATAATAAATAGAAATTAATGTGTGTCACAGGGTTAAGAGTTTCACATTTTACTTTTTCTTTTCAACAAGTTCACACCACTTTTAGACAAACCCTAAACACATTTTGCCAAAACATCCTCTCAGATTTTGGTTTTTGACACACCTATAAACCCCTCTGTTTCAGCCCCTATCAAAGCAGGCTGTTTAAGTTAAAAAAAAAAAAAAAAAAAAAAGCTCATATTTTACTTTAAATCAGGTTAATTTATCTATTTTTTAATTGGTTTCAAACCGTGTTGGTCCAAGGCACACCATATTACTATCTATGCAATATCTCAAAAGTCTGTACATGTTTACATGGGATGGCTATTAAACCAACACTACACAGTTTTTCCATCCTAATATAATACTTCTAGAATCATTGTGATGGTACATCACCTTACAACAGGTTGAATGACACCTCTGTCATGGTCTGAGGGGGTCTGTATCGCCTTCACTGGCACAGTGTAACTTTGATGTGGATGGTATGAACACTTCAACACTAAAACACTACAAATTTTTACTGCTCTGACTGCTTTACGGCATATGTCACTTCCCCCTCAAGGTGAAAGCTAAACGTTGAGAAAAGGAGAATATAAAGCAGTTTATGAATTTTTAAAACAGATTTAATGAACAGAATTTAGTTTAAAGAAAATATGCTCTTATTTTCCTAATGGAAATGGGGACCTCTGGCTCACACTCCTGCATAGTAGGTGGCGGTAATGCTCCTCTGACGTTGGATGCCACCCGCCGTTAAACAAGAAGAAGAAGAAGAAAGCTAAGCGTAGAGTTGTTATCATAGCGGAAGCAGCGAAAAACCAGAAGAAAAGAAATGTTTTATCAGAGGAGACAGTAAAAAAAGAAAGCGGGAGAGTAACAAGCTAAATGCCTGGACAGGGATCAACACTGGCCCGGCGTTCACTCGCTTGCATGAACTGAAAGACGAGGAGGGATGTCTGACAGATGCTGATTTTGTCCTGTTATTGTTGGACTTGTAAGTACATGATGATTTATTCGAAAAGAAACATGATCAGACTGTACCTTATCAGTCCACATGGTTTATTTGTATCTTGGGAGCCCGTCGGCTCGCTTCTCCTCCCTCTGTATGTCAACAACCACATGTTGGTGTACGACAGTGCAGTTAGAGGACCCTAGAGAGCTGAAAGCCAGAATCCTACTTAGTGCTGCTTTAAATGAGACCATGCTTATGAAGATAGAACTACATGGTTCAAAGTCACAATGAGCGTTATGTCTTAAAGGTTGGGTATTCACTCACAACCTCTGTTGAATCTACAATAAATGACGTCATTAGTTTACTGCTAGCTACCGACTTAAATGCACCTATTTTTGCTAAGGCGTCGGAAATGTATTAACTTTAATTTTTGGGTGAAATTGAAAAACAAAAACTATCAAACCTTTTGGTTCATTAACTGAGATGTATGGGCAACACTGCACTGGGAGGACATGCATGTACGAGAAGCCCTAAAGAATGATCGTAGGACCTGTTTGCATGTGCTTGTGTTTTTCAGCCTGTTTGTTTAGCATGTTTCAACAACAGAGTGTAAAGAATTTAATTTCCTCATGAGGGATGAATAAAGGATATCTTTCTTTTTCTTTCTTTTTGAATTAAGATGATTGCAATAGGCAGTGAAGGGACATTACTATTAGTCTACAGCATTGTTCATCAACTGGACGGCCCAGTGCCACATTAGGCCCTCCACAGCTTCCTCCCTGGCCTCCACATTTATCAATAATTTTGGGCAAAACTAGAAGGACTAAATATGTTGTGGTCTAAGGCTATTTCTTTTTATTGTTAAGTCCCTCTAGTGATTAAAGCATCCTTAAAACAACTGAAGTTGAAATAATCTGACGTGAATGACTTCATGTTTGGTCTGTTTTACAGAATCCACATACCACCATTTTTAGTGATTATTACGTCAAGAGTACATGTAAAACATTGTCAAGACTTGTGACATGCTAAATAAGTAGTCAGAATATGTCAGTATTCCCTCATGTTGCTGGCAACAGCATGGTGATAGGGACTGATCTCACTTTTAAAGGCTAAAAACGACCTGTTTTTGTGAGACAATATAAAGATTTAAACAATAATATCATTATTACACCAAAATAGCTGTAATTTTTTCTATAGATTTCAAAATCTTGCCCCACAGCATTTATTGAGAGGTAACTGGCCCTTGTAAATGTAATTGATGTACTTTTTTTTGTAAAAACAACAGTGTATTTCTGCTTTCTGTACACTGAAATCTTTTCCCAATGTTTGAAACAATGTGAAAAAAATTTGGTCAATTTTGAATTCACATTGTAGAGAAATGACTAAAAGGTTATTTGCCTTACAGCAAAACTGGATAAAGGGAAATACATGAATATAAGTAACTTGGGTTTCCTGACCCACCATTGAAAAGTACACCATCTGACATAGATTCAGTTAGCTACTTGCTAATATATGTTCACAAAGTCACCAGGAAGAAGATTCATAGTAACTGCCTGAAAAAGAGTCATATCTCCTTAGTGGAAAACGCTAAGTCCCCAGTCAATAAACTTACTCCTCCATTATGTTTGTGCATTTAAAAAAGAACAGAAACCTTTTATTGATTGCCTAAATGTGCTGTAATAATGACTATACGTGCAAGTAAACAGACTGAATTTGTGATTACTTACCTAGTCTCTTTAATACCGATTTTTAGTTTATTTGATCTATTTTTGCATTTTATTTGCTTTGATATAGAGTTAATATTGTTTGTGCTGGATTGATAGTAAAGGAAAAATAATTAGTCATCAGCTCTGTGTTGCTATGTTTTTTTATTTCCTTTGTGTGTTTGCATATGTGCGCACAAGGGAAATTACAAAAATCTGCCCTCGTGGTAAAAGGAGAGGTCAACTTGTCATCAAGGTCACCAACGTCAATATGAGTCATCCTGTGGAAGCCAGGGTAATCCTCAATGAACAAAAATTATGTTTTTGATATTTCAGTAATTTTGTTTTTTTAACAGGCAAGACCATTTTGCTTAGGTATGACTTGGAGTGATACAAATCTTCACACAGGTCAGTAAAAGAGCATGTAAATGTAATATTTGAAATGTCTGGTAAATCCTTACAAAGAATTTTGACCTGAAGTTGTAATGGGGAAGTGTCTGTCTGACCTCCAGATGGCCTCCTTCCCTACGTCCTTTCTTCTTATGAAGTAACTGTTACTTCTCTAAACTTTCAGCTTGTTACAAAATCTGTGTGACTACAACTTCTCTGACTTACAAAACATTCAGACTGTTTGATTTTGTTTTTGTTCATCTTTTATGTGTTTCCTCAAATGATTTAAGATAACACTGTAACCTCCAACTTCAACCTCCAGATATTTTCTGTGTTCTGCAAATAGCTAGTAATGTGTTTATTCCTGCTCGAGCAGATGCATTAAGTACACTTCCCAGTCAGTTCTTGTTGCTCTTGTGTTTTTAAAAAAAAGACACTATTAAGATCCTGGGACCTGATTTTTTGTTCACACTCATTTATTATGTCTACTAACTAACAAGGGATGGTAGGACCTGACAAAATTAAAACCTATGCTTTGTCTTTGAACAGGAAGTGATCTTACATGAGAATCTCTGTGTAGGTTCTCAAGGCCCGTTTATAAGACGTCACCAGAAACAGACAGGTTTTTCCTTTGAGTTTTCAAGTGTGCTGCGTTCACATGGAGACGTTGTGATAAAGATGCACATTCATGTTTATTTCTCAAACAGTGGCGAGTGGACCCACAAAGGCGCAGGAGTTTTTTGTCTGGACAGCAAATCCACATTTTGTTGGAGAAGCCATAACAAACCTATCACATTAAGCAGCACATATGTTGCTTGGTAGTCGGCCATAGCTGTTGTTATTCCTAGGTGCACACGCAACCTTTATATGAAAGAGTGCTATGCATGTGCCACGCGTCCCTGTTCTTCCTGACAAGAGTGATTCCTGTTTCCATTATGGACCCTGGTTTCAAAAGTTTCAAAAATTCAGGCACTTTGGGCACCATTCTCATGTAAACGGAAGGCGCAAATGCAACAAAAACTCCTCTTTTCAGACATTTTTCTTGCTAATGCAGTGCCACCTGAGGGATCAAAGGTCACAGATGTTCAATGTTAGTTTTCAGCCTTGCTGTTTTTGTGCAGCATTCTCTGAATTCTCTGAGTATATGATATTCCCTGAATCTTTTGATGATGTTATGGACTGTAGATGATGAAATCCCTACATTCCTTGCAATTGTACATTGAAAAATATTAAGCTTTATGACTATTTGCTCACGAAGTTATTCACAAAGTGGTGAACCTTGCCCCATTCTTGCCTGTGGACAGCGAAGCCTTTTGGGGATGTTTCTTTTATACCCAATCATGGCACTCACCTGTTTCCACCTGTGGAATATAACAAACAGTTGTTTACTGAGCGCTCTCACCTTTCCAGTCTTTTGTTGTCTCTGTCCTTTCTTGGACTGCTTTGCTGGCATCAAATTCAGAATGAGTAAATATTTGCAAAAAACAATGAAGTTGATCAGTTTAAACATAATATATCTTGCCTTCATAGTGTATTCTATTGATTATAGGTTGAAAGAATTAGAAAATCATTGTGTTCTGTTTCTATTTACGTTTTACACAATGTCCCAACTTCATTAGAATTGAGTTTTGTTATTTATACATATTTTTGAAAGGGAACCCTACTAGCCTTCTGTTGTGATTTGCTCATGTGAACAACTTATTAGTAGCTCAGACTTTGGGGGCAGTTCCTCTGAAATGTCTTAAATTTTTTTTAGAGCCAGAGATTACTACAGCTTTAAACATTTATGGTAAGGATAAGTCAGCGATGTGGAAATACTTAGGTGAGTGCTGCTGAGTAACTCTTAGGTCACACTGAGCAATAATTGGAGGTTTTTATCCAGTGAAAGTTTTTATACACAAGCAGTCAGTTCAGGAAAAACACAGACTGGGAAAGGTGAAAATACAGAGAAAAAATGAAGGTGGAGTGGAGAGAGGTGACATCATCCTCTTAAACTTAATGGATTCAATCTGGTGGCATTTCCCGCCAGTGAAAGCTATACAAATCCCTCTGCAAGACTATGAAAGAAACATTATGCTATAGGCAAATGCTTTAGCCATTCCTCATCTTTTAGTTATACTGAAAAGTAGAAATATTTGATGCACTCCCTCTAAAACCAGCTCTGGAAACTGAGGATCAGAAGAGTTTTGACTCTGTGGCCTCTTGTGTTGATTCTGGCACCACAGGAGAGATCACAGCGAGGCCACGCTGTGTTTGATGATTAGCTAATGATGAATAATGAAGAGGGCCACAGAGAGAAAGACAGAGAGAGGACTGTATCTGCTGCTGCTGCCTCGCTCCCCTGACATCATAGTTGGCCACTGACATTTAGAACTCTGGCTACACTGGCAAATATTTCCACTGTTTTTCATAGTTGAGCATTTTTTTGCTTGGTTGCTTTTCCACTGGACTCTTATTACTTGATGACTGGCTAGGAATAAGTGGGAAGAGAGAGCAGGAACAACAAAGGAAGACAGGAAAACAGATTTAAGTGCTCTCATCACAAGCAACTTTGGGATTGTTTTTCTGTGAAGTTGCCCACAAATACTGTCAGTTGCTTACTGCTCGTCTCCACACTTTACAGCTATCGAAGGCTGTTTCCTGCTGAATTCATGGGTGAAACTAAAATAGTTGCACACTTGCAGCAGGCAGTGCTGATGCCTCAAAGCAAGAAGGTTGTTGGTTCATGGACCATATGTCCATAAGCCTCATGACCATGCCTTGCTTTTGAACTTGATTTATCAGTCATTCCTCAAATGGATTTCTGTCAAACTTTGCAAAATGTCCTGTCTGATTTGACAATGAACTGGTTAAATTTTGGAGGCACAAGGTCAGAGGCCAAGTGACCCACCATGGTAATTTTACTCAGTGTATAGCTTGCTGAGCCCATGCTCTATTTTGTAGCCTGCTCGAAGGCTTTAGAGTCTTAATTATCCCAGGGGATTTAAAGACACATTCAAAGGAAAAAAAAACGTGCATCATGCTGAGTGTTTTCTAAACAGCACAAATTATAACTCACAAGTTACACCGTGTCACTAATGGTTGCCCAAAAAATATAAAAGATGTTCAAAGACATTGTGTTGAAGATGTCCCTCTCTGATACATTCCCAAAAGAGAAAATTCCCAAATTGTTTAAAATTCTACAAACCACAATGACTCACTTTTCAGAGGCAAGAAGAACGTAATGTGGAAAACAACACAGATGTTTCTTGGGCGTGGAGCAAAGACAAAGACACGTGAAAGGAAGTGACACAACCAAGTCTGAATGAGTAGAACCATCCTTCTGTCTCCGTCCAGGATTTACCAAAAGCATCACAGGAACAGCAGACGCCTACTTCTTCCAGGCAGAGCCCACCGCCCCCTGTCCAAACAGTTGACTTCCTTTGCACTGGCATGCCGACTGATGTGGTGGGCTCTGCACAGATCCCAGCCGTGTCCCCGGCTCCTGCAAGTGACCTCACAGCATGACCGCTCTGAGCTATTTCTCACATGGCTGCTCTCCCCTTGGAAAGAGGTTTTAAGGTCTGCAATATTGTATCAACATTTGGTTTTAGTTTGTTGGTTGAGGGCGGATTTGTTGAAGAGGTGCAATGTCAGCAGCCTCCTGTGTGCCACTACAAAAGCCTAAGAGCGGCACAGGAATTAGGAATAGCCTTAACCTCCGTACGCTAAATTACAGACTTGTGAAGGCCAAGAATACTCTCTACAGTAAGTGCCCGGTAAGACAAAAAAAAGAGGGTCTCATTGCGGGAAGTGGTGGGTGCTGTGGCCCTGGCCCACATCCTTTGACACTTACCTCCTCTACACATGACCCCAACCATCTCATAACTGTTGACATCTATTCCCAAGCTGCATGTCTGATGCCTTCCATCTCTATTTTGATGTGACCCGGGGGTATTTCCCACTGTTTTCCATTCGTCAGTGCGGCCATACATATTTTATTGGTGACAGTGTTTCAGTGTTAGCAGGTTCACTTCAGGGACTGAAGGAGAACATCTGCTCAGAACTCAGAAACCACTATCATGTCCCTGTGGTTAAATGGTGACCACCCTTAAAGTGGCGTCACAATGAATCTGCTGTATTGTCTAAGACCTCATCCACACGTAGGCGGGTATTTTAAAAAAAAATTGTTTTTTGTCTTCTGTTACGAAAAATAAATGTATTCACAATTGTTAAGTTTTAAAGAACATTTCTGTCCACATGACAATGCATAGATCAATTAAATGCAACATCTGGGGCTGTCAATTGAAACAATGTCCCTCACAAGCAAAACAAAAAAAACACTGAAATAGCTGTTCAAATTTTAAAAACTCATCCCACCAACCCAAAATCTGAAGAGGGTTCTGGTTTTAAAGAACAAATCTTCTTTTTTTTAATTTAAACTAAAGACATACCTGATGGGCGAGTGCTGATACTATAATGAACACCAAAAGAACTCTGAGAGCACAAACCTCTGCCAAGGCATTCTGACGTCGTCAGGGATTGTCTGCAATGTTTATTTCAAAATGTTTTTACTGAGTTTTCATTAGAATATTACAAAGGAACAATCACAATAAGCTGCTGCAAAAGAAAAAAAGAGTTCTGTGCTGTTTTCAGTATAATGTTAGATGGATGTTACATACTTTGTCCATAAATTACTTCTATTTGTAATGACAACAGAGTAATTATAAGGAGGCAAATTAAGTAATACCTCCAGCAGAAAGTTTGGGGAAAGATGAGAGAGTGGGGCAAGGAGTGAGGGTAGAGATGAGGAGGCTATTAATCTTGGGTGTTCGCATCAAATTTGTTCACATAAAAGTCTAGGTAGGGGTACCAAATTTTATTTTTTTTTTTTTTGAGCCCTGGACTGTACATCTGATTTTGTCTAGTTTGACAGCTGACATGACCTCCCGAAACCAGCACGAGTGTGATGGAGGGGTTGGTGATTTCCAGCTATGTAGAATAAGTCTGCTTGCGAAGAGTGTTGCGAATGCTATTAAATCTGTTTGATGTCTGGATATCCCGCAGTTGCTAGGGGCGACGCCAAAAGTTGCAATAACAGGGTCTAGGTCAGCTTTCTTTTTACATATATAGGAAAGAGTGTTGAAAATGTCTGACCAGAATGTGTTCAATTTTGAACACGTCCAGAACATGTGGCCTTATGTAGCAGGTACCCAATGGCACCTGAAGCAGGCCGGGTCTGAGCCAGGAAATGTTCTGGACATTTTAACTTTGCAGAAATGTAAGCCATTAAGGACCTTAAACTGTAATAATCCATGTCTCACGCAAACTGATGATGTATGTACTCTTTTGATAGCTCTTTGCCAGATTTCATCAGAAATGTATCTAAGTCCTGTGCTTTCAGGTTCCAAAGAGAATAACCTTCCATTTCCTGAATAGCACTTCATAAGCGAGTCACATAACCAGACTAGAAAAGCACTCGCAGAGCGCAAACGTCTGCCAAGAAACAATTCTGGATCACCACGCACTCCATTACGAAGGCTGTGTCTCCACTCATGTCTGTCCATGTGGAGAAGTCCTCCACTGGCATTGCAAGGGAAGCTGAGTAATGTAGTATCATAGGCTTGAAAAACGTTGATGTGATTTTGCAAATAAACTACAATTCCCATAATGCAGCAGCCGATGAGAAATGAATGGGATTTGCCATTATAAACTTCATTGTTTTTTGTGACGTCAATCTGGATCCGATCCAGATGAAACTGACAGTGATGATAGAGTTATGTTATATATATTATTGTGTACATTTTGAGCCGAATTCATCAAGTGATGTCAGAGATCTAATTTTTTAAAATATGGCCCAACGTTAAGTTATGGGATTTTTCGCAAATTTTGGGATTTTTTTGCATCCAGACAAACATGCGGATCACCACCAAAATGTAATGGCGTCTTCCTTGGACCAACCCACACCTCTGGCAAAAATTTTCATGTAAATCCATCCAGTAGTGTTTGTGTAATTTTGCTAACAGACAAACAGACAAGCAAATAGACCCTGGTGAAAACATAACCTCCTTGGTGGAGGTAATAGGAAGGGCTTGTACTTCAGATACTCATCAAGCGGACTAACTGGTGGTTTCAATGGGAACGAAGGGAAGTGCTTACTTGTGAAATTGCAGATTTGTAAGTACCTAAAGAAATGTGACTTTGGAAGGTTGCATTGCCTTACAAAGTGGTCAAAAAGCCAAACAGCCCATCTGTGAAAAGGTCCCCTACACAATGTATTCTCTTTTTCGAACCATTTCTGAAAAGATTGATCTATCAAAGAGGGCTTGAAAAGGAAGTTTGAGATGAAAGGCATGTATATTAAAGCCTGTGAATGGCTGAAGTGTTTACGAAACTAGGCCCATATGCACAGGGTATCCCTAACAACAGGATTGTCTGCATGGGCCCCCATAATCAGAGGGAGAGGACCACAGAACATGGAAGCGGGGAGACTGGTGAACATGACAGCTGTTGATTATCCGCAATGTTAACCAAACCTTTGAAAAATTCTTGAATCCTCATATGGATTCGGATAGAAGTTTTCCAAAATATGTGTTTGCAGGAACCTATAAGTCCATTTGCTTGTTAAGGGAAGGCTAAAAAACAGAGAAAAGTAAATTTGTTTTCAAAAATTAATAAATAGATAAAAACATAACACCCACGTGGTTCAAGCATCATCAGTGAATTAACTGGAATTGTTCTCACTTTAACGGCACAATGTTCACAGGAACTCATTTATACTTGAACAAACCCATTCTGGTAAAGGGTGATTACATTTTAGAAGAGTCATTTCCTGTGCGGCACTAACACAGCTTTGCTGATTTTTAGGTCCATGACAGTTATGTTTGAGTCACAACTGAGACAATTAAAACAATCAAGTCTGATGTTGACTGACAAATAGTGTTCAGCTGTTGAAGATAATCAAGTCCAAAGAAATAAAGATAAGAAAGTATTGTGCTTAATGCTTAATGGACTGAAATTTTGAGGGAACTCAGCCTTGACTTCTCACTAAGGAGGTGGTGGAGCTAGAGGCGAGACTAATTAAAAACCACTGCTCTTGGGCAGGGGTCATGGATCCATCAGCATTGGGCTGCACAGAGATAACATTTTTTTTTTTTTAATTTCTTCCTCTCGACTAACAGAGTCTAGACTTTGTGCTTTTTCATGTAAAATTACTGGATTTCCTCACATCTGTGCATCTTGACTGTCAGGACTTTTCTGAGATACTTTCTGTCTCTGTCAAGGCTGTAATGACAACAAGTAAGGCCTGAGATAATTTAGTGTTAAGTTAGTTTTTGAGTACACATTCAGCTATGTAATGACCTAAGTTCTAATACTTCATGCATGAAGTGTTTTATAGGGGAATACCCAGGACACAAAAGAGAGCTCAGGCTGTATTCCTACCTGATGTTTGGGATGTAGACAAAAAACATGGAAACAATGTGAAAAATTAAAACTACTACTAATAAAACAAGAAGGTTGCTTGTTCGATTCATAGGTCGGAGGTGTCTTTTTTTTCTTGAAGTTTGTATGTTTTCCGTGTCCATGCCTGGGTTTTTTCCCTGATACCTATTTACAAATAGATGCTGCATTGACCAGCTGGATAGTTCATCAATGTTGGCACCAGTCTGCTTGTGGCAAGACCACTCTGTAAACCTAAATAAGTTGAATGGAGACAGTCACTTATGTTTTCTTTTTTTTTTAATAAACTCCTCAAATGCACAATCCTTGCAAGTTGTACCTTGTTTTTAAAAGTGACTAATCAGGCTTTCAAGTGATACAGAATACCAACCGACATGCCAGACGGACAGTTCCATATATCTGCCACAGAAATATTTCACTAGTCCATCTGGAGAAGAGCCCATAGAAAATGTTTTCAGAGGGCAAAACCTTCAAAAACAACTGCAGCCGGTGATTGGACGATTTTTCTGCCAGTCACACTCATCACAGACTAATCCTTATCAAGCCACAGTGTGACGTAGCAGCTAGACAGTGTTGTTAGCCGTTAGCTTAAACTATGGTTCAGATCTTAGACTTTTGTCTTACATTAAAATATGCAACACAGATCTATCATTTACTACTGTTGGGACCTATACTCCATGTGGGCCTGAGGACAAAGGAGAGGCCTACATGGAACTTTAAAAGCCTGACCTAGAGTTTTTCTGACCATTAGGGAAAGGCGCCACAACCCCCAGCTTTCCCCACCTAGGTGTGAATTTCAGTTCAAATCAAAATTCTGCACGGACATTGGCCCCAGCCAGGTAAACCCGCTGGGATCCCCGATGACGTCACTCAGGCCATAAAGGAAGGACACAGCTTCTTCTCTGCGCTTATACCAGGCGCCTCTGTGCAGTAGGGAGCTCTCGCAGGCTCTCTCCGTGACCCGGCCGCTAAAGGAAGCAATACCAAACATTTGGCTCTCTCTCTTTTCTGTCTTTACATCTTAAACCTAGGTCACAGTCTCCAACTCGCTGGACGAGCACACAGACTGCTGTTCGTTTCGTTTTGTTTTTCCCCCTTTTATCCTTTGGACCCGACGCAGATCGTTGTGAAATCAGCTGATCGCACGTCTGTGAGGACGAGCGCACCACTTTGTTAGAGGCCTAACAAAGCATCTCGTCCTCCGTCTATGGTTTTCCTCCGCTGCCACCGGACCAACCATCACCTCCCCACCGTCAGAAGGACGCGAGGCGGACCGCCTGAATCCAGCTGAGGAGCTCACCGCGGACCCAGAGCGCGACAGGAGCGCACAGCTGACCCAGCGCGCAGCAGCGGACGCAGCGCGCCACGAACACTCAGAGCGGACTCTCTTTTTATTCCATCCCTTCTTAAACCCCGGACCGGAGCAACAAAAGTAAGAGGCTTATGTCTGGGCAGAGACAATTAGTTTAGCGTGTAGTTTTATCTTTTGTGCTTATGAGACCTGTTTGATTTGTGCTGCATCCTCTTTCTTGATTGTCGATCATCTACCGTAGATCAATCCATAAGCAGAATATCACTGGTTAAAGGACCAGTACCAGACCAGTTAAACTTCGGCTTACTGACTCTGCTATTGTGTAGTGATATTCTAATTATCAATTGTAGGTGACGATCTTTCTTGGGGTCTCTCTCTCTCTCTCTCTCTTTCTCTTCCTTTCTATTTTCTGAACACACACACACATATACACCTCCCTCACACCACACAGACATTAAAGGTGCCGTCCAGTGAGCGCCTAATTTTGAATGAGGTCGCCTCAATAACACGTGGGGCTCAAAGACCTCCCCCATTGTTCCCCTTTTGTTCACGTGGTGAGTCGCCATCTTGGCTCAATCGAAGATAGACACGCTACTCTGTCGCCATTTTGGTTCAAGACACACTCTCACGTGACCTCTTCACCTCTCTCTCTCTCTCTCCTCCCCTTTCTCCACCTTCACATACACACACACACACACACACACACACACACGTGCTGCATCATTCGTGATTGCTTTTATTGCTGCTGCTGTGATTGGTTGTTGATTATTGCTGGTGATACTGTTGGTTGCTGCTGCTGCAGTCATTGCTCTCATTGATGTTGTAGTTATTGCACATTTATTAGTTTGTAGTTAGTAATTAATGTTTTGCTTGTATTAGATAAATTATAATAGTTTTGTAATAAGTAATGTTATCTTAAATAATTATTGCTTTAAATAAATCCTATTATAATTTAATCTGTCGTTGTTTGTGGTTATTGTGATTATACAATTGTGATACTTGCTGGAGTCAAAACAGTCAGCGCTCGAACTTTATCTTTTTTCCACACCTTCTGAGACTTTATTCTGGTTTTGTCAATTTGGTTATCGGTCCCTGGTAACAGGGTGGTGCCCCGGAAGATATTGATTATGATCAATATTTATAGTTTTTAATAACTAATTTTGATTAATTATTAATATTAATAAATAATTTTATTATTATTAATATCAATAGCCAATAGCCAAATTGCCCCTACTAGCGCACAACATAATTGGTGCCCCGTGTGAGGCTGTTGTTGTATTCCAGCTGTGTCACAATAATAACACATAATTGGTGCGGCCCGTGTGAGGCTGTTGTTGTATTCCAGCTGTGTCACAATAATAACACATAATTGGTGCGGCCCGTGTGAGGCTGTTGTTGTATTCCAGCTGTGTCACAATAGTAACACAATAACCCAATAATGACAGTTTAGAGCAATTTTAATTTTTTTTCACAATTTGAATTTAGAGTAATATTATAAATTATTTTAATATACCAAATATTATTATAGTTATAATAATTGCAATAAATTTCAACATTAAGTGATTTTCCTAATTTACTAACTACTAGTACATTAGTTGGTCTACTGTGGTTGGGATTGTGTTTAGGTGTGCCAGAAATTGATTATACCTTTTTAGAACACAGACGGTGTTCTTTTCCTGTTCTTTTGTTTGTTTCTTTCGTTCTTGTTTGAAGTTTAACACACGCTAACAAATTTAACACTCACAGAGGCACAGAGCCGCCGTGCCACCTCTGTTGAGAAATTTGCAGCCATAGTGACCTCAACACAGTTTTGAATAGTGTTGCAGAGATTGTAAGCCACAGGGAAGGTCCTGTGCACAGAAACGCACCATTACACAGGTGCTAGGTCGATTAACTCTGCTTTATAGCCGTAAAGCAGAATTGCAAGCTTCAGAGCGCATGAAGCAGCTTAAGATGTGGCAGACCAGCTTTCAATCTAAGCAACGATTGAACTCTCTCCTAAGGGGCCAGATCAAATGGGTGTCAGGACTAGTGACAAAAGCGGAGAAGGCCAATGATGCTCTCCGCCAAGACTGTCACATATTGCAACTGCAGCTCCATGCCGCGGAAAGCGAAGCAGAGCAAGAGGGTACAGAAGCTCAGGATCAGAGAACAGCAGACACTGACTCCTACTCCGCCCCAGATGTTGCCCCTGCATCTGAAGACACAGTTAGGTTTCAGCCCACAGAATCTCCAGAGGAGGTGTTACTGGCTGAACCCCAGGCTTCCCCAGCACGGGAGACAGTTTTATTTAAGGAGCCTGATGTTGCTCCACAGATGGCTCAGGTGGTCCAAGCAACATCAACTAATCAGAAGACAGTTGGTAAAGAGATGGAAGTCCCTGAAACATCTAGTGGCCACACATTTCTGCATTGTTCATCTTTGACACGGAGACAGGAAGGACCCAAATGCGAAACAGTACTCAGTTTTCAAGAAGCGTTTTATTTTACGAACACAGGAGTTGCAAGTCAGGAGCGGGGATCGAACCCGCGATCTCTGGATCAGGAGTCGGTGACGCTGTCCTCTCAGCCACGCTGCAGCCACTCACACATACAGCCGCACAGAGTCTTTAAGGAGGAGCGTGCTCTGACTCACTGCTCTCTTGAACCAGGAAGTGACGAGGATAGTGGAGGACCAGACGATCACCACAGACCAGTATTCTCAGGCAGGTACTTAGCGTTGCAAACGGGAAACAGGAACGGGTTTCAGAGATCAGAGGACCCCCACGGATCAGGACTCACAGGCAAACTCGGCGTCAGGAACAGAAGGCGAGGTCGACAACCAGGAATCAGACGAGCGGGTAAGTTCAGGACAGAAACAGGTCGATACCTTGTAATCTAGCCGAGGATCAGGCGATGCAGGCAGAAACAGGAACGGAACAGGTCGGCAACAGGTGATCAATCTGGATTGCAGGTCTGGTGTTCTTTGCATGAGAGCGAAGAGACGTTCTGACACTGAATGAGTGTGGAGCCGGGGTTTAAGTAGGCGGACTGATTGCAGGTGATGAGGTGCAGGTGTGAGCAGGCACGCAGGTGACAGGAGTTGAGCTGATTACGTGAGCGCTGGAGTGAGGCAGGCTGAGACTGAGACTGATGCTGTGACAATCTTCAGTGATTTCTGACAGGAATGCTGGTGTGTCACGCCCAGAAATCGCACCCCAGCCAGTCCATGAATGCTCCATTACTCCTGTTGAGGGAAGAAGATCCCCAACTGCAAGGAAACGTGGACATCATCCTCACTTCGTGAGCAGAGATAGGTACTTTGAGCCCTCAGCAGCTGGCAAGCGACACTCATGGCATGATCCACGCCATCACGCCTATTCCACTCCACAAAGCCCTCCCGCACCGCGGAAAGGGGGGTTCCAGTCTTTCTTTCTTGATCCGAGGAACCAGCGGTCCTCAGATGACTCAGACGACGCTGGTCTCCACTGAGAGCAGGGCATGCGTACACGCCAGCTACAGTCTCTTGCGAGAGACATAAAGACGCAAACACATCTGGACTTGACACGAGAAGGCAGTAGGAGGCCTCGTGTCAAGGTGCATACAAAACCAAGGCGGCCTCCAGAAAACAAGTGGTTACATGCTAAGCAGACCAAACCTTGTAAGCCATCTACTCTCTCAGGAGTTGCAGCAACCTTCCCACCAGCGAAAGGGGGGTAGCTTCAACCCCAGAGCAATGAGGGCGCAGGTCAATAACAGCGTCGGAATGGTTGCATGCAACTCACCTACTGGCATGCACCCCTTTTCTTGCTTCTCCTCCTTTCTCCCTTCTCAAAAACAAACCCCTAGTAATTACAGCTGTCTGTTTCAGGATGAACTTCCCTTGGATTCTTGGCGTCCTCCTACTCCTAAGAGTCTCCCAAACAATGAACTTGTTTGAACCAGGTCCACCAACTGGCATCGTTCTCCAAAACACCCCGGGACTCCTGATCACTCGCTGCAACCTCTACACCCAAAGAGTCTATGTACGCCTAGACCTCTGGGATGCTTATCGTAAGCACATTCGTCTCCCCCCACGTCTGACAGAAGGAAGACCAAGTGGAGCCCAGACTCACGATACAGTGGAACGTGCCAAACAGACCACTGTGAATATCCTTGAACAGTTACAAAAATTCTTAGTCACGGAAGAGGACCTCAGTGGTAACAAGAGGCCCAAACGTTTCCTTGTTGGTCTGATTGCAGCAGCGTCAGCTATCGGGTCTTTGTTCTCTATCGGTGTGTCGGCCACGAATTCCATCAGCATCAATGCATTACAAAAACATATGCGTGAACTCGATGAAGAAATGCCAGAAATCCAACAGAAACTACTCATCCAACAAGAACAACTGCAAAACCTAGACCAAACGATCCAAGGCACTATACTAACAGTTAACCTCCACTCTGCCATACTTAACAACACCCTGCATGCACTAGAAAGTTCACTTGGCATACAATTTAGGAAGCGCAATCCCAATTTCTGTAGACCCTCAAAATTTGGAATTAGGTTTCATCCTAAACTTACCTGTCATAGAACGACAAAACGTGTACAGACTGAAGTCTGTTTTGAATGTTGGCTTTTGGCAGAGCAACACACATGTACACCTCGAAACACCCCCTATTTTAGCATACCACGATGCAGACCCTTCACTCTACCTCATCCCAAACCTTGATGCTTGTACCAAGACAAAAGAGATTCACTGGATCTGCCCAAGCAACCCATTCATTAGAGACGTAAACAGATACCTCTGTGGCCTCAGAGCTGAATCCCCTGAACAAAAATGCCAAGGCATTATGTCTGCAAAAACCGAGGAAATTGAGACAAGAGTAGAGCGGACTGGTGACCGTTGGCTTGTCAACACTGTAGCTACTGAAGCCCTATTAGCCTATGACCGTCATGATACCACCACTAAGTTGACTCTACCGAACCAAACAATGTTCCTCAAGGTCCCTCAAGGAGCCACGGTTCACATTGATAATGTCATCCTGCACCACCTTGACTCTGAGCGTCATGAAGTGGAGATTGAAATTCTAGATGTCTTTAAGGGCCATAACTTCAGCATCGACACCTCCCTAAACCAGCAGCTCCTGGTTGAAGGGACTAAAGTGGTTAAGTTCAGCTTGAAACCAACAGGACTCACCACGTCATTCCTTAAACATGGGTACCAACTTCCATCCTACATTGAGAACCCCATTAGCCTGGTTGCCCTGGGACTTCTGCTTAGTGGTTGGATCATCACTGCCATTGCAGCTCACATAATGTATAAATACATTCAGAAACTTCAGGCTAAACTAGACTCTCTCCTCTTTGTCACACCACACTCCAACACAAAACCAACACGTTGATTCAAATCACCTCCTTTCTCTCTTCTCTTCTCTACCTCCCTTTACACTTGTACATTGGTTTGAAATTCTGTGTTTGTTTATGTGTTGATACAGGACTTAGAGTAGTTTGAAATTTTACATATCAGTCTCTGCCCAGATCTTGCCTCGACTCTGCCCAGACATGAATGCCTCCATGAACTCCTATGAACTCTGAACTGTTAACCCATACTGTCCATCAGCCATGACAGGAAGGACCACGAGGACTACCACTTCACCACATGGACTATCTGACCTTCGAGTTGCTCTAAAGACTGTGGCCAGGACCCCATTCTTCAGACCAAAAGAGGGGGATGTTGGGATCTATACTCCATGTGGGCCTGAGGACAAAGGAGAGGCCTACATGGAACTTTAAAAGCCTGACCTAGAGTTTTTCTGACCGTTAGGGAAAGGCGCCACAACCCCCAGCTTTCCCCACCTAGGTGTGAATTTCAGTTCAAATCAAAATTCTGCACGGACATTGGCCCCAGCCAGGTAAACCCGCTGGGATCCCCGATGACGTCACTCAGGCCATAAAGGAAGGACACAGCTTCTTATCTGGGCTTATACCAGGCGCCCTTGTGCAGTAGGGAGCTCTCGCAGGCTCTCTCCGTGATCCGGCCGCTAAAAGGAAGCAATACCAAACGTTTGGCTCTCTCTCTTTTCTGTCTTTACATCTTAAACCTAGGTCACAGTCTCCAACTCGCTGGACGAGCACACAGACTGCTGTTCGTTTCGTTTTGTTTTTCCCCCTTTTATCCTTTGGACCCGACGCAGATCGTTGCGAAATCAGCTGATCGCACGTCTGTGAGGACGAGCGCACCACTTTGTTAGAGGCCTAACAAAGCATCTCGTCCTCCGTCTATGGTTTTCCTCCGCTGCCACCGGACCAACCATCACCTCGCCACCGTCAGAAGGACGCGAGGCGGACTGCCTGAATCCAGCTGAGGAGCTCACCGCGGACCCAGAGCACAACAGGAGCGCACAGCTGACCCAGCGCGCAGCAGCGGACGCAGCGCGCCACGAACACTCAGAGCGGACTCTCTTTTTATTCCATCCCTTCTTAAACCCCGGACCGGAGCAACAAAAGTAAGAGGCTTATGTCTGGGCAGAGACAATTAGTTTAGCGTGTAGTTTTATCTTTTGTGCTTATGAGACCTGTTTTGATTTGTGCTGCATCCTCTTTCTTGATTGTCGATCGTCTACCGTAGATCAATCCATAAGCAGAATATCACTGGTTAAAGGACCAATACCAGACCAGTTAAACTTCGGCTTACTGACTTTGCTATTGTGTAGTGATATTCTAATTATCAATTGTAGGTGACGATCTTTCTTGGGGTCTCTCTCTCTCTCTCTCTTTCTCTTCCTTTCTATTTTCTGAACACACACACACATATACACCTCCCTCACACCACACAGACATTAAAGGTGCCGTCCAGTGAGCGCCTAATTTTGAATGAGGTCGCCTCAATAACAGGTGGGGCTCAAAGACCTCCCCCATTGTTCTCCTTTTGTTCACGTGGTGAGTCGCCATCTTGGCTCGATCGAAGATAGACACGCCACTCTGTCGCCATTTTGGTTCAAGACACACTCTCATGTGACCTCTTCGCCTCTCTCTCTCTCTCTCTCTCCTCCCCTTTCTCCACCTTCACATATACACACACACACACACACACGTGCTGCATCATTGGTGATTGCTTTTATTGCTGCTGCTGTGATTGGTTGTTGATTATTGCTGGTGATACTGTTGGTTGCTGCTGCTGCAGTCATTGCTCTCATTGATGTTGTAGTTATTACAATTATTAGTTTGTAGTTAGTAATTAATGTTTTGCTTGTATTAGTTAAATTATAATAGTTTTGTAATAAGTAATGTTATCTTAAATAATTATTGCTTTAAATAAATCCTATTATAATTTAATCTGTCGTTGTCTGTGGTTATTGTGATTATACAATTGTGATACTTGCTGGAGTCAAAACAGTCAGCGCTCGAACTTTATCTTTTTTCCACACCTTCTGAGACTTTATTCTGGTTTTGTCAATTTGGTTATCGGTCCCTGGTAACAGGGTGGTGCCCCGCAAGATATTGATTATGATCAATATTTATAGTTTTTAATAACTAATTTTGATTAATTATTAATATTAATAAATAATTTTATTATTATTAATATCAATAGCCAATAGCCAAATTGCCCCTACTAGCGCACAGCACTACTTATATGTGGCTTGAATCTTGTCAGTGACAATCCCCACCAAGTTCTCCCGATAAAACTTCCAAGGGGACCATATCTCGCCGGGTATCACTGAGTAACCACGACTCTGGGCTACCATAGATTAACTGGCATCATCCACGGACGATTTCCGCATCTCTCCCAGTTCCCAGCTTCTCTGATCTGATTGTCCGAAACAGATAAACATTATTTCCCATAATAAAATCTTTAAGCCACATTCTCTGCTTCACTTTTAAATAAGACATTGAGTCCATTTCTGCTAAAACCTCAGATATTGCCACATCCACAGAGACAGCTTCAGAAGCCGCCACTGTATGTTTCCAAACTTTTTTTGAGGAGTGTAGATAAAATCAATGATCATATTTATATAATTTTTATTCAATATTTTTCAATGCAATGGTTTATATTCATGTAACACCAGTAATGACTTACCGTTGCACAGCAGCTGGACCTGCCTGATTCAATATCAAGAAAATCCATCTTTTCAAGCTCCAATCTACAAATTTAAGTTGCCCAAACTGGGACAGTCCAATCAGAGTCCTTCCAGGAAGAGGAACATAATACGAGCGAGACGACAGCTTCAGTAGGAGTTTAATCATGATCCCATTTCTGTATTAAATGAAGAACAAATAACACTGAAAGCATCTTGCGATAGAAAGTATATTTTTGCTCCACTTCTGACACATTTAGATGAGACTTTGTTTTACGAAGTGGCTCACATTCTGTAGCGCAGTAGCTCCCACCTACAACATTATCTAACTGGCCCGTAGTAACCGTTGATTGACAGTGTGATTGACCTATCACCTGCTGTGTATACCCCTGAAAGGTTCAGCCCATTTCCAAACACTTTCTATGGGCTGTTGCCCAGATGGACTAGTGAAATAATGAATGGTCCATCTGGTGTGCCAGGTTACCAATGACTAGCACTGAATGAAAAAAATGAAAGAAAGCAGTCTGAAATTAAAAATAAATAAATAAATAAATAAATAGGGAGTGACTGCAGGTAACAAAACAGCAGTTATATTAGGCTGCTAGAAAAAGTCCATGGACTGATTTTTTGGGCTTAGTTTGAGCTTAATCAGTCATTCAGACTCTTAAACCAGCGTTGGTACTTAAAACTTGGAAAAATATGCATTCCTCTGAATATGTGAGTCATTATTTGAAAAAGTTAACATTATAACTAAGAGCAAATTGACTAAATTTCAGTATGGAACCCATACTTTCCAACAGTTGAGGCCCTCAAAAAAAAAAAAAAAGAAGTTTTAAGACCTCTGCACTGCCTGGTCACCTGTGACGTAGATTTGCATTTACCTCCAGATAATGCAGCAATTTAACTTATAATTCACATGCTATTTAGTGTGTTTAGCTTGTCTTTGGTGCTGATCTGATTTCTGATGTAGATTCAGGAAATTTTTAAAGGATTTATTAACATTGCGTGTTTTCCAAATTTTCTAGGATTACTGAGCTAACAATGTCATTAATGTCATATGTCTTGGCAAAGGGTTGTGCTCTATTAGCACTTCTAGCCACCTTTGTCTGTCTGTTAGCAAGATGACTCAGAGCTACGACAGATTTTTTTTTGTGGAAATGTTGGTCATGGCACAAAGAATAGTTGATTAAATTTTGGTAGTGATCCTGATTCACATTCAGGAATTTTTTAAGCATTGAGTAACACTGAGAGCGGTAGTTTACCACATTTTTGCTAGTAACTCAAAAAGTTTTCAACAGATTATGATGAAATTTTAAGGGAATGTTGGTCATGGCACAAAGAATTGATTCAATTGTGGTAGTGATCCAAATCCAATAGCAAATAAGGCGACAAGGCAGTTTTCCACATTTCTGATAATAACTTGTCTATCAATGTCAGATATGCCTTGACGGAGGTTTGTGCACTCAGAGAACTTATAGTTTATGTCTACTATCACTGTGCAGCAATTTGGTAAACTTCACTGTTTTTGGAAATGTGCTATATGACTAAAATGGTTTGGATCGGATTTGTCCAGGAAACCACTAAAGTTCTTTTACATGTAAATATAGAAACATTTATCGGTCAAAATTTCATATTTTTAACACTTCATGTCTGTATCCCTTCTCCATTCTTAGTTGAAAATACAGAAACTGGGAAAAAAACGTGAGGAGTAAGAGTTTGAGGATGACACACACAAGATTGCATCAGGACCAGGACTTGAAATTGTGACTGTAACAATAGGGACTGTTGTGGGCTGCAACACTAAACTGTCCAAATCAGAATTTTCCATGGTGTGGTGTGGAAACATAAGGCTGAGGCACTCCTAGTTAGGCAGTTATATGAATATTTAATTGTCTCTCTTATTTTGCATGAGCAAACTGGGAAATTCCAATATTTAATTTCAGATAAAGCAGTAAAATTTAATGAGTTAATTCTTTGTAAGTAAACCCAGGCCAGTAAATGTAATGTACCATTACTTGTGGTGCTGTGTGTTTACTGGATTGAATTACATAATAAAAATGGAGCCAAACTTTCGTCACACGAAAACTGTGACGAAAGTCTCCACTTTATGTTTTTCCATGACACTGACACAAGATTACCTACAGATGATTCACTCTAACTTTTTCAGATTTAAACCAAATTGTCACGAGTTTATGCAACACTGAAGCATGGGTGCAGGCACAGGAGTCATGTTTAAATATACAGCGATCATGCTTCGTTTACAATCAGTCAGCCACCCCATATGATGTCATCACTTGTTGCATGTAGACACTGACATGCCTCTGAGAAAGTCATGAATCATCCGCTGTTATAGTATGTGGCTGTCTCACCCACCTGCCTGGGCATGTAGGCCTGCACGCTGTCAAAGTATAACCGTGGGTTGTGTAAGAAAAATGCCGGAAAGTCTTTAAGGCCATCTGGTAAAAAAAAGAATTGCTTTGGGAAACTTCCATGACTCACAGAGAAAACCACTATCATCCATAATCAAACCAAATTAAATAAACAAATGCTTTCCTTTGGAAGCTTATCTGATGGTGCCAAATAGAGCCCACTGACTGTTGAAGATGAGTGTGATGATAATGAACCTTGGATTTAATAGTTTTTCAAGATGATGACTAATGACTACCACACACCAGACTTTACTAAAACTTAAAGACTTTTTTAAGAATGCAGTTTGACACTGTCTTACAGCATTGTCTACAACTCTGAGTGTTTAGTCTCAGGTTGCTTTCACACCCAAAATAAGCACACTTGGTTCCTTTGGGGGTTGAGTTGCAACAGTTTCATTTGTCACTTGGTTTTCTTTCACACTGCACTTCATCAGGCAAACTAAAGCCTGTCTAATGATAACATTATATAGCTACCAGTAGGGACTAGTTGGGGCCATATTAAAAAAAATTGTCAAAGGCCCATGTCAAGCGATGGAATTCGGTACTGTGATACAGAATAAATACAGGAATGATACATCCTCTAAATAATCAGGAGAATGTCTCTCCAGAATCTCTGTTTAATTTCATTTCACTGATTTTATTACCGGCAACAAGGAGGTTATGTTTTCTTCAGGGTCTGTTTGTTTGTTTGTTTGTCTGTTAGCAAGATTACGCAAAAACTACTGGATGGATTTACATGAAAATTTGACCAGAGGTGTGGTTTGGGAAGAAGCCATTACATCTTGGTGGTGAGCCACACATTTGTCTGGATGCAACAAAATTCCAAAATTTTCTGAAAATCACATAACTCAACATTGGGCCTTATTAAAAAAAAGTCATATCTCTGACATCACTTGATGGATTTGCTTCAAAATTTACAGGATTATAAATATAATGTAACTCTATGATCGCGGTCAATTTCACCTGGACCCGTTCCAGATTGATGTCATAAAAAAAAACATTGAAGTTTATAATGGCAAATCCCATTCATTTCTCCTCGGGTGCTCTGAGGGTTCTCTGAGGGTTCTGCCCCCTTTACGTCATTATGGGAATTGTAGTTTATTTGAAAACTTTTTCAAGCCTTTTTCAAGCCTATTTCCCTACATTTCCCAGCTTCCCTTGCAATGCCAGTGGAGGAGTTCTCCACATAAACATAGCAGAGACTCGGCCGTCCAATTGGAGTGCATGGTGATCCAGAATTGTATCTTTTACAGGGGTTGTGGAAAAGCCACTGCCATAACTGAGCTGCTGAGGAAAGTCTCTTCTCATGCCTGACAGCTAGAAGGTTGCTAGTTCAACTCCTCATTCAGACATTGCCTTTCTTTGTGAAGTTTGCATGTTCATCCTGTGCAAGCCCCCCCACCCCCCAGGCATCAACGTACACTCTCTCTCCCCCATTTTTAACTCTATACACTACACTGCTACTCAAATAAAGGGATATGAAGTCCACTAAAACATAAAAAAGATTGTAAATAATAGTTAAATATGTTTGATAAGCGTTAGCATTAGGACTGTTTCATTTTAGGATGAGGCATTAAAGTACTTAGAAAACAACAGAATTTGTTTAAAAAGAGCTGAAATTACTCAAGTGAGTATATAGTATTTGTTTGGTAACACTGTCCATGAAGTTCCACTTTATAATGCATCATAATAAATATTATAAGAATGCTTAAATGCAGTACAATGTGCCTCTAAGTTATAAAATCCTAGTTTTATGAACTTGTGCTAATTCATACTTCATGTTAGCCAATAAGCAATAATAGATTAACATAATCTCAGTGTTCATAAATAATGTATAGATAAACATACTCATAATGTGTAATAATGTGCATACAGCCAAGCAAAATTATAAATAATATTTTTTGTTCACTTTTCTTGAAACATACAACCACATAGACTGACTTATGATTGTAATAAACTATATCAGCTGATAAACCAGGGTTCTATTACTTTTTAGAGCATTTTCAATCACATAATACATTTAATTTTGATCATAATGAGTTATAAATTGATTAGCTATTACAAGAATGAAAATCGCAATAAACATTGGTCTTTGTGAATGCAGTCAACTACCAGCAAATATGCTGTCAAAACGCCAACTTATAAGCCATTTAAAATGTTTTAATGTCAGAATTGTTTTTTGTTTTACAGATCAAGTTTAGATGTATTGTTAATATTTAAACCTTAAGCTTTCAGCTACCTCAGTTTACCTGAAGGAGTCTTCCAAAGTGATTAATGAAGTTCTATCTAATCTGAACTAATCTAATCTATGTCCACAATATAACATACAATAGGTCTGTTTTTATAATTCATTATAAATACTGGCATTGTAATAACTAATTACCTTTACAGGGCTTTATAAATGATCATGAGTGTTTTTAGCTATATTTCTATGAATTATAAGTATACTATATCACATTAAAAACATTTTTAAACATGCTCATAACATATCTAAAAAGAATCTTCATATAAAGTTTGTTTTTAAAATTTACAATATGGACCTTCCCTTGAAATAGAATGATTAAGGCACTCATATTTAATGATTATCCCTAATCAAAGGGATTCCCCATTGCTGTTTCACAACATAATATTAAACCTCTGTGATGTTTTGCTTCCACTGTGAATGTCACAGGGACAGAATTTTGGGGACAAGTGTACCTGGTAATGTCTAAAGAGTGATATTGGCGATAGGGGAGCCCTAAGACCCAGCAGGGGATAGCAGCCCTGTAAGTGTGTGTTAGTCTGCGTTTGTGTGCAGGTGGAACCCACGCGCTCCTTCTTGGCCATGTCACAAGGAGAAATGGAAAAAAATACAGTACTTAAGAAATCTATTTGAATGTCTTGAGGTATAATGATGATGGAGCTTTGTAACAGCACTTTTGTGTGGATAGACTGAAAAAGGCTACTGACACACAAAAAAAATATGTACATACACCAAAAATGATCAAAAAATCACATTTATTTGATAGCTTTGTTAGAGCAGAATAATAGACATTAAATTGACTAAAGGAAATCACATATGTACTCTAAAATTGACTCCATTTCAATGACAGCACACCTGATTTATCATTGATTTTAATTTTGAAAAAGATGGGGTTTTCTAACTTAAAATGAGATATTTTGCAGGAGCATTCTTTATTAGTGTCTTGAAGTCATATCCTCATACAACGCATTCAGGTGTGCAGAAGTTCCTTCAACATCGCCATAACAAAGGAGAAAAACTTAAAAAGTGTCCTGTCTTGTTTGCACTGCAAGCAATCCAGAAATTCTTTGCTAAAATCTTGAAGAACAAACTAGGAAGGCAACTTTTTAACATCTTTTCTCCTACATTATGGAGATTTATCAGTTAAACCAAAATATGTTTTTCAGCAGTAGATACACTGTGTGGAGTGCATTTTGTTAGAATTCAAGATTCTCAAAAATAAATTTAAGAGGTGTGCAGTTATTTAGGAGGTACATTTAGTTAAAGAACAAAAAAAAAAAGATTAAATTAGTGGTAATATAATCATCTGTTGATACCTTTCAAGTGATTGGTGTGAAAGGCTGGAAGGCAAAAGCAGCTTAGTTACCAAACTGACCAATGTGTGGAACTGCAGCATGGACTTTTCTATTTTTTCATCTCAAAACATCCCATGAGAGTTGCAAGGGAAGAAAGATATTGATTTATACTTCAGATTTTAGGTACTTTGTCCTTAGTTCTTATCAGAATCTTACCCCAGTGATGTCTACATTAAACTAGTGGAGAATCTTTCTTCTTGCGCTGCCAGGTGCATAAAAGTCTTCAAAGCTTTCTGTATTTTTATATGTTTAAATCAATAATGCTGCTATTTATGGAATAAAAGGGTCAGAATTTACTCATAATTTACTCATAGATGAGTGCTTATAAGCCAACATTAGCTCATTAACATAATTCAGGAATAGTGTCAGGGAAACTGTTGTATTTATTGTTTTATAGCACTAATTTTTTATTTATTAAAAAAGGACATGAGCATTTTTTCATCACAGTCCGTCAAAATTATGTGAATATGACACTGTAATGCTGAGTAGATGCACTAAACCCACAGTTTACGTATTAGAACTATTAAATTTTCCACAGTTAATTTTATGTCATGATGTATTTCTGTTTAATGTTTCTGTACTATATGTTGATTATCACAGTGTTGCTGCATTGTGATGTTCAAATTATTTATTGGTATCACAGACCATGTAACCCATATTGTATTGGTAGCTGCCCTGGTGTTAGTGATCCAAAGTGCTGACAACCAAAATTAAAATGATTGTCAGATGATTTAAACATGCATTACTTTGTAGAGATGTCACTTTCAAAAGCTGATGCCACAGCTCCACTGAATGTTTAATGGTGACATCTTCATTTCTGAGCTCTTTTTGCCCTCCAGGCCTCTATGCTGGTTATGTTACTGAAAGCCTGATTAGAAATGATAAACGATCATCCATGCCCTGACGGAGGATCAGATATACTCTGGCCTCACCACAAAGCGGTAGGAGTACTGGTCATCAGGACACGGATAAGCATTCTGGGTCTCATTCTGGACATACGCCATATTGTCCTTGAAGTCCTGGATCTGGCAGATGTACCTGCCTTGGCACATCAGCAGCAGCCGGTTACGGAAGAGGATGGTGCTCTGCTGGCTGTAGTATCCCGTAACTAGCCGCCCCACAGGGAATGATGTGCACCTCAGACCCTGGTTTGAACACTCGCGCTGATTCCTGTAGACATATGCCCCCCAGCTGATTCTGTTGTCCTTGAAGAGCAGACTGTTGTGAATAGGTGTGGTGAAGGATGCACTAGGAAGACCCTGATGGTAATTGTACTGATTGTAACCACCATTGTAATATTCATAACCTCTCTGTTGAGATTGTTGATAGAACGGATTGATAGCTCTGCTCCATGTCTCAGACGTGTAGATCCTTGGCTTGTAATTGTCGTCATCTTGGCTGAAACTTGGGCTGGACCTAAGTTGGCTTATGTGGAAAAGATTAAACTGAAACGCTTTCAACATTTTTTCTTGATACAGATCTTTGAATGTGCTGTAGAGGGAGGAGTTCACCTCCAGACCATAGACTTTCTCAGCAGTGATCATGGGGAATCGAATACGGCTCAACAGGTCGACCTTGGTTTCCAAAGTGATCGAGTCTCCCCTCTCTATGATCCAGCTCTCCACACTCTCAAGCAGGGCATATTCATCCTCCACCACCAGGTCTGAGCGGGCCAGAATGGCACCAAGAAGCTTTTCAGGGAAGGTGCTCCAAACAGGGGATGTGGTCAGATTTTCATAGTTCCAGGCCAGATACTGGACGCAGTTGTCCTGGAGGACCAAGTCTTTGGTCTCCTCTGCGTATTTATAAAGGGACAGCTGCGTTTGAAATGAGGCGTCCTCTGGCAGGATTTTAGTGAACAGACGACCTGCGTCCTCCTTCAGCTGCTCCAGCCCAAACTCAGATGCCAGCCAGTGGATGCACTGAGCAGAAGTGAAGGTCACGTCGATCTTACGGGTGTAAATGTACCTGTCAAGAATCACGGCACAGAATATGTATTCTCTTGAATGAATGGCTCTTGAACAAGAATTACAAGCGTAAAAGTAAGTGTAAGTATAAACTCCAAATCCAATGCAGTTAGGACATTGTGTTAAACATAAAAAACAGAATACAATGATTTGCTAATCCTTTCTTTTAACTGAAATTCATTTGAATACAAAAATATTTAGTGTTCAGACTGACAGACTTCATTGTTTTTTGCAAATAATAGCTCATTTTGAATTTGATACCTTCAACATATTCCAAAAGATCTTGGACAGGGCCAAAAAAAGACTGGGAAAGTTCAGGAATGTTAAAAAAATCACCTGTTTTGAACATTCCAGGTGAACAGGTTAATTGGAAACAGGTGAGTGTAATGATTGGGTATAAAAGGAGCATCCTCGAAAGGTTCTGTTACTCACAAGCCAGGATGGGATGAGGTTCATAACTTTGTGACAACTGAGTGAGACAATAGTCAACAGTTTAAGAACGTTTTTCAACATACAGTAACAAGGACTTAAGGGATTTCTTCATCTACAGTCCACAATGCCATCAAATCCCAAGAAATCCCAAGAAATCACTGCATATAATCGGCAAAGTGAAAAACCAACACTGAATGCCCATGGCCTTTGATCCCTCAGGCGTTACTGCATTGATAAAACGAACATCATTCTGTCAAAGATTTTACCTTGTGGGCTCAGGAACACTTTGGGAAACCACTGTCAATTAACACAGTTCATCATCTACAAGCGCAAGTTAAAACTCTTTCATGCAAAGTGAAAGACATACATGAACAACATCCAAACACACTTCTCTGGGCTCGAGCTCATCTTTGATGGACTGAAGTGGAAAAGTGTGCTGTGGTCTGACGAGTCCACATTTCAAGCAGTTTTTGTATACAATGGACGGCGTATCCTCGGGGTAAAGAGGAAAAGGATAATAAGGATTGTTATCAGTTCAAAGGCCAGCATCAGTGATGGTATGGGGGGCACATCTGTGAGGGCACCATTAATGCTGAAATGTAAATCAAGGTTTTGCAGCATCATCCGAGCAACGTCTTTTTCAGGGATGTCCCTGCTGATATCAACAAGACAGTCCCAAGACATCAGTAAAAGAGAGTAGGTGCTAGACTGGCCTGCCTGCAGTCCAGACCTGTCCCTTATTGAAAATGTGTTTTCAGATTACTTCAGTAACTGAAGTCATACACAAGCAAGAACGGAAAATAAAACCACTTACAAAGCTTCAACATTAGTGTCCTCTGTTCCCGAATACTTATTGAGTGTTGTTAAAACGAAAGATGATTCTAAACAGAGGTAAACATGCCCCTGTCCCAGCTTTTTTGGAACATGTTGTAGGCATCACATTTAAAATGAGTGTATATTTAAAAAAAAAAAAAATACAATGAAGTTTATCATTTCAAATACTAAATATCTTCTCTTTATAGTGTATTCAATTGGATATTGTTCGAAAACTATTTGCAATTCATTGTATGCTGTTTTTATTTGCTTTACACAACGTCCTGACTTCGATGTTATTTGGGTTTGTCATCATAGTCATTCAGGTTTACCTTCATCAAACCAAAAGAAGATTATAGAAGTTGGTTTACCTGATGAAGGAGGTAAAATATGGCTGGCAGGAGCGGCTGACCCTCACTGTGATATTTGTCGTGTCACATGAAGCATTGAAGAGGGGAAACATTGAGAGGATCATCTTGTTGGCGCAGATTTTTGTCTGCCCCATCTCCAGGGTCCCATCCTCCCTCCTGTTCCCTGTGGCACTCTGGACCAGGATATGGAAATCGCAGCCAATCTCATTGTCAAAGATTTGGCCGAGGTCCTCAGACAAACTGGTGCTGTGGTCCACCTCATGAGTAGAATCATCGATGGTGGTATTTGAGTCTTAAATAAATAATAAAAAAATGTTGCCAGCAAACTGAGTTATTGTTCTTTACAGAATTACACAATACAGTTTAGATACATACCCGCTGATTCACAAACAACTCCGACATCCTCTTTGTGGGAGCAGTCACTTTGTCCCCAACCTTTAAAGGAGCAGGATGACAGTGACTTCTCTGTGCCTCTGCAGTTGACGTCATCCATCCAAATAGGTCCAGATGCTATGATGGGAAATAATGGAAACACATTATTGTGAACTGTTACATCACCAAGCAAACTACTTTTAATCTTATAATATATTTTCAAACAAGACACAAGTTTAGCAATACTGTTTATATTGATATAACTGTTGTGCTAAAATGAGGTTGGATAGGAAGATGAAAACCTTTGTGTTCAAGATCTCAGGCAAGCAGCAGAATTGTGTTTTTTGCTGCAAATTCCAAAACAGGTGGCAAAAAGAGTTTGAACATTTTTTTAATTTTCTATTTAACTTTTATTGAACCAGGAACAGAAACTCGTTGAGATTAAAATCTCTTTTTCAAGAGTGTCCTGGCAAACATAGACAGCAGCACAGTTAACGAAGTTACTTACAATCACAACAGCATCACACAATACATGTATAACACTTAAAGTACAATGAAAAAATAATTAGGACAGGTAATTGACAAGCTGGACAAGCATGACGTATAATTTCCAAATTTTACATTAGTAACACAAAGTACAGCATGATGACTATGAAATATGAAGAGCTGCAGCCCTAAACCTCAAGCCTTTGCAGCCCTTTGCACAGGAAAATACTTGGATTAAGTTTCATTATTTATTTTTTAAATCAATTATCCAGACAAAAATATCTATGTCTATATATTGATTATCACCATTTGGCTACAAAATATTCGGATATGAATTTTGGTCCATATTATCCAGCCCTGCTTTGTATTTCAGGCACTCAACAATCTAAATGTGATTGCTGCATTGGCAAATGTTTTAGTTTTTCATGCAGTGCAGGCCTTATTTTTTTGCTCTTTACATCTTATTTGGAATTTTCATATGATTGTGGCTGATAATAAATGTAATGAAATATCAAGAGGAGGAAACATTTTAGTGGTTGAATATTTCATCACAATTTGTCTCTCATTACAGTCATTTCACTGCCACCTAGTGGAGAATAAATGGAAGTGGAAGGCACCTTGTCCATAGTCCTTCCCAAAAACAACAGATTTGGCACCGGGGAATTCGAGCTGACGACACACCACCTGGGCCTCAGCCATGTCCCAGCCGTCATCACACACCGTCCCCCATCTCCCATCGTAGTAGATTTCCACTCGGCCCTCAGAAGGACTCTGTGAGCCGAACAGCCGCACATCCCCATTCTGTACGGTGGTGTACTGCAGCTCAGAGGGTCTCACTGTGTGCAAACAAAAGGCATGACATACCAACCAAGGCCATGACACAGAGGTTAGGTCAATATTTGGATAAGCGAGTGCCTGCTTGTTCTACCAGTGGTAAGAACATGTACAGCACTGTTTCCAAAAAAGGTGGGACACTGCAGTAAAATGTAAATCAAAAAAGGTCAGGATTCTTAATTTGCTGAAATCCCATAGGCCTATTTATATGAAATTTGCAGGAAGACAACACATTGGAGATGATACTTAGATGTATATTTATATATATATATATATATATATTATTTATTTATTTTTTTTTTTTTTTGACTGATTTGAATGGATGCCAGCAATACATTTAAAAATAAGGTGTGACTAAGTATTGTTTACCACTGATTACCCTTTGTTGTTGTTGTGTTTATTTTCTGACTAAATATATCAAATGGTCAGAAATTGACGTGACTACACATCCAACCAAACTAATAAATCTAACTGTATCAAACTGATAGGGTGTTTTGTGTTTCATATCAAAATAATAATTATATAGTAAGTTTGCTGAAGCCAGATGGGTCGATTGAGATTTTCTGCACATTTTGCAAAGAATGACCTGAAAAGAAAAAATATCCAGTGAGCTGCAGTTATGCGAGTGAAAATTCTTTGTTGATGCCAAAGGTCTGAGGAAAATGGCCAGTATGGTGGGAGATGATAGGCAGGCAACTTTAACTCAACTATAACATGTTGAATCTTGAAGCTGATGGGCTACAACAATAGAAGACAATGCCAAGAGCCTCTTCTGTCAGCTATTGAACAGAAAGGGGCTAAATTGAACAAAGTTCTCAAAGGATTTGATCTAAAGAAGATCAGAAATTGCTGTCTGATGATTACAGCTGCAACATCCAGATAATTGGGTCAGAATTTGGCATAAGCAACATGTAAGCATGGATCCATCCTGCCTCGTATGGATGGAGTCAGGCTGGTGTTGGTGATGTATTGATATGAGAAATCATTTCTCGGCAAACTTTAGGCCCTTCACTACCACTGAAATTATTTCAATGCTTACAGCCTACCTGAGTATTGCTGCTGACCAAGTTCATCCATTTATGACCACAGTGTATTCTCCTCTAATGGCTATGTCCAGCAGGATAATATATCACGTCACAGAGCTCAAATCATCTCAAACTGGTGTCTTAGACATGAAATGAGTTCACTGTACTGCAGTGGCCTCCACAGTCACCAGATCTCAATCCAATAGAGCACCCTTAGGATGTGGTGGAACAGGAGCTCTCCATCATGGATTTGCAGCCAACAAAACAGCAGCAAATGTGTGGTGTTGAATTAAGGTAGTTCTAAAGGGAAAAGGGGGCCCTACCCAGTACTAACAAAGTGTACTTAATAAATTGGCCAGTGAGAGTACTGGTATTTAGCTCTGCTTCTATTGCAATTTATGTAATATACTGTAGGTTATAAACTGCATCATCATTTTGTCCTGCTTTGAGCATTGTGCCACCAGATTTTTGCCAATATACATCATAACTTAATAATCTATAGTTTTAAATTGCACCTATATTGTTTTAAACAGAAAATCTCAAAATCTTTAAAATTTTGACAAAAATATCATATGCTTTGGATCACTCACCAAAAAGGGTCACTCCAGACACTTGGGGAAGTAGCAGAAGCCACAGGGTGTATAAGTTTCGATGTGTCAACATTTTCCCAAACAGGGTCCAGACTCTGGTAGAGAGACAAAGAAACAGAGAGGTCAGAAATGCTCTCACTTCACAAAACCTACAGTTCAAAACAAGGCTGTTGAAGTTTGAATATGAAACAAAGGTGGGGTCGGCATTATTGTTATGCTTTAAAATAGCTCTTTTATCCATTTGTGACTTAGAATACAACCATTTTTTCCACCTCATTATCTTATGCTCAACAGGTGAAAAGTAAACATCATTTATTCATATTACTATTTAAGTGCTTTATTTAGGTACTTTTACTTTTTTTGTAGGATTTTCTGAACTTATACTTTTTTTGCTTTCAGCTCCTGTTGATGATGCTGACTTAGCTGAAGTGAAAGTACCCACTGTTACCCCCCTGCATTGTGACTGACCTTTTTCTAACAGACATAGCTTATGAAACCAAACACAGTCAGATTTCCTGTTCTGTACCCTTTGCTCCAAAATAAGTGTAATGATGAAGACACTGCCCCAAAGTGTATAAGATATTGTATCATCCTTTGTCCTGGGCTCTTTTCTGATCATCCTGGGGGTCAAGCAGATCAGAGACCTCAGCAGCTGAGTGTTTTTTTATTTGTGTATCGTTTTACATATTGTCAGTAAATGGTTGGCTAACCGATCTAATCCGGACTTGTGCTTCCTTCCAAACCGAACAGTCTAACAGAGACAAAAAAGTGTATGTGTCACATTCAAGCTGTTATTTTTTGCACAACACAGAAAACTGTTCTCAAACTACTCAGTAGTTAAACAGGTCAAAGGGGAGAGGTTGTTTGGAGTTTGGACAGTAAAGTCAGAGCAAAGCCCCATGGGACAGATAATGTCTGTTATAACATTTGCATTTAGTATGTCATTGATAACTGATGTTTGTGCACTTTTAGGCCACCTTCAGTGCAACATGAGCAATGTGGGGCAAGTCACGTGAAAAATGTAATAAATTACTCCTTAGAAAAGGAATAAATTCCCTTTCCATTTAACATAACATCAAAAATAATTTTTAAAGTTACTCATCAATTTTCCAGCTACAAAAATGATTTACAACAGGTCATAACTGTGCGTGCTACTGAAGATAATGTTCCCAACATTATCAAAGTCACAGAACTGAACTAAAAGTAAAACTTGGAGTTGTAAAAGTGCAGCTCACTCTCCCCCTCTCATCCGCAGAGCTGTTATCAACTTTATAGCCGCATCGTACAAGTATGAAAACATTTTAGCAGCTGATGTAGGTCAAAAAGTTTGTAAGTAACTCCGCAATACTTTGATTTGTAACTGTAATATCATTACTTTTTAGAAATTTTAATCAACTACTTGACTAGTTACACAAAAATGCAGCATTATTATGTTAATACATCACATGTAACTAAGTAACTGTCAAACACTGAGTGAATAATTTTAGTTCACAAATGTGACACTACAACTGAGGGAGCTATCTCAGTAGGTAATCGCTTGTTCGTGTGTATTCATTTTTGACTGAAAATGAAGTCGTAATAAAGATATCCATGTTCACAATCTGTCTTATATAACTAATGCTGTGGAAATTTACTATTTCATGAATGTTTGATGTACAGTATTTAGCCTTTTTAGGTAACATGTTTCAATGTAACTTAATCACATATGTGGCCACATATGGCCATTTCAGGTATCAGCCTTAGGTTCACACATCACCTATGACCTTAAGTCAAAAGTGTCAGCATTACATGTCCTTCATCGAGTTACAATGCTGATGCTACAGGGGGACACACAGCCACACAGAGGCCCAGGTGTCTGACCTTGGAATCCGTAACCTTTTGGGGATCTGTTGTTCAGTATCAACTGTTTATGTCTGGTGTCCCTGAGATGTCTCCAACTCTTTGTATGTTATGTTTTTCACACACACATTCTCATGAGAACTCACGAGACACTTCACACTCACACCCATAAACTTCATGTCTTTAAAATAATGTTATTCTATGATGTGTGTCAGACTTTCTTCTCAGCTGACGGACTGCCCACCGCTGATCATTCTGATTGTCTCCATTCTTGCAAGATTGTATTTTTCCTCTATTGTAATAAAAAACTCACAGAGGCAATATCTGGTTCAAGATCCTTCATTTCACCTTTTTGGGGAGCATAAACGAGTTTTTTTCCACAACACTAACTGTTGCAGCAGACTGGAAATTAAGTGCTCCAAGAGCAGAATCTAATAATGGAAATTTCAGCTGCTTTTAGAGATCTGGATCATTTGGCTCAGCTTAGAGATCAGACCCAACTCTACATCATTTGCCGGAATATGTAATAGAGCTGGTGAAATTATTGAATAAATTCATTTTCGTCATAAGAGAAACAGAAAGACAAAGGTGGGCAGTAAAGTACAAAGGTCTTTGCATTCACATGAGAAAACAAAAATCTGCTCAGTTTTTAAGTAACAAGGAAATTATCTAAATTATCTCACAGTGTATTCCTTTATGAATGAATACAATTAATTACTGTTTTAATGAATCCTTAATCAGTTATCAAGTCAATTGCTCGAAGTCACTCAAGAAAGCATGCATGACCCGACTGTTAAATCTAACCCTGTTTTATTCCTGTTTGAAGTTGAGATATCAGAGGATAGTTGAGTGTTTTAGGAACAAAAGCAGTATTTGTTTATCTGTCTGAATAAGACAAAATACACCTGTAAAGATATAAACTTAGCCTGATCTACTGACTGTGTTTCTTCTGGTTGGATGAAAACAGAGTTTTTCTTTGTAAAACCATAAGTTGTAATTCAGATATGAATTCAGAAAGAAACAAAAAGACATTTATAAAACTGTAAGTCGTAATTCTAGGATAACAATCTCAATTTAGAGAGAGAGAAAGGCATATAAATGTGTGTCAAAAAATGTAAGCCCTCATTCTGAGATAAACGACTTGATAATTTGGAAAAACAAAGCAAATGGCAGTAAAGAGTCGACTCTTTAAACCAGCTCGTCTGCGGTCAACACCTCCCAAATCCAATGACAGCACTGTACCTGCACACAGAGTCCCTTTGCAGGATTATAAAACCTTATTCAGACTATTTTAGGACCATAATCTAAAAAGATCAATACCCGGGAGGATGATATAAAGTAGGTTTTTGATATTAAGTGCTAAAATGCAGATTCGTAAAAGCAAGACTGCCATTTAACTAAAGACCAAGGGTGATCAATATTTAGTTAAAAAACATTATTGTTCACGAAAGAGAGCTAGGGACTGTGCACTATTGCTCTATCCAAACATTAAGACCTTCACAGAAAAAATACACTTTTAAGGTAATTCTGTGGATTATAATTTTAAAATCCAATGAAAGACTCTTAAAGACTTATTAAGGATCTGCCTGCTTGTACTTATGTAAAATCTAATTAACTGAGTGTCATATTTTTGTAGTCTTTTTACCTCCCTTACTCGGTTAAAGTAAGTTATTTGTTCGACTCTTAACTGTGCCAAATCTTTGCACTAAATGTGCACTAAAATGTACTCAATAAAGTGTTACTGTACCTTCCTCTCCTTGTTGTCTTCAGGTGTGTCTCTCGTTGAAAAGGCAGTGACTAAAATCTGACTCCCTCATAAATTGTGAAGAACAGAGGGAGGGCTCAGTTCCTGCTTCTTTCACTAAGTTTCATTTCACTTTAAAGGCAGATAAAACTGCAAGTTGCACAACAGGTTTTCACTCCATTTTTGACTTGTCTGAGGACAATGCTTTTTTTGTCGAATAAGCTCTGCACAGAGGTTTGAAAAACAGTATTAATCATAGATAAGCCAGCTAATAATCAACACACTAAGGGTGTATTCAGGTGTGGTGACACATAAGGTTAAAAAGGGCACCTTAGCAAAAGGCTTTGTCTCTTTAATGAATGAATGAAACAAAAAATGTTTTTTTTAAAACTCAAGCAGAGTTAGTATTTTCAAAAACAATAAAATAAAAAAATAAAAAGACAAAAGAAGCACTCTTTGTGTAACTGGGCAGGGGCACTGCCAGAAATTTAGGGCCTGCTTAAAAGATTTCACATGGGCCCTATTTTAAACCAGCTCTGCACAACTTCTCAAACCAAGCATGTGTAAAGCATATAAATAAAAAATATGATCTTATAAAAACATTGTTAAATGGGCCGCATGTATTTATTACAGCTAAGTTGTTCTTTTTAAAGACCTTAGTTCAAACAGTGTAACCGCTTTTCAGCTGAAAATGTACTTAAAACATTTGGTAACCTCCCTTTCGTCGATTATTTCTCCCCTTTAACGATAATGGTATTTTATTTTATAATGTTTGAAAGCCTGATTAGTCACCTTTACAATGAGGTACAACTTATAAGGAACGTGCATTTGTGAAATGAGTGACACAGTTGAAATCTCTTTGTATGCATGTGCGTCACTATTTTGTTTCAAGAGAAAACTTCTAATTTGCTTTGACTGTCCTTGCTGTATTGCAGTGCTTCCCAATCTGTGAGCTGGGGCCCACTGATGGGCAGCAGAGGTACTGCAAATGGACTGACCAAGGTAGTTTACAATGAATAAAAACCTTAAGCATGGCTGACATCACATTTTAAACTGGAAGTGCTGGAAGAACACAAACCACTGCCAAGGCATTTGTGACAATGTTATCCAAGTTATTGTTGAAAATGTGGAAAACTGTCCTATTGTGCAATATTCAGGAAAGCTTTAAAAAGTCCTGGATCTGCATTTGAATCACCACCAAAATCCAATCCCCTCTTCCCGGTGCCATGACCAGCCACCCTATTGCACAACGTCAACAAATCCTTTAAAGGTCCTGGTAACCCACACAGGTGCTACTGGAAATAACCTTTAATATAAATAAATATATAACCCTTGATATAAAAAACCCTCTTCTCAGAATTGTGTGGATGCGGCTGAATGTTTTGACTGCCAGCTGCCCAACTCTGTGAATTTTGTAGAACCTGTACTTGTTGGAGGACTTATTGACCTGTTTTTATTTCAGTTGGTCCTTAAAAATACTGACATTAACATCTCTTGCTGTAGCCCCACCTGTTTTAGCCTCTCACTGGACTAATCAACCAGAGTGATTAAAAAACCTGCATGGGTGACTTGGGCCTTTAAAAAGGTCTTGGACCTGCATCCATATTCATAACACCACCACTTCTTCCTTTAGTTTTCTTGCTCATAAATGGACAGATGGATGGACAGATAGGCAGACAATTATTAGCAAAAACATAACCAGCATGATGGAGGTAATGACCATAAAGTGCTGAGATATACATTTGTTAGACCAGCAGCCGATGTAATGTTTATGCCACAGCTTCCCCAAATTAACAGCATTGTTAATTACCAAAATTATTTTTCTGTAATGGTAAATACACCAGTAAGTGGAAGCTTATTGGCTGAAATGATAATTTTAATGCTTGAATAGAATTAATACTGTTTTCCATGGATTTTCAAAAAACACAAAAAACCCCCTAAAAAACCCCCCAGTAAAGCAGATTACTGTTTCTTGATTAAGGTGTCAAATTATAGTTATTTACTTATTTACTTGAATTCCTCTTCAGACAAAAAAATGTCATTTTTTTATTCAACTAAAATCAAATCCTTGCTTAATAGACACAATGTAAATGATCAAACACACCAGGACATGGGACCTTTAATGAAGCATTGAAGTGTGCACCCTCCATTTTTGCTGGTGCCTTAATGACTATGTCTATGAGCACAGTCTGCTGAAAGTAAACAGAACAGAAAGAACAGAACATAGATCAGTCATTAAAGATACTGACGGAATTAGAGTTGCAAAGGTTGGAGAATTCTCAGTAAATTTGAAGGAATTTTTCATGGGAAATGAAGCTGGGGAATTTTGGAAATATTCCAAATTGGAAACTTTTCATGGGAATTAACTGGAAATTGGGTGGGGAATAAAATGTATCATATCCAAACATAAACATTTTGTCTCGTCATAGGAAAACATCCAAGCAAAGAATACAATTAAAAAAAATTACATTTCAACTGATTTTTTTTTATCAGGTGAACTTTATAAAGTTTATATTTTTTTTATTGAACAATTAGTTTCAGGTTCACTTTATGTAGTCCAGGGGCTCAGATGGCTTCACTTGTCTTCTACTCTGACCTCAAAAATGTGGCTTCAACAGTCGGGGGTACTAGAAGCATCTGTGCACGTGATGGAGGATTGCACAGTGCATGCAGCGGGTGTGGCCTGATACTCCGGCAGTAAGCTGTGTACTATGTGCATGCGATTGAGGAATAGCAGAGATATTCTCAAGTATACTTGCATGAAATCCGGTTGTTTTAATCAAGATCATGCTGAAATATATTCTCCCTAATATATTTTAAATCGCTGTTAAGGGCCAAATTTCAGCTTCACAAATTCCAATTTTATTCCAATTTATTTTCATGGAAAGTTTCCATCTTTGAAAATTCCCAAAATGTTGCAACATGGGGGAATACTTCATTCCCCCATGTTGTGATGCTTTTGCTTTGTCCATGGTGTTTAAAGGGCAAATTACACTAAAATATTAATGTCAGGTTTTGATACCTTCATGTTTAATTTTATTTTTTAATCTGAATTTGGCTGCATTGAGTAATTAAAATGGCTGCCAGTTGCTCACTCCTGCATTGGAGTCTTAATAAGGTAATTTCTTGGATTTTTAGTGTTTGTATGTGTGGACCCAAAGACGAGTAATTTCTACTTTAGCAGTCAAGACTCAAGACACATGAATTAAAAATTAAGGTTTTACTCGGCCATCCCAAAACAACAAACCACACAGATGATTAGTCTGTCACAAAAATGTCCTTCAATCAATGCTGATTTTTAGGAAGAATAAAAACAGGCCTGTTGCTCTTCCACTGAAGAAAATGCTTAGAGTGTACAGAGTGATGTCTAACATGGAGCATGTGGGAAAAACCCTCGACCTTTTCAGAGTGTACAGTATGTGCATGAAAATGTACGCCTACAGAGCAAATAATCACAGTCTGATAAATCATTTTTGTACATTCATTTTAAGAAAAGGCTACAGTGCTGTTGAGTCACAATCAGCCTTGGTAGAAGATGATCCAAGGTGGAACATTGCTGGCGTTGAGAACCATATTCTACAGCCTTAGTTCATACTTTGTCAAGTTAAAGACGACCTCTAAGAGTTGGAGTTGTGTCTCACAGAGGAAGCAGCGAGCCCTCAGCAGTGGCTGCAATGTAAACAAAACGAAACAGTGCAGTTGTCTCAAGAGCGTCTCCCTGAGTCTTATATGAATTCCACGCCCTCATATTTCACATCCCCGATCTTTGTCTCTTCTAGGAGTATGCGCCCGTCAAGCGTGAAAGCCATGATGTACGTGGCGATCTTCCCTGCGTCTTCTTCCGACTTGAGCGCCAGAACGATCTGATCGTCCGTGTTGGGCACAAACTTGAAGGAGGAGAAACCGTGAGTGGGGTTGAGCACGCCCACTTGGCTTTTCTTGATTTCTGAGAAATCAGGTGAGCAGCTGAGGACGAGGTTGGTGCCCCGGCGCTCGTCTGCCGTCTCCTCGTAGGTCTCCTTGCTGGCGCGGCGAGGAAGGAAGAACCAACGCTGCAGGGTGTCGCTCCAGGCTGCTGACTCATGGATTAAATAACCTGTAGAGTAATCACAAGATTAAGAGAGGTGGATAGAAATTGTGTTTTATTTTTTGTGAGCCCTGCCCAGGCTCATAATTTATATCCTAAAGAGGGGTACACGTGAACAATAACTGGACCGAAAAAAGAAAGCTGCAGTGTTTAGCTCCACATCCAAAAGCAGCACGAGGGACCACGTGGGGATCTTTTTAGAGCGGATGTTCTTAAGATAAGGAAATTATCCAGTTAAAGTCTGAGCGAAAAACTGGGCTGTCTGCGTTCACACATACGGCTCACCTGTGTAAAGTCGGGATAATTTCAGGGTTTCTTGCAAGTGTGAATGGGGTACAAGTTTTCTTGGCCAACCACTATGGTCTTCAATGTTTCTTTGTGCTTCTTAAAAAACTTGGACATCACATCTTAAAATGGCAGTCTGCCTTAAAATCTTTGCCTGATGACCTTGCTGATGTAGCATAACTACCTTGTGCCTTGTTGTGCTTAGTCTTGCCATGAAGTCTGACCTGCAACATGAAACTGTCTTCCACAGCCTCACCTTGATAGCAGAGTCTGGCTTTTCCTTGCTCAGTTTTAAGCCAGCTGATTATGTTTCAGTTAATGACAGTGTTTCAACCAACATATGAAAGTGATGATCGTTAGCACCTTTTTGCTGTAATTGGTTACTCATACACCTGAATGTAATCCCCAAAAATCCCCGTCTTTGAACGAGTGCAACAAAAAAATTGATGCTGGTTTGGAGGTAAAGGTCAGTCACACTGAACACTGATTTGATTTAAAGTAGATTTTTCTTCTGTTTAGTGACTTACAAACTGATTTAAAAAAAAAACCAATTAAAATATCTAATTTGAAAACATTTTACTTTACAGCCTTTTTCACATTTGCCTAAAGCTCTTGCATCAGACATTTCTGGTTCAAATTTGTTGCGATAACCCTATGCATTTGTGCATAGAAGTGCATTAATGTATATAGACTGGTTTCTATTTTTTGTTGTTTTGCTTAATTGCTGTTTATTTGTTTGATTGATTCTGCTGTCACGTTGCCAATACATGACAGATAAACAATAAACTGTAGAGATTCAGAAGATTTGAAAGTCAGAAACAAAGCTGGATTTCATCCTTACCTGGAGATTGTATCCCAGCTGCCGACTTTAGAGATTTATATATGGGAACCCAGTTCTCGTGTTGTACATCCCCTCTGTAGCCCACCACCTTCACCCACTCCGGGTTGTTGTTGACAAAAACGCCCTCTGTGGTGGTCCACTCTTTGCCCAGACCACCGACATACAAGCGCTTGTCCTTCACTGCCATCCACTCAGCTTTGAACCCTGTCAGACAGAAGTGCATGAGTGCTGTGAGAGGCCTGTACTCAAAATCGTTCTTGTGAAGTGTTAAAAAGAGAATTCTGCTTAGTCTTAATTAGGGTTGGGTAATAAATCACAGGTTATCAGTACACATGTCATTACGTGCATGTTTGTGAGCACTTTCAGTAAACAAGCAATGGCTACTTAGTGTCCTGAGTAAGCACGGGCAATTTCATCCTCAATGGGAACTGCATGTCAACCCCCAGGCCACTAGGGGGCCTCAGAGGGTTTAAACTGAACACCTCAGCAGAGGCTCAAGATGTTCTTGCTTTCAGTTACAGCATGAAAACTGTAGGGGGGGACTCTCACTCTCAGTGTACTGTGAATGTCTGTGAGTGAATAATCAAGAAGAGGAAGGTAATAGGAAAAAACACAACCCACAGATGTATTCATAAAAATAATACACATTTTGACTCCGGAAAATAAACAAAGACTGCATTTCCCTTTTTGTGTTGGTCACATTTTTTATTTAATATTAAATGGCCCTGTCATCGGCTGGCGACCGGTTTAGGGTGTTCCCGCCTCTCGCTAAATCACAGCTGGGATAGGTGCCAGGCCCCCCCAAAACCCCGAAAGGGATAAGCATTGTAGAAAATGAATGAGTGGGACAACAGCTTAATATGAGTTAAAATCACAAATGCCCCACTAAGAAATGTGCAGGTTAGCTTCGACAGGTTAAGCTCTGTCAATGATAAACATGAAAAAAAATCTCAATATATGTCAGTTTACGATAATTATGGGGAACTGCTTTTGTTTTGAAAGGATTTCATTAAGGGAACATGATGTGTGTTTTTATACAACAGCTGAATGACACTTGGGAGATAAATAAAAGACTAAATCAGTTACAGAAATCAGACTTGTAAGAAATGTTTCTCTGTGACTTTTGTACAGACATTAATTGTGATATTATGGGCTAGTTTTTTTAGGGGTAAGAATGGGTTGTAACTATTGAAAATACAGTTTTAAAAACACAATATCATTTAGTTTTGCAATATTATTAACAGAGAGAAAATTCAAAATAAATGAATAACTGAAAAAATTTAAAACACACTTTTTTGATACTTAGAACATATCGCTCCACCCTGTCATTTAGTTGTCTTGGTTCATCAACAATTAGTTATGGTTATATTAGAACCATATATTTTTCATAGTTATGGTTGCAGGTAGTCTCTCCACCTCACTATGCACCATTTTAAGATTACTTTGTCAAAACAGAGACAAAAAAATAAAGCTGTAGATTAATTTGGCTTATAAAATAGTTTTTCCTGGTTTTCACAAATATCGCAATAATAGTTTTATTATAGTAGTATAGGTATGATTTTAGTATTTCTTTTGGCCACAGTTACCGTGATGTGAAGATCTAATATTCTTACTGGCCCAATATGTGGTCAAAAAGTGTATAAGGATATAAAATGTATCGGTTAACCCCTGACATTTAGTGAAGTAACAGTTAAATAAGTAGAATAAAATATAAATACTGAAATGTAATATTGAAATGCAGTGTATTAGACTCAGGTCATACTCACCTTTAGCAACACTGCCGTCTCCGTCTGTTAGGATGACCCAGGGCACAGCCTTGTCCCCATCGATGTGGTAGACCACACCCGTTCTGTCATCAACGCTGTAGAGTTTACCATTAAACACCACCAGCTCTGACAGCTCCATCCCTCTGCCCTTCTCCGATAAGTGACTTTTCAGCACCACCCTGTCGTGGTCCCACTCCACTGCTACTTTGTCCCCACTCTCGGACACCAACAGGTGTCCCCGCAACATGTAGCTGAACCATGTTTCTGTTTTTTCTAGACGAGAGCTTGTGTCCAGGTCGGCAATGACCCCGATGCGGTAGCGTGTGCCCTGCGGCGTGCGCTCTGGCGGGCTGAGGGGGTATGTGTCGTTGTAATGGGACTCAAACATCTGGGAGTCACCGCGATTTGTTTTCCAGCTGTGGGAGATGTAGGGATTTGGCCGCATGCCCGAGCTGAAGTGCATGAAGAGCAGCAGGATCACAGCCAGGGCAGCAGCCACCGCCACAATGGGCTTCCATTTGAGGCGGAAACGAGGGTCCGTGGTGTTGGCCATGGAAGCCAACATTGGGAGGCCTCCGACAGAGATCCGAAGATTATTCATGGGCTCATTGTGCTCCAGTCGAGTGAAGCCTGGGGTAGCAGGCATGGAGGACGGAGGCCTGGTCTGACCTGGAAAAGGAACAGACAGTGAATAAGTCTGAATAAATAAAATGTTTCAGGATGGAAGAGCAGATAATCATGAAATGCTTTTTTTAAACTTGTTATTAATTAAGATACTGTTATGTGGAGATGGATTACAGCTTTATGTACCAAACCTAACCATTAACCAGCCAATGTCATCAATACAATCAAGAATTTCTCAGTATTTGCTTACATGTATGTAATAGGGCTGATTGATAAGTTGTGAGCCTTGTATTTAAGAAGATAAGCAGGGATGTCCTTTTTCAGCTCTACTATTCCCTGACTATTTAAGGCTGTGTACCCGAAGACTGGTATCATTTGGTCAGTTTATGTCGAAGAGGTAGCACTCTGAAGTAAACAAGGCAAGTGACTTTTGCAAATTGAACAAAATGCCCCTGTTCACAAGTCTGTCACTGCCATGGCTGCCATTAAAGATTGTGGCTTTGAATTGATTGAGCATCCGCCTTATTCGCCTGATCTTGCTCCATCAGACTTTCATCTATTTCCAAATTGAAAAAAGCCATTTCCGGTACCCACTTTCGGTCAGATGATGACGTCATACATGCAGTGGACGACTTTCTGAACGGTCAAGAAAAAGGACTTCTTTAAAAGTGGCATTGAGGCCCTTAAACATTATTGGCAAAAGTGTATAGATACTGAAGGGGAATATGTTGAAAAATAATGCAATATGTCGGCCAAAAGTCAAAACCTTAAGTATGAGGCTCACAACTTATCAATCAGCCCTTGTATGTAGGGATATCACACTGAGTATTGCACTTAAAGAAAATGTCAGTTCAATATCAGGTAAATTTGAGAACATGATGAACAAATGAAGAATTTAAACAGTGAATGAGGGTTGATTTCTGTTACATGTTCAAGCAAATTGAACAAGCCACAGATACAGTGGTGTTACAGTTCAAAGAATGACCGTGTTAGAACGAGACTTTCCTCTGACTTTTTTCTCTCTTAAGCCTTCATTCATTTTTAATCATAAAACTACTGATTATACGTGTCTTAACCATCTACGAGACATTTAATGGGACACTTTCCATATTCAAAACCAGTCCTTACTGCAACAACCAAAGACACTCAGCAGTGTAACACAGTAAGCATTTAGAAGTTAAAAACAAAGAAGAATTCACCCTGAACGTCGGAAGTGTCAGCTACAAATAACGCAACCCGTCTGTCTCATGCTTCTGAGAACGGCAGAACCTTTCTTGAAGAACTGGAGGTGATAAAACAAGTGCTTCGTTTGTCGCGTTCATTCCTTGCCAATCAGATGCTTGCAGTAATTTCTTGCTTTAACCACAACTAAACCACACCTGTAACAACAGAGTCTTTGACTTTTAATCAATGCAGAAAGGCAAGTGGGTGTACCTAGTGACCGACATGGAATCTTGCATATCCAACTGCTTGGCAAAGTTAGCATCATGGTGGACATTTGTGCAAAGTTAAAAAAAAAGAAAAGAAAAAAACATAACAAGGGTCATATTTTACCACATTTGAGGTTCATAAATTCAGTTTCAATGACTGAATCTGTTCACAATTGCTAATGTTCAAAAAACCTTCTAGTTTTCATATACTTAGTACTCAAACTGTATTCTCAGTCTGTCTGTCCTGCTCCTTTAAGGCTCCTCTCCCCACATGAGCCCAGTCTGCTCTGATTGGCGGAGTTGTCTACTCTGTAATGATTGGTCAGTTCAGTATTGTCAACAACTCTGCATTCATTCTACTGTCTTAGCACTGCACTGGGTCTGCCACACTGAACCACTGGTTTTGAGAGTTTGTCTATTTGGAGGGGCCGGGGGGGAGGGGGACATCCAAGGCAGGTTCTGGTGCCATAAAGAGGGGGAGAGGGAGAAGCGCTGATGCTATGTTTATTTTTTCTCACGCACAGAAGTCAGATGTGTCAGAAAAACAATATTAATTTCAGAGTTGAAATTTCTACACTATGAGCCTATGCATTGATCTAAAATTTTTAAAAAGCAATATCTAAAAAGACTTTTGTTATCCAGTTGCAAGCACTGGCAAATGTGCAGCTTGTACTGTCTGTCGGCACAGGCCTCCATAGCACACACTTGTAGTGAGGTGCATGTTGGTACTAATTGGTCCCACTGCTACAGTTGGCTTGTTGCTGCGTATGTGATGGTTCTGTGTGGAACAGCAAAGAAAAATCCAGCCCAGCCATCCTTCATTAAAAGCAAGTGTGTGTGTGTGCATTTTGGTGTCTATAATGTCGTGAGTAGGACAGAGCTTGACATGACCATTCAATACACAGAATATGCAATGTGAAATTCAGTACTAATATTACACGGCACCCCAGGTAGTTAAAAGAAGTCGAACAGCGGTCAATAACGCCACTGAATGCTGATATTGCATGCTGCATGATTTTACCCAATATCCAGTCTTAATTCAGTATAAAATCCAGCACCCATTGCCCCCACAGTGTTGTAGACAATAAAGGCTCTAGATCCGGGTAACAGCTTTTGAAACTCCTTTCTGAGACAGCTGAGTTAAACTCTCATTGTACTGACTAACTGATTTACTTTTTTAAAGACTTAAAACCATTTTTTTTTCTGTCAATGTCAAGCACAAAACAGACTGCAGTAAATTTTGATATTAGAACCCTTTGTATAAAAAAGAGCTTTTATTGACAATCATGAATCGGTCTGAGTTAAAAAATCAATTCTGAATCGAACTGTCACATTCAGAATCAAAAACGAATTGTATGATAGGGGAACTTACACATCTCTAATAAAAGTATGATGACGATGATGACAAGACTCATGACTTTAACCTCTGACCCATGTCCTCTGAAATATGATAGAGTGGTGCAGTGATGACATATTGTTGTAGGCCAACACAGGAGTTAGCAGTAAAAAGCAATTACTAAGCTACTATGGGACAACAACATGGCTATTCGGCCTAGAAGCCAGCACAATATTTCCAAAGTAGGACAACTTGTTGTGGCCTCTAGTTTGAGAATTTTCTCTTGACCAAATCTGATTCAGTTGGTCCTCATGGCTGCTGGAATTATGAATTAATTTTTGTTTATTGAAATGTTTGCAGTACAGTGTTAATTTTGACAGTTACAGTTATAGTCTTTTGCCTAAAATATCTTTTAGTTTTAGTCACAATTTAGTCATCTAAATTGTTTTAATTTTAGTCTAGTTTTAGTTGATAAAATTTTACAACATTTTAGTCGACAAAATCTACTGTAAATTTAGTCAACTAAGATATGAAGTGTAAAGTGTAAGGCATTTTTTATATTTCCTTGAATTTCTGAAGTCACGTTTTACACTTTGATCCCGCCACCATAAAGCTAATGCAGTTGTGATTGGATGTCCCTCTTAACTCATCCAACCTTTCCAGACAACCAAAGTAGCTGTGATTCCTAACTTGTTTCTACTTTCTACATGATGAAATTAGATCTGATTGGATTAAGTCTCTGTCAGACATTTTAATCTAGTTTTTATTTGTTGACGAAAATGTCAGTCAATTTAGTTTTAGTTTTTTGTCAATGTGCACTTGTTTAATTTTAGTTACGGTCTAGTTTTCATCTGGGGAAAAAAAAGTTGTTGATGAAAACTATGACGAAAATAATCAGTCGACAAAATTAACACTGTTGCAGTAGGGTTCCTGTCCATTTTTGCAGTCCTTATTAGCAAGTGTCCTTTTAAACACACAACAACTCTTTTAACATTCAAAAGCCGGAAACATCAAATGCATTTTATTATTGCAGAGTATATATTACAATTTCGTGTCTGTGGTCACAAATCTTATTTCAGGTATTTGTACAAAAATAATATTTAATATCCCATTTACTTTGGGAGCTTGGGAACCAGGAAGTGTTAAATGCTAACTCGCTTCCAGGTTTTGGGACTCATTGCTCTGCCACTTTTATTTCATTCTGAAGACAAAGTGGACATTTGTGAAAAGTTTGAAGAAAATCCCTTAAAACTTTGGTTCAAAAAGAAAAGATGGCCACAAACTCTACAACCTTTAACGTGGACCTATGGCATTCAAAATCTAATCAGTTAATCCTTGAATCCTGAGGATATTATTCGGACTTTAAAGGAAATCTCCAAAAGACTTTCGGAGATACTACATCAACAAGAATCAACCCTTTTGAAATAACATGTTCTCGAAACACAATGCCTCTGGCCTAGATTATAACAAGAGCACAGGCATAATAAAAATACTTTTTGTCTGAGCTGCTCAGACTTTATTATGACAAACTTACTTCAGGCTTTGCACCAAAGTCCTGTGGTCTGATCTAAGTTTTAAAAAATCACATCCTGTTTTAAACTACTTTATTCCATATGTCTAAGGCATTCACAGACATAACTGGGATTACACTAAACATTACGCAGACCAAGCTGGCTGTAGCTGATATCTTCATACCTGACATCTCTTTCGTCATTCTAAGATCAATATTACCACTCAAACGTTTGCACTATCACCTACCTTCTTATGATCAAGGGATAACAAAGATGCAAAACTTCAAGCTTCAAAACTCTAATCTGCTAAGAAATTTATGGCTACGTGTTAGTAAGTCGTTACACTTAAAAAAAGAGTTACATAATCTCAGACTACAGGTCATTCCAGTTTTAGAAGGTCTATAGCCTGCTATTAAAGGGAGTACTAAGGGAGTTATTTAAGAAGAGTAAACTTTCATTATTTACAGAGGTCATGTGTTGGTTAAATCTTTAAACATTAAATAATCATATCTTTATAAGCAAACATTTGTCACATTGGATCATGACCTAAATTGAAAGGGTAATTAAAAAGTATATTAAATATAGTATAGTATATAACATCACATAGTTTCAGCTTGTGACAGACTTCAGACTTGTTATACCTGTTGTAATCAAGATACTAGTAAAGGGTTTGATCTTCATTTTCCACAAACTTTGGCTTGTATTTGACTTAAATGAGCTACTTGTGTAAAGACAAAGGTTTTAAAAATGGTTGAATGTTAGGGATCAATATCTAACAACACTTATTTCAAAACCCATTGTCATAGATATCAATGCAGAAGCTAATATTTTTGTCAAGAGCACGAAGTCACGACAATTCAAGGAACTGACTTGTTTCTTGAATTGTGACGGTATGTTAGAAACAGATGTAAAACAAGGGAAACAACACTTTATTCTGTAATTAATAATACTGTTAATTTTTAAATATAGACATATTCAGTGAGAAGGTGGTGCATGTGTAAATTCTGATGTTATTACTGATGATATACAGAGCACACGTCTGATGTGTTTATCCCCTTTAAGTGTTGGCTGAAATTCTCTGCCAATACTAATAATTAGTTTTTTATAGGGATTCACAATATTGGTATAAGCAGATAGCCTAAAAAAATGATTATTGGTATCAGCAGGTGTGAAAATTTCTGCCTATATTAACATTCTATATGTTGATTGTACAAATGGGGCATATTTAGGCCATATATTCACTGTTAGATTGGCTGGATGTACAATTGTACCATATTGGTTTGCCTCATCATCACTGAGTGAATCAAATGCAAAATTAATTATCTCCACTGAGGAGGTTTTGTTGGTGTTTGTTTATTTGTTTGTTGGTTGGTTTGTGATCAGGATAACTCAAAAACTAAAGGACAGATCGGGGCACAATTTGTAGGGCATGTTGGTCGTGGCATAAAAAAATAATTAATTATATGTTGGTGGTGATCCAGATCCGGATGCAGATCCAGGAACTTGTTGAAAGATTTGTTAACATGGAGAGATAAGGCAGTTTTTCTCATTTTCGCTGATAAATCTACCATTATCAACTGATTTTGATGAACTGCTTCACATCTAAAACAAATAAAGTACCATCATGAGAGTAAAAGGTCAAAGTTCTTGTTAAAAAAATATCGATGTTGATTTCCATATCAACATGAGTTTGGAATCATCAGCTTATCGGATATCTGCAAAAATCCGGGATTGTGCATCCCTAGTTTGCGGACAACTTTCATCCAAAATTGATTAACATTGTGTAAAAAAAGACAAAGACATGTTTGGTTAAAATATCAATATTTCAATCAAGAGTCTTTAAAACTGGACTGAAAATCATAGTTTGATATCTTTTGGCTAAACATACACTGAACATATACATACACAATGTATATATATTTTATTATTATCAATAGATGGTAGTGAGATGAAGTAGATGGGTAGCTTTTTCCCTTTTTTGTCCCAAAAGGGAATTTGTTTTCACAGTTTGTATCATATCTGCATATTGACACAAGGACACAGTGTTCACACAAAAATACACATGACTCAAATAATGAGCAGTGCTTAATACTTCAGGCTGTTGAGTGCTGCTATGGCAGAGGGCACAAAGCACAAGCCCTTCTCTATATATAGAGATACAGAGTCCTGTATCCTATATCTCTGTAAGTTTAAAGTAGAAATCAAACAATCTTGATACTTTAAAAATAAAAAAGTAGTTCTAGACACCCAAAATGAGGCTTTTTCTCTTTTTAAAGATGAATAATGACATAAAAGTCCAATAAACTGTCTGCATGGTGCAGATTCATAAAAATCCGTTTATAACTTATTAGTTATCCTGTTCACAAACTAAAAAATCTGATAATAAACAATATCATCTTACCCTGTCTTCTGTTTAAAAATTAACTGATATATCTTTAAAACTATATTTATTGTCCTGCCCTATGTCAGAATAAAACAAAGCCAAAGGTCAGTTTATGAATGAAATCTAACCTGGTTCTACTCACATACTGCTGACTCAAATCCTCAGAGGGAGCAGTGGGTCAGCTTCTACACCCCAGATCATTAGAAGTTCAGGTTAGGAGCTCAGGTTGATGAACACATGATGTGATGAAGGGAAGTGCTCCAGCTCTAGGTATGGGGAGTGTCTGTCGTCACCACTAGGCATTGACAACGTGGAGGATGGGTGGGGCAGATACTGCGACAATAGCAGCTGTGAGCAGGTAAATCAGGAAATACACAACCAGCCAGCTGATGGAGCTCACACCCCTGCAGCAGGGGAATGATCTGCTCATGTGGCAGGAGTTTGTTCATTAAAGAGACAGAAACCAGACAAGCGGTTCATAACAGACTATTAATCAAGTCATTTATAGGGAGGGCCGGCTGTTGGGATATCTGAGGTGGTGCTGCACAATAAATGGCCAAGGGCAGCTGTGGATCAATGGCAGAGTCAGTCAACACTGAAGCAAATGGTCTAGAGCAGTTTTAAAGGCTAAGAGGTAAAAAAAAAAAAACTACCCTTTATACAATTTGGGGAAATAAATTGGGAAAATAATTATAGACCAAAATATTAAAGTAATTTCCATTTATTTTAAAATCTAGCCCCACAACACATGCCCTTGTACAAGTGCAGTCAATGATCTGTGGCTTAGAAGTTGAACATGAAAACCTATGTATTCATCCCGTGATCCAGGGTGACGACTACTTTGAGGAAGGCAGTATATTAGAATAACATTTTAATCAATGGTCTTTTCAGGGACTTAAAAAGAAATCAATAACCCACAACATTATATGCATAAAAAATATGAATCAGTGTTACAGTGGTCCCCCGTCCATCGCGGGGGTTAGGTTCCAGACCCACCCAGGATAAGTGAAATCCGCGAGATATAAATACCCAATTTAATATATCCTAGGCATGTTTTTATAATATCCTATAATATCCTCGAACTGAGAGAGAAAAAGCAAGCATCTCTCCTCCCTGCAAGATGTGAAGCCACTCGATACACAACAGCCAATCAGCAGCCGAGAAAGAAATACTGACACCCTGATTGGCTGAATCGGTATGTACAGGCATTATATTGTGACGCACGAGATTTAAACTTATAAAGAATGCTGCAGAATGCCGCAAAATGGTGAAAATGTACACCATATCAAAATTAATACGCCTTACAGAAAAAAAAATGAGAAATACCAGGACCGCGAAAACTGAACCATGATATCATGGGAGTTTACTGTATTTATAAAGCATAGTCCCTGAAACAAAGATAAACTTCACAGTCTTTCTCAATGATTAAAATAAACAGAAGTGCATAAAGCACAACCCTCCACCAAGGCATTTCTGACATTCTTACAGAAGTAATCATCAAAAATGTGGAGAACTGCCCCATATCGCAATGTTAACATCCATCCATCCATCATCTTTATACCTGATCTTATCCCAGCTGACATTGGGCAGTGCAGGGTACACCCTGAACCAGTCACCAGCCGATCACAGGGCCACATAAACATTCAACAGAAACAATAGAAAAACAGTGAATCAAAAAATATATTTGAAGTCTATAAGTTGGGATTCTTGCCCCTCTAAAGGAGTTGGTGCTGTATATATTAATGTTAAGCGTTTGAGTTTGGAATCACCAAACAGTCCACAAGGTTGTAAAAGAGCTAAACTAAACTGTGAGCAAAGCTACGTCAAAACTATATCAACAACCCTGAAAACTGTGTCTTCCTGTGAACACATGCAGAGTTATCACCCAATGTGACCTTATCTGAATGCAGCAGGGACAACACCACTCTTTAAAAACTATGTGCTGCCGGCTGCAAACCACATTCCTGGGGGAACCTCTACACTCTGCCTCAGGAGCGTCACTAACAGGGCCCTAAACATAGCTGCACCTCTCTGAGAGAGGAGCTCAAAGACCCCTTTATGAGGGGTCAGGGCTGGAAATACAAGGACAGGATTTTGGGTCCATACTGCCCAACCCCGAAGAGGGGCACAAGCCAACAGCTGTGCATCAAGGCAGCAACATCAGGGTTGTAATGATAAAATACCACTCACTCACTAAACTGTCTCAGGGACATACAAAGCCTGTTTCTGAAAGATATTTAATGTGCAAATTGGTCAACCTTATTGCTTTCTCAAAATATGCACTGAAAAATTGTTGGGACATGATCATGTTAACCACTGTTTTTTTTTTAAATTTCCTTTTCTTTTACAAACATCTTAAAAGCCAGGAGTGAGCAATTGGCAGTCCTGGGGCCACAACATGCGGCCCCAACATGCGGCCCTCCTACACCCTCAGTGTGGTTTGCTGGTTATTTTAAATATGAAAAAATACATAAATACACAAGGAAACATGACCATTTCTGTAAAAAAAAAAAAAAAAAAAAAGCCATATTTTCAAGACATAGAGCTGTAATAGACTGTAATTGCTTTGCTTGTTAAATTACTAGTTAAAGCTCTGGAACTTGCATTAAAAAGTAGCTGAATTTAGCCTGAATTCTGTTCAGTACATTAACCTAAGTGCCACTGCTTGCTTTGAGTCGAAAGATATAAATCTTTAAATGATCCTTGTAAGAGCTTTCCCCCCTCATCACGTAATAACTAACTGTAACTTAAATGCAAGCAGCCTTCAGTTGCCACGATCCGGCCCTCTGGCATCAAGACCAAAGCTAATGCGGCCCTCATGGTAGCCGAAGACGCCATCTCTCTGCAAGCATTTAAGGACTGCTCATGCTGACTGCTGGAGTGTTGACATTGAATTCTTTCCTATTATTGCCTAAAGAGGCTCAACATTGATAAACTTACTGCATTTTTGTAATAATTTCCATTTTACGCAACATCCCGCCTCTTTTGGGTTTGTTAACCTGAAATGCTGATTTTTCTCAACGGGGTTTTGATTTAAAGCAACAAGATAATCAAACAGGCTTACCTCTCCGTCTCCTCCTGCCAACATTCTGACTGTGCGTCATTAAATGTACCTTTCTGTCCTCAAAGCGGACCTGCACAATCCCTCCGTAGCTCTTTATGCTCTCTGATCACACATTAGCTGAGGTGTAACCATGACTAGGGTTTGCTACCATGAACTTTAACTACAGTTGGAGGATTATCATTCAAGTCCAAAGGGTCAAACCTTTCAGGAAGCCTTTTATTAAGTTTTCATTCATTATAGCAACCTTTGAATGGGCAGGTACATGACAGGTGAGTGAAGCTATTATGACCTGCACAATAAGTCTGGGAAAAGCTGCAAATCCTGCAAGCTGAGTTTATATGAAAAACAAACACTGGGCCATTTCAGAGGTTTGTATACTGGGGGTGTTTCTGTGATGTAATATGAGCCATGAGACTGGACTGAGGCCTGAGATCAGTGTGATTACGACAGCAGAGCGGCTGCACCTTCAACAAGGAGGAAAACTGTGCAGGAAGAGAAACTTAAACTTAAGAACTGGTGTAGCTCCTTGTAGGCGCACATTTAAAACGGGGATTCTGCATTAGTCCTCAAATGCTTTAAAGGGTTCAAATTTTGAATACTGAGGAGTATGTGAACTTTATATGGCTTATATAGCAAGTTGGATATCAGGTCTGATAAAGTACTGTACATGAGCTATTAGAAAAGTGTTATCTGTCATAGTTTGTCATTATTTTTGCGCTGAGCTAGCCATGAGGTTGATCTTTGGTTGCATAACAAACTTGTGTGTGTAAAGATCAAAGAGCAATACACTGTAATAATTAAGCTGAATATTGATCAAGGTTGTTGCATGTGTATGGTAAAGTTCATTTAATGTCAGGTTACTAAAGAACAGCCTGAAAGTAGATGCCCTCATACTTTTAAATGGCTCACTGTTATAGAATGTCACAGACTGTTTTCACCTGGAGAGTTTGCCGAAACTAGAAAGCACTCGGAGAGCGCAAACTTCCCCCAAGGTAGCTGACATACTAATGTTACATAAATAAGCAATAGTTCAATGATAAAGTTACCATGATAATATGATTCCTTGACCCTGAAAACCCACACCTAGCACTCAGCGTCATGTTGATATCATTATTAGTTAGACAGTTATTGAGCAAAAACGGTTATTCCCTAATGGTGGTTACCTGGATCACCACCAAAATCTAATCATTTTTAAGTTGGGCCATTCCCAACATCTCCTGAACATTCCAGCAAAATCTGTCCAGTTGTTTTGTGTAATCTTGCTAACAAACAACCAAACAAACAGACAAACATAACCTCAATGGCGGAGGTAATGATAAGTTCAATTTACTAGATGACGAGGGACTGAGGACAGCAGATCATGTTTTCATGGTTATAGCCAACATTAAACCCAGTAAAGCCTGATTAAAATGGCTGCTTTGACTGTAAATGATTTAAATAATAGTTCAGTTCATTGATTTAACCAAAACGGATGAAATAATTATAGTAACGTGACTTCCATTTGGTCGATTATTGATGTTATTTTTGAGAAAAAAATACGGAATGAGAGTATCCGGACAGTTCAGGTGTGACATTAAACATAACCAGATTACACCACAACAGTTAAGCAGATACTATGACTGTATGCTCAGAGAAAGCCTGGCTGCAGTGATGTCATCTTGGATAAACACAGAATCAAACAGATACAGACTTGTATTCACGGCAGAGCTTCATCCTCAGGTACTACAGTTTGTACACAGAGATTGGCTTCATGTCTCCACACCAGAGGCTGCTACTCTATTCAAAATCCCCTCAGTCCAGTCTGCTTTAAAGGGGCGCATGACGTTTCATTATATTTTCTCCATTTTCTGTGAAGATGATACAACAAAGATTTGATCTGAACATTTTGGATGTCAGTGCTTGCTTTTGAGGGGGTGGTAGGAGAGTAATCACCCTTTAAGCTGAGGTCAGACTGCAAAACAAAGATTACGCAAAAACTACTGGACAGATCTTGCTGAAATTTTCAGGAGAAGTTGGTAATGGCCCAACTGAAAAATGATTAGATTTTTTGGTGGTGATTCCGATAACCATCATTAAGGGAATGATCGTTTTTGCTCAAAAACTGTCCAACTAACAATGATATCAACATGATGCCAAGTAGGGCTGGACGATTTATTGTTTTCTGATTGAATCGCGATTTCAGACAACGTGATCATGTGATCACCAAAGCTGCATTTTTTTGCAGCGCTCCTGACTGACCCAGGATCTGCTGTGTCTACTCTTTGCTAGTGGCGATGTTGTCACATGTCAACGCTCATGTCCACAACCATCAAAGGCTGACATACTGGGTTGGCATGGCTGCTTTTTTCCTTTGATGGAATTGTGAATTTTGCTTTTCCTTTAATTACTTATTTAACATTTAGGGGTTCTGGGGGATTTTTTTTTTTTTTTTTTTGCATTTTATTTAACTTTTTTATCGTAACACAATTAAGGATTTTTTGCAATACATTTTTTAAGTTAAGACAATCAAAGATGGCTCTTTTAGTTCTTAAGTTGTAATAACTGCTGTTGGTGAAGGACTTTAAAGAATGTACATGCATATTTCTTATTAATAAATACATTTGGAAGCAATTCTTACCTTTAGTTTTCATCCTTGCCTTTCAGAGTAATAGCTTTTAATGTATGATTAAATTTCCTGTCATGTTTGTAAATGTTACTGTACACACAGTGAATACTGCACTGAAGCTTGATTTGAAGGAAATCCTGAATCAAATTGAAATCGCAGTATCTGCCAGAAAAATCGCAATTAGATCTTTTCCTAAAATCGTTCAGCCCTCATTCCAAGTGCAAGATGTGGCTTTGCAGGGTCAAGGAATCATATTATGATGGTAACTTTATCATGGAACTATAGCTTATAGATGTAACAGCAATATGTGAGCTACCTTGGTGGAGGTTTGCGCTCTCTGGATTTGCAGCATGAATGTGCAGTCAATAAAATCTGCAGCAGTGAGGCTATCATGTTAATATGGACCATATTCAGGAGGCAAAAGGGAGTCAAACCTGGAATTAGCAAGGTGTACCTAATGAAGTGGCCAGTGAGTGTACAGTTGTTTTTAATGCGATTTTTCTCAAACTTTTTCTTCATGTTTTTTTCTTAATATTTTCACTCTGGTAGTGCATGGTGGAAATGTCAATCTGATGCTGCATTCACTGACACTCTAAAATTACTGATGCATTCACTTACAGTTTGGCATCAGAGTTTAAAGAACTGAACCATCTGGATCTGGTGGGCCCACAGAAGCGACCAGTGTAATGTCACAAGTGGCCATGGTTCCTTCATGATGGCCCTACTGTCTACTTCATTGCTTATTACTCCCACCAAGAAGGTTGTTTTTTAGTGTTTGTCTATTAGTTTATAAGTCTGTTTGTTTGTTAGCAAGAAAACTCAAAAGTCATGATCAGATTTTGATGAAATTTTCAAGAAATGTCGGAAGGCAACAAGGAAAAAGTCTTTACATTTGAATCGTGATCTGAACCATGATGCAGATCCAGGATTTTTTTTAAGGATTAAAATGGCAAAATAGGTCAGTTTGCAATACTTTTACCTTCACAAAGGAGATTATTTTTTTTGTCAGCATGTGTTTGTTTGTTTTTGAACAGGATGAGTCAAAAAATTATGAATGGATTTTGATAAAACTTTAAGAGAATGTTGGACAAAGCCCAACAAAATTCTTTAGATTTTAATGGTGATCCAAACCAGGATGCAGATCCAGTTTTTTTTTTTAATTTGTTAACATTACAAAGTAGGAGAGTTTTCTACATTTGTATCTCTGTGGTCACGTTTTTGCTGGAATTTGACTGTGAGTTAGTTTGTTTATTTGTTGGTTTCTTGACAGGATTACTCAAAAAGTTATGAAGGACTTTGATGAAATTAGATTAGATTAGATAATACTTTGTTAATCCCCCTGAAAAACCATCCTCAGGGAAATTCAGAACACTTCAATACTACTACAATAGATAGTGCAGTTATCACATTTTGGACAAATCTGCTGATGCCTTGGTGGAGGTTTGTATGTTTGTGCTCCTGGAGCACTTGCGGTTGCTGATAATTCACTAAGTTCTCAGCAGATTGGACCACATTTTCAGGTAATGTTGGTCATGGTGGTGATCTGAATCTGAATGTGGATCCAGGACGTTTTTTAAAGGATTCGTTTACAGTGTAAGACAGGGCAGTTTTCCACGTTTTGGCAGTAACTCATCTGCTGATGATGGAAGTGCCTTGGTGGAGATTTGTGTTCTTTAGTTTTATCTAAATAATACCACAAAAAAATGAGGAACAGTTAAAGTTTGACAAAGAAAATCTTCAGGGCCTGTTACTTGAGATGTCGTACTGTTTTATATTATTTAAATAGTTACTCAATCATGCAGATTGTTGCATTTTATTTTCCGTTGAGCAACTTAGGAAGTTCCTTCAGTAACTTTTAGATCTAGTGTCGTATGAATATGAATGAGTGAGCCTTACCTACCATAAAAGATGACATCTGGAGACCAGTGAGGGTCTGAGGCTCATAAAAAGTTACTTTTGCTGTGAGGCAGATTCCCAAACCTCTGCAGGTCAAAGGGCACCCAAACAGATGTGCACAACACCAGGGGGGCATTGAGGGTTGTACAAATAAAAATAAGGTGCACAATCGGACATAAAAAGTAAAGTTAGCGGCAGAAAAACACGTGGAAACATCTCAGTTTGCTTTTTGCAGTCTTTTAAGAATTCCTTGTGCACATCAGCTCTAAGATTTACGGTCTCCTTAGCTAACCAAAGCTTTTGTTTTAAGGGTCACATATGTAAAAAGGGTCATGTAAGACTTCCTTTAAACAAACACATATGTCACTGTATTTCTGGGGACGTACCCTCGTACCCTCTCCTGCAGCAGCGCACAGGTTAACACGGATGCCATCACAAACCGCTGCATTCAGAAACGGTTTTGACCCCTCTGACCCTCACATTTCCCCTTTTTACTCACCGGAGGAGTTATTCTCTCAGCTCAGGGTCCACTGCTGGTTGTAGCTCGGTTGACATCGTCGTATCGTGTCCCTTTTCGGCTCTTTCTTCGCTCCGTTCACCGCTGCGTTGACCAGACAGCCGAGCATTACTTCCTGTATGTACTGATGACGTCAGCAACGTGACGTGTAGCGTTTGGAGGATACGAGAGGGTTTGTCAAGTGGTGCTTTCAGGGGCTGTGGGACATTTGGATTCTACGAATCGACACGTAATCTACTTCAGACATAAATTCTAGATTTATTCTCAAGAACTCGATCTGGAAATACATTTTCAACAAATCATAGATGGATGTTGAGAAGACTGATTTTAATAATAACATATTCTCTGCAAAGTTTAATCTGAAACCAACTTGTATTTGTTATCAATTGCAGCCTCATAAAACAGGAAAGTAGTTGTCACTTTTTTTCTTATTTTATGTGGTAAAATGAAATAATAAGCTTTATAAAACTGTCAACCTGTTTGTTTCATTGACAAGATTTCATACAGAGTAGGCCTGGAATCAGAGGGTAGCTCTTGATTCAACAAGTCAATACTGATAATATGATGATACAGTAACACTGCCAGTAGCCTAGATGAATTGTAAAACTATGATATAATTAGAAGTGCTCCGAGAGAACAAACCTCTATTAAGGCATTTCCAGTACTATCAGGCAAGTTACTGTAAAAAGTCTTCCATAAGTGCTACAGTGTTAACAAGAGCAATAGTTTGCAAAGATGAGGAAACTTAAATATCAAAAAGTGGGCATAAGTAATCCAGATCCAGGCTCTCAATAAGGTTGAAAAATCAAAGATGTTTAATTCATTAAAAATCCTTCATTAAAAACTAGAAGTGCTCCAAGAGACAAACCTCCACCAAAGCATTTCTAACATTGCTGAGGGAGGTATTGTCCAAAAATTGGAAATGGCTCTATCTTTCTGTAAACAAATCCTTGATAAAAGTCCTGGATGAACACAGTGATTTAGACCATCACCAAAAAATAATGATTTCTTGTTTGTGCTGTGAACAACATCCCCTGAAAGTGTCATCAAAATCCATTGAGAACATCTTGAGTTAAAAGCCAAAAGTGAAAAACTTCCCTATCTTATGATGTTAAAACATTCTTTAAAAACATTTCTGGATCCAAATCCACGTTCACCACCAAACTCTAACCACTTCTTCCTTGTGTCATGTCCAGCACTCCCATCAAAATGTCATCAAAATCTGTTCATAACTTTTTTTAGTAATCCTTCTGACAATCTAACAAACAAACGCCAGCAAAACACAACCCCCTCAGTGGAGGTAACAATATATCACATTATCTGATTAACTGAGAAAAAACAAATGACTCTTCTTCGGTAACTTGTAGGATTGATGTATTTCCTGTGACATTTGGTATCATTTTCACAGAGACTGAGATGAAGTTCATGTTCACTTTTAAATTGAATTAACAATGTATACAACTGTGCAAGCAAATTAGTGTCTACAATACTTGTAATTAATATATGAAATAATGAATACTAACAGACATGATCAAGTTATGTATGAAGACATGATGAGATAGCATCATGCTTTAAACTATAAATCAGTGCTTTGAGTCTGTATAAGGAAAACTGGATCTGATATAATCCGATTGAATTTAACTCAAACATGTCAATAAACACAGAGTGGATTAAATGATCCTACAAAGCAAAAAACATATAATAGTGTTATCTAAATATTTCACCTGAAAAAAGGTATGCTTATTCATGAAGAAGTAGAATGAAGTTTAAACATATTTTATCCTTCCCCCTACTGACTTTTAAACTGCAAATATTGCATGTAAACATCTATACTGCATCAGTAACAAGGAAAATACATAAATAATTGATTTAATAGGGTATTATTCTCCTTAAGGTAATCTTAATACCAATAAAAAAAAATTGGATTGCAAGTGCCATGATGACAATATCCTAATATCAATATTTTGGTCCCACTCCTGTTAAAAAGCTTAATTCTTCACTCAGCAGTCTGGTTTCAGTTTTTTTATTAAATGTATTTTGAGTCCCTTTTGTTATATACAAAATGTGTTTACAAACAATTTCAATTTATAAGTAAAGATTATAAAATTCTAAACAAGTATGTCAGCATTTTTAAAACAGATTTCTTTGCAGGAACAGTATTTCCTTTTTGTTTGCTGTGATGCGTCGGCATATGTGATAGTTTGTACATTTTTTATAACTAAATAAAGTGTTCAGACCACAGCCTACCTTGCTGATCATGTCCATCCTTTGTGACCACAGATTACCGATCAAACTGGTTTCTTGAACATGACAATGCACTCACTGTACTCCAATGGCCCTCAGACGCCAGATCACAACCAACAGTGCACTTTTGAGATGGTGGGGTGGGAGATTTGCATCATGGATGTGCAATATATATATAGACTTAAGGCAGATCTGCAGGCAAAAGAGGGCCCAACCTAACACTAGCAAGGTGAACCTAATAAAGTGGCCAATGAATGTATATGGCCAATCTGTATGGAGGATATATCAGCTCTAAATATTTTAAGACTGATCTGCCAATACAGATGAACTTTTTAAGCTATTTCCTGTAGATAGCAATATTGTGCGATAGTAATATGCATTCCCACGCCCAAGCTTTTAACATTTTCTGATAAGCAGCCAGTTTACTACCCATTGGGAAGTGAATGAGCCATTGTTTGAGTGGCGCTGTAGAAGGTTCACTTCATCTGTAAGCATATGAGGCACAGAGAGTGATCAGCCCTGCCCCCCTTAGGAGAGAACTGGTGCAGAAGCTCAGCTACACACTGCCGCAGACAGGGCCAAGAGCTCTGAGTCATTTCTTTAGTTTTAGGGAAATTTAAAACAGAGCTGGGTGACTGTACATTGTACAGGGCAATTTTACAGTGCTTTACTTTTATGCTAAGAAGCCATTTGTTTTGCTAAAACAAAGCAGACACTGCACAGCGGAAATGCCCTTCCTTTTAGAGTGAATGGCACTAAAACAAAAGGGCTTGCTGGCATAAAAGTTAAGCATTGTTGTTCAGTACAGTAAACAATCAACCCAACACGATATTTTATTTACAAGACCAGTGGATCTCAAACTATTGCTAAGACACACCTAAAATCAACTCAAAAACTCACACCTTATTTTTGTCTTTGGAAGGTATTCCAAGAGATCCTCTATTTCACACATAACAGTACCTTGCCACTCTGTGCATGTCTATAAGTATAACACACAGTCGTATAAATTACTAAACATTAATCTTCAAAAACTTTTCAGAATTTATTTGGAATTCATTAAATTTCAGATATGCAGCAACACATATTTAAGCCTGAAAATACTTTTTCTGTTAAAGTAGGTCACAAACAATTGGAAGATATTTAAAAGAAACATTCACTCCAACCAAATATACGTTTGACTGTTAGAGGCAGTGTTTCCTTGGAAGTTTTCTGAGCTTTTTAAAGTGACAGAAATTGCATCTGCATTTTGACATAAATGCTTCTTAGGAACTAATAAATAATGTGAAAAAAATTGTCATCTGTTGCTGTTTAGATACAATAACAATTTATGTCTGCATAAACTCCCAAGGCACACCTTGGCCCTGTCTCGAGGCACAGCAGGCACACGTCTGAAAACAACAACTCTACACCACTTCTCTCTTTACAGAGGCAGAGCTGACCAAAACCACTGTGGTTACGGCATGTACTGCTGAAAAGAGCCTCATTAAACCCCGCCTCAAAAAATGATAAACTATTTATGATGGACAAACAGACAAACACTGGCAAAAACAAATTATGGGATGTATTTTGGCAAGAATCTGAGGACAAACATCAGCAACAAACTGCAGAACTAATAGCAGGGAAGTATTTATCACCTTTTTTGTTACTAAATAGTCTTTTTTGAAAGAAAGTAGCAGTATTAAGAAACAATACAGTTAAATACATAGAAACGCACTTTCTAATCAATATTATTAATGTAAAGCAAGGTCCCTTGCAGGGACCTTCTACAAGGTCCCTGCAACACTAATGAACTTCACTGACTATTCCAGAGACAGAAAAACAAATAAATGTAAAGGAGAGACAGAGTCAAATGCCTTAATACTGCCAACGAACAGCTGGAGGCAAAATTAAAAGAAGTCTCAAAGTTCTACAAAGTTCTGAAAATTTGATACTGTGCTCTAAAATTAAGGCATGTATTAGAGAATCCATATTTTCTTACACCCCTAACCCCTCAAATCAAGGATGGGAAAGATGGCCACATAAAAATGATCATAAGTGGCACAAGGCCTGATGGTTCCAGATTTTAGTAAATGTTAAAAACAGACCTTTAAAAATTGCTCAGGATCATTTTGCTCATTTAAAAGAGATAATTTATTAAGGCATGCTATATCAGTATTTAGAGTTTTCGCCTCAATTATGAAAAGTAATGTTGAATATAAAACAGCTAAATACAGACACAAACCTTATTCAAGTTTCTTTACCAGCACAATGTGCAGTTATTAACTAGACACTGAATATGGTTAAGTTACTTTTCAATCAATAAAAGTAGAAATGACACGTTAGAGTTTTACAGGAATAACTAGAACGTTGTTTTTACAAATAAATTGCAAAAAACAAACAAGATTTCAAGATTATTGCTTTAAAACTAGGACATTAAAGAAGTGTTTTAAAAAAAAGATTGATGTTAAATGCATTTGGTCTGTGTGCCTGGTGTGACTGGGAAAAAATACATGGAAATCCTTAATGGCAGATTTTCTACATTTTATTCTTCAAGCTTCTCCTTCGTTTTACTAAAATGTTTCATTTATTGAGGTGGAAGGTCACATGTGGCCCGTTTGCTGCCAGTTGCCCATTTTCAGGGCGACTGTTCCCCAGACTGTCTGCTGTAATGGAGCCTCTTTGTTCAGTGCAGTCAAGTCATTGTCTTCCCTTATCTCCACGCTGTCTTAAAAGTCAAGAGGCTCCACCACATTCATCAACACAGTCACTAATCAAATATTTGCAAAGCGAGGACCGCCCCGCTCCCAGTCCGGCTCGCTCTTCAGAAGAGGATATGAACAGAATGCTGACTCATCAGTTTAAAAAAGTCTTTTATTTGGCAAACCCTGTGATACAGAATACTGTAATAAGGCACTTTAAAGGAGAAACGATTACAAAGCCAATGAGGAAAAAAAGTGAAGCTGCATCATGTGGAAAAGGTAGAAAAACAGCGTGAGAAAGGTGAAGCTCAAACAGAGACACAGAAAAGAAATATGGTTTGATTGTCGCGATAATACATATGTTTTTTTACCCCAAAATGTCTGAGTTCCTGAACAAATCCATGGCTGAGTTACATATTTCTGCATTAATGAAGGGCACTTTACACTACAGTAGAGGTAGCTGACGCAAACAAAGGGTTCTGCTACCTGAAACAAAAGCTTCTTTAAATATATAAACCTAACTAGTAGAATTTGGAAGAATAAAAGTAACTACCTTAGATCAGATATTGGCAATCATCTGTTTTTTTTCAGTGCACAAAAGCATTTTTTCAGTGGTTGATTAGTTAGAAAACAGAAAATAACAGCAATACAGTAGTCAAAGGGGGAGCATGCTCAATGCGCCCGTTGGTTACATAACAAAGGGGTTTGTTTGTGGTCAAAAAATGAACTTTCTAAATTCAGTTTTGCCTTTGAACTTCAAAATATGAATCTGCAATATATGACAACACGTTTATATGCACTGAACAGTAACAAATAAGAAATTAAATTGGCCAACTTAGCCATTTAAAGCTGATTTTTCCCAGTGGCAGAGTAAATTAAAATAAAACCTTCACTGCACTCAACATTGAACAAAAAACGGTGCACTGAAATAACTCGTTGGCACAATTAGCCTTCTTTATCAGGCATTTTCCAAACACAGAACATTACTTCCCCCCTGCTGCGTGTTAGCCACACAGCAAACTCCCCTAAAACAACTTCCAAAAATGAAATGGACTCAAGAAACCCGCATCAGTGCACCCAAAACAAGCTCTGCAAGAATAGATTTGGAGTGCAAAGCACAGTCAAGATGTAAGTGAAACCATTGGCACACGTCCTAACATAAAACTCGCCCCGTTAGATTCAGGTGTTAGAATCTCAGTCCATCAGTAAGTTGGAGGCTGGTACTCTCCAGGTTGATCCTGGCTTTGGGAGAAAGGTGACTGCTGGTAGCCAGGAGGGCCGCTGCTGCTGGGGTACTGCGCCGGGGGGAACGCGCTGGAGTGGTCGCTTGCTGGGTCTCTGTACTCCTGGTCAAACTCACTGACACCTTGGCGGTACCGTCCGTAGGCAAAGTAGGAGAGCAGACCCTGTGGGGAGGATCAGAAGGAGGAGCTTCAGCTGACATGCTGGGTGAAGTTCAGTGTTATCATATGATTTGTTAGACAAATTCTCAAAGCGGTGAGAGTCTCACCCAGGTGATAATTGAGAAGAAGGAGAAGGCTACGACGGCCTGCGCGGCATCCTTGTGGACAGTGGTGCTGGTGGTTTTGGACCACTGGTTGGCCAGGACACAGAAGCAGATGAACCACAGGAACGTCCAGACCGCTGTTTCAGAAGTCATATTTGAAAGCAAAAGAAAAAGAATCAATAATAAAATAAGTAGGGTTGGGCTTTATGTTAAGTTTTCAAGATAAACGTCTGAATTTTCAAATAAGATAAAGGATTAGGCTATTTTGTAATGAACAATAGAAGTGAGTTTTGTTAAGAATCTGGTGATGTGTACTGCCATACACGGGCGACAATACGAAACACCAAGATACAGAAAACAGGATGATACTTTGTTTTCTTCACAGCCAAGTCCTATATTATTTTCCTTTTTTAATAGCACAAAGAACACACAATTCTGTACAGTATGCATAAAAAAATAGTTTTTAATGTTACGTTATTTCAACAAAGCATGAACCCTACATCATTTAGAATCTTAAGTGCCCGCTCCAGTGCCAGAAATATTTGCAGTAATATCACAGAGAGACGGAGAATAAAATGGCTAAATGTCTGCTAGAGTCCTGATCTGATATTGATATCGGATATTGGTCCAATATCAGCAAAAAAACAAATATAGGAGTATATCGGCCTGCATTTAAAATATCCGATATAAGCACTCCGATACAAGCAGTCGATTCTCATTTATTTTTTTATTTATTTAATTCAGTTGTAGATGTGCTTATGTTTAAGTTAAACACAGTGGTTGTTTTGCTATTTAAAAATATATGTTTTTGTTTTTATTGGATTTATTGAGGTTACTTTTCAGGGTCTGCTAATTTATTTTTTATCTGTTACATTTAATTTTAGTATATTCTTATGTTTCAGGTTAGAATTTATTTAATTGTTTTTTTTACAGTCCATACCACAAAAAAAGTAATAAAAGTATGTTTGAATCCTGCTGATATCGTATCGGATTGATATCGGCATTGGCAAATACTCAAGGCTGCAATATCGGTATTGTATTGGAGGTGAAAAAGTTGGATTGGGACACCCCTACCAGAGGCTGCACTAAAATACAAAACAGACCTCCCAAACTCTATGAATTAATAAATAATAAAATATCATATTATTGCGCCAAAATATTGACACAGTACTGTACCTCAAAATATTGCTATATATTGGTGTATTGATATTTTCTTACTTTTCAAATGAATACAGTTTATTGTGTGCCATATTAACATTCCTTCTGACTTCATCTGGTCGTTGGTGGGTGATATATTGGCTACAGTGAAAAACACACACAAAATAGCTGCTTTATAAAGGTCACTGGTACAACTGCTTCTCCAAACAAACAGTGGAGCTCAAACCAGGCATCAGAATTAGGAAGTCAGGTGATTTAAGTGAACGTGGCATGGTTGTTGGTGCCAGACAGGCTGGTGTGAGTATTTTAGAAACTGATGATCTACTGGGATTTTTAGGTACAACCATTTCCAGGGTTTACAAAGAATGGCCCTAAAAAGAGAAAATATCAAGTGTGCAGCAGTCCTCTGGGCAAAAACGCCTTGTTGAAGCCGGAGGTCAGAGGAGAATGGCCCGGGGTAACAGCAAGTATTTAATAAAGTGGCCTGTGAGTGAAGATGCCAGGCCTTAGTAAAAAGAGTTTATGCCCACTTACAGTAGAGAAAGAAAGAGAAATTCTGCTCTCTCTCTCACACACAGTAATTTATCAATTAACTGACTATAACAAAGTTTAAGTAACGCAACATTCCAATCAGATTTCTCCTCACCCACATCCACCGTCACCTCTCCTCCGACTCGCCTTTGCTCAGGTATTGGAACAACAGCCAAGCTTCCCAAGCATTCGTCCACATTTTAGACATGTCCATTGATTTATTCTTAAAAGTTAATGCTCGTAAAGCTACCGTTTGTCTCTGACATCTGTCAAACTCTGTGTTGCTAGGCAACTGTGAGTGCTGCGAGTGGGTGTGGTGTGAAAAATAGTGCTTTATATGAAGGGGTAAAAATGACCCCCTCATGTAAAGAACAATGGTTCTAGGTATAATCTGTCATTTATTATTCTTTATCACACACTCACCATAATTCACTATAGAATTACTAAATCTAATTTAGAAAAAGTCACAAACTGAGAGATGTAGGGGTTTTGTTTTAACAGAGGAGAATCAACAGACATGCCCTAGCTGAAGTTTGTTCCTTCTCAGTGTTTGAGCTTTAAATGGGTTGGAAGGATTAAAGTTTTAGGTGTGAGGTAAGACAACAAATATGCAAATCTATAACTACTATTGAACTATTGTTCATCCTGTGAAAAAAAGCCAGACTCTCAGTGTTGTTCATTGTTCTTGATTATTGCTTTTTAATTATTTTTTGCAAGTATTTTTATTTTTCTGGTTGTCTCTGAATGAAGAATTTAAAATGTTATCTTCCCTCTTCTGCACACTCAAATTTAACAATCCAATTCAATCAGGGATTTTCTGTAATTAATTTTTTTAATCATCAAGAACTTTGGGCAAACTCCTGCACACTATCTCTGTAGCCCACATATATTGGTAAAGTTAGCTTCCTCCTTTCCAAATATTATCACTTTTGGTTAGTTGTGACTGAGGATCATAAAGCTCTTATACTTTTTATAAGAATTATCATTAAAATACTGAGGATTTTCTTATTTTTAAAGTCATATGGTAGTTGAGTGTACAATATTTGAAACATGGAAACATTTAGTCAGTGTGTAGGAGTTTGCTGGCAATAAATATTACTGAAACCAAGATATTATTTAATACAGGATGTCTGCGACTAGTTTTTTCTTCCATGACATCAAACAACTTTGAATATTACAGATGCACATTAAGGTTGTCACAATACCAGAATTGTAAACTCTGTTACAATACCAGTGAAGAAATTCAATATTTCATACCACAGCAGAAAAAAAATAATTAAATAACAAGAAGTCCTTGAAAAAAGAACTTTTTCTTTTTTTTTTTAATTTTCATTCATGACCTGTAAGTGAACACACCTGTAATAAAGTCTTAAGGTTTTCTTGTTTTGTAAAGTGAAATGTTGAGAAACAGTTAATCTACAATAGCTGTTACCTGGATGATTTGTACTTAGATAAAGTGAAAAAAATTACAATACCATGATAATGAACTCAATGTAAATAATAGTAGTATAGTTTAAGTTACTGTTTTCTGTTATGTGAATAAACTTGTTGCATCCCTGAGTTGAAAAATCTGATTCTAGATTGGTTTTTTCAGCTTCCATACTTTTGATACTACTGAGTGGAAAACTTTATTGTGCTGTATTGATTAAAAAAAAGGTACCGAAGAAGTATGAAAATATTGCTTTTTTTGACAAACTTCATGCACATTGACATCACATTTTTATCAGTGCTAGATTATGTTAATGTCCTCTTTATCCATGCTCCTGCCTCCATCCTTACTGCAGTTTGTGAATGTTTTAGTTGAGTATTCTTCTCTACTTCCTTTCTTTTAATTGTCCCTTTTCTGGAAGTCTGTTACTTTTCTGTTATAAACAATAAAAGATGACATCAAACATTACTGTTGCTCTACTTCTGCCTTTTTTTACAACATCAGCCATTCAGTTGCAGATGTCTATCTGTTGCGTAACATTAATTTTATGCTGACATCAGATGTAAAAACAGCTACGTGATAAGAGAAGACATTTTTATTGGGCAGAAGAAATTGGCCTGTTGGATAAACTATGAGCTAGTTTCTTAATCAAATATAAGAGAAAAATATGATTTTGTGGGAGAATTTTACCAAAAAATATTCGTGAAAACATCATTGGCTTCAGCTATTTTATTTATTTATTTTACATCAGTATCGGCATCAGCCTTGATTTGAATGATCAGGGCATAACTAATCAATACTATTTTGTTTTTGTTAGGATTATATATTAAAGTTTGGAATTCTTGGATACAACCATTTGTTACTTCTTTGCAGAAAAGTATTAAAATTTGTTTAGCATCACTCAGCTAAAACTCATTAAGATATGGTTTTTTTATATCACTCAGCCCCTAGACAGAGTAAAGCAGTTCCTGTTTCTGGTTGCACTTCCTCTATCTTTTACTGAGAAATGAGGAGTGAAACCCTCACTCTTACCTGAGAAACCTAAATCTCCTGTAACAATGTATTTTCTGTCTTTGGCGTTGCTGATTTGTGGGAAGTAGGCGTCAAGTATGAGGAAGATGACACAAGCCAAGAAGGCCAAGACTCCGATTCCCACCCCAAAGCTGCAGGCGCTGTCATTTTCATTGAACATGCACTTGGTGTCGTCCTTGGTTGTCGGGTTGATGTAGCCCTCTGCTGTGATGGTTGCAAAGACCACGATGGCAAACAGCTGCAAGAAAATGGACACAAAGGGTTAACACCAAAGAGGTGGGGGTGTGAAACACATGCTTTAAGTCAAGCAGCGTGTGGGGCCACATGACTCTGATCACATGATAGACGTCACAAGAGTGCTTTAACCATAACAAGGCAGATAAATGATGCAGTGTCACAACAGAGCAGAACGTCTACCTGCTCAGAAGAGGGGCTGAGAACAACTTTGAAATTCGGGATCTATTTCTTAAACAGAAAAAGGCCACAGTCTTTGTCTCTGCTATAAAACACAAGACATCTATCACTTAACTTGAGTGGTTAATGATAAACCCCTGATTTGGCACAATCTATTATCATTCTTCTTACACGATAGGTGTGCTGCTTCTCTGAGGATTCAGTCTAAATCAATTTGTGAGAAAAATCAGTTCAAGTGCAGACACAACTAAGCATGATCTAACATTAAATACTCCTGCCTGACAGCCATCAAGAGCTTGCAAGTAAGGAAAGCCATCAATTCCCATTCTCACAGTTGAGAAACAAACTTCTCCTGCAACCTTTCACTTCCCTCACACTATAAAAAAGATAAAATTGCACAACTGGGAAATCATATGCTTTATTTGGGGGTTATTCAAACAAGATCAGTGCTGCATGCAGCCCTGTCCTGCTAGAGCTCATTCTAGGGATGCATGGTATTGTTGGAATAATATCGGTATTAAAAAAAGTCGATTATCAGTGTCAGCAGACATGAAGACTTCTACTGATGTTTACAGCCCATATTTAGGTCAAACAGATTGGCTAAATAAATCCCATATAATTGCCATCACATAGACAAATTTACGAATGTACCAAAACAGTGTCCTTATGATTACTAAATGTTCACTATTTATGAATCAAAAGTAACATTTATTACCTCTGCGAAGACGTTAATGTTTCTGCTGGCAGTTGTTACTTCATTTGTGATGAGGATAACTCAAAAAGTTATAAATGGATTTGGATGAACTTTTCAGGGAATGTTGAACATTGCGCAAGAAAGAAGTCATCAGATTTTGGTGGTGATTCTGACCCAAATGTGGAACCAGGAACTTTTCGAGGGTTCTTTGATATTTCAAGATGCGGCAGTTTCCACATTTTCACCAATTACTTTATAATTTCTTGATGAATTTGGATAAAATTATTAGGGAATGTCAATCAGGGCATAAAAAATGAGTGATTATATTTGAGCAGTGATCTGAATCCAGACAGATCAGGGTTTTTTTTTTTTAAAATATTTTTTCACATTGTGCGAAAGGGCAGTTTTCTGCCAGTAACTCAGTAAGTTCTCAACAGATTTTGGTAAAATGTTTAGGAAATGATGGTCATGGCACAAGAAAGGAGTAACTACATTTTAATGGTGATCCAAATCCTGTAATGTTTTCAAGGCTGTGTTTATTTGTTTATCCACATTTTTTGACACTAACTCACTCGACAATGTTGGAAATGTCGTGGTGGAGGTTTGAGCTCTCGGAGCACTTGTAGTTTTAGAATGAGATTTTGTTGTTCTTGCTTTACAACTGTTTCTAACTCAAAAGGACTGTCACTAAGAAGGGAGCAGGTCAAGTTTAGCAAAGTGGAGAATTGTGCTCTCGACAGAAAAATATCTGTATCAATAATGTAATCTGCAATCATGAATTTGGAAAAATATGATATTCTGAATAATCCAATATGGTGCATTCCTACTAATCTTAACTGCTTTTCTACATTTATTAATACATTCAAATAAGTTACCATCTGCCATGCATACTTCCCTGATCCTTTTATCTGCACAATGTTCCTATACTTTCTGACTTCAGTAGAAAACTGTACCTTACATCTTAACTCTTTTAGTGTCTCACTCATAACTTAAGATCCTAAAAAGCACATGAAGAAGCATAACCTTTGTGTTATAGCCTCATTTGATAATTAATTTTTCGCCAGAAGAGACACAGGAAGGAAATATCATCCTCTGACAAGAGCGTTCATGTTTGATGAAAAAAGTAGGACATGAAGCAGAGTGGACTTGATTAACACATTTACGAAGCCCTTCAGCCTAATATAGTTTAACAAACTTTAATCACACACAACGCAGAAAAAAGTAGAAAATCCTACATGAGGTCCTAAGTTAAAGCTTCAGGCATCCGCAACTAACTCAGCATGTCAGAGAAAAGTTACTGTGACACAGCATTGAGCATGCTAGTGAGCGTTAGCTGAGGAAATATCATCAAGTATAAGTTTTTGCAAAGCTTATTTCTATTTTAAACTAAACAGCCACTTCATGTAAAGTGTTACGTGATTATAAAGATAATAATCCGTGTCATTGCTTTATCTGTGTTGACCCTGGCACCTCACATCTGTTAACATGAAGCCTTGAGATGTGACAGCTGCTAGCTGTGGAGCTAGCTGCTGTTTCCGTGTTACTCACCCAGCTGAGGAAGCGTAAAATGGTCTGAGGCTGCCGGAGAAAACCCTCCAGGTCGAAGGCTCCGCCGGCCAACGATGCCCCGTACGCGCTGCCCTGCATTTTCTACCCCAAAAGTGCGAACTACTGAAAAAAAAGTGCAAGGCAGCCCTGCTGTCAGTTAGGACAGTTTCGTTTTGTCACACAGCTTCCTGAAAACTTTTCTCAGATCGCATGGGTTGCCAGATCAGCTGAGAGAAACAAGCGACCTGGTTGATGGTGGTCAACGTGGTCAAAGGAAGAGACTTAACTTGAAAAAACATCAAATAAACGCCCAAAGCAGGAAACCAGGGGCCTAGAAAAGGTAGGTCAGGTATTTCCCAAACCAGCTCTACACAGTTTCACAAACTAAGCAAAATAAAGCAGACTGATAAAGAACTATGACATGTTTTTAATAGACCCCTTACTAATATTTTAGCCACATTAATCTGTTTGAAGACACAGATGAGCTTCAATCCGTGGACTCTTCTGCTGAAATTAAAGATCAAATCGTAAACTCAACTATGTCCCTGATCACTCTGGCATATGGACTATTTTAAGCAATGATTTTATATATTTATTGTGTAATTAAGTCAACGCTATTCTCTGGTCTTTTAACCCTGTAAAAGGTTCAGAACTTGTGCAGATTATATATTTGCTCTGTTGGCTTGTCTTCTAAAGTCCCAAACATTTTAAAATGCTCCCAGGTACAGCAAGCACAGAGACAGAACTAAATATAAGTAATTAAAAAAAGATGAATCTGTTGTTTTTGTTTGTTTGTTTTTGGCAACTTGTAAAAGAAAAGCTTGGTATTTTCAGGCAAAGACAAACTTCATTGTTATTTATTTTTTATTTAACTATTTATTTATCTAATTTTTATTTAATTAGATAAATCCCACTAAGATCAGGATCTCATTTACGAGGGCGACCTGGCCAAGAGGTCAGCAGCACACATCAAATATCAATATAAAATTAGAAAGAGTTTAGGCAATAAATTACAACCAATAAATCTGTTAAAATCAACTTGACAATGGAAATGAAACTTTCAAAGGCCTATGGTTTGTAAATTTATATGTAAAAACATACTAATGATATGCTAATTTTTAGGGGCCCATCTCAGCCAAGGGCCCTCAGAATCTTCTTACCTGTCCCCCTTTACAGCCCCCCTGCTGGCAACTAACTTACTTAAAAGAATGAGGAAGAACAAAGAAGCTCTGCATGTTTCATCAAACCAAGCATCTGTGAAACAAACTGATAAATAGTATAACAAAATATTTTTTTAATCGATCACTTATAATTAGCAAGGCCAAGTTACTATGCTCAAAGACAAAAATATGGTTCAAACAGTGGTGAAAGAACTTTTAAAAAAAATTGAAAAAAAACCCCCAAAAGATTAATCAAACAATGTTCTGTACAGAACTTTCTAGCACTTGGACCTTTTAAAGCATTTAAAATGTGTTATTTATCATATAATCATCCCATGACTTTCTAGCCTTTTAAAAGTTTCAAAACCTTGCAGATTATACATTTGGCTTTCCATAGACTCAGACATTTTAAATGCTATTTTAAGAGCATAAACAAAAACAAATGCCCTCCAATAAATGTTTGTAAAGGCCTCTCTTTCATATAAATTTTATTTTATTGGATTGAATTGATGCAAAAGATGCCTGAATTTGAATTATTGACAGTCCAAAAAGGGAAAACTTGGTAGTTTTATGTATGCAAAGAGAAAGGAGACCTTCAAAGGCCTTTGGCAAAAAGTTAATCAATTTATATGTAACAAAAAAATTCTAATAATATATTCATTTCTAGGGGCCCTTAGAATCTTGTCCTCTCTTTATGTTCCCCAAGGCAACTAACTTACCTGCAAGCCATAATACAATGGAAATCACAGAGTTAAGGCTATATGATGTGGAAAAAAATGACAAAGGATCATACAGGACAATATTTGAATCAACATGAAAAAATTCCACATTTCCATTTCCATTTTTGCTCTCTGACTCCATTTTTGCTCTCTGACTAACTGTCAGAAATTTTGGACCTCGTGAAAAAGTATCAGATTGGACACTACCCCAGAAAAGCAGCTCAGCACATCTTCAAACCAAGTATCTGTTAAATAAATTAATAAATATATGTCCATCATCTATACTGCTTATTCCTTTCAGGGTCTCAGGGGCTGGAGCCTATCCCAGATGACATTGAATAAGACCCTGAACTAGTTGCAAGCCAATCACAAGGCCACACAGAGAGACAGACATTCACTCAAATCATGGTACCTAAGTGCAATTTGACATCATATATGAATGAGCATGTTTCTGGTCAATGGGAGAGAGTCAGAGTGCCCGGAGAGAACCCAAGCATGCACAAGGAGAAAATGCAAACTCTCCAAGGCACTTACCAATACAGGGTTCAGCTGAAAATTACAAAATGAATGATGAATTAAATAAATGTACAGAAATTTTATGGCATTTGAAACAAAAAGCATTTAAAGTCAAAATAGGCAACTTCGGTTTCCAAAAGGGCCACAGAAAAAATATCATAATTGCAAGGGATCAAGTCTTTGTTATTTGATAGTACTAAGGGAGATAAATATACATAACTGTCAGATGAAGTTACTTTAACAATACAAAAAAAAAAAAAAACTTTAATGCTATATGCAAAACTTAACCTATTGAGCTCAAAATAGTATTTAAGGGAGTTTCAGCTACTTTTTGATGAAAGTGACAGCCAGTGTTTACTGGCTATTAAAATACATTTAAATTGAATTCTTTTGTTTCTAATTGGACAAAACACAGAGTTTCACAGAATCAGTTACAGCCAATTAAAAGTATTGTTCCTTAAAATAAATAAATAAATAGATAGATAATTTTTTAATGCTGTCATTGCAGTTTCTGTCATGTTTTTCTGCATGAGCATGCCTTTATATATATATATATATATATATATATATATATATATATATATATATATATATATATATAATATATATATATATATATATATGTATATATATATATAAAGTAATTAGTCCTCATTATTTCTGATCTTAGTCCTGTAAAAGATTCAAAACTATTTCAGATAATACAAGTCTTGTTCTCTGACCTGTTCTTTTTCTAAAGACTTACATACATTAATGGGCTATTTGTTTCAAAAAACAAAAAAAGTGTCTAATGTTCAAAAATGCCTCTCCTCATCATATAAGTGTTATCTTATGGAAGTTTCCTGGTCAAAAGTGCTGGTATTGTAATGTTTCAGGGGCCCCTGTAAGTTATGAGCCTTTAGAATCTCTCTGACTTTACCTCCCTTTTATGGACCTTGGCAACATCACTCGAGAGTGTCGACACTTGAAAGTGACCTTACAGACAGTACAAGCCCAAACACGCTTACAATAAGCGGACTTGGCAACGCACAAGACCGCCCTTCACTGAGGCGTCCACGCGCTGCCCCAGGACTCGCAGCACAGTAAATAAGGATGCGTTCATGGGGTGTCGGAATAATTGTCAAGGATATGCGTTCAACCGGGGAAAATCTTGTGTATATTCTATCAAATTAGTACCAATAAGTGGGATCATTCATTTCCTGCTTGGTGACCCAACTGCTGATTTTCAAAATAGGTGTACCAAATAAAACACTGAGTAAATACTTGTTGAGTGATTATTCACCTGATGTTATAAACTTATTCCTTTTTTAAAATTCTAGTATATACGGTTGTATCCAGACAATGTTGAAGCAGAAATACTCAGAATATTTCTGAAAAATAAGTTGGAGTACAGGTTCAAAGAAATACCTGTAAACCTGTTTTATAATAGGAATAAAAGTTGGTTGTGGAAACTCCGAGCATTCAAATAAGCCCTTGAATGCGAGGAAAAGTACCTTTTAAAACATGTTATCGATTAAGGTCAGAGCAGGGATGAGCAAAATACTGCCCAGGGACCACATGCAAAATGACATATAGAATAAATAAAATAAACTATGAAAAATAGTTTCATAATAACTGTTGGCTATTAGATTATGCTAAGTTCTTTATGAGAAGTAAAGGTTGTAACTGATGTCTTGTTTCTGATAATCTTGTAAAAAAACAAACTAATGTGTTTGTGTTGATTATCAAAAAAATCAGTAGGTGTAATATACATCAGAAAAAACATATTTTACACAGAATGTTGGTATAGTTTATATTATAGCTTTATATGTTTCTTGTGTTAAATTAGGTCAAAGTAAATCTTTAATTATGAGTGACTTGCACTTTGCAGTGTTGCCCTCTGATGGTTTGGATGATATTAACGTGGTCCCCTCAATCAACAAAGTTGTCATGGCTTAGAGCAATTAGAGACGGAAAATATCAGGAAAAATAGGTCTTTTAGGAAGTACAATGCTTGTTCATTTTCAATCATCATATCTTATAAAGCACGGAATTTAAGGAAAATAACTTGAGCAAGTAATTCAATGACACTGACTTGTGCCCTGCTTTGGAAACTGGATTCTGAGACTACAAGATAAACATTTTGAGAGGTTTATTATACCTGATCTGAGGTTTGGTATTGTTTAATACAACATTTTTAACTGGAAGCACTACTACTACAGAGGTAAGCTTTGCGATAAATGTTTTAAGGTTATAAAAAAAAGGTGCAAGGAGTGCAACTCGGGTGTGGGCAACTGCAAAAAAATGTTCACAATTTTGCTTGAAAAAAGTCGTCCTCTGGTCTCTCCTGTGTGGGGGTCCAACATGAAGTACAGTGAAAAGGTCGGGCCTGCCCTGATGAAGACCTTAATGGCTGAAACATGTTGGCATGATTTTAAGACTGTAGCCCTGATGACAAAAAGGTTTTTTCTACAAACCCCTCAGACTTTTTTAATCAGCATTTTAAGGTGTTGCTGTTCCTATTTGTGGCCACTAGATGTCAGAGATTAACCATTGTTATAAATTCCGTTTTAACTGAGATTTTTCTTCCTCCCCTCTTTTACTAATTCCTAAACTAGGGACGGGAAACTGGTGGTCCCTTCTCCAGTCCTCACTAAATGCTGTCATTCACTACCAAATTTATAAAATTGTTAACATATAGATGACATATAACATATGCCTCTAAAGCACTATGTACATAGGCAAAGTACATTATAACATGGAAATTGGCAACATTTGTGTTGATTCATGTTTTGATTTTAAATCAGTAGATATACCTGTAGTAATGAAAGTCTATGAAAGTCTTCTGTAAAGCATTGCCAAAAGCATTTGGAAAAAAATTACAATTAATTGAACTTCAGTGTTCATTGTAGGCTATTGGAAAACATACATTGAATTGGTTCAATCCCACGTTTAGCTAACTAAATACACCTTTACATTTTGCTTATTAGCTCAAAGTATCAAAGTACAGAATTAAAATTGGCATTTGTTTGTGATGCTTTGCATTTCAAATTTATAAAACACACTTACAGCCACACGGGGTGACCAAATGACTGATTTATGTGAAAAAGTAAAATCATTAAAATGTTGGTATGAAGTTTCTGCCCAACAGAAATGATTCTTCTCTGTGATTACAGTCATTTAAGTTAATTTGTAATGATTGGCTCTCTGAAGGAAAGAACAACATTAATGGGGTCTCTCATTGCCACCAAAGTTGCTCTGAACTTTGCATGACCCTATCCTCCCCAACCCTAGTGTGAGATTAAAACAAACAGAAACAAACGAAATAAAGAAATTCCAGAATTTTTTTATTTATTTTTGTTGGCAGCTATTTTAAATGCAGTTTCAGCCTACAAACAAAAATGTATATTCATTTTGGTCACATTTTAGTCATTGTACCCTTTAGATTTTGTTGGCAGCAATTGAAAGATATTTTAGTAAAGATCTGGTCAACAGAAAGCCAAATATATTTAACAAAACTTTAAAACATTTTTCTCTTTAAACCAGTAAATGTGCCAAATGTTGGTGTAATATGGATTTATCTTTACCACCCAGACTGCACTGTACAAAAATTGCAGCCAACATGTGAATCTATTTTTTTCTAAATTTCCCAAAATGCAAGAAATAGTTTTTATTTTATTAACATAAAAACAGTCATGCAAATATTTTAATATAAACATGTCTCAACATTTAGAGTCCCTTTTAGCTGCTGTGGTTAGGCTGAGCCCATGTTCACAAATTGCAAAACAGCCACAGCTGTGCTGAGAGAAAGGGTGAGAGAGAAAGAGGAAATGCAAATGCTCTTTGACCAACAGTCAAGAAGACACAAGAAGATACAACACCCACTGCTCTGTAGTGCATAATGTGATGCTAAATAAAAAGTTAACAGAGATCTTCAAGAACTATGGCACACAGTGTGAGCTTCATGGTAGACATTTCTCAGTCAGACTCTGACTATGAGTAAGTAATCATTTTATTTTACTGAAGATATAATTTAACAAATGCTTTACTTTGGCTCTTACGTGATCCCTCTGTCCCATCCTTACATTTGGTCTGTATCTTTGTACAAGATAAGTTAGTGCTTAGTTGTCTTTGCATTAGGGCTCATGCAGATCTATTATGTTAAATTCAAAAGCTTGTTGTGTTTTTAGACACACTGACAATAAAGCAGCGCTGACCAAAAAATTAAATTCTGTAAAGTTTCTGTCACCAAAACACTTCAGGGACAAACTTTGTTTTATTCGCTGTTTTACCAATGCCTGGACGCATAACTTCCATGCTTTCACAGCAGCATCAGCCAACGTCGAAGGCATTTGTGTTTTAAAGTTGCGTGTCCATACATACATGCTATACCTTCATACGGTATGTATACGTCCATCAGGATCAGGATGTTGTGAATGGGATGTATCAAAGAGCTTCAAGAGAAATTCTTTAAACTTTGACTACATGTTCACAGAGTGATGCAGGGATGGTTTACTTTTGCAGGCCAGTGCAGAAGTTAGCATTGTGCTGGTTCTCTTGACTAAAAGCCTGTAGGATTTTTCTTCGTTTCTTTGTGATAATCTTGACAAATGAACCTGACTTTCAGGATCTTTAATGCTTAAACTTAACCTAACCTTGCAGTGCAGATAGATCAGCCTGATTAAATGTTTGTACTCAGATAGATCCATCTTGCCAAGCTCCAACCTGCAGTCACTGTGTTCAGCCCAAAGCAGCACGGCTCAATCAGTGCTCTTTAGAGCAGGAAGAGGAGGGAGATACGAGCAAGACGACAGCAGGAGGTGACTGCTTGTATGGAGATTAGCATAGATGCTAACAGCTTTAGATGCAGTTTTAGCAGATCTGGATTTTCATTTCTTTATTAATACAAAACAGTTATCAAGATTACAAACTTCGCTACAGAAAGAATGTTTTCATTCCACCTTTGACATGTTTTACCATGTCGACTACAAAGTGGTCGACATGCTGTCCTTAATACCACCGCAGTAGTACCTGCCTACGACATTATCTGATAATGAATGTGATCGACAAAACGATTGTCCAACCACCCGCCAGATTTGCCACTGAAAGGTTCTGCTCTCCCCAAACACTTTCTGTGGGCTCTTTCCCAGATGGACGAGTGAAATATATATATATATTTTTAAAGTAATCCGAGCTCTACTTAAAAAAACAATCTATTTGTTTGTGCTGACTAAAATGACAAAAAAATAAGCACTCGCAAGGAAGTCTTTGACTTTCATTAAAGTTTATGCAGCAGCAACAAAACAAACGTGTTTCAGCTGAAGGCTTTCATCAGCGTTGGTAACAATATAATATAATTAACACCTGATGACCAGCCAAGTATATAACCAACAAAGAAACAACGAAACAGAGAGGTAACAAAACAAAGGAGAATACTGCAAAAATGATGTTGAATTAAAATAAATAAATACATATTGTAATAAGTAAGTCCATTGTAGAATGTAGATAGACAAAAAACAGAAAAATCAATTGAGGTAAAATATTAAAATTGATATTGTGATCAATCTCTTGGATAAGAAATGGTAACAAATAGAAAAGCAAAACCATTATGTAATTCTAATTCCCACTGAAAAATGGAGAGGGAGAGAGAAAATATGTGTATACATATATATATATACACACACACACACACACACACATATATATATAGAGAGAGATGTACATACATAAAAAAATAAAATAATAATAATAATAATAATAATAATAATAATAATAATAATAATAATAGGAATAAGAATTGTTAAAATGAGGAAATTTAATGTAAATCACATTACATCCCAGGATGATAAATTCATCAGATATCTGGATATTCTCTCTTTATAGTATAGGATCTGAGTCTCATCCGGCTGGAGCCTCTGATTAAATCATATTCATACCAAACTGCTCACATAACCTTTCTGTGTGCTTCTTCAGTCTCTAAAAACTTCACAAAACGATCTGCCTCTTAGTAACAGAAATCAAGCTAAGATCAATCACAAATAAATGAAATCATACATAAATAGATAAAAATACAAATTAAAGATAACAATACCAAATAATTATAATGATAAAAACAATAATAATGAAGAAATGAACATAAGAAAATAAGAATCACAATGACAACAATAATAGTATAATGTAGAATGAAATAAAATAATGGTGATGATAATATGGGTAGTATAGAGATATGAAAATCAATAAATATACAGAAAAAACAATAAATGAACATAAAAAACATAGAAAATAAGACAATAAATAATTCAACAATAATGGTTATAATAAAAACAGTATAGTAATCTCATTAGTTAATCAAAACATTACCCACTGACTGATTTAGGAGTTAACATGATGACTAACCCCTGATGAGATAAAGAAAACTTTAAACCATTAATGCCTAAGGATCATCATCCTTATAAGTGTCCATGACCATAACGAAAAAGGGCCACACAAGAGCACTGCTTCGTCAAATAATTTAAGATTCATAAGAAACAGGAAAGAGAAAGTTCTTCATTTAACCCTTTAGGAAACCCTATCAGTAAATGATGGATCCACAAGACCTCTGTCTGGAGGGGTTTTTCTCTCTGTCCCCCCCCCCCCAATAATGGACTCACAGTCTCAATCATGAATCTCAGCACATAGACCCCTTGTCCTGACTGGTGATTAATCATCGTGATTCCTGATGCGACTCTCGTGAACATGGGTTGTTACCTTGTATGGGAGAGCTGAGAAAATCAGTAGGTCTTTCATACTTTAAGAGGCTATATTTCTATATTTCTTCTTAACTGCTGATAAAGATGCATTTAACAGTCTGTTGTCATATTTGACATCTTTGAAGCAGGTTATGAGATCTTTGGCATGCTTATCAAATTCTTCCTCAGAACTGCATATCCTCCTTCCTCGAAGTAACTGACTGTATGGTATGCTATTTTTTTGGTGATAGCTTGAAAAGTTTAGACAGATATTCCTGGTTTTTTTTTTTTTTTTTTTTTTTTTTTTAATAATGTGGTGTGGAGTAGCCGAGCTTTTTCTGCCTTTATATCCAGAAAAGACATTGAATTATTACCAGCCTTGAGTTAAGGTAGCAATGAAAAGCCTCAAGTTCTTCATTTGTGCCAGAAAACACAAAAATAGGTTGTCAGTGTATCTATACCAACATTTCGTTGAAGAAAAATAGGGGTTATTTTTCAAAATATGGTCCGCCTCAAATTTACCCATAATTAAGTTGGCATAGACTTATGGGACTGCCCATTGATACCCTGTGGGAAAAACCTTTGGTCAAAACCATCTCCGCTAATCTAATCAATAGTTCAACAGTAAAATTCTCTTAAGGACTAATTCAGTGTCTTTTCTGGATATGAAGGCAGAAAAAGCTTGGCTACTCAACACCACATTATTTAAAAAAAAGACAGACAGGAATATCTGTCTAAACTTTTCAAGCTATCACCAAAAAAATAGCATACCATACAGTCAGTTACTTCAAGGAAGGAGGATATGCAGGTCTGAGGAAGAATTTGATAAGCATGCCAAAGAGCTCATAACTCGCTTCCAAGATGGAGAACATGACAACAGACTGTTAAACGCATTTTTATCTGCAGTTAAGAAGAAAGACAGAAATAGCCTCTTAACACAGCACCCTCTTCACCTGAAGAAACATCCTGTCACTCTGGTCACAACATTCTCTCCAGTATCTCACCTAATTAGGGCAGAGGTGATCAGACACTGGCACAATCTGGACAGAGAGAAAAACCCCTCCAGACAGAGGTCTTGTGGATCCATCATTTACTGATAGGGTTTCCTAAAGGGTTAAATGAAGAACTTTGTCTATTCTGTTTCTTATGAATCTTAAATCATTTGACAAAGCAGTGCTCTTGTGTGGCCCTTTTTCGTTATGGTCATGGACACTGATAAAGATGATGATCCTTAGGCATTAATGGTTTAAAGTTTTCTTTATCTCATCAGGGGTTAATCATCATGTTAACTCCTAAATCAGTCAGTGGGTAATGTTTTGATTAACTAATGAGATTACTATACTGTTTTTATTATAATCATTATTGTTGAATTATTTATTTTCTTATTTTCTATTTTTGTTGTTGTTGTTCATTTATTGTTTTTTCTGTATATTTATTGATTTTCATATCTCTATACTACCCATATTATCATCACCATTATTTTATTTCAGTCTACCTTATACTATTATTGTTGTCATTTTTATTCTTATTTTCTTATGTTCATTTCTTCATTATTATTGTTATTATCATTATAATTATTTGGTATTGTTATCTTTAATTTGTATTTTTATCTATTTATATATGATATCATTTATTTGTGATTGATCTTAACTTGATTTCTGTTACTAAGAGGCAGATCGTTTTGTGAAGTTTTTAGAGACTGAAGAAGCACACAGAAAGGTTATGTGAGCAGTTTGGTATGAATATGATTTAATCAGAGGCTCCAGCCAGATGAGACTCAGATCCCTATTCATTAAAGAGAGAATATCCAGATATCTGATGAATTTATCATCCTGGGATGAGAATCTGATTTACATTAAATGTCTTCATTATAACTATTTTTATTTCTAGTTAATTTTTTTTTTTGTTGTTGTTGTTGTTGTTGTTATTTGATTATTTTTTATGTTCATATACAGTATATATATACATTTTCTCTCTCCATTTCTCAGTGGAGATTGGAATTACATAATGGTGTTGCTTTTCCATTTGTTACCATTTGTTATCCAAGAGATTGATCACAATATCAATTTTAACATTTTACCTCAATCAATTTTCTGTTTTGGGTCTGTCTACATTCTATAATGGACTTACTTATTACAAAATATATTTATTTATTTTAATTCAACATCATTTTTGCAGTATTCTCCTATGTTTTGGATGTGTTACCTCTCTGTTTCGTTGTTTCTTTGTTGGTTATACACTTGGCCGGTCACTTGGTATTCATTATATTAGATGATCATACACACAAATGTTACAAACGCTGATGAAACACGTTTGTTTTATTGTACATTTTGTTCACTAAAGCCTCTTTCATGTGGTTCAAGCAACATTACACTCCAGGCACTTAACCCACTTTGTCCAGAGTTTAACAAAAGTGTCTTTCTGTGGTCTTAAACAAATGGTGATCCCTTCCTTAACATAGATATCATTGACGATATCAATCCACTCCTGGATTGTGGGTGGTCCAGGAAGCAACCAGCATCAAGTCATGGCTTTTTTACAAGCAACAATCAAAATGCCAAACAAATATCTGTCTACACCTCTTGATTTTCAGTTCAAGTAAGATGGTAATGAAATCAATATTTAGTTAATTTTAAAGGTGCAAAAGTAAGCAATCAGATTCAGATCTTCCCCTTGATCTCTGCACCAGTAATAGTGACCTGATCTACTGTACGCAGTGTGCAAATTTTTTTAAACAAATGTGCCTGCTTTTTACTGACGGGGACTTTCCATATGCTACTTTTACTTTCTTTTGGTAACTGGTCTGTTTTAATTTGGGACTCTGAGAGCAAATAGTTCAGTAAATTTCAAGGGCAGAATAATTGTGCCTTTGAAAGGGTGTGAGGTTGCATGTGGGTGTCCCACAATCCCAGAATCATGTTAGGAGAAACACCAAGACTTAATTTGCTTTCTAAAATACGTCTGCCACTGTGGCTGCAATTTCTCAGAGTGAGCTTTCTGGGATTTTTGTAATTTCTCCTCTGATGGATAACTCTCTTTCAGGGACTTGGGAGAAGATGTACCTGGTCATGACTCTACAGACAGCACCCAGAGGTGTCCTGAAACCATAGAGATGGATGTGTTCAGGGAAGACACAGGTGCTCATAACCTTCTATCTGTATCAGCTCCATCTTATTATTTAGGGACAAGTAAATATGTGCTGCTGAACAAGAATACTGCACAATGGAGCTTGTTGTCATTATATGCAGCTACTGTTAAATAGGCTTAGGATAAAGTTGTCCTGTCTTATAATGTGCATTTCAGACTCTGGGTCAGCCAGGACAAGCTGCATCGGGGATAAGACACTAGACAGAATGCAGGCAAGCTCTCTGCAGAGGACCCGCTGGTCTGCTGCTACTCTAAAAGTCCTCTCCTCAATGCCCAGTCGCACAGCTGGTACGATGAAAACACTTATCCTCTGTTTTTGTTGACAACGAAATTAACTCAAATTTTGTAACAGTTTTTCAATAAATCTACACACGCCTTAGATGTCCTCAGAACAAATTTTGAACAAAGTTTCTTGCCTGAAGATCTTCTCAGATATTAGTTTTTGACATTCCTATAACCACCTCTTTTTCAGCCCTGAACAGATAAGGTTGTTATTGTGTAAATCCTCATGTGTAGTGTTTAGGGGCTGGGTTAGACTTCCATGCTATCCGTCATTTTGATGAACAGAGTCATTCATTTGTATGTCATGGTTTTAGCCATAATTTTAATCTTTAGTTTTTGATAATGGAAAACATGTCCTTATTGATAGCATTTGCTTAATGAAACCGCTTTATCATTATATATAAAATAATTTCCAAAAGCTCATATTTTGCCTTAATTCAGGTTCAAATATACATTTTTAAAGACTGCTAGAGTATGTTCACAATTACTAAAATTCAAAAACCGTCTAGTTCTCATACTTAGCACCACTGATCCACCTGTATTCTCCCTCTGTCAGAGATGCTTTGTTTGAGCTCTTGCCACTTTAAACTGCATTCACACATCAATGTACAACTGACCAACATTGGGAATCATAAATGTAGGTCAACGTATCTATGGGTAAAAAATGCTGTGCAGGTGGAGTATGATGTTTCTTGATGGCCCACTTAGACGATTTTAAACTTTACGCCAGCGTAGCTGTGAGGCTGCTGTTCTTGCCGAAGGACTTCCAGCTCATACTCTTGTTGAATTCTCTCGAGGCCCTCCATCTTCTCTGCTAAGACTCAGACTTGTTCTGCCCCAGGTCTGCCCATCCTTTTATAGAGCACATAATTAAGCACTATTGAATGCGTGATCAAACCCGCACCAGCTCTCCCATCTTGGGTTTGGCATAACCCCCAATGACATCATTGAGGGCATATTATCAGACAGACTACTTTAGCAAACATTTTCTGAAGGGTGACGCAAGCAAAAAAGGGACAGCAGAGATTTTTCTTATGTGAATGTGGGTGTGTGGGATGGTTGTGAACAAGCCATGGACAGGGACTTTTGTATAAAACATTAAAAAGTATTTTGCATGAAGTGTGATCTTTAAAGAGCTTTGTATCCACACAGGTCCTTACAGTACCACAGTTATTTCCTCATCTCAGCCACGTAGACACCGCACCAGCTCACAGGAATCCTCACAACATGCCAGAACAACCAGGGGCAACTTTGTCCCAGCAGATATGGGGGCAATGATCTCTGAAGGTGAAGAGATGGTTCTAACCTGTTATCATATTTCACAAGAATGATTCCCCTCATTAGGCATTTACGTTCTGACTTTTTATTTGTGTTCAGAAAACAAAATGGAGCAGTTAGCGTCCAACCTGCGAGACATTTCAATGAGTGAGGGTATTCGAAAATTACGTGCCATGCCATTTAGTCTAAAAGAAAAGATGGGAATCAGGTAAAAATGCTACTTAAGAACCACCAATCCCCATAAAACTATTCTATGAAGAGCTGTGTTTAAGTAGTCTGTCTTACAACTTTTCTTAGGCGGCTTATCTTCCATGACACAGCTGGAAGTTCCCTCATCAGCAGAAATATTCCGTGCTACAGCCGTCTGCGTGTCTACATCTCAAAGGTGAGAACACACTGTATGCCACATGGTGTTTGTGTGTATCAGTCTGATACTGAAAATGTTTCTTCCATAGACGTGGCGTAGCTGCTGGTTCAGTTGCCTCCCCGTCCTTGCTTCCCTCCAGCTGTGGCATTCACCCATGAAGTCACTGAGTGGACGCTTCGGAACTGGAGTTCTCTCTTACTTTCTGTTTCTGCGGACCCTCCTGCTCTTCAACCTCCTCCTCTTTGTCATCACAGGCCTGTTCCTGGTCCTCCCACAAGCTGTTAACCCCCCTCCCGCTCCTCTTTTCGATCCCTTTCGTGTCAACCCTTTCACCGGTCTTGAACTTCTTACAGGGAAGGTAAGATGGACATGCATTTCATCAGAGCAGCACAGTGAGAAAGGACACAACACTGTTGCAACACCTTTGTTACAATAGCATACACTCACAATTTTAATCACTGTAGATGCATGATAATCTGAAAACTATAACCCCTAGAATCAATGGCCAAACTTTGGGTCTCCAGGTTGAGGCAAAGGCATGACTTTGACTTCCTGCTTTTGTTAACAATCTAACAGTTGTATGAGGTCCATTTTGAAAGTTAACACATTTGCCACAGTGATTTTGAAGAGCAATACATTACTGAAGATTGGGCCAAGGGCACCTTGGAAGTACCTGAACTTTGGGTAAAATTCCCTGCAGACGGATTGATAAGAAATAAAAACTTCAATTATAACTAGAAAAGCACTCAGAGAGCGCAGACCTCCGCCAAGCAGCTTCAGTCCACTTTGGGAAAATGGTCCAATCTGGCAATGTTAAAGAATCCTTTAAACAATTCCTGTGTCCGGATGGTGATTCGGATCAGTCCTAAAATCATTTGCTGAGAATTTCATCCAAATCCATCCATAAGTTATCAAGTTATCTTGAAGACAGACAAACAAACAAACTAACCAACGCCAGCAAAAACATAACCTCCTTGGCAGAGGTAATTACATGAAGTAACGTAACATAGTTTATGAAAGAGTTGCTGAACAACACTGCTGTCTTTTTCACTATGTTAAAAGATTATATCTGGGCAGCTGCAATATGTGTTCAGTGTGCATTAATGCCCATGCACCACTGTCCCTGCTTTGATGATTGTGAAATATAAAATTGACGCACCAGATAGATTGTTAAATATATTTTACAATCCATCTGGGCAACAGCCCATAGAAAGTGATTGGGGAGGATAGAACCTTTCACAGCATATCTGGCAAGTTTGTATGATTGCTCTGTCAGTCATATTAATTGCTCTGCCAATCGGATAATGTAATAGGCAGGCGCTACTACTGTGGTGTAAAGTACAAAATGTGAGCCACTTCATAGAACAACCTCTCACCAAAACATATAAGAAGTGAATCAAAAATATGCCTTCTCTTGAGAGATGCTTTTAGTGTTGCTTTTTGTTTTTCATTTAATAAAGAAATGTAGTCCAAATCTGACAAAACTGCTACTGAAGCTGTTAGCATCTATGCTAATCTCTGTGCAAACAGTCACTTCCCGCTGTTGTTTTGCCTGTAACTCCTACCTTTTCCTGCTTTAAAGTGAGCTGATTGGGCAGTGCTGCTATGGGCTGAGCACAGTCGTGGTAGATTGGAGCTTTGTAAGATGGATCTGTCCGATTATAGACATTGAACAGGCGGACCACTATAAAACTCGTTAATAGTCCGCAGGTAAACAAAAGGATGTCTCCACATGTAAATTAAGCTAAATGTTTCAGGGGAGCATTTTTAGAAACTTATTTTTAGCAAGTTCTTTTAAATAGTTAAAAATATAGGCCACAGGAAAGGGAAAACAATAATAACAAATGATACTGCCAGACACATCTAGAGTTGTGTGAGTCCAAAATTGTTTTTTTTTTTTTATGCTGTGCCTTCTACAGTTCAGAGATGTTTCCTCTCTTCTTGCCGAATTACATCCCCAAGCTTTCAATTCAGGGCTTTTTTTAAATATTTAGGACTGTACTGGTTATATGTTAATGTGCCCAGCCATGGCATTATTAGCACTAGGGCCCTGTCCACATGGAGACAAAAATGTTTTCTATTGAAAATGTTGTCTGTAAAGACGGCATTGTTACAAGAAATCTGCCACACAAAAAACACTGAAAACACTGTAGTATATATTACAACATTACAGATCTGTAAGTAGTGCTGTAACGTTTCTGCAGACAGACACTAAAACCAGAGAAGAAGATCTGGAGCTTGAACATGCACTACAAACACTGGCATATGTTGTTCTTCATGTCCTCTTTTTGCTCACACTCATTGTAGATAAGCAGAAAATTTGCTGTTAAAGCCATATCACACTCAGTAACTTTTGCAGCACGAGTTCGACACCATGTCTGCCATCGTTGACAGGGTTCCTGCATGTGGTTTTAGTGAGCTAAATCCATGCAGCAGTTTTTGCATAAACTTTCTAGCAGACAAACAGACAAACAAACAGACAGACAGACCCTGGCAAAAACATAACCTCCTTGGCAGAGGTAATTAATGGATGTTTGTTTTAATGGCCTCTCTCCTGAGCAAATATCCATCTGTTTTCTCAAACAGGGTTACCTCTCTCAGAGTCTGATGTTCTATGGCTACTACACAAACACCTTATCCCACACTTGTCGGTCAAGCAACCAGAGCAACGCTGAAAATTTTCGCCTCCCAGTCTGTGAAACAGATGAGCCTCAGATAGTGCCATACAGCATCCCTGCAGCCTACTTCTTTACCATCCCCATCACCTTCTTCATTATCTGTGTCATCCTAGTGTACAGGTAGGACAATGAGTGAATGACCTCAGCATGGATTTAACCTTTGTCTTCTTTTGTATTTTAATATTCTCATTCACTGTTCTGATCACAGTGTGTCCAAGTCTTTTGGAAGGAGCTTTCAAGTCCTAAAGTCAAACGGAAATCTGGCTGTGAAAGTTTTCTGCTCCTGGGACTTTAAAGTCATCAAGAGGGCTCCTGTGAGACTGCAGTCAGAGAAGATCAGCATTCAGCTCAAAGTAGGTAAACCTTTTAGCATTCTTGGCATCTCACTAAAGTTGGAACTATGTTTTTAAACTGCATTTTTGTTAACATTCTTTAAAGTATAAAACAGAACTACTGTTTGATGATTATCTTCCATCAGGATCCCAACTGCAGGAAAGTGAAAGCACAGTGAGGGTTTGAGGAGAAGGGCTGAAGTGGTAGCTTGACTGGAATTGTTTTAATTAAGTAAAGGCATCTTGTACAAATATTACAAAGCTATTTTAATAGTATGGGGGTTAAATTGCTGCATGCAATGGATATCAATTATATGGGAAGTAGCAGTGACCTTTAACCATCCAAGTTCATCCAGTTTACATTTAAGTCCAAGAAAAAATTTGCTCCAAAACTGGCGAAGATCCTCCAGTGCACAGATTTTGATTGTGATTTAAAGTGTCTGATGGCTTTCTAAATGTAACTGTATTATCCCAGAGGTGGAGTGGACATTTGTTCAAAGTTTAAAGAAATTGGTTTATTTTGTTACCACATAGTCAATGAACACAAAGCCCAGTGTTCTTGATTATTGATCTCCAAAATCTGATCAGTCATTATTGAATTCAAATAGACATCAGTGCAACATTTAATAAAAAATCCTCACAGCATTCTCTTACGACCAATATTCATAGTCTGCTGGCGTAGCATCCCATCCATGCTGAAGCTTTGTTTCCAGTAATGGGGTCAGAATACAGCTTATTCAAGAGGTGAAACATTTTTAGGTTATTCTATTGTCAGAACACACCTTATTCCTCAGACATAACTTAACTTTACTAATGACTGAACTACAGTCCATTATGTTTGACCTCCAGTATCTTAAGATGTTTATCTGTTAGTCAGAGGGGACATTTCTGCAAAGTTTGAATAAAATCTGTCAAAATGTTTCTGAGATATGTTTCTAGGAAAGGGACTGACATTAGGCCCAATGACCTTGACTTTTCAACTTTGACCTCAGAGATTAAATTAGTTTATCTTTTAAGTGAGAGTGTACATTTGAGTAAAGTCTGATAGAAATTCCTCTGAACGTTTTTGAGATATCAGATTTAAACCAAAGGGATACTGTCAATATCAGGCCAAGTGTCTTCTTCCTCCACCATTACAGGTGGTGGGATGCTACACAAAAATAGTAATATCTCTAGTTGTGAAAATCACTGGCTAAGGGGCAGAACAGACAGTTTATGATTGATGATTTACATTTTCCTTGTTTTACTGTCACCATTATCACATCAGCCTATTTTTTAACGGCTGGTTAAAACACAGGAAGATACATTTCACACCTGCAAGTCTAACAACACTTTTAACAACAGGGCTTTTGGCATACAAGAAGAGGCAACAGAAGTCATTGTTTTATTAAAATTAGTTTTAAAATACTGCTCCATGATGAAAATCAGACACAGAACTGATCTTAGAATTTTTTTATGATACTCAATTTTCCATTTTTTCTCACAGGAGCTTTTGTCTGACATGATCAGTGGAGAAGAACACACAAGCTTCATACAGCGACTCTTTGGCCTTGTAGTGCATCTGCTAGTGTGGATGCTCTCTCTGGCCAGTATCTTCCTGGGCAGTGCCGCGGTACATTTCCTGTCAGAGGTTAGAGAAAACTTCAACACCTCCTGTGCAGCCAGATACAGCATACTTCATGCACAATAGAACAGCTATTCAGGGCATTTTCTCAAGAATTGACCACAGAAAATGTTTTGATAACGAAGCATCTCACTGCAGTTCGACAACTTCTCCTTTCTCTATTTCCTGGCAGATGTCTCACTGTTTCACACTGTTGGTTTTAGTGAGCTGTCAGGCATGACTTTCACATAAAACTAATCATATCAAGGTGCTGTGGGAAGAATATAAATGTGTCCACCTGTGTCTTCTTACATGGCTTTTAAAAAAGGTCAAGACACCTTATTAGGGCTCAGTGATATGGACCAAATATCATGCCATAGCATTTTTATTAGGTGAATGGTGATGCATGATATACATCTCCAATTTCTTTGTGCTAAAAACGTCATGGTTTTTACAGTACTTGTTTTATAATCCATCCATCCATTGTCCATACTGCTTATCCCTTTCGGGGTCACGGGGGGCTGGAGCCTGTCCCAGATGACATTGGGTACACCCTGAACAAGTTGCCAGCCGATCGCGGGGCCCACATGGAGAGACAGACAACCATTCACACTTACACTCACACCTAAGGGCAATTTTGAGACACCAATTAACCTAATGAGCATGTTTTTGGCTTTGTGGGAGGAAGCCGGTGTGCCTGGAGAGAACTCACTCATGCACGGAGAGAGCATGCAAACCCCACACAGCTGTGCAGCATGCCACTCACCTGTATTATAATGTTTAATGTAATTAAAGTATTTTTGGGGAATTCCATGCATTTATTGTTATAGGAGAGAGACAGTGGATAGACGTGTGAAAGGGGCTGAGAGAGTAGGGTAGGACATTCTGCAAATGGGCCTCAGGCAGGAATCAAAACAGAGCCGGCTGTAGCTTATATGGGACATGCCTGGTTGCTTTTTCTTCTTGTTTTTAAATTGCAAAAAAAAAAAAAAATGCATACAGGGTCCTACACTGGTTCTTTCTATCTATCTATCTATCTATCTATCTATCTATCTATCTATCTATCTATCTATCTATCTGAGAGCTGTTTTTACAATTTTGAATAGCAATTAATCTCCAACTTTTGACAATCAACACAAAAGTAGTAACATTTAATGGCACATTTATCTAAAAAATAAATCTTCTGTTTTGTTATAAATATGTTTATTTATATATGTTCCAAGTGCATATTAATAAAGTGCAGCAATTGCTGCCAACTTATTGATACATAAATCAAGTGAATGTAAATAAATGCATTCTAGATTTGTAACACTCTTGGATGGCAGGCAGTTTTCATGGGAGAAGAAAAGAATGATGAGGCTGAAGTTTTTTGAGTTGAGGTGAAAATTAATTAGGTTGACCACATCAAAATTTAGAAAAAAATGTATTAATATTTTAGACACAGGGCCTCATAACAGTGTTGTTTATTTTTATTTATTTATTTATTTTAATTGGTGCTCCAATAAAACAGAAATGTGATCTTAAATACTGACTTGAAGGACGGTCAGCTTCAGAGTTCTTATTCAGTCAAATACAATGTTTGATCCTGCTGTTCATTTGGAAATGTGTAAAAGAGCATTATAAATAAAGTCAGCAATGTCCAGTGATCCTCTGATGATGTGACTCTTTTCAGGAGTTCACCTTGTAAACCAGTAAAGGTTATCTATTAAGGTAAGTATTTTTAGAAAAAAATAAAATTGTCTTTGTTATGCTTTTATTCTGTGATTTGTACTGGCATTAGCAAAAGCAACTTTATTTCCTGTTTTAAAATAACCTACTTTTATTTTGAAGAGGGAAATAAGGAAGAAGTGTAGTAAACAGCTTTAGCTTAGAAAAACAAGATGAAACAGTGGATCACAACAGTGAGGGGTAGAAAGGGATGAAATGACTGACTTGACAGGATGCAGATTACCTGTGATTTGTCCACAGAACTTTCTGTGACTTTTTGTCTGAGGAAGAACTAAAAGTGTCCTCTCCATGGGTCCCACTAACTGTAAAGAGTACTCCCCTAATGAAGGGGGACGGGGGATGGTCAGTTGTGCATCAAAAAATTAGAGGCATTTACAGCAATTTGAAGTCAATGTGTTTTATTGGGATTTTGACAACACTGATAAAGAAATATTTTTTGTGTTAAAAACTCGTTTTTTTTGCAAAGCGAACATATTTGCTTTGAATACTTACCTGCAGGCTTGTCCGTATTTCAGAAACTCTGGTTAATATGCAGCATTAATGCCAAGGATGGCATGTAGAAATTAATAAAGACATATACCTTAACATGACAGGCTATAATACTTGAGCCATGACCATTTTTGGAATCTCACGCACCACCGACTGACCGAGCAGAGATAGCCCCCCTCTCCTCCCAACCATACATACAGCAGCTATCAAAATACCTGTTGCTCCTACTCTGATGTGAAGTAAGACATTTTACTCCGTTTAAATGTATGTGTAGTTTTTGGAGTCTCTCATAATGATTCTTTACAAATATGCAGCTGCTACTCAGGGAACATGTTGGTCCAATGCTGATGTAAACTAGCGATACTTTTACCCCCTGTGTTGGTTAAAAAACTCAGATAGTTTAGTGGATGGTCAAGAATAATCTGCACTCTGTGAAATCAATCATTTCACCCTTTTCTGCTGCCCCTCACGGTTGTCATTCACAGTATAAGACATTTTTCTCTGTGGTTAAGCTAATGTCGTGCACTCCTAGAGGTATTAAATTCTCCCTTCAAAATAAAAGCAGGTTTATTTAGAAAAGAGGCAAAAAAAATATGATGATGACGAAGACCAATTTTGTCAGCAAATCTATCATGTTGAAAGTTTACAGAATAACTTACATAGAGAATCCATAGAGGATCATAGAGGATCATTGGGTAACGCTGAGTCATTTTTGATATGAACTTATGAATAAACAACAGTGTCAGATAGTGCATTGAAAGAATGGAAACTATGACGCTTCCCACTACCTCAAATTCAGTGTTTCAGATCCCTTTTATGATGCATTTGAATACCAATGAAAAAAGCTAAAAGTAAATAACGTAAAATAATTTTATTTGCATTCACCTGATTTAGGAATCAAACAACTGTTGAGAACTGTTGTCCTTTGTCATTATGTACTGGACCATAAAACAAAACATGGAGATGAAAGTACAGATATTTGAAATGTGTGGTTAAATGTGATAATCGTGAGTTTACCATTAAAAGGTAGAGATTAAGAAAATTAAATGTTGCTCTCTTGACAGCTCTATGAAAAAGATTATCAATGTTTTCTATACCTTTTATATATTAAATAATGTGTGCAGAGCTGGCCCAACCCAATGTGGAGCCCTATGGAAAATTTTATATGGGGCCCCCCTCCATCTGCGATCTACATACAAAATCAAATAGTATTGTCTTTAATTTATAAGATAACATGTCACCCAATTTACATGCTTAACATATTACAAATAAATAAAAAAAAGAAATTAAATGCAATATAAATACCTTTGCCACAAAATAAAAATCTCGGAAATGAATGAATAAATAATAATAGTAATAAACTATAAATACAACAATTTAAATGATCACACAGTTTGCACACAATAACTCCATACGTAAGGGATACTTGTTTATAATTTATGTATTATCATTTTTAGCAACATTAATTGGGCTTTACATTTAAATCAATGTGAGCTTTTCCATTTCAAGAGTTAATAAACCTCTTTTACCAGAAGAGATAAAGCACTGTCAAAGCAACAGGGGAAACCCTTGCTCTATGCATGTTTTGCATGCTTTTCCAAATGTTACATATATTCACATGATACCCTGCAGGGGTTTGCTTGCAATTTTTGATGATTTAAAAACTATAAATTGCCTTGGATTGAGATTTTAAGACTTCTGTTTTGTTGTTGTGGTATTAAATGGGTAGTGATCATATGTTTTTGCCAATTTTATCAATGCTCCTTGGATAATATAAATCAAATAAATTGCTTCTCAGACTAGACTTTTCTAATAAATGATCTTGTGATCATTTATCATATTATTGTAAGTGGCTCCTGATGTAAATCATGCTGGTGATGATGTATAATTTCATATTTATATTTATACAGGACATTCATCTATTTTTCCTTCACAGTATAGCATTAAGCAGCATACGTTCAAAGACACTGAGGTGCTGATCCTGTCTGCAGTGGTCTCCGGTATTAATCTGCTGCTCCCTGGACTCTTCAACCTGTGTGCTTGGTTAGAAAAACACAACTCACCCAGCGTTCAAGTCTATGTTTCAGTCTTCAGGTGAGAGGGTCAAAGGACAATCATTTGTTTTTAAAGATATTTTTTTTGTTGTTTTTTTTGGCTTTTCTTGATGGTGGAGAGACAGTGGATAGACTTGGAAAGAGCCGTAGAGAGTATGGGAAGACATGCAGCCAATGGGCTGCAAGACGGATTTGAACCCACACGTGACAGGAGCCTCAGTATACGGTTAGGGCACGGCTGAAATCTGCTCGTCAATACCAGCATCCCAAGACAATCATCTTGAAAGCCCAAGTTTGGAGTTTTTTAATGTGCATAAATAAGAATGAAATTAATAATAATGCCAACAAAATCTGCAAAAGCAAATAAGATAGATTATTTTTTGATCCCCCCCAAAACTCAACACCACCAGCAACATGATTTACTGAATCTATCTCAAGACTCCAGTCATCCAAATTGGCTTGCCAACTTTAATCCATGATGGTGTTAGACAAAATGATCTCCAACACCATGAAGAATCAGCTTTTACCCCCACATTTTTCAAGCCTGGAGTGAATAAATTCAACTGTGAGGACAAAAATTGATATGTCTGTTATTTTATGCATGCCAATATCTGTGTGTGTTCCTGTAATAGTTTTCACACCAGTAAGTAAAAGCTATTTAACAGAAGTGATATATTTTTAATGCAAATAAGTAGCTATTGTTGTTATCCATAATTTTTTATACACAAAATAATAATGTGCTATTCCTTATGTATTGTACATTGTTTTTTAAAAATTATAGTCAAATTATAGTATTTAACTTGCATTCCTGAACAGTTATATGTCATAATTTTATATGATTGTATATATATACTTGTATGTTATTAGGGCATTTTCTGTTCTTTGACCAATGCAACACTTGAATGTCCCTTATTTATATATAGTTGATGTCTGACACAAACCTCCTATCACCATTTTTATGGTTTTCCTTTTTTTCATAAAACAGTGCTATTGGTCACCTTCCATGTTGGTGAGTGGGTTTCATAAACATTTAACTAAACTAAAGAACAAAAGATTCATTTGTAATTACAACAATACAACATTTGTTGTTTTAGCAGTAGAGTGTTTCTTTATCATTTCATGAAAACTTGTAATTTTAGGGATAGGAGGTTTGTGCTCGACAGTGATAAGCAAAACATTGTTAATCCAGGAAAAAAATCTAGTCTAATCATAGAATTAATCCAGACATGGTAACGAAATCGGCACCTGGAATTACTTAAAAAAAAAAAAAAGCTCTTATAATAACATTTATTTTAACGTGCTATCTTTTTTTTTTTTTTTTTTGACACACTCTAAACTTGTCTTTTTATCTTGGGACTTATTGCACAGCATGCTTGAATAGTCCTGCTATTCCTTAAAGGGATAGTTCAGTTTTTTTTTAAGTGGGGTTGTATGAGCTCCATATGGCCACCAAGTACATTAGATGCAGTAGAAAGTTCTCTCCTCTCCCTCAGTAAGTTTGTGACGCAGAACCAGCTGCAAACAGGGTAGTATTGTACCAAATACTAAGGGTATTTTCTCCGCCTACAAGAACTCCCATCAAAAAAATGATACCACAGTCTAAGAGTATGCTACCTAGAAATTTTTTTGAGTGCATTAACATTTTACTGCATCTAATGTACTTGGTGGCCATATGGAGCTCATACAACCCCACTTAAAAAAAACTGAACTATCCCTTTAAGTACAATAATAAACAATAACCTATTTATGAAGTTTTTAATTATTTGTAAAACTTTTTATTAGTATTTATCCTTTTTTATTTTACTACTATTTTTCCTGTCCTTTCACTGCTGCAACAGCTGATTTCCTATGGGATGGCTGAAGGATTTTCTTAATTCATGTCTTAATAAAGACTGTCATTACAGTAGATGTTAGAGCCAAAACAAATAATATTTTCTCTTGTGTCTTATTCTTAAACTGCCCCCAGGGTGTCTCGACTCTGACTCTGCAAATAATATGTTTTCTATTGGCTTGAGCTGCTTTCAGGAAATGATGTTAATGAACGGATCAAAATGAAACTGGAGGAGCAGTGTATATGGATATTTTCTTTGAACTGAGCATGTGTCTGAAACAGCCACATGCTCATTCTGCCTGCAGTGACTTTTTAAGCAGTACTGGGTTGTTTGAAAATGGTCAGTACAGGGGTCTTTAAATTATGATCATTTCTAAATATAGTTTGTCTTTATTTTGGGCATTTTATACTTTGTCATTATTGATTCATTTGAATTGGAGCTTTGAACTTTTTTTCAATTTGGTAAATTTGTTTTTTAATGGATTTATTGGAAAATATATTGCCCACAGCATCAAGTCTTTAATGTTTTTTTTTCCAAATCATCTCAGTAGAAATTTGACATCCGCAAACAATACTACAAAAAGAGATGGTATCTCAGTTAATTGAAACATAAAACCTGAAAAAACATTTCAGCAATGACAGAAAAGCACATATTTCTGAAGAGACGTAACTTGTCAATTCGTGGTATTAATCTATATTCTGTTTTACTGTATTATAAAGCATTTTAATCATCATGGCTGTTCAAAAGTGAATAATTTTGTTGTTTTGTTTTTAGGAATCTGTTGTTAAAGGTCAGTATTGTTGCTGTGCTGTGTTTCCGCTGGCTGGGGAGAATTGCTGTAGAACCAGAAAGTCGTGATTTGGTAACAATCCCTCTCATATTTGAGTGTTTCATAATAATAGCTCTGGGACAACAAATACGTGCAGTGTTTCAAATTATGGCCCTTTGGAGACCACAACTTAGTTTGTTTCTTTTTTTACATTAAAGAAAACCCTGAAAATGCAATCTGACATTAACATTGGGGATGTTTTCATGTCCACAGTGTTGGGAAAATTTGGTGGGACAGGAGCTCTACCGTCTACTCATCATGGACTTTATCTTCACTGCGCTTCACACTTTAGTTGGGGGATTTCTGTGGAGGCAAGTGGATGCTTGGTGACCAAATAATGTCATTTTAAATCCAACAAATGTCTTTTTATCCATACGTCTCTTCTCTCTGCAGGCTCTTTTCAAAGCAGGTGCTAAAAAAGAACAGGAAGCCGGTTTTTGACATTGCCCGTAATGTGCTCGAGCTCATTTACGGACAAACTCTGACTTGGTAATTTCATGTTACTCTTAAAATAATCACACATTTGACAGGAAAGTGAACTGAAAGTTGACATTTCCTCCCAGGCTTGGGGTGCTGTTTGCGCCACTCCTTCCAGTCGTCCAGATCCTTAAGCTCTTTCTTCTGTTCTACATGAAGAAGGTTGGTTCTGCGACAAGTGTCTTTTCAACATCCTTAAGTGTCCTTGCTCAGGTTATCTTGACATCTTTACATTCCTTATCATCTTTTCCTCCTAGAACTGCCTACTACTCAACTGTCAGGCCTCCAGAAAGCCCTGGAGGGCCAGCCAGATGACAACGCTGTTCATCTCTCTTTTGTGTTTCCCGTCATTCCTCGGAGCTGCTGTGTCTGTCGCTTATGCAATTTGGACGTAAGTGCAACAAACAATGTCCCCTCTCTTTTAATGACCACAACACTCACACGAAGGTTCACCATTGAGAGGCTTTTGTGAATTCCACTTCAGACACACAAAGCAGCCTCAAACAAACTTTGAACACAGCGACAGTCCATTGTGTTCAAGCACACTGACCATTTCTATACTGTGTTTTATTTAACAAATTAAACATATGAATAAAGATAATGGAGTCCTGTGATGATCTGATGAAGTGTTCTGGGTGTAGAATGAATCAAACCACTCAGCTGTCATTCCTGTAAAAACTGTGTTCACTTGCCTGGTGGCTTATTTACTCAACAGATTTTAGTGTATGGTCCGAGTTCGAATCATCACTTTTAACCCTCCTTTTATTGTGTTCCAAATAATTATCCACAAACAAAACTGTATGAAAAAAAGTTGACTCTCAGATTAATCCTTGTAACTCCAGGCCATTTTCATGTTACAGTTCACCTGGATGTTTTTGTTGTTATACACATAGAACTTCAACCCTTTCAAGAATAATCAAGCTTGTGACAACTTGTTTTTTTTTCAGGACAATCTTGACTATCAGAATATTTATGCTGAAGTGATATCAGATTGATGTATTTGAAGTTGTTTGACCACGGAGACAGAACAAAAAATTAAAATGGAGTTTAAACCTTAAAGAACTTTAGCAGAGCAACATAAACGGACAGACAACTATTCATGTTAACTCTCACATCTAAGGGCAATTTAGAGTAAGCAATTAAAGCAGGAGTGCTTGGAGAGAACCCAGGCATGCACAAGGAGAACATGCAAACTCCACACAGAAATACCCTGACCGATATGGGGATTGAACCAGCAGCCTTCTAGCCATGAGGCACATGCACTACATGCTGCGCCACTGTAGTAATTTTATTAATTTATTTATTTTATTCTTTTAGGAAGTTACAGGTGACCAATTTGTCTCTTGTTGACCTTAAGCTAGTCCTGATTAGACTCCTCGGTCACAAAAACAAGAGAAGAAGAAACTGGACTAAACCAATTGGTCAAGTTAACAGGAAGTTGTCTAGGACTAAAATGGAGGTATTATAACATCACTGCTATAAGAAAATGTAATGAAAATAAGTCATTCAAGATTTATCACTGTGGATCCACAAAAACAAAACCTTTAAAAGAACTGGACTTCATGGCTGTAAGGAATATAATAATAACTGGAGGGAATATATTTGACCTTATGTCCACAGAGACAGACAAACACAGTTGTTCCTAAGAGGAGCCTTTGTATGCTTCCACAGATATCAGCAAACATCTTGAGTGTTTGTTGGGGAGGGGGCACCAGCGATTCAGTGAAGTTTGACGGGTTAAAGTTACATTTCATTACGCATTCCAACAGTAAAAACTATCTAAAGAAGCTATCCATGTCCAAATAATACGCATACTATAAATCCATAATACCATTTGTTATTGAAGTTAGAAATATTATTCAGTTCACTGTTTAAATAAAATTGTGTTGAAGTCCATATCTTTTCTGGTCTCAGGACTAAACCGTCATCAGCGTGTGGCCCCTTCAGAAACCTGACTACCATGTTTGAATCCGGGCAGCGGTGGGCTCAGGAGCTGAAGGACTCCCACCCTATCTTGTCGTGGCTCAGCTGGGCCTACAACTCTCTGCTGGAAAACCCGCTGGTCTTATTCCTCGCCACTGGAGTATTCCTGTGAGAGCTGACATGAGCAATAACTATGTTCACAGAATCTGTCCAGTTTACATCAGAATTTTATTAATAATGTAGTTTCTTTAATTGAAACTGGTCTTTTCATAAGTGTCACACTTGCATGCTCTCTTTCAGGATGGTGATTTACTTTCAGGGTCAAGTTGTGGATGGACAGAAGAGAATCATCAGACGGTTAGAAGATCAGATTAAAAATGTAAGCAACAATCAAGCATTCTTATGTTACTCTTGTTGCACTGTTAAACTGCCAACTAAAGAGTATTGACCATGTGCATGAGACTTCACACTCCATTTCATTTTGGCTGGACAGCAAAAAGGATGCTGTCCAGCATGTAACTTAATGGATGTTTGCGCTAAATAAATAGAACCATAATTATCTATTGCTGTGTTGTGGACCATTCTAACAACAATTCAAATGTCAGTTTTATATATCTTTGAGTCATTTTATGAAGTAAACATCATTTTAAACAGGACTTTGTCTTCATCCAATAAACAATCAGTATAAGCCGAATACTTACTTTGAAGATGAACTTTCATTCAGCTTTTCTGGTTTGTCTTTTGGGTTTGAAAAATGTTGATTTGGGTCTGTACAAGTATGAATGTTTATTACAGCAATGAGATTCTGCATGATGAGTACCAGAGACAGCAGATTTACACAAATCAGCCGCTGTTATTCTCTGATCCTGAAACATCCTGAGGTGGTTTTACCAAGTCACAGTGGTATTTTACCAAATTTGAAACCATAAGCCCAAAATGTATACACCTGCATGAACAGGTAGCCTGGATGTCCTCACGTCCTCCAGTTCCCATTGAGGTTTCAGCCATTTATTATTCATCCCACCAAGACTCCTTTAGCAGATGTGCTCCTTGTTCATAAAGTCTCCTCATGTATCCAAAACAAACGGTAGTCATAATCCTCGGAAAGATCACCAAATGATCTTGCTAGGCAGTGGTTGTTTTTCCTCTTTTGAGCCTCCCTGTAAACAGCTGAGCCACATGCTGTCTGATTGCTTTGCAGCAGCTATTTTAGTCCGTTATAGGCAGGTTTTCTGTATGTGAGTTTTCTTAAGGCATCCAGACTGATTTGACAGACTCTGCAACATTTTTCTTTCTTATTAATAACACTTTCTGTTACTTTAGTGGCTCAAAAATGCATCTCAGCAGTGAAAAATGCATAAAAATACATTATAGTCTTTTGACAATAGTGATACTTCTGCTGTCCACAGAACTGAGTGGCATCATGTCATGTCTCTGCAAATGGCCAATAGCTTACCTTTTGGGCTAGTGAGCCCATAACCCTATGCCTCTTTCAGTGATGTGATTTAAGTGATAGTGTTTCCTCAACTTCCCTAAATGGGTCCATAGCTTTCCTATTTGTGGAGGGATGTGTGTTTGTTGACTCACCACCTTGATGCTTTGTCCATTGCTGATATATATATAGGAGAAGTCAAAACTGCTCTTAATAACACAATAAAGAGTGGTAAACATTTCTTCCTTGACGCACAGGAGGGTAACGACAAGAAGTTCCTTATCACCAAACTGCAAGGCCTTTATGAACACTAGTCTGGTTTCCTCTCAAAGATAAGGTGAGAAATCCCAATGCTGCTCTGTGTGGTTGAAATGTTTTTCCTTCATGACTCAGTTTATAACCTGTAAAACCAAACTTAATACCCTTTAATTTAAATGTTTCCTCTTTAGCCCCACAGTCTGTGGTTGAGCAACATTCACAGCATACTGGAGTTCGACAAGTGATATAATTACTTCAGGAACAGTCATCTTCACTCTGATATTCTGTACTGAATTGAATGTAAGCTTTATTAAAAATGTCACGTATCATGATAAACTGAGAGGAAAGTTGAGCTGTAACTATTGTGTTAGGTGTGTTTTTCCCACATTTATAATGCAGGATGTTAGATGATGTAGATGAACACATATTCATTAAATACTGCAATTACTATTTATTGAAACATTTAGCTCCTAAACCATGTTGAGTGTACTTTTATTTGCTGTTTTTGAAGACTAAATGTGTAAACTGTGTTGAATATGTTGAGAAAAAAATAAATTTGTAATGTAATAAAACCTTTTATTGTGTCATTTGCTTTTTTGACAAACAAGCAACTGGCATTTAATTTTCAACTGACTATGCCCAAAAAGGTTATACAACCTAAAGGAAATTCAGAAAATGTAGCTTGATGTTGTGTTTATTTTTTCAGTGGTTTTCATAATAATGCACAAGTTATCTAAAGTGGTTTTTACACCTACAGCTCAGTTGTTTTGTTCCAATTCAGTTGAAGAAATAATAAATTTGATCCTTTGGGTCATTTCATGTTCACATGGCAGCAGTTTGAAGAGGTCCAATGGGAAGGAAGTTAGCAGACTTAGCTGTCAACAAAACGAGTCATTGTTTAATGAAGCAGGTCACAATGTCTTATGAAAGATTAAAGAGATGAACCTATTTATATATATTTTACACACTTTACAATATAAATGTGATCAAACTCAGTACACGAAGAAGAGGAGCTTTTCACCTTTACTGGAGTCTACAGTGGACCAAAAAGGACACTGGACTGCAGTGATATTGATAGTGATGCAGAAAAATAGAAATCAGCATTTAAAAGGAAAATTCTGCTGCTTGAAGGAGCTAAACTAAATTTTGGGAACCACAAAGTTTTTCATCAGTTGATTTTTTTCAAGTCCTGGGATGATCTGCCGTAGAGATGGTGAGGGATGTTAACTTGTTGGCCTTTTTTGTAATTTCCTGTGAAGGATTATTAAAGTATCTATCTATCTATCTATCTATCTATCTATCTATCTATCTATCTATCTCTTCAAAGTGCGTTGTGTCTGTGCACAGAAAGTGACTCTGTGGGACCCAAAACATTATTAAGTAGTACTTTGTTTGCAGCCTGGTTGCCTGGTAGGAATACTGTAATCATATAAATACTACTGCTGTTATACTACCACAGCAGTGTGATGAGGTAACTTGTCAGCCTGTTCATGTCGGTTCCTGGGTCGATTTTGACACTGTAAACAATCTGCTCCAGAGATTGAATGGAAGTGAGTTGAGACCATCTCTTTCAGGCGAGCTAGGTGCAGTTGTTAATACCGAAACAGGACAACTAGCCATAGTTTTTATTAATTTTAATGGTATTTATTTTATATTTATTTATTTGTATTCATCCTCTCTGGGACCCATGTTCAAAAATGTGCACTTTTGGGCACCTGAAACATTGTATTCATGTGGATAAAATGCTGTTACGATTTCAAAAAATCATGCCTGACTTCCTCTTCGTGTGGATGGCACCTTTGACAACTGGTCCAATGCTGAATTCTAATTCTATTACTTGTATTTCCTATAAATTAACAAAAGTGCACATTTACTGAAAGGCACTGTGATGAAATGTTGCCTGTATTCAAATGTGAACCCGTTTTTTATAATATGTTACATACTTTTTGTCATATTTTCATTTTGCAGAGGTCAGTAGGACTTGAGTATTGGGCCCTCAATGTTGGGCTGCATATCTCCATTCTTGGATCAGAACACAACTTGAGATGCAAGCAGAAAATGGAGTGGAAAAGGGGAGATTTTGGGAGTTTTATCCCACAGATTCACTGATTCAGACCAGGCTAAGAACTTAGGTTTTAGCAAGAAGCTGGCAGCAAGGTTAAAAATTAAGGATATGAGTATTTTAGTCTATAAATAACATCTAGAAGGGGCCCATACCAGGTTTACCAGCCATTACTATTAAACCTTTCATTTTTTACTCCTTAATGTTCAGTTTTTAAGATTAACTTAAAAATGTATTCACACGTTTTGCACAATCAATCCTCAACAATACCTTTTCCTTGTAGGTGTCTTAATTTTCCTTGAGTATGCTTTTCGAGGAAATGTTTGTCCAAGAATATTTGCAAAAGCTGCAATTTGTGTCTAAAAATTGAAGCAAGATTTGACCTCTTGTTGCAGTATCATTGTTCAAAAGAGCAAACCAGAGTCCACTAACCACATATCTATAGTTTTGACATTTTTCTCTCGAGCTGCTGAACAAGTCAGGGGACATTTTGACCTCCTTCAAATTAGTGTCTGTTTACTTCACAAGAAAAATCCAAGTGGGAGGAGACTTTTTCTTGTCATGACTAACAGGACAGTATTTGAACCTTCACCACAGGAGGTTACTTAGAATTTGAGTGGAACGACACGTTTGGGAAATACCTCTGGTGAGTGACAACTCCTTCTTGACCTTATCTGTCAAAGTTTAAGCCTGAAATTTGATTTTTACTTATTATATGATATAAAAAACAGATCATTTTTAAGACTTCAAAAGACATTTTGCAACATCTGTTGTTATGTTCTCATCACAGATAAGATGGAAGAGAAGGCAGCACCCAAAAAGAGAGTTTACATCAGTATGCCAAAGAAGTACTACAGTGCTCTGGCTGAAAAATGTGAACTGGTGAATCATATGTCTTAGTTGCAAGTAACATCACTTTATATGTTTCCTTTTTTACTGAAAATATGCATTTTAAATGTGATTAATCTGTGTGTTTTATTTAACAGGACCATGGGCTGTTTGTAAAAGACTTGAACCCCTATGTAAATGAAGGATATGTACGAGCCTACTTCAGAGAGTGGGGCACTGTCACAGCATGTAAGGTAAAGACTGGGGGAACTTTACAGATGAGTGTTGGAGCAAGCAGGAGAACAATAAAGTTAAATTAGAATTATTGCAACTAAAAATAAAATAAAAATAAAGTCAGAATGACGGAGAAATGTCATTAACAATATTAAAATAATATTAGAAAAAGGTAATCATATCACATGTAAAGCTGAAATGGACACACAATTTTGAAAACAGAGTTGAAAGAAAAAGAAGTCAATATGTTGAGAGTAAAGTTAGAATAGAGTTCCTTGGATTAAAATATTGAGGAAAGTTAAAAAACAAGATTAAATACAAACAATAAAGTGAGATTCAAGTAAAAAATCAAGAACAGTGATGCAGTAGAATTTGGAGGGAAAAAAAGACGTTGACAAACAAAGAAGGAATTCTAGGAGAAAGTTGAAATAGGCTTACTTTGAAATCATAACAATGTGTTGAATTATTGGGAAAAAACAGTCTAAATGCCTATTATTTCACTGCTAGATCAAACTATCAAAAATAAAGGTTAGGCAGGTGCAAATTTGTAGATAAAGTTGGAATGTTGAGTACAAAAATAAGTCCAATTAGACCTATAACTATAGGACTAATGCAATTTGTTGATATTCAAGTAAAATGTCAAATATAAAGTTGAAACAGGCATACTTTGGAGAAAAAAAGGTCAACATTTGTAAGTCCAAATATCAATGTTAAAACTGAAAGAGGCCTACAATATTAGAAATGAAGTTGAAATATTGGGATAAATCCCAATTTTGAAGATGAATAGGCCTACAACTGGAGAAAGCTGCAAACATCTGCTCTAAAACAGCCACAATCAGGTCTCTCCAAAGAGCTGTCTGGTGCTGCTGTTGTATATGGAGCCAAAACACTGCAGCACATTCCTCTGCTGCAATGGCCATATCACTTCTGTGTGCTACAGTGCTCCTCTAAACTCGATGCTGCTGATATACTTTTTAACATGCATTAATAAAGTAAGAATGTTAATTGTGATTGTAAGGTAAAGCTCTTCTCTGCCCTGTTACAATGACCTGCGCTGCATATTATTGTCATGCTGACAGACAACCCCTCCCCCACCTTCCCAGGAACTATTATCCTGATAGTATCAGGTTTGCATGTGTCAAAATGCACGAGATGCTATGTTGGAGTTCCTGTCACTTTAAGGCCTCCTTCCCCATGTGAGCCCAAACTGTTCTGATTGGTTGACTGGCACACTTTGTGGTGATTGGTCAGTTTGGTACTGTTTAGCACCATTTTCAGTGGCTCTGCATTCTTTCTACAGTTTATGTGACCTACTGGACTATACCTCAAGCCAATGGGCTTGAACCACTGGCATAACTGGAAGTCACACTGATTCTGTGGGCCTGTTTGGAGGATTACCTGTTTAGGCAGCTATTGGTGCTGTTCACAGTAGGAGAGGGAGGTGTCCAGATTTAGGTTACTTTAGCTTACAAATTTATTTAAATCATGGCCAATGTGAAAAATAACATGGTCATCTAAAGTGAAGCGATGCTTTGTACCAGATACAGTTGACTAATTTCCATCTGTTGTCCGTGGACAGCAGCAGTTGCAGACTTTGTTGTCACATAGAAGTACTCTATTGACTTAAGCTAATACACCAAAAATATGGATTCAAAGCACTTTTGAGAATAAAATTGAAAATATGTAAAATTACAAAGGTCTACATCAGCTCAACTCTGTTGAGTTTATCTCCTGTTTATTCAGCATTAAAAAAGAAAAAATAAAGAAATATGACAAAAACCCCAACTTTTTCCAACCTATTTGCTATTCTGCCCGACTGGCTCTAACACTCTTCAGTAGAAAACTCTGCTTTTTTCCAACATTTTGTAGAGTATATTTGAGCTTAAAGAAACAGTTGTAATAAACCAATTCTTGATTTTGATTCTAGATTAAGAAGACTCCAAACTCAGTGGAAAATAAAGAGAATAAGGCTGTGGCGTATGTGAGGTTTTTAACAGAGGAAGACGCAGACAGAGCAGACTGGGCCGGCCCTCACTACATCGGAGGAGACGTGGAGGTCAAAAGAGTCGTCAGTCCAAAAGTGAGTCTGCGTCTCTACTCTATAAGTTATTAATCTTAAAGTGTTAATTATCTGAGTGTAACCTGTACCTGTGTTTCAGTTGGAGGATGATGAAGATGAGAAGCTGGATGCAGTCACTGCAAATAAGCCCCGCCCACGACGCTCAATGGGTCTGGGCTACATACTGGAGGATGCTCAGTGGTTGGATGAAGAGGAGGAATAAAAAAATAATAGAGTGGCATAAGTGGACTAAACTTCAAATCATGATTGTATTTTTATGTCAGAACGAATAAATGAATATTTCTAACTATAGTAGCCTTTTCTTGTGCTGAAATTATCTGAGTGTTTTTTATGCAACCATTAATGCTTATGAGGGAAAAAAAGGTGAAAAACTGTCAAAAACTTTTCAAAACTGCCACTATTTTAATTTATTTATTTTGTAAGTATGAAATTTGTTTTTCAATCACAAGTATTTTGTTTCAGAATGAAATATCATGGCTTGAATGTTCACTTTCCATACAGCTGAGTCTTTTTAACCAGTGTGCCCATTTGTTGTTTATTTATTCAGTGTCATGTATTAACATGTATATCTAAATGAGAGCAAAATGTTCCAAACTGCAACACAAAAGTATGTTTGTGAGTAAAACTTCTCGAATTTTAAAGTTTACGAACAAAATGGTTTGATTTTTTTTTTTTTTTTGCAACGGCACTACCACTTTTTTAATTTTTACTTCACTTCCATGAAGCATAACACATGGATTTTATTATACCTGTGTGTTTATCAGGGCTTTTGCCTCAGACTTTTACCATTTTAGAACTCTCCACTAGAAGGCATCATTTTATTAGTGTTTGTATTTGATACTGTGAAAAATAATCAGTGTTGCTGCTAATAATTTCGTTTTACAGGCTAGTAATTCAACAAAAAATACATTGTACTTGGTATATTGAAAATATTTTTTTCCTGCATGGTGGCTTAATTAAAAAAAAAAAACTGTCATTCAAGGGGTTACAATCTTTAAAACTAAATTGATATTTGATTTGTATGTTTTGGACTGACGGTTTAAAAATCAAGCATAAAAAGTTGGAAATATTATCAATATATTTTTGGGCCCTAATGAAAAGCACATTTCTTGTGCTTAGTGATATAAGTTTTAGTATTTGACACTGCACTGACAAAAATACTGCATAAAAATCAACGCTGCTGATAATCATATCCCAGGCTGTAATAATCCATAAACAAAAAAGCTATTTTGCATGTAGTATATTGAAAATAATTATTTTTTTCTGTTTTTTTTTTCAGCTGAGAACATGGTTGCATAATGACAAACACCTGGCAAAATTGTTTTTTATTTTTAATGGCAAAGGTGTAACGTATATAAGACCAGTCCCTTGTGTTAAATTTCTTCGTGACGCAGTATTTGATTATATACTTTGTATCACGGACGGACCCTGGCTCAGTCTTTGGAGGGCGGTGCGAGTGACGTCATGTATCAGTAGCCAATCGCCGCGCAGAGCGCCAAGTTTCACTCACGGCGTCACAAACAAACATGGCGGAGAGGGGAGAAGAAATTACTTTTAAGAAGGTAAGAGAAGAATCATCGCTCCTTTCACGCTTACACTCTTACTCATGTGGCTGTATCAGGAATAACGTGGCCTGCATTTTAATATGACGTATCTGCGTTCGTCAAACTCTCAGGACAACGTGGAGCAGCTCCGGATTGTTTGTCAGGCTGTTAAACTCTTCACCCACTGTAATGTCTTCTGTTTATCAACTAGGTTTGAACGCCGAATGAAAGAGTGGCTCATATTCAACGATTCTGTGGGTGCTGTTTTCAAAATGACATATCGATGTGTGCTATAAACTCGTTATCCCACCAGTTTGACCTTTTCCAAACGAAGTTTGGTATGACAAGCTGCGCACATGCTCTATCAGCTGGCTGCATCAAAAGTTACCCAACAGCTCCAGCTGTAGACCACAGCAGACCAGTGTTTCTCAAATGGTGTGGAGGTGAAGTCTAGATGTGCCTTACTACCTCCGACAAGGAGGTGATGTTTTGCCGGCGTTTGTTTGTTTATGTGTTTGTTAACAAGATTACTCAAAAACTTCTGGACGGATTTTGATGAAATTTTCAGGATATGCTGGTAGTGGCCCATCTTAGAAATGATTAGTTTTGGGGGTTATAACTTTGTCTGGATGCAAAAAAAAAAAAAAAAAAATCCCATAATCCCATCCCATTAGTTAGCATTGGGCGGAATTAAAAAAAACAAAAAACAAACATATTTCTGACATTTTTAAACGGATCCGCTTCCGATTTTACAGGCTAATATGGGGTCCTTGTCTCTATCATCAAGGCAGATTTAATCAGCATCTGATCCAGACTCGTCACAATAAAACATTGAACATTATCATGGGAACTCCCTCTGGGACATTCAACAATTCATATAAAATCACATCAAATCCTGGCACTATTCTGAATCTGGTGATCCAGAAATATATTTTTTACAGGGTTGTGGAAAAGCCACTGCTGGAACTCAGCTGCTTGGTGGAGGTCTGCGCTTTCTGAGTGCTTTTCTAGTTAGTTCTTATTACAACTATGCAACACCTAATTAACCGACTTAAGTTCAATCTTTTACCTTAGTCAATTTAAAGCAGCAAAACATTTTACTTAAAAATATAAACATTTCAAGGGAACATCATCTTTTGAAGGGAACATAATTTGTGGATCAAACCAATCATTGTTTTGTGTTTCCTCTTTATTCTAGCTAATGAAACATGTGAGCTGTGTGTTGATGCATTAAATAAATTGAAGAAAATTTTGTCTAATTTCCTTAATTATTGTGCTGATAGATATTAAACTAGCATTAGAGCTGTTTGTCAAAGTGTCTTAGGCATTAGGCATTTGGAAAAAAAAAACATGAATGGACTGATAAGATGTTGTGACATGTTAAAAGGAGCCAAGCTCAGTTTCTCAAAAGTTTTGATGGCCAACATGTTTTCTTTAGTTTTAACTGTTTCATTTCTTTTTTGCACAGTGCACTTGGTCATTTATTGCTGTGCTGAAAAAATAATTGTACACATTACATGGGATTTGCTCAGTAAACACATAATTCAATTTATTTATCCTGTAAACAAATCAATTGCTGCAGTGCTAGCAAGTGCAATAATTTGTTGATAAAAAAAAAAACCTTTATTTGTTTGTTAGCAGTGGCCCTTATTATCTCCCTTTTCTTTAATTCACAGGAAACAATACACAAACTGTTGTCTAGCTTCTTCAAAGAAGACAAGACCAAACGTGAGCCCAATATTTTTATTTCTCAGTTTTAATATCTGAGGTTTCCAAAATTGTTTTGTGTTTTATTTTTTATATAAACAACATCAAACTGTGTCTCACTCTCTTTCAGTAAGTGGTGATGCTGTGCTGCTCATGACAGAAATGCTCAGAGTATTTATTCAAGGTAAGGAGTCCTGTTGGTTTCAGTTGTTTGTAGATTTCTTTGGGGCTGTAAACAATCTAAAAAATCGGTTTAATTGTCATCCCAGTGTATTTTTTTGCCACGAACATCTCAAAGATCTAAATTTAACGGAATTTAAAAGTGTGTGTCATGGAAATGAGAATTGCTTCCTCATTCAGATGTGTTTATTTAACATGTTCTCATATTATCACATTTTAATGCAGTTAAATGAAATACAAGCTCGCTATTAGCTTTCCTCAGAGGAACAGTAAAAAATATTGATTTATTTTAGATTTATAAAAACACATTTCAAATCACCATAGCCTGACATTATCCAGATTCTTCAGATTAGTTGATTACACTGCATGTTATCACAGATTTCAGAAAGTTTTCTTACACATTAAATTTGTTAACTCTTAAAACCAAATAAACTGTGAGTTTCAAAACTGATACATTTTGGATTTTACTAATGGTCGCCCACCTTCAAGAACTTTATAAACTCCTGCATGATTTTTGGGTAACTTCCTGCACTTTACCACTGCGGTACACACAACAGAAAAACAATATCCTAATCCACTAAGTATCCACTAAATATCATCCCACCCTGACCTTCTTGGTGATAATGCTTTTAATTATTGATCTCACTCATATCCAGAGGCTGCTGTGCGATCACAGAAACAGGCTGAATCTGAGGACTGTGACCAAGTAGACATTGAGCACTTTGAAAAGATCTTACCTCAGCTTGTAAGTACTTTGACTAAACAGCGATTTTAATGCTTTAGTTTAGAAAGTATCCTGTGTCATAGTTAGGGACTGGAATTGATCAGATTTCATTGATAACAATTCCATTATTGATTCTGCTGATCAGACTGATTGTTAAACAATTCTATGATCGATTCTTGTGCTATTTCTATTTGGAAAGAATTTGGACACTACAGGTTTTTCAGTGTAAACGACGTCAAACACATGGCACTCCTGATATTCAATGCTGTGTTGCATGATGTTTCTTAACACTGCAGGTGAAGGGGGCATCCTATGTTGGGCCAATAATATGTAAATCAGTGTTAACTTTGACAGCACTTTTTAATTTAGTTTTAGTTATAGGCTTTTGCCTAAAATATCTTTTAGTTTTAGTCATAATTTGGTCATCTAAATTGTTTTAATTTTAGTGTAGTTTTAGTTGACAAAATTTCACAACATTTTGGTCAACGAAATCTACTGTAAATTTAGTCTACGAAAATATGAAGTGTAAAGTGTAAGGCATTTTTTATGTTTCCTTGAATTTCTGAAGTCATGTTTTACACTTAAATCCCGCCACCATGAAGCTAAGGCAGTTGTGATTGGATGTCCCTCTTTACTCATCCAATCTTTCCACACAACCAAAGTAGCTGTGATTGGATATATCCGTAACTTGTCCCTACTTTCTACATGACCAAATTAGGTCTGATTGGATTTAGTCTCTGTCAAACATTTTAGTCTAGTTTTTATCTGTTGACAATAATGTCAGTTAATTTAGTTTTAGTTTTAGTCTATGTGCACTTGTTTTTTTTTTTAGTTATAGTCTAGTTTTTGTCAGGGGAAAAAAGACTGTTGACGAAAACTATGACGAAAATAATTAGTCAACAAAATTAACACTGATGTGAATCCTACATCCTAGTCACCAAACAAAAGACTATGGAAAGACCAATCATTTGTCTAAATTTGGTCAAGATGGCTATTAATTTTTTTATTTTTATTTTCATAACCTTCTTCTCAGAGGTAATACCCCTGCTTTAGGAAAGCTGCACATTCTTATTTGAAATAACCTGAAAAAATGTGAAGTGAAGGATTTAAGTAAAATGTCATCTTTCTGTGCCAAACTAAACATTCTTAATTTTACAGCAATTCCAAAACAAATCAATCCATAATTCTTCATTTTAAATCATAATTTCTCATAATGACCTAAGTGTTTCTCCTCTCTTCCATTGCAGCTTCTGGACTTCTAGCACAGTTGTGCCACTAGAGGGAGCCAGAGTGTTGCCTTCAAGCCTCCCCAGTTCCTGCATCCACATGTTTAATCCTGCTGACATTTACATTTTCTGTAAGACTAACATTGTATAAACACTTCAATGTGCTAAAACATTAAGATTCTTGTTCTGTGTTTACCGGAGTAGTTTGATTTTAAATTGAAAAACAGGAGTTTTGTACGCACGCCTCCTCATCACCACCAATAAGGCCCACCTGTGCTCCTCTGTGCAACAACAGGTGCTTCCAGCATGCTCCATGGCACCCTTCATCAAAGCCTCCTGCAGCAGTTGGAAGCAATTAGAGTAATAAGGGGAGCAGCTAGTCCCTTAGATGATGACAAGTGCCAGGAAAAAAGGAGTACCCCCTCCGGCCACTTTGAAGTTCCCTTTTGCTGTCCTGCAATGTTTAGTTAGAGGTGGGGGGAAGGGCAAAGGGGACCTCTGGCACAGGGGGAAAGTTGAATGGGGAGTGTGCATGCACGAATGTGTGCATGTGTTAGCCAAACACGGCCGGAGACCACACGCATAGATATTCTGTTTGAAAGGAAACATAACAAAACACATTGGAACACGGTCCAAGAAGAACAGGGTGTAATTCTGAAGGTAAATAAACAAAAGAGGCGAGTAGTAGAGGTGCTTTCTCTCCTTTCATCACAGCAAAGGGGAAGCTGGGCCTGCGAGGGAGAGGCTAATGTGGGGTTTTCTAACCCGAGCGCCTCTGGTTTTCCACCAGTGGTCTTTTTCACCGACGTGTCTCTGCTGTGAGTCAGCATAGCTCCACAACACCTCACTCTGTTTATTTGTGCGGCTCTTAGGTGACTCACTACACTCGCAAACACTGCCTAAAATACAGCTGGAAGCAACTTAAGCTTAAGTCAAGCATACACTCTGAAAGGTGCTCAAGGACGGAGCACCTGGAGTTTGACCCAGCACCTTTTAAAGTGGGACCCAGACTGGATTTGTGTTTCCCAGGAGTCGTTTGCACAGCAGGCTTTAAGGAGAGGGTGTGTTTGGTTCAATGATAGTGAGTTTAATGACTGAGGAAAAGTGACAGGAGAGAAAAATATCTATAAAAGCAATTAATTGTTAAATTAGTAATTATGATGATCCATACAGCATTCCACATAGAGGATTCACTGAGATAACTCTTTTCAGACCAACTAACATTTGAGTACTTGCCAATTGACAGCTTTCAGTCACATATGTAGAAGGCTGAAGAACAAAAAAAGTTTAATAACAAAACTGTCACCATGAAACACTACGTGGAGCTGTAGCATGATTTTCTATCTCTTCAAAGAAACTAATTTTTACATCTACTCAAAGCAGTTCTAATAAAGGGGTGTTCATTTAACTGCATCTATTAGGTCCTTTGACTATTTCACAGCACCCCAGACAATACTCAGATGACTAAAATCAGAAGGTCTTAAGTGTCACTTCAGTGATGTTTACTGCTGTTTGTAGGGAATACTTCCCCATACACTGCTGCCAGAGCTTCTAAAAATATGAACAGTTAAATCGATTATTTTTATGTGGTTGGATTAATACTTTTTCAAGGAATTCTTTACAACCAAACAATGGGTAAGGGCCAAAAAGGTAGGATCTTGTAAACATGATAGTATTAGAACAGCTGAAGCAGTCGCTTTTAGTCAGTGTTACAGCAGAGGCAATGTATGATAAAAGGTGCTCAATATTAAATGGCAGAATTAAGAGAAGTCTGTTGGGCTGAAATCTACCATATGCACATCCCCTAAGAGAGCATCTTCACAGCATTGAACCACTATGTCAGTGTTAACCAGCTGCCGGCCCTGGGTCCACATCAGGTCCCCCACAGCTTCTGATCCGGCCCCTAGAGTGTTATTCAATCCTGATAATGTGAGGGGAAAAATTGTCATCTGCTCTCCCTTTGTACGATCCTGTCCTTCGTGCACTGTAGGAACTGTCTTAGTTGTATAGGTGTACTGAGTTACCATGTTAACTGATGACTTGTTGCAACTGTGTGGACTGATGTTGTAGTCAAAGTGCCAGAAAAAGCAGAGGGTGTACCCCTCAATGCTTCACTTCTGCTAATAACTGTATCAAAGTATACTTATTTTAGTTTAAATGTGAAAAAATACAGCCAAGAACACTAAGCTAACACAAACATACATTGAATATATTGAATTCGTACACCAAACTTGTTTCCTTGTTTCCTGACTTCTAAAGAAGAATTAATCTGTCATCAGCTAGATGAACAGTCATGTTTGTGTCTGTCTCACACATTATTCAGATGTTAATGATTTTGGTCTTGATTTATCAGTTTGTCTGTTAAACTTTCTGTTGTAGTTGTTTCTGCTGCTGTGATCCATCTCTCATCTTTCCTCTGCCTTGACACTGATCGCACTGGTGATGTGGAGACCGCTGCTCGCATATGCGTTGTGTTAATTCTGGACAACTTGTACAGGCGATGCGCTAAGCTTTGTGACATGGAAAACTCATACTCTCAAGCTCAGTAGACATGGCTCTCCCTCAAGTCTCGCTTATGTGTGTTCTGAAGCAACAAAATCAACAGATGACTAAGGTGTAGATCTTAGCTGAGAAGAGGGGAAAATTGTGTTCCTGTCTATTCCAATTAGTTTAGGTCGTAAAGTTGGGGAAAGTGGTCGGAGCTTCTTCCTTGTCTACTTGCTCTTATTGGCACCAGCAGGTGACAAGCTGCTGGCAACCCAACCAGCAGCTGTATCAAGTGCTTTTTACCATTCGAGAAAGGAGAGGCTCTGGCTCACTTGAGAGCAGTGTAATAACCATAATGATGCCACACTAGAGAGTTCTTTGGACAAATGATCAGTTGTGACTTCAAGCTAAACAGTATTTGAAAAACAGATGTTTCTTTATTTCTATTGTAAAATATACTGTATGTTATTATTGTTTTGGTAAAAAGAGGGATTCTACACTTGATAAATCCAGCTTAATTTTGATGTAATTCAAGTTTGATTTTGTTGGGTTATTTTTTTGTATATCTGGATTTTGAGTTGGCCTACGTTTTACTTTTACTGTTCTGATGCATGGATACACATTTAGAGAAGGAGGGAGAACATGATTAGATTAGATTAGATTAGATTAGGTTAGATTAGATTAGATCAGATAGAACTTTATTAATCCCTTGGGAAGACTACTTCAGAGAGATTAAAATTCCAGCAGCATGTACACAGTGTAAAAAAGAACACAGGATATCAAAAAGTAAAAACTATTTGCAGATGTAATAAAAATATCCTGTTAATCCTCCTCTCCCCGAGTGAGGAGTTGTACAGTCTGATGGCCTGAGGGACAAAAGAGTTTTTTAGTCTGTTAGTCCTGCACTTGGGAAGGAGCATGGGTATGATGTGTGACAAGGTTGAGTGATGTTTTTTGTTATTACTTTAACTTTACAAAAATAACTTTTTGCTTCTTAATGTGTTACTTTTACATTGTCAACCATTTCTAATCATGTTTAGTTGACATGATTCTAACTCAAAATGGAAGCTTTATATTGACCTGCCTGTATCTTTTGCGTCGGCATTTAAGAGCTGTCAAACACATGATGCAGCACATTTTGGTCATTAACAGACCATCTTTTTAGTCAGAGCATTGGCAAGCAGCACAGCAAGGTACTGCTGGCTGTGAACACTGAAGATCAGCCTCGTAGAATTGATGAATGCCGACCATGTCATGCTGATGTGACACCGTGACTCAGCCTGAATATTCATGCAGTGTTAAGTTCTTTGACTACTCATGATGAACCGAGATAGACTTTGATTGATCACGCCATAAAAATGAGAAAATACATGCTTTTGTTTCCCATTAAGCAACACAGAAGCGAGTGCATGACCTGCCTCATGTGAAGTAATATCTCACATAATTCATTAGCTTTGTGTACATGGACACATGAAACCAAAATAAATGCTTGATCAGAGTGAAATCACTCCATGTAAACATGTTAATCAAACGATTCTGATCTAAAAGAGCTCATTCGGAAAGAAATTTAACTCAGAATAAGCCAGAACTACGGTCATGTAACCACTCATTCTGAGTGAGTCCTCCTGGTTCAGTCTCAGTGTTAATTTTGACAGCACTTTTTAATTTAGTTTTAGTTATAAGCTTTTGCCTAAAATATCTTTCAGTTTTAGTCATAATTTAGTCATCTAAATTGTTTTAATTTTAGTGTAGTTTTAGTTGACAAAATTTCACAACATTTTAGTCGACAAAATCTGCTGTAAATTTAGTCGACGAAAATATGAAGTGTAAAGTGTAAGGCATTTTTTATGTTTCCTTGAATTTCTGAAGTTATGTTTTACTCTTGGATCCCGCCACCACGGAGCTAAGGCAGTTGTGACTGGATGTCCCTCTTAACTCATCCAACCTTTCCACACAACCAAAGTAGCTGTGATTCCTTGTCTCTACTTTCTACATGATAAAATTAGGTCTGATTGGATTTAGTCTCTGTCAAACATTTTAGTCTAGTTTTTAATTGTTGACAACAATGTTAGTTAAGTTAATTTTTGTCCACGTACACTTGTTTTTTTTAGTCATAGTCTAGTTTTCGTCAGGGGAAAAAAAGTTGTTGACGAAAACTATGATGAAAATAATTTCCTCACTACTTACCTGCTCAGGCTACGTCTGTACATACTCAGATATTTTTCAGAAAGGTGGTTTTTGTACTCCAGTTTTAAAAATATCACACAAGTACGTTCTTAAAAAATACGTCCACATGAAATTGTATAGCTGTTTATTTCCATCTAACCTAGGTCCATGATATGTAAATCTTTTTCAGTTTCTATGCAAAAGCTCCTTAATTGATGAGGAGGGCAGATCTGGTCAAAAGTCAGGCTTAAACTCATTGCATGTGTAGTCACCCTTACATAGTGTTAAATGATTCAGAGTATGAGTACTTCGGTTGGTATGGGTGTTAGTATTGATACATCTCTACCTTACATGTAGACAAATAAACCTCAGTTTTGTTTAAATCAAAAGAAAAAGTCTGTATTAGGTGATAGATTTGGAGATGAACAGGGTAATACTTCTGTTGGTTTATCTGATATAAAATGTATCTTCTCCAAATGTTGCTCTTGACAGATGAAATAAAAATGATTATTCTGCTGAAGATCTCAAACTGTCTCTTTTCTTTTTTACTCAGTTTGAGTTATTAGAAGCACTTTACTGACAGAGAGGTACACTACCGTACAACTTTTCTCCTTATGCATCTTAGTGGAACAAATTACATCTGAAGGCAGTATTATTAAACATACGAAAGCAGTTAGGACAAGAATGGGGAGGGGCATTGGAGAGAGTAATGAGTTAAAGCTTTTCTTGATCATACATTAAAGGCAGGGAGTGTCGACAGCCAGTCCAGACGCTTTGGAGAAGCTCTCGAGTGAGAAGCTTTTCCCAGGAGACAGAGACTGATCCGTCTGCAGCCTTCTGGCTGCTCTTTGGACGGCGCTGCACATGGAAGAGAGGGCTTTTAATACTTGAAGTCTGATTGAAGCTGATATCAAGACAGATTTTTAAGAAGCTCTAAAGACTGCCGAGATGATTCCTGAGTTATTATTTATAAATTTAACTAAAAACTGGAAACTGGAATAACTCTTTAATCAGTGGGATTGAATTTTGTTGGGGCAGAGCTTGATCGTTTTTAGGAGTGTCTGAATCTTCAATAGTTTTTCTTGAGTTTATCATTGTAATAACATGAAGCTAACTTCTAATGTTACTTATTAGTTCTTGGGATGCACAGAATAGAGTATTGTTGGTTTGTTGGAAGAAAAATTTAAGGGTTTTTAGACAGTTTTGGGGCATTTTTCACCTTCATCACCCAGAATTTCCCCTTTGGGGATCAATAAAGGATTATCTTATCTTTATTGATGGTAGAGACAGTGGATAGACTCATAAATAGGGAGGGTGCCTAAAGGGTTCATCAGTCAATAAATTTAGGAGAATAAGAGCATAAGGTCTACTATTGACAAAACTGAGTGAAGTCAAGCTGAGTTGGGGTGGTTTCACAAATGGAATAGCACCATTATCATGAGTGGTTTCAGAGTTTTGCAAAGATTGTGCATTTGTCAAGGCCAACCTTGAAAAATGGTGCAATTGACAAATATAATTCAAAAGTGGGGCATTTCAAGATGTATTTTATGTAATAAATTTAAAAAAATCTCTTAAGCTTCTATTTATGAAAGACCTACTTCAGGCATCTAACCAAAAACATTATATTTACAACTAGAAAAGTACTCAGAGAGCGCAGACCTCCGCCAAGCAGCTTCAGTCCACTTTGGCGAAAATGGTCCTATCTGGCAATGTTAAAAAATCTTTTGAACAATTCCTGTATCCGGATGGTGATTTGGATCAGTCCCAAAATCTAATCATTTCTTCCTTATCCCATTCCACACATTTCCTGAAAATTTCATCCAAATCCGTCCATAACTTTTCAAGTTATCTTGAACACAAACAAACAGACAAACAGACAAACTAACCAACACCGGCAAAAACATAACCTCCTTGGCGGAGGTAAAAATCTCATAGACTTCAGGTGCTACAATACTTCTCAGTTTGAGGACTCAATACTGTACCACTATTTGTTTTTGACACAGACATTAAAACATACAAACAGTTACAACATTCACATAGACATCTGGAAATCATTAACATGAGGTTAATTCTCTGGATTACTTGCATATGCATGCACATGCGTTTTAACAGTAACAATAAAACCAAGCTTCATCAGCCTTTTGAGAGCTACAAACAGCAATGTAACAACCAGCCGAACCACAGTGAGCTCAAAATAAAAATGTACCCCCTTTCATGGAGCTTATTCTTTAAAATTTAAATGACATCTAATTAAACAACTAGTTTGCAGGGGGGTTTCCTAAATCAATCTTGTGTTAGAGTCTCCCATAGCCGCCCTGCCCCCTCAGATCTGAGCATTTCCAAAGGAGAGGGAAACAGAGCTGTATTTGATCATCTACAGAGACAAAATGTATATTTTTTCAACTTAAATCAGATCTTTGATAAATGGACACCAAAGGCATGATGTAAACGGTCAAAAAAAATAGGACATAGGACCTTTAAAAGTCCCATATTTTTCTCTTTTTAACAAGTTTAAAGTGGTCCTAGTTGTCCCACAACCTCATAGGATGGTGCAGAGATGGTGTATTTTTGTAGGCCAACCTGGAAGTTACCATTGTGCTGGTTCTGTCATCGAAAACCCTGTGGGATTGTTAAATGGATTTGGGATTATTGATGATACAAAAGTCTGTAGAAAAAATGTTCATGAAGCACATATTTTGCCAATAATACTTGCATCCTTAAACCATTCCAGTCCTCTCTCAGCCTCTGATTCATCTTTAAGTCTGCATGAGTCAGATAAGGTTGTGTTGGTTAAGTTCCAGTATTTGTCGTTGAGGGTGATGTTAGTCTGTGAGTGTATGTTAGGATTAAGTCTGATTTCATCCCTCAATTCTCCACTTGTCTGCTTTTTTCTTTTCTCTTATACAGATTCCTCAATCTCTCCAACTTTCTGTCATCTCAAAAATCCTTTCTTCTCAAGCCCAAACAACAGCCTGTCTAAGACAATGATGATTATATCCATTTCCCTGTCTGCTGGCCTTTCTAACAGTACTGTTTAAACATTCAAGCAGAAAATCAGTGAATTCAATTCATCAAATATATGGTTTAACAAGTCACATAATGCTCATAACATAAAAAGTAGCTTCATAGAGGGGGGATACTGCTGCTTCTCGCCAGTTGCTCAGTTTTCCCAAATGTTGCTACTGACTTTATGCAATTTAGACACTGGAGTTTACCTGTAATTTTGAAAAATTTAAAGCAATACAATACGATTTTTCTCAGTCTCTCTTTTATTTCATCCAGTTTGACAACATGAGTTCACCATTTATTCACCTGAATTAACAAGAAATTCGGGTTTCTCCGGTCCTCCAGTTCCCATATAGCAGATTCCTCCATTTTCAGTTCAGACCTGTTGACTTTCCAGCTACAGAAGTTTCTCCTGCATGTACTCTAAGTCAGTGGTTCTCAACTGGTCTGGCTTCAGGACCCACCATCATCAATAACAAGCTGTGACCCAAATCACGGAAAATGTTCAACTTCTCAAGTTTATTTAATAAAAAGATACTGCACTTTGAACCTGAGATAGTACAGAATATCACTGTATGCCAACACAAAAACAGTACAATTAAATAAGCCAATGATCATGAGGCTGTTACACAAACATTTCAGTAACTACAACCTTTTTTAACAGACTCGTAAGTACTTTTGTGCAAAAACCTGAAATAAAAAAAGTGCAGCTGCTGAGATGTTGTTTCAAAGATTCTTAAAAACATGTAGCTTTGGCTGAAAACCTACATATTTAATATATTACAAACCCCTTTCTATTAAAACGTGTGCCAATTAGCATTACAGAGTATTATTGCCACCTATTGTTCAGAAGTGTGAATAGATAGCACTCCACTGCATAAAAAAATCCCCTTGGGAACTGAAAAGAAACGATTTTCTTCTGCACATTTTTCATGCCCAGGCAAAGGTTCATGATCCACTGAAAAAGGGTCCACGACCCACTTCTGGGCCACAACCCACCAGTTGAGAATCCCTGCTCTAGGTCATACCAGTCTCGCAAAGGATCCAAAGTACACGACAGTCATATTCACGGCAAAAAACTTCAATTAATTCTGTTTGGTAGTGGCTGTTTTCTCTTGTTAAGCAAACTAGTTGACACTAATGGTGGAAGGACACATGGGCTGTGCCGTGTCTCAAAATAGTGCTTAATCAAAGTGGCGGTGTTGTGGATATTAGTGGATAACTGTCTGTAGCGTGTGAAGAGCCCACACTGTTTTTGTGACTTTTTTTCTTCCACAATTCTTTAAATTAAATTTTTTCGTATGAAAAGTGCTATACAAATAAAGTTTGATTGATTGATTGATTGAAATTAAGCAGAGAATCTGGCACCACGTACAGTAATGTATCGCATTAGTGTCTGTCCTAAGATTTCTGAACAGAGAGTAGGGCTGGGTGATATGGCCTAAAAATAAAGTCCCTGATTTTTTTTCACAAAACTCGATTAAGGATTTTAATCGATTTTTTCCTCTCAAGGAATAAACCGCCAAGTGACACAAAAATACAAGAATCAAGTTTTACTTCTATGTTATAAAAACATATTCTGAAACTAAACAGAATCTCCCTCTAATAGTTCAATTGCCTGCTAGTATTTTATCATAAAATGTTGATAATGCTGTTTAAACGTGGGCAGGTTTGTCTACATGAACACTAAATTCTGGGTTTTTACAGTTTATTAACATGTTACTCTCTATCAATATTCAATGTCATTAAAAAACAAATACAAGCTGAAACATCTGCTTGTGCAAAAGCAGACAAGGCCTACTACAATGAAAACTGGAAATCTTCAGTTACTGTATTTTCAAACACTGCAACAACTCACAATAAGAGTAAAAGTAGGTCAAGAAAAAAATAATTTTTAGTTTTTAAATCTTCCAGACTTCCCAGCCCTAACAGAGAGAAATCTCAGCTGTGACACTGTGGCACACATTCAGGCTCATGCCATGTGCCTCACAAAAACCCCAAACCATCCCTTAACATTTCAAATATGGGCATTAGGCTTACCAACTATTTTTTAAATCAAAAATATTGACTTTATCTCTATAAATATTTTTTTTCCTTTCCTAATGTGTCCACATTGCTTTTAAAGTCTTTATAATGCCCTTGTGCCATGTACTGTATTTTTCACTGATAAAGCTACAATTTTGCTCAATTTAACTGACAAGAAATCAGATTTTCTTTAGCCATATTAAAAATTTGGTTCAAAGTTTAATCTACTTTCATGCAACCAGATGTTATTCCTGGGAAAAGGAGATGACAGGAAATCTTTGTCCATAAAGAAGCCACAGGTGCCATTTTCCATAAGTGTCATGTTTACCCCATCACTTCAATTACACATGGTAGTGAGTACCTCCATGATAAATATGTGATGGCATGCATCTCTTCTCAGATGTTTGTGCATGTATGTGCTTGCATGCATGTGCTTGATCTGGGGCTGTGATGCATTAGCTGCTCAGGAGACAGGAGGCCCTTGTGGCCCCCTCATGGGCACGGAGCTGTCTAACCATAGAGGAATGCTGCAGGGGGACGCAGAGCAAGAGCGCATTCCTCTCAGATGCTCCACATGCAACTCACACACACGAAAAGATATAAATATTTACAGCCCCGTCAAGAAAACACAAACAAAAACACCAGTGTGGGAGTTTGGTGTTCATGCGTTTTACAAAGGTTAGCTTGAGTGAAGAGAATGGACAAAACGGCCGCAGCACTAGGGCTGGGCATTGAAGTGCTGTGCAAAAGTTTCAGGCAGGTGTGAAAAATGATGTAAAGTAGTAATGCTTTAAAAATTATACACCATAATATTTTCTTTCTCAAATCACAAAATGCAAACTGAAAGAACAGGCGGAAAATCTAAATCAAATCAATATTTGGTGTGACTATCCTTTGACTTCAAACCAGAATCAATGCTTAAGGTTTATCTCTCACAAGTCAAAGATTTCAAATGATTATGATTCACCAGTTATACCAAACAGGTGCTAATGATAATCATCTTCATATGTATTTTACTGAAACATAAACAGCTGTGTGGAGGCTTAAAATTGGGTCAGAAACAGCCAAACTCCAAGACAAGGTTGTGGAGGACACCATGTCAAGAGAGAGCACTGCAGCAAGACACAAGGGAGTTATACTCCATCAGCAAAGTCTCACTTCCTTACAAAGATTACAAAGCAGACTGATGTTTCAAGACGTGCTGTACAAACTCATTTGAAGAAGCATAAACAAATGGGCAGGGTTGAGGACCATAGAAGCAGTGGTCCACCAAGAACACTGAAGAAGTATTTCCAGTTTGGCGCAGTACACTACGCAATTACAGGCGTTTCCACTGTCAGATAAGGAGAAAGGTACCCAAATAACTAACCTGTGCTGTCCCACTTGCTGAAGTCTGATGATTGGTCATGAAAATCATCAATTCCCATGCAGCAAAAACAAAAATACATACCTTACTATGTTCAAATAAACCATGAATTTAGAGTGATTTGTCCACTGCTGTTACTGTAAAGAATGTCTGCACAAAAAATGCTCCATAGAGTTTTGAGATGCTGTAATCCTCCATTGTTGCTCTTTGTTTACAATTCCACTCTACTTTTTTACCACTTCATGATGTTACGCTGTTATTACGTCAAACATTTCTCCTCCAGGTGTCATGACTAGAACTCTCGAAGCACATAAAAGAACCCAAAAAAGCAGACGAAGCAGGTCCCAGAGGCGAAAGGCAAGGTTTATTCACAGTTCAAGATTCGGTACACAAAAAGCAGGCAGAGTCAGGCAAAGGAATCCAACAAAGGCAAGATCTAAAAACTAAACAGGTCGTGATCAAACTGTGACTATGGAACGCTGGAAAGTGTTACTAAGGAACAGCAATCTGGCAACAAGATGGGGGAAGACACGAGGGTTAAATACATGAGGTGATTGGGGTGATAAGACACAGCTGGGGAAGCACAATCAGGGATCAGGTGTGACAACTCCAGACAGGAAACAAAACCTACGGAAATAAGGAGAGACTCGTGAACTTTCAAAATAAAACAGGAAACACATATAGACAAGACATGAAATGAGAAGAAATCTTAACTAAAGAAAAGACAGGATCATGACACCCGGCTTGCATCCCTGCTCTCAAGTGATGGATGGTGGTGGAAACACCCAAAACACCCAAGAGGCCACAACTCTGATGAAACAATGCCAAGAGACTCAGAAATGCACAAAAACTAAGGAACAGGGGTGAATAAAGTGGCAGCCAGTGCTCTGGACTGATGAGTCAAAATCTGAAGCATTTTAAAGGAATAATGCTGGATTTTGACGGTTAATTATATCTCTAATTGATTTCAGCAAACTGAACATAAAGTGTTAGTTTTTGAATACAGACAAAATGAATGCTGTGAAAAAGGTGTTTCTTTTTTTTGTCTCTTCATATTTACTGTTCAAAACATGAAGAAACATCTTGTTGATATTTATTGCTGACTTGTGGACCACACTGAATGAGGGTTGGGGAATACCTATACCTATACACACCAGGGCCAATACAAATAAATGACACAAAACTGTGAATATTTTGGCTGCAATTATTGATTTGCCTTTGTATTCACATTAATGAAAAGTGCCCCATATTAGTGTATGTATTGTGTACATTCTAAAAAAAAAAGAAGTCAAGATGGACTTGACATCAAGTGGTTCTGACCTGGGGCTGGTATTAATTAAATAGAACATTGTCAAGAGTGCAGCTTCAGTACTGTCCTCTTTCATTTATTGTCTTTAAATTCATTATCTTTGACACTTAAGTAATATAAACTGATGCAAACACACCATCAATGGTAAATGTTTTGACTGATTGTGATGTACATACCAACAACGTGTTCTTTTATTGTTAGATGTGGACTTACTGGATGCAAAACTTAAGAAAATTGATCACCGCCCTAAAAAATAAAAGTCATCATTTTGGTCAGTGTGTAAGCTTTATAGTTTAAAAAATATATAATTACATGAGAATCATTTGCATGAAATAATTATGTCTGGCGTGCAAAGGCCTTCGTGCATTTATTTTCTTGACATAGTTTCAACAACAGATAATCAATATAAACTAATTTTACTGGGTTTATAACTGTTTATGTGAGGTTTATGTACAAAAAAATATGTTTACACCCTGTATTGCCTTTCAACTAAATATTATTAAGATATGATTTGTAGTCCACATTGATGATCCTTAAGCAGCATCTTTGTTGACTGTATATACTGCTGTGACATGTGGGTCACCTGGAGGCCCCTTGCCTCCCTGAGGGGCCCTGGGGTCCTCAGGCTAAGCTTTGTTAAGGAGCCACGGGGCCCACGCCGGCGATGATTAGAACATACCTGGCAGTTTGAGCCACTTGGGCGCTTGGCTGGGATCAATCCTAACTGGTTGTGGCGCTTGGCTGTTAGTCCAAGGCCGAAGATGGTCTGCTGCTGTGCTCCATGTATCGGCCGGGGCTTTGGTAGCTGCAGGGGGCGGAAAGGATTCTTCCGGAACCAGTGATGTGGATGATAAGGTCAGAGACCTTGGCATGCAGCTGAAGAGGGAAAAGAGTGCAAGCGAGATGTACAATTAGGCCCACAGCTGGGTTATTTCTGGAGCTCTGTACTGCTACCTTAACCGCATTACCCTCCTCTTCCACCCCAAGTCCCCTCCACTTCCCTCCTCTGAGTGGTGGCCTACATGGTCTGAGCATAGGCAATAACAACAAAAGTAATCCCCTTACATAACACGGCAATGAAACAGGACCATTCAATTAATTTCCTGTCTAAAAATAAGTTAGCAGTTTGGACAGGGTGACGTCAAAATGGCCTGTGTGTGTGTGTTTGGAGAGGTGGACTCGTACCCCTAAATGAGCTGCAGAGGCCAGACTGGAACGGAGGTCAGCAGAGCGCTCTATTTTTAGGTCAGATCAAAAGCAATGATATAAAAATACTTGAGCACCGACCCACACCAGATCTGTGAGTGAGGCTCAGAGAGGCTGTAGACCTGCAGGTCACGCACTCCAAATGATGAAAGGGCCCGATGTTTGATGATATTTATAAAAGAGCTAGTAATGGCCAAAATCTCTTTAGCTGGTGGCAGGTGGCACAGTGTGAGGCTGGCCTTTGTTAGACTTGTTAAAGGACTTCATCAGCAGGCATGTGTTGCTCTGCGCGGCTGGCTAATATTCACTGCAGGCAGATTTGTGCAGATAAAAGTGGTACACCTGAGATTTCTGACACATCTGAAGGTCACATATCATGCAAATTACACTTTTTAATGGTTTGACTTCAAAATATGTCCATGGCCTGTCTACAGCACCTTGCTTCCTCCACCATGAGAATGATCCACAAATGTATAAAGAATTGGACAGAGCCACGGACGACAGCCATTTCATTATCAAAGGAAGCTTTTGAATGCTTCAGAAGAAAGTCTGTGGAGGCAGCCTTACTTCAACACATTCTCAACTCAACTTTAGGTCAACATTCTGACATACAGAGAGACCGAGGCAGGACTAAAGGCATCACATTTTGACTGAAATCCCATTCTTAACATGATCACAAGCAAGAGGTGCAACATTCTTTGACCCCTGACCTCCAAGATCTGATCAGTTTATCCTTGTATCAGAGTAGACATTCGTACAAAGCTGCTGTTAACGGTATGGAGGAATAAAACTGCAGGCTCACCCCTACACACTGTCTAAGGCCTCGTTTACATGACAACGAAAACGACCGAAAACTGAGAGTTTTCGTTGCATTTTCACCTTCTGTTTACACGAGAACGGTGCCTGGAGTATCTTAATCCGCAAACTTTTGACACCAGGGTCCAGAGTGCAAAGTTTTGAAAACGTTTTCATATCCGTATCTGAGTAAACGGGAATCAGCGTTTCCAGAGAAAACGCAGACATGCCACGCATGCCCAGTACTCTTTCACATGAAGGCTGCACGTGCATCCCAGGAACAACAACAACAGCTTTGGCCATCTACCGAGCAACATGTGTGCTGCTTACTGTGCTCGGTTTGTTATCCAGACAGAAATATCCAGACACATTTGTTGTCCAGACAAGAAACTCCTGGGTCTTCATGCCTCCACTCGCCATTGTTGTTTATGAAAAGTTTGTCTTCACTGGAAAGTGTACACATGTTCTGACACTGCTGTTTCACTACAAACCTACATCGCCATCTACTGGCCTGGCATGCATGCATGCGTTTTCAGTTGTTCGCATGTCTCTGTGGGAATGCAGCTCGCTTTTGAAAATGCAAAGGAAAACCTTTCCATTTCTGACAACATTGTCGTTTAAACGGGGCTTAAATCTTCCATGATTTTACTTGCTAGTGTTTTGGTCCTTTTTTGATCTTACTTAATCTTGTTAGTTCACTTTTGTACTCCGTGCTTTCTGGTAGTGATTTTTAGTTTATCTTCTATTGTTCCCTTAGTTGTTTTGAAGCTCTCTTGTGTATTTCCGTATATTTCCTAATTTAGTTTGATGTATTTCCTAATTCATTTGGTTATTTTCCCAGTGTTTTATGTGTTGTTGTACTCCCTGCTTTGTCTGCTTTTAATCATTGTGATTCTTTGAGTTTTTAGTGTTTCCTATTTTATTTTGAAGTTTGTCTCAAACGTTCATGTCTTCCTCTTGTTTCCATCCTATGTGATGGAAACATCACAAAGGTGGTTTCAAAAACTGCCGTTTTTGAAACCACCTATATACTACTATACAGTATGTGGTATACTATACACAGAAACTGTATTTGGTTGTAGTATGTAGTATGACTGCCAAACAGCTGTTATTTTGTATTATGCTGGCAGGTGGTGAATATCATGTAAAACTCATTACTGCCACCAACTGGGCTAAACTTAAGATCAGAGCAACTATTTCTACAATACAAAAACACATTTTTTTTTAAAGTGTCTTTTTGTTATACAAATATAGCTATGTGATTTCTCTCTTGAACCCAATAATTTCTGATTTCTGATTCTATTCATGAAAAAAAGTACAAGGTAGCTTAGCTAATGGCTAGCATAGCTAAATTAACATCCATTTAAGGACTAAAAGAAGTCTGGGGAGTGATTTTATCATGGTTGTAGGTGGTTTTGTTTTATTTAGTATGTTTAAACTCTTGTTACTTGTGTTTCTCAAGTTTCCTGTAATTCCTGTTTTATTTTGAAGCTCACTCTTGTCTCTCCTAATGTTTCCTGCCCTCCCCTCTCTGAGTGATTGTGATTCCCTTAACCTGTGTGATTGCTTCACCTGTGTCTGATTACCCCTGCTTGTGTGTATAAAGTCTCTATATGTCTGCTTTTCTGTGTCAGTTCATTCCTGCTGTTCTCCTGCTCATATCCTGTTTGTGCCCTGTGCGAACCCTGTGTGTGTAACCTGTTTGTTCCTGTGACACGTTTTCTTACGCTCTCCAGTTTTTTTTTTTAAGTTCCCTTGTTTTTTAATTTTATGCAGTTTTTTTCTGTTAAGGATTACTTTTGTTTTTTTTGAGGCTTTTACATTAAAGATTTTTTTTTATGTTTTTTTGCATTTGGATCCTTTTCTTTGATTTTCTTACTTTAGTTTTTAGTACACATGACAGGATTTTTTGTTTTTTCATGGTTTTCATCACTGAATACAAACAAGAGACATGTATAACATCCATTTAAAAACTTCATTTACTGTTTCTGTTTCACTTTATTGTATATTAATGTCACAGAACCAGTGCTAATTGTTATATTGCTAAAGCTGACTGTCTGACATTTTAACCCCTGGCTCACTGATTCACAGTGTTGGCAGTGCTTGTATCATTTTTAAAGCAGCAGTATACCGGGGAACATCTGAATATATGTGCGATTATGTTCATAGATCCAGTTGGCAACACTTAAAACAGCACCAGTTTAATAATATCTGCTGTAAATAACAGTAAAAATGTCAAATATGTGACATCACCCAAGGAAAAGTCAGTGCAGAGTGTGATGTTTCAGGCCCAAAACGCTGTCTTCCCTGTCCAAGTGGAGACACCCTAAACGTAGTTTTTCAAAATAAGCGTTTTCAGTGACATGAAATGCTGTTTACATTTAGACTTACATATCTTTAACCAAAAGAAAGATCATCATTTGACGTTCAGACTTGAAATATATAAAAAAACAAAAATGGAAGCAGATGAAAACAAGAGTTAAAGTTATGTTTCTATTTTTTTCTTTCTGCATCAGTTCACACAAGAGTTCAAAGTCTCCTCCCCGAGTCCAGAAGCCGGCGTGTTGACTGTCCTCTCTCTCAGTGGTCAGGGGCACCGGAACTCTAAATTAGCCCTGGTGAGTAAACAGGACAGCTTTCATGTGGACGAGGGTTCATGTCAGATTGCAGGAGAGGTCAGGATGTGAGGCTCAGAGGTCAGGAGGCAGTGTTGGTCCTTGTCTTTAACAGCTTCCTGTCTGCTGTGTTGTGCAAACCTGAGCGGTAATCCCTTGCGATGCAGGTTCAAAGCAGAGAGACTGCCCAGCTCTCTGCTACAGGTATGGGACCCCTCACTCAGCCTGTAGTTGCGGTCATGTGACAGCCATTGATCTTTTGGCACAAGGGAAATGTTGAGATGAATGAGGACTGGGCCAAGACTCATGTGGCCTTCACCAAACCATTACCGAGATGACCTTCTGATCATAGGAATGTGAGAGCACCAGAGTCAAAGCGTGGCTCTTTCTCAACTGAATCTTTTAGGGTATGTGTGTATGTATGTAGGCAGGTATTTTTTGAAGATGGAGATTTTCTTCCTCCACTAAAAAAAAAAGATCCCCGCATACCCATGAGGTGCACACAAAATCTTTGCACACAAAAATGCATAAAGACTCTGTTGAAGTTCATTAGCATGTACCAGTGTCTGTGACATGCATGTTAAGTGATGTTAGCAGGTACTTTTATCAAATATTTTTCTGTTTACATTAAAATGTGAGACATATCTTATAATCCTGATTAAATTATAAATGAGTTGGCAATGTTTGCACTGTCATAGTACTCTTGATGGCTTCAACATCTGTTGTAACAAGTGGGGGGAAAAATCGATAAACTGTAGTATTGCAGTATTTGGCGTAACGATATATCTATTCACAATTGCCATGTATCAGTATTTTTTAATGTGTTAATTTCACCATTTAATTGAGATTTTTGGTACAGAATAAATAAAATAAATTACTTCTTAAGTCCACACAATGGTGCTGTTGAGCCAGGTCAGACAGTGAAGTTCATTATGCTGTAGTGTAAACAATCATGGCTGCACAGGAGAAAGTGATGGCACGTCTGCATTTAAATCCATCGTGTGGAATTATCTTGGACTTTGAAAGGGACATAAGAGATGGACATGACACATGGGGACTCATGAGAGTAAAACAGCGCAAACAGCAAAAGATGAAGGCATTAAGTTAATGCAACTGTCCAGCCAATGCTGGACATGCGTAGCTTGTCTGAGAAAAAATATCAATCCATGACTAACTTTAGGTGCAAAGATTGAAGGCCTCACCAGTTTGAGGAAAACAAGGGCTTTTGTTACATGTCAGCTGCCATCTCTAAGTTTCACTTCAACAACAGCAGCACATAACCTCTTCAGAGCAGTGAAGCTAAAAGCTAAAGAGAGGCTGAAAACAATGGAGCAAGTTGCATTAACTAACTACACATAGACATCAGTCTATGACTTTAAGTCCTGTTTTGCTAAACTGAAGTGACATTATGAATATATATTTCTTATTCAATATATAGAATTTAGTCATTTTTAAAAATTTTTGGATGCAAATGCAGACAATAAAGGGTTAAAATATATTGAGATGTTAAGTATTGCAATTCATAGCTTTTAGTAAAAAAATAAGAATATCAGTAAAACTATATCAAGACTGAAGAATCTTGATAATATTGTATTGTGGGGCCACTGACTATTCCAACACTTAGTTGTATGGCAATCATGGATGTAGGGGGCCGAGGGTCCCCAGTCGGCATGGTCAACATCAGGTCTCATCCAACATGTTGGCAATGTTTGCACTGTCATAGTGTTGTTTGAAGGGGGCGACGGAAAGCAAGTCACTTTGAAGTCAGAGCAGAGTGTGATGTTTTAGGCCTAAGATGTTGTTTTTCAGCTGTAGGAGACAGCCTGAACTTAGTTTCTAAAAAACTTCGTCCTGGCAGGAGTTTTCCAAAATGTGACTTAAAATAGCATTGTGTGTGGACAGGAGGCAGAACGAACAGAAAATGTTGCTTTTTAAAGTGCAGACCTAGACATCGCCCTAGCTTGCACCTGGTTAATAACGTCAAACATATTCCAGTCATTTTTAAATATTAATACTAAGCAAAATTAATCTTAAAAAAATATCAGTCTATCTGACTAATCCAATGGTTCTCACGTTCTTCCTGTCCCCTTGTCAAGATGAATATTGTTTCATTGGGGTCAGTACAGCCTTGTGTCAAGTATGAATTTGACCTTAGAAACTGTGTTGTGGGAAAGCTGGTTTTGAAATGCAAATCAAGTGGTTTGATTTCTGCATTTAATGAGAATTTCCAACAAAAATTCAAAAGGAGACCGTTCCATGTCTAAGACACACATCAACCTTTGAAACGAGGTACATTTCTGCACTCTCTTTGATGAATTTTCTCTCTTTATTTGACCAAGAGGAGCAAGCCATACTTGTTTCCAGACATAAAAAGGTAAACGCTCTCCAAAAACAGCAAAGGAGCAGATCCAATCAAAATGAGCTGTAACTTAACTAAGCTTCTCCTGGAGAAACAACAATAAATTGGAAAGGGCTTCAAAGGGGCCACTGGTGCGCTTTCTTTTCTGTGCATAAAACAAAGAGCCGGTATTATAAAAGCACTCAGTCACTCACAGGACCACGAGGCAGTGAGACAGAGACTGGGAGAGAAGCTGCAGGAAGAAAATGGAAAGAAACGTTTAAATTGACTCACTGTGCATGAATTTTTATAGCATCTGACAGAGCCTGTAAATCTTGCTCCACCTTCACCTTTTCCTCTTCCACATTTACTCAGTTTAAAAGCCAATCATCCATAAAACTGTGATTTTATCACACAAAGTAATCAACAATGCCTTAGGTTATCTTCATGCTCTAAATAAGTCTTGTTACTGCAGAAAAAGCACCCAGATGTAAAACTGCTTGATAAGGTCTGAGCTCATTTTTGTCCTAAAAGAGAATCAGACTGACACAGAATGAAGGCAGAGCCGTCTACGACATCCCAGTTTCCTATTGGTGCTGCTGGATGGTGCATTGATACTCTACACGGGCCGAGGGGCTTCCTGTTGCACATCAATGGCGGGGCAATATCCTGCATCCTGGTTCTGTCAAGAGGCAAAGCAGTGACATGTCTGAGTGCTCAAAGAGAAAAGGCCAGGTGTCCCTCTGCTCCTCTTCCATTTCCTCCCATCCAGCACGCTTCCTGCTGGCCAACAGCACCAGGGGAGCTTGCACCCTGCAGAACCAGAGCCCTGATCACTGAGCTGTGGAGGCGCTGGACCAAGGACTGAGCTGACTTTCAAATGTTGCTGACAAGAGAAAACAATAATTTTTTCATGTGTTTTGTGTGAGTGGGACATCGCTAAAAATCAGTAATAACAACATCACCACTTTATTTATGTTGTTGCATGGCTACTCTGTAAAATGCAACGCCTATTTTCAATCTTTAAATAGAAACATCGACGATCAACAGAATCAAATCAGCAGTCAGAGTGCAAACTTGACAAGTGCCAGTTTGTGTTCATTTATCATCAAACGTCACCCTTTTAATGGTAACATTAAAAAAACATTCATCTTCCTGAACTCTAAAATCGTATTAATATAACAGAAATAAGGAAGAAAAATGTAAATTAAAAAAAAGGGAGTGTGATGATCCTTTATGCTACCAAGCTATGAAAACCGTTACGACAGAGCGGGTCAAATTGACCACTTAAGGAAGACAACTGCATAAACCATGTGAAGAAAACACAAAGGCTAACATATATTCTTACAACAACAAAAATCAGACACTGTTTACTTGTTTTCTTGATGACAGGTCAATTCCCTTGATTAAAGGAAATATTAAAACCACAGAGCTATTGAAAGTGACAATAAGCCTCGAACAAATGTGCATCAGTGAGAGGCACTCTGAGGCCTTGTCCACAAGCAGGTGTTTCTGTAAAAGCTTTTCTCTGAACTTTGGCCTTTCATACACCTGCCAACTGATTAAGGTCACTTGAAATTAGACTGCATGGGCTAGTAAATTTGTCAACTTAACTGCTGTGTGATGACTGTATTAAGTTGACTATTCACATATCATGTAATAAGGTATTAACAATACAGGCTCCTCCAAATATTATCACCTGACAATGAGCAAGCCTTCAACCAGCTCATGTTGATGTTCTTGTCTTCTAAAAGCAAACCAGGATAATAAATCAAAAACTGTGACTGAGCAGTACTATGATAGTGAGAGGATCAATGTACTGATGAAAACACTTATTTATGTATACATTATTGAAGCTTAAGCTGCATTCACACACTGATATTTGGCAAACTTTTGGCAACGAGAGGGAAACATTGAGCAGGCCACCCAGAACTAAGTTAAAATCAGTTGGCTAACGTCGCTGTGTTCAGTGGGTATGTAGAAAAACTGCATGCTTAGAAGTTTCACACTATTGATCTAACAGGCTTGTAACTGCCAGCAAGAGTTGATGTCTGATCTTCATCTCTGTCGGCAAATGTTGGAGCCTGCTGGCCCGTATTTCAATGTACATCAGCTCTGTGGGTCCAGCTACTTCCTCCTCAGGACTGGACCTCTGTTGGACTACTTGAGGCCCCCGTATGGGGACAGCCTCCTTTCGTACTTTAGGCATGGTGACAGAATACTGAGATCAGCCGCTGCTACAAGTGTTGAAATATTATATACGTCCAGTTTAAAGGCCTTTTTTTCGAGGGATGTCACAATCATTAATCCAGCATTCAGCAGGCTACATCAGGACAAAGTTGTCCTAAGTTGATTGCCCTACATCTGGGTTGGCGAACATTTAAATTCAGTCCACAATTATTCAGGAGACAGTATAGAAACACCATATTCCACCAGCACGATGTTTTGCTCAGCTTAAGATATGTCAACCTATGTTGAGCACAGCAAAACTGACCTTGGAATGAACTTTCACTGAAACTTTGATGATTTCTTAACATTGGTCAACATCATATGTTAATGTGGTTTAAGTTGCATCCTGTTGTTATTTGTACTTGCTGATAAAATGTGTTACATGTCTGTTACAATTAGAATATGCTTTGTGCTTTGCAAATGCACATGATAGCTTGTCCCTTGGCTATATTACCGATGTCATCAGTGACTAGTTGAAGTAGAATCATCTTTTATAACCTCAAAGTCAACCTTAAAACTCCTGAAGTCACAAACCCCCAAGCTTGCACCTGCAGACTGCTTTTATTATTCCGGGGACAAAGAAAGAAACTGGCCTGATTGCTAAAAGGTGATCATCCTCTTGAGTTCATGGGAAAAGTTGACACTGGTTATTTCAATGTACTTCTCACCCTGTTGAAAAAAGCACAAAGAGGACAGGGCGTAACTGAACCATGTCTTTGTGGTTGTGAACCCTTGTATTTGCTGACGGCCGCTCTATCTCCTTCCTACATCTTTCTTAGCTGTCACAATATGAAAGGGAAGGTCAGGTGCTCAGTAACAACATAAAAACACAAACATCAGGGTGATTTTGTTCTCTACTGCATCTCAGATGCTGAGAAGGGAAGCAGAGCTTGTTCATCCACAGCTGAGTAAACTACTTAAGTCCAACTTCTATGACCACAGACATGATTTTTAAAAAGGACAAACCTCAAAATGTGGTAATGATGGAGAGTGCCAGACTTCCTCTTGTTATTTCACTGAGCGTTTGAAGTCTTGAGAGAGAAAGTGAAGTCTGACTGAACTGTCATCAATTTCTGGACTTTTTCTTGAATCAGATAAAATCTGCTGGACAGGATTCACAGAGAAGCACGACTTGACAACACCTTAGAGATGTCTCTGGAGGGTGCCAGGGATGACATGGGCCCTCTTAAATTAAATCAGCCACCCCAGACGCAACCTCCAAATCTTGGATAGTGTGTGGGTGCTTGCATTGTCGAGACAGCATAAATTTTCAAATCAGCTATTTGGGCTGTTTCCAGAAGGCTCTTTTGAATGTTAATGCAGGACAGCTGTTTGAGATATATGTGTTAGGAGTCCATTTTACAGATGCAAAGGAGAGGAAAGAGTCAATCAAAAGAGGCAAGTTAAGTCCAACACAGCTTGCCACTTTTGATTGACTCTTTGTCAATTGGCCAGTATAATGACTCTTTGTGTATTTATGACTTAATAAGCCATATCAGCTGACTTTGTTTTGAACTTGTGATAGTGGTCATTGTGATTTTCATTGTCTTTGGTGAAGTTCAGACCAATTATTTGTTATTGAGAATAAGAAGTGGCAACCAAAACAATTCCAAAAGAGAGTTGTTGGTGAGACATAGTGTAACCTTAGCACCTTGGTAAATGGCTGCTTGCATTATACGTTATATTCATAACATTTGGAATGACAAACAAAAGTATATTTAACATCTGCCTGATTCAATGTCTGTGATCAAGCAGATTCATCTTGCCAAGCTCCAATCTACAGGAGTTGTGAGCGGCCCAAAGTGGGATCCCCCAATCAGTGCCCTTTAATGCGGGAAGAGGTGGGAACAACAAGCAAGACAGCAACAGAAAAACTGCTGTGTGTAGATTTCAGCACAGCTTAAGCTGCAGTTTAATCAGATCAGAGCCACATTTCTTTAGTAAATGAAGAGCAAATAACAACACTACAAACTTCTCTGTAGAAAGGATATTTTCACTCCATTTCTAACATGTTTTGACGAGATTTTGTTCCACAAAGTTTCTCACATTCTGCCTGCTTACTACATTATCTGATTGGAAGGTAATAGATGTGAATGACAGATCGATCATCCAATCACCTGCCTGATATGCTTTCAAAAGGTTCTGCCCATTCCCCAACACTTTCTATGGGCTTTTCCCCAGATGGATTAGTGAGATATCTTGAATGGTCCATCTGGTGTGTCAGGTTATGACACTGTCACAGAGCAGATTAAAGTTGAGGTACAAAGGAACTTCAGCTTGTTTTGTTAAGTAACATATGCCTCTGCGATTCACTCATTCAGGTCTCTTCTGTATGAGTTTCTGCCATTGAACAACTTGGAAACTGCACTGACATGCCTTAATTGCTGAAGCCACACTGAAAACAGTCAGGTGATCCAGTGATCTAATGTTGAACAAAACAATCTAAACTTTAAGTGTTCTATTAATTTTGGACTTGTTCACTAAATGAAACTTAAGTTTACAAGACTTCCAATTATCTGCCAAGGAACATCCCTAGTCCCAGTTGGGCCACCCAAGTCAAAAAACAAACAGAAACAATGTTTCTGGTTTCAAGTACAACTCAGGTGGCCATTGCCTTGTGTTTCCATCCATGACATCCCTCAGTGTCTTCTCAGAACAGCTGTTTTAAACCTGTCTGCATTCAGATAAGCTGTGGGCCTGTTTCCTGTGCTGCCTGTAAATATGGCTTAATCACTATCCTGCCGGGACAGATGTTACAGTTGCATCCCTCCACCAAGCAGATATTGATGGTTCGCAGACTGTTTACACTGTTTCCATTCATCTGTGCTATGACCAGTCCCCAATTGGCTCCATTTGCAGACGCCACTCTGATGGTTTACACAGCAGAGACCCCTCCAGCATGTGGAGCCCATGCTCTTTAACCTCTGCTTGTTTCGTGACTGCACACAAGCAAATAAATAAGAAGTGAAGCCGATGTCCAAAAAGTCAGCCATGGCGGAGCGTGCGTGGTAGGTACTGGATCTAAACAGACTCTGATGATTGTATATGTGCGCTGAGTTAAACAAGTGACACACAGTGTTATGCTTTGATCTGATAATTACTGTGGAAAACAACTTGGCAGGAAAGTAGGCTGTGATCAGTTGAAGCACATTACCTGATTTTTCCACCTGGCAAACAACAAAACTGACAGAAATGTGGTGGTCTAGCACGTGAAGCTCCTTGTTCAGGATGATTTGTCAATTACATCGTTTATGGAAGCACAGACAAGTCGAAAATGATTCCTGAAAACATGTCTTAGCTGTCTTAAGACATTTGGGAACATTTTGTCCACTTGAGGGCAGCAGAAACAGGTTGGAAATGCCTGTTTGAGATTTAGCCTCTAATATTTTTTGTTTTTAAAGATTTTTTTCGGCCTCCGTAATCTCCTGCTGAGGACATTTAAGTGTTAACTGATGCTGAAGTGGGACCGACAATAATGTAAAGCATACCGTATATATATGGACACTTAAGTGCATACAAATGGTGTAAAGACGCGCCCCCACCCCTGCCCTTCTCCACACAGTTTAATTTTTGTCATGTTCTTTATTATCATGTTCAGGATTAGACAAAAAGAGACTGGGGGCCACATGCGACCTCCTTCTCACTCAGTGTGGCCCACAAGTTAATTTCAAATATCAACAAAATTGTAAAATTGCAAATATCATAATATTCATGTAATAGTGTTTAGTTATTGGAATATGTTTAGTTATCTACAATAAATTAGCTGGGTAACTGATGGCCTGTTTCATTAAAAAAAAAAAAAAAAAAAAAAAAACCTCTGCCAAGGCATTTCTGGCATTGTCCACTGAATTATCCCAGATAATTTGGAAAGATGTTCTTGTGTCATTGGTGAAAATGTGGAAAACTACACTTCAGAAATCCTTGAAAAAATTCCTGGATGCATGTTGGGAGTCCAATCACCACCAAAATCTTATCACTTCTTCTTTGTGCCATGACCAACATTCCCTGAAAATTTCATTAGAATCTGTTGAAAATCTTTTAGTTATCCTGCTCGCAGACAGATGGACAGACAGACAAACAAACAAAAACCTAACCTCCTTGACAGGGGTTGAAATGAGTATCAACTAGTTTGCCCTCCAACTGTTTGGAGCATTAATGAGGCCCCCTAGAAGGCTACAGTTGTCCATACTTGGTCTTGTTTCATCATGAAATGATATATTTTCATGCACAGGCATGCTGGTTGTATTTTAATAAGCTTATCTATGATTAAAGACACTTTTGGGGCATTCATGTGGTCTTTCTGATGCAGAGCACTGAACACCATTCAGTAGACTGAGATGTCCAAGGTACTGCTGCCCCACTGAGTCCGTGTGCTTGTGTTTTGGTACTTTTTGGCAAGTAAAAGTGACAAACCAGTGTGCAAGTGCTGCGGAACAGGGTGTGTTTATTGAGATTGTATATTATTAATGGGGATAATATTATAAGGCACAGATTATAAGGCTCAGAGGGCTGTAATAATTATTATGGCCAACTATGAGTACAGATAAGTGGTGTTTGACAAAGTGAGTCAAAGGTGCTGTGTTTATACCTGATGACTGAGGAGGCCACTGGAATTCATTGTTATATTCAAGAAACAAGATTGAGATGATTTGAGCTTTGCGACAGGGCGAGTTATTTTTCTAAAAGTAGGCATCAGAGGATGTGTACACTTTGGTCCTACGGGGACAGACATGCTCAGAATCAATACTCGTGTAAGCTGAAGAATTCAGGATGCACTAAGGGGCCCAAAGTGTCCCATGGAAATATCCCTCACACTATTCCACCACCACAACCAGCCTGAACCGATGACACAAGGCAGGATGGATTTGATTAAGCAGAGTCATCTGACCAAGCAGCATTTTTCCAATCTTATATTTTTCAGTTTGGGTGAGCCTATGCGGATTAAAGGCCTTTGCATGCCAAATTTAATTTATATGCAAATAATCCACACATGATTATTTTTTTCCAAACCTGCAGGCAGTCAATATAAGCTTATTCACCAGTGATGTGATGTCCTTGAGAAAAATCATGGTTATTATTTTGGTCATCGTCAACTTTTCCAAAATTTTGCAATGTAAGCACTTATTGGCATGTATGTCACTGTCAAAACATTCAACACGTTGATCATGCTTGACTGTATTTTTTTTCCAGGGCAACCCATTCTCTTTGACAAAAATCATAAAAATAACAAGGACAGTAAATTGAAGGATAATATATGACAGAGCACGGTGTTGGAGCTGCAGGATGATGATGGCTCGTAAACTCACAATCTGTTAACAGTTGGTCCTGGATTCTGCTGAATGAAAGTAATTGTATTTTGTCTTCTGCAGCCGTATTGGCATCGATGTGAATATAAAGGCACAAAATTGATTTGCATCTCCATTGGTGTGTAAATGATTTAAGCATCCTGTTGTGGTCCTCTGTTGCTGTAGCCCATCTGCATCTTTAATCATCTTGAATCATTATGGCCGTTCTTTACTGACCTCCAACGTCAACAAGGCATTTTTGCCCAGAGAACCCTCTCTCACTGGATATTTTCTCTTTTTCGGACCACTTTCTGTAAACCCCAGAGATGGTTGTGCCACTGAAGTCACCTTTCTTTTCCATACTGATGTTTGGTTTGAACTTCGTCGTCTTGACCATGTCTACATGCTTAAATGCAATGAGTTGCCATGTGTGTGTCTGGTTAGATTATGTTAACAAACAAACAGTTGAATGGCTGTATTGAATAAAGCAGTGAGTGTAAAACTCATACACACATAGGCTTGTGCCAGTAAGCATCTCATTTTGGTTGCAATTTTCTTTTGCGTCCTTTCTTTCAAGCCACTTTCCTCCTTCTTCAGTTTTTCCCACTTTATGTTCTGCCTTAACCAAATAAAGGTAAGCACCCAGAAATAAATCTGTAATAAATAGACCCACACTGTGTAAAATGACATATTGATTATTAATACTTAATCAGTTATGATTGCAGAGTTACAATTTCATTTAGAGGTACATTTCTCTAGCATAACGTATTTCAAAGAACAAGAACACTGGTGTGTGATTTTGCACATTCAGGATCTGAATAAAGGTTACATAGGCTGACCTAGCTAATATAAAGTGTATCTTTCCTCCAATGTTAAGGAAAAACTTTCAATTACAGCTTAACTGTCATTTCTTCCTCACAAAGCCTCCATGCTTCTCAAAGGCATTAATACCTGCACCTTGGTGATGTCTTTAATTGCCATTTAGCATTAAGCTGGCTGAACAATAAAGCCCAGGCTGAGTGGATGTTGTCAGGTTTAATGAGGCCTTCGCTGAAAGAGGGCTGCTGTGTCGGCACCACCAAAGGCTGCTCCCTGAATTCACCTCCAGTGGACCAGAGTGCTCCTGTGGGGATCTGATGGGCTAAGGGAGCACAGATTGTCTCCCCCCTACTGCTGGGGTGTGAGGTGCCGCAGTGGCATCAGCGGCCCATGCTGTGTGTGTCTTGGTGGGCGAAAAAGCACAGAGTGGAAGAGGTTATGGCAATGCCAGGGAGCGAGGTGCAACAGAACAAACTGCATTGTGACAGAGAAGAGGCAGAGAGATCAGGACAGAAAGAAAAAACTCTAACTGTGCTGCGGCAGCTGGTGGTCTTTAACAACACCGGACTGCTCAAAGTAACATTCAGATTTTGCATTGGTGTCACAGGCAGTTGTGCAGTTTGCAAAGTGAGCTTATTTCCCAATTGCATTAATAAGATGCCAATGTTCAAACAAGTGGGCAAGACTGGCAAGGAGGGACATCTTTACTGTAGGGCACAAACCTATCTTCATAAGTTCTACTTTTCAGTAAGTTAAAAAAAAAGCTTTCTCACTGAATATCGCAATAGTCAAGTTCAAGGAGACTGAATATTTTACTTTCCTAATTACAAATTGTTGTCCGTTATTAACTCTTATTTTATTAAATATTATTATAACCCACTCACCAACATGAAAGCTCACATGCAATCATGAAGGGAGGTTCACCACTTTGTGAACAACTGTGTAAGCAAATAGTCTAACAGTTTAAGAATGTTTTCAATGTAAAATTGCAAGGAACTTTGGGATTTCATCATCTACAGTCCATAATATTATCAAAAGATTCAGAGAATCTGGAGAAATCTCTGTTTGAAGCAGCAAGGCCAAAAAACAACACTGAGTGCCTGTGACCTTCGATCTTTTAGGTGGCACTGCATTGAAAACTGACATCATTCTGTAAAGGATATTACCACTCAGGCTCAGGTACATTTCAGAAGCAATTGCCAGGTAACTAAGTTTGTCGCTACACCTACAAGTGCAAGTTAAAACTCTACCAAAGAACATCCGCCCTAAAATGATCAACGTGTTGTTGATATATGGTGTTGCCATATATCAACAACACCCAGAAACACCACCAGCTTTTCATCTGAGATGGATTGACACAAAGTGGAAAAGCGTGCTGTGGTTTGAGAAGTCCACAAAATTGTTTTTGGAAATCATGGATGCTGTGTCCCCTGGTCTAAAGAGGAAAAGACCATCCAGATTGTTATCAAAGCAAAGTTCAAAAGCCAGCATCTGTGACGGTATGGGGTGTGATAGTGCCCATGGCATGGGTAACTTGCACATCTGCAAAGACACCTTTAATGCTGAAAGGTGTTTGAGCAACATGTGCAATCATCCAAGTGATGTCTTTTCAGGAACGTCCCTGCTTACTTCAGCAAGACAAAGCCAAGACACATTCTGCACATGTTAGAAAAGCATGGCTTCATGGTAAAAAGTGCAGTCACTAGAATGACCCGCCTGCAGTCCAGATCTTTCTCCCACTGAAAATGTGTGTTGCAGTATGAAGCACAAAATATGACAATGGAGACCCCGGACTGTTGAGTATCTCAAGTCTTACATCAGGCAAGAATGGGAAAGAATTTCTTTAACAAAATGTCAACAGTTACTGTCCTCTGTTCCAAAACAGAGTGTTGTTAAAGGAAATGTGATGTAACACAGTGGTAAACATGTGTTTGTCCCAGCTTTTTTGGAATATGTTGTTGGAGTCAAATTCAAAATAAGTAAATATATGCAGTAATTGCAATAAGGTCTGTCAGTTTGAACATTAAATATCTTGTCTTTGTGGTGTATTCAGTTGAACAGATGTAGAAAAAGATTTGCATATTGTATTCTGTTTTTATTTACGTTTTACACAACGTCCTATCTTCCCTGCAATTAGGGTTTGGACTAAAAAACGCCCCTGATAGGTGGATAAAGAACATACAGTGCCAACAAAAGCATGAACAAGCACAGCCACAAATAGACATATGGAGACAATGACATGAAGTACAAAGGAGAACTGAGCCCAAAACTGAAAAGCAATGACAACTGTGAACCCCTGGCCTGTGTTTAAGAGGGGTACATGGTTCAAAGTTTCACATGGTGTCCTCCGCCTCCAAAGCCCATTCCAGTTACTTTGATTCTTTATTCGCCCCCCCCACACACACACAAGACCTCCCCCTCTTTAACCCCCCCTGCCACCCCATCCTTAAATCCAGCTGATGGAGGCTCTTTTGTCCACAGGCACCCAGGCAACAACATCAAAGGGCTGCTGGGTGTAAATGCAGAGTGCCTTACAAACAAAACTAAACTAAAAAAATAAAGAAGTCCCAGAGGGGATGAGGGAGATTCACAACAGCACCCCGTAGAGGGAAGGAAAAAAGAGCTACTATGTACAGGAGGAGAGGAAAGAAGAAAGAAAGAAAGAAAGAAAAAAAGAAAGAAAGAAAGCAAGAGAAAGAGAGAGGCGGTCGTTTAATCATCGTTTACTGAATACACAAAGGTGTGGGCTGGGTCATTCTCACTTTAATGGCATCAATAAATAGATGACGAAAATGACATTAGCCCTCGTATGCGACCATTAGGACGCTCTCTTTGTGTCCCGTCATCAAAGCCCATTAGGAGACAGTGAAAGGCCTCTGCTGGCATTCGTGACCACTTCCTCATTCACCGACAGCTGAATTGGAGGCTTGATAGATTGTTGTGCAAGACAATGTCATGCTTTCGGACTGAATGCCTCGCTTTGATCTCGCTGAATGCCCTTGAAGCGCCAACAACAGCAGATATGTTAACAACCAGTCTGGTTACTCCAGGTCTGTCCCAACGTTAGTTTGAGCAGATATTTTAGATGCAGGGGGAAGGCCTTTGCATTCTTACTGGTTTAATTGTAGGTGTTTCTTTTAGCCCATGGTTGGATAAAAGAAATATGGGCACTTTTATTTTCATAGATAAAAATTTTAACAAGAATTTTCACCAACTACTTTTTTCAATAAAAAAAAAAAACATATTTGCTAGCTAAGGTGGATCTTTTATAATCAAAACTCAGACAAAATATGTTTCTGATTTGTTTTTAAAGAAAAAAATATATTTGTTTTCCAAGCAATACAACATAAATCTTCCGATGCAGAGTGACAGCTTATCTATCTATCTATCTGTCTATCTATCTATCTAAATAAATAAATAAATAAATAAAGGGCATTTATTTTTAATCTATATTAATCACGTGAAGGTGGTTTGTTTTCAAGCTGGACGTGGCGTTAGCCAAAGTGCTAGCGGGATCTCCAACTGATGCATGGTTAATGTGTTACTTTAAGCTGGAAGTGCTTCAGTGAAAAGGAAACTCCTCCTCAGTGTGCATATAACTGTTTGTCGGTCCACGCTTCCGTCTTGTGTTTTTTTGTATTGAAATTTCCCACCGAGAGGGCCACCGTGCTGTTTAGCGTCTTCCTATTTGAGTTGGTTGATTCTGACGGATCAACTGCCCTTTTGCACACGTGCGTCAGCAAGCGCTATGGTAAGTCTACTGGGACAAACAACAGCCCGAAACACGATGCCAGAAACATTTAAGGGATTTTGAGTCATTCTGTGCTACAGATGGGTTAATTGCGTTAAAATTTTAACCATATTAATCATTATGATAGATTAATCCGTGTTGACGGGGTAATTTTGACAGCCCTAATATATACAGTGCTCATAATAAATGAGTACATCCCTTCAGAATTGTCAGAAAACCTTTAGTTTCCTGTCAAAATCAACATTTTTTATGGCATACTGTACCGCAAAATACTCCCCCAAATGTGAGCCATTGATTGCAAACAAGATTTTTTAAGTTGCACACAAAAAAGTATTTTTCTCAATTTTAAGATTAGGATGAAAAAATGAGTACACCCCAATCAAGGGGGTGGGAGCAAAGCTAATTTTTAGTAATCATATTACCCTATTTTTTATCTTATCGTAAAAAAAAGGTTATGTCAAGCTCAGCTTTGTCAAAACTTTGGAAATTGTTCTTTTGTTCATTTAGACATTGATTAATACAATACTTTTAATAGGGGTGTACTCATTTAAGCTGGGCACTGTATATATATATATATGTATATATTTGTGTGTGTGTGTGTATTTATGTGAAAAGAAATTGAACCTGCAAGTTGCTCTTTAAGTCTAACTTGTCTTGTAAACAAAAAGTAAACACACTTCTGAGCTTTAATTATCTATCATTTATTTTTTAGTACATTATTGTCTTTTTCGATCATGGATAAATTGTTGTTGACAAAACTATAACATGATCTATCCTGCACCTACTTCCCTGCCTGTACGAGCTCTTAAAGGGGAAGGGACACTGAGGAGCAGAGGGGTTAAAAGTGAAGATAAAAGCCTTTCATCCCGTCCTCCATATGGGAATCCTGTAGAGTCACGCTTGGTGTGGTGCATGCCTTGTTTCATACCCACAAAGTACCCGCCGCCAGTGACACGCTGACTCCAGAGGCTGGCACCAGGTCTCCAGCCAGCGCCAGGCAAACCCTCTATTCAGCAAAACGGAGGAAACACAACTACATTGGGCCCGCAGCTTATAATTAAAAGTCCTCAGCCTCAAAGAGCACAGCATCTCCATCTTAATGGTAGGCTTCCATCTGAGGCTGGTTGGTTTAATACTCACTCTGCGTCCCATCAGATAGTGATGTGGACAGAGGAGGAAGAGAGACATTAGGACTACAAAGAGCACATGTGTCCCAACCAGGATTAGAGGTTCACTCTTCCCTCAGTAGCTAAATTGCCGGATTGGCCAGATCAAAATCACTTCATCGAGATCAAGGCGGCTGTCTTCTTCAAGCTCACTTCTCTGTTGCACAATAACACTACAAAAGCAGCGACAGCCCAGGGGGGAATGGGGAGGACGGGGGGAATTTAAGGAGTTGTGGAGTGAAGATGAATGTAGTTCATGTTTAGAGAGCATGTTGTGTGATTAAGGGGAGCCCACATCAAACGTTGTGGCTTCAGAAAACCACTGGTTGAAAAACAAGATGCTTCTTCTGTGTGGAGCAGCGCAGACTGGAGATGCTGTTGTTCAGAAGGCAGACCAGCCCAAATGAAGCCGCCTGTCTGTCTCTTGACACAAACAGGGAAATGAGAGACGTTACAGATTTGCAAAGGACTTGGATCGCATGAGTGAGAGCGCAGGGAAAACTGAGGGCTTTAATTCAGAGCTAAAAAAACACAACAGGTTTGAAAATATGTAAATATGGAGTAAACCTGAAAAAAGGGCTTCCATATGAGTTAATCCAATATTTCTCTGGTCTCCTTCCCTCAAAATTCAAACTGCAAGCAGACAGCTCTTAAATAGCCACATTTTAACCACTGAAAATGCATAATGGTGCATGCCACATTCTGCCTAGCACAGTGGGGCTGTTATGAAACCTGCACAACGGAACAGATTTATCATTTGTATGTGATTTTGCTAGGCCGCAGTGGGATAGTGGTACACTGTTATAAATCACCAAGTTTGTACAGGTTTGAACTGTAAATTTTCACAGTAAATTGTTACAATGAGGCTATTGTAGTACATGACGGATATGGATTTGAAAAATTTCAGTATTTCATTGTGGCATGTATACTGTAAAATCACAGGAATTGGTAATTGTACGGTAGGGATGTCAAATAACAAGTGGCTATTGTAATGTGCTGTAATTTCACAGTAGAACACTGGGATTTTACAGTCATGTATGTTAGATTACTGTAAAAATCAAAGTAAATCGTTGTGAATTTATGGCACTCTAGTAATTTTTACAGTACAATACTGTGAATGTAAAACACTTTAATGTAATTTTACAGCAATATTATGACTGGGTCACTTTGAAACTACAGTAAAGTAATGTAAACCACAGTGTTACACTGTAAAATGTTCATATTACTGTGATTACACAACACTGTGCTCTGATTATATAGTAATTATTTGTCAGGGTTGCTGTGGAAACACAACTACTGACTGTAATTTTCATCTACTGTACATAACTGTGAAAAAAGTACAATACTGTAGAGTAGAAGCATAGCAATTGTTAGCCGGTAACTTACTATGGAATTACAGAAGTATTTTTAACAGTGTAGAGTCAGTCAGTTTCCACAGCAGCATCAGTGGAGAGTAAATGTGTGTGAATAGTTAGCTAATACTGATGCGTATGATGCATTTCTTTGGGTCCTCAAACCGGGACTTCAGGCTTCCAGCTAATGGTGCTCTCACTCAAGCCGTTTCATGCATGCAAAATTATCAGCCTACCCGGGAGGCACTGACAGGCAGCACATGACGTCAAATCTACACAGCAGAAGTCATTGTTCATAATATGATGACAAACAAGCAATTTATATCCTAACAGTATTGATACTTGCTAAAAAGTGTTTCAACAGCATCAATTTAAGAATCAGTGGAGCGCTTTAGCACACAGAATTGAATAAGAAGCAGTGTCACTACGGAGGCAGCAATGACACAGGAGAGAGAAAGCTGCAGTGTTTTTGCTCCATGTCCAACGGCAGCATGAGACGGCTCTTTGGATGCATGAGAGACACAGTGGGGATCATTTAAGAGCAGATGTTCTTCAGAAATTTGATGATGTGCAGTGGAAACAACACTTCAGATGTCCAGATGGACATTTGGATAAGTGTTATCTCCTTACAATAAAAAAAAACTTTTCCGACTACGTTGTTTTTATCTGTCCTGTCAGGTCTCCCTTTTCTGGTTTTGCGCTGGTCGAACAGGATGATGTGATCTGCCATCCCCACTCACCTCTGTCAATTACCCCGATAATTTGCTGCAGCATTCAGAAATCAGCTCACTCTGACTTTACATGGATAAAATACTGGGGGTTATTTTGGTACCCTTCCCAAGTTTTGATAATGGAAGTGCAGATAAATGTATAGCTTACTTAACCAAACCAGTTCAAACTGAATTGGACCACTTGGTGAAAATCCATCATAGATGCCCTCACTGTCTGTGAATAAAAGTGATGTAAATAGGTAAGGCTGAAGACACTTGTTCATAATACTTAAAACATGATTATTCTCAACTGATTTCCTGAAGTGAGGGATAACAGATATAGGGACAATTTGAACCACATTTTGGGATTGTAATACTTTCAAAACAAGGAAGAAGTGAGACCACACACCTGCAATTGTAGTTATGATTTTGTAGTGGCAATTCCACAGAAATGGAAGTTACAGAAACTTGTGTGATCAAACATGACTTCTGAAGAAAAACGGAAAGGAATGATGATCAACATCACGATCAAACCATCCAGGCAAAACAAGCTACAGACCAGGCTGCTGAGAGGACTGAAATATGTTGGTTTGAAATCAAAAATGTAAAACATGCTTCCTGTGAACACAAGGCCCTTAATGTTGCCATTGTCTGATGTCAGTATTTTTATCAGAGGCCTGTCGTCATGTTTGATATTTTCAAAGTCAAGATTGGTGAGGCTCCAGCCTGTTTGGGATCAGTATGGTAGACACGACAATATCAAGTTAATGTGGACAAATGATTGGTTGGTACAAGCCTTGCTCTGGGGGAAGTCCACTGCACCACAGACTTTAAACTTAAGGCCAAATTTTTGGTGGTTTAAGATGCAATAATTTTGTGCACCCTCAAGATAGGAACATAGCAGCCTTGTGCCTGGCATTGCTCATTTTCAGACTAACACATCCTTGAGCACCATTGTTTATTTACCTTTGAAGTATGAGGGCTTGGCATAAAAATGACATCTACATTAGGTGGAAAATAGGAAAGACACCCTTTGCTGCATGTAAAAACACTTGGCGCCAGATGTATGATCGTAACCTTGCACAGCAGCTGGATCCACCTGATTCAATGTCTGTTACCAGACAGATCTATCTTGCCAAGTTCCAATCTACAATGACTGCAAGCAGCCTCAAAGCAACACAGTCCAATCGGTGTCCCTTGAAGTAGGAAGAGGTGAGAGCTAAAAGCAAGAATAACATAGATGCTAATGGCTTCTGTAGCCCTTTTACCAGATCTAGACTGCATTTATTTATTAAATAAAGAACAAATATCAACACTGAAAGCATTTTTTGCTCCACTTCCGACACTTTGGCAAGAGTTTCTTCTACTTCACACCGTGGAAGTAGTGCTAGCCTACTACTTTACTTGATCGGCCAGTAGTTAATATGATTGACAAAACCATTGTTCAGCTTTTAGCCTGGTGAAGTTATAGAGGTTGGAGCTTGGCAAGATGGACCTGCATGATTTCAGACAATGAATCAGGCAGGTCCATCTGCTCTGCAAGGTTAGAGAAAAAGTGAGGTAAAAAGAAATACTTGGGTGAAAAGGAGCATAAAACATCTTCCGCTCACATAACAATCCCAATGATTGCATGGAACCAACATTTTTCATGTCACTGCTCACTGCAAATTTTCCAGAAAAATCTCCTCCAGCATTTCTACATCAGCTGAAGATGACTTAATGCAAAAAAATTTACTGGAAAGTTCTTGTGAAGAATGTGCCATTCTACTCTGGAAATGAGTGCTATGAATGTGTCAAAACACCAAAAGCTGGCTGTAACTTAACTCTGCATGAACAACTCTAGTGTCAAACCCATTATTTCCAAAAAATGAGACAAATTGACTCTAAAATGCTGCCTGGTGAATGCTGTGAATTCAAAACTTACTGTATGACTGACTTGGCAGACAGAGATGTTTTGAAGTCATTTGTTTGGCTTAATGCTTCTATACATTTGGATTAGCTTTGAGGCTCTTGTGGGCTCTGTCATGCATCAATACAAAATGCTGAATAGAGGGGATGCACAGCACTCCCTTTTCCCACAGAGAAAACTTTTTTGGACAGAAGAATGGCAATATTGTGGCCACATGTGTGAGCTTGTTTACTTATGCTTGCCTTTTAACTGAAGGAATCTCATGAGTTCAACCACAACATAACAGACTAAATTATTAGCATGTTACCGCAACACATTTTTCTCCTTTGATTGGAGCAGGAGAGAGTGTGCATGTGTCGACCGACATCAGTGGGCACGGAGGTAGATTTACACGCATAGACAAAGGCCAACAGGACGTCTCTTCATCCTGCTGTCTCTCACACAGGAGTCTCTTAAATAAAGAGTCGGAAGTTTATGTCTGCAACCCAAATCATGGAAATCTCCCCTTTAAACAATATACTCTCAACTTTATTTCATCTTTCTCTTCGCCAGTGCCACATCAATCACATCCTGGGGTCAACAAGGGTCAGTGAAAGGATTTGGATAATGATGAGGCTCAAAGAGAAAGATTGAGGGTGCTGAATGAGAGACGGTTAAAAGAAAGGGAGGGGAGCTGATGGGAATGGTGGAGGGAGAGAAGGTGCAAAGGGTAGGCCTTGTAACGACAGACCCCCTGATTACATTATTGCACAAATAAACAGGACCTCTGCAGGCTCCCTGGAGCCCAGCTGCGGCGCAGGAGAGGAAAGCTTTCATTTCAGGGGGCTGAGGTTGAGAGAGGCAAGTGATGGGATGGGGCCTTGCTGTCTACCCGCACAATTTCCTAACATCTCCATCATCAAGTCAATGACCAGGGGAGCAAGGCAACAGGAGAACTTTCATTTGAGAAGCTTGTTGATTACAGGCGATTTCCTGCACTTATGGGTGCCTGGGAAGGCCGTCAGCATGTGGATTAATAACTGTCAATCTCAAAGGGCTACAGACGGGAGTTTCTAAGGACAAAAAAGGAGGGGAAGGCTGGATATCTGTGCCTTTCGGAGATGATGATGAGGGGCCATCTGTACAGGGTCAGATAAGTGCTGGTGGAAAAATCCTACAGGAGACAGGGTTCAGATGCCCCAGAGCCACATCTGTAATCGTCTCTCCTTCACCTCTGACTATTACAGAGCTCTGGCCCTCTCTTTCTCCCCGTGTCCTGCAGCTATCAAGGCCCACATCAAGGCATGCCCTGTCCAAATGTATGCCCCCCATTAAGGGGCCATCATCAGATAAACAAGATAAACAAGTCTAATTCTTGGCAGGACTGATCAAAGGGCTCGATGTGAACCCCATGGCCAATTTCAAGTAGGCAGAAAAATCAAACACAGATGAGGTCACACGGAAAAAGAGGAGGCTACTCCACTGTCCCTTTATGGGCTCAGAGCGCAAAGAGGGGCACTTAAGAGGCTGCAGCAAAGAATGGAAACGCTTTAGCAACAAGTGGCTTACGGACGATCTCATCTGAACCTTTTTAAGGCTATTTTTGGTTGGACAAATTTTTGGGGAGACAAAGTGTATTCAGTTGATTGCAGAACAACTGTGGTCTAAACTTTGTTACTTTTAAGAGCCAAAATCATGCTTTTTTGACTTTGATATGCTTTTCAGTGTGTTTTACAAGTCTGTGGCATTTGGGACTCTCCCTCTCTCCGTCTAAAGCGTCACTATGATTGGTTGACCGATCAACTCTGTGGTAATTGGTCAGTTCAGCACTGATCAGTGCCATGTTGGCTGCCAAACCTGCATGGGGTTTGCCAGCTAGTGCAATGGGCTTAGACTGCTGACAAAACTATGGTATGACATCATAATTATAGGTCTATTTTGGGGGGGCTAGGGAACAAGTCATTTTAGGCAGCTTCTAGTGCTGTTTACAGTAGGAGAGGGAGAATTTCAGGAGCCACTGGCTTTTTGTCTCGCTCATTAAAGTACTGTATCATGCAGGGAAAATGTAAAACACACTGAAGGGCATATACATCTGAAAAAGTGTAATAATGGCTCTTTAAACTCCATCTTCTCTGGCTCAAGTAAGAACTGATTAGACTCTGAAGCTCAGAAGTCATGAGCTTTATGTTTACCCATTGCTACTGTTGCCCAAGGCACACCTAATACCAAGCCAAAATCTCAATGCACACCTCATTCATATCCATATAAAACAGTCTTTTAATGCATGTCAGAGTATCTTATCAATCTGTTCCACAAATGTATTATTGACTTATTACAAATAAAATACGAAGACCCAGATTTAAATCATTTTCATTGGTTGTTTTTGATAGTTTATGGTTGTACACACTGACACTTTTCTAATGGCAAACCAATGTGGCTTGCCACATTATCTAAGAACCACTACTTTAAGGGTGTTTTTTCTAACTTTGCACAGCTGTCAACCATAAATTAAGAATGAACTAATCTGATCTTGAAAGCCATGGGCCAGTAGTCAAGTTCACAGAGCCTCATGGCTAACCTTTGCTTGTGTTCACAATATCTCAAGAATGCTTAAAGAGATTTTTGTCAAACTCTGCACAAATATTCAGTTTGTCTTTAGAAACAATTGATGAATTGATGAAATGTTAAATGAAAGGTGAGCCATATGAGTCAATCAGTCTTTGCTCATGAATACAATTTCAAAACACAAAAAATGCTTCTGGGAATGTTTTTTTTTTTTTTTTCAAACGTTTTACAGATGTCCACTAAAACTTTTCAGGATTTTTATCCAAATATTGCACAAATATCCCCTTTGTCACAAGGAAAAACCAGTAAGATTTTGGAGAGACAAACTCAAATATCCTTGGGCCAGTTGACCATCAAAGCAAACTCACTAGTGACATATAATTCATGAAGTAATCTAAATGTCCTGCTTTCTTGCTGTTCTGTGATGTTAACATACCCTACATACAGCTTAATGATTAAGTAAAGCAGATCAGCCTGTACCATAAAACATCTTGTATATCTTATTTAGGAAAACTAGCACTTTGTTGATGTGCCGTAAAGGGACAGCTTACATTTGCAGACAGCACTAGCATCAGATGTCCTTTAATATTCAAAACCATTTAAGGACATTTGAGATATTTTAGTTTTCATTTAACACTCTACTTGACCTTTGTCTTTATTCTTCAACTACAGTCAAGTTATAAAGAAATGAATCAAGAGATATAAACAACAGTTTTTCCAGTTGTGGAATATTTCCATTTATTTGGAATGGAAAGGAACCCAGCCACAAAATATGTTGTGCACCCCTTACATTGACCAAGGAGAGGCAGGTCTTGACAAAAGCTCAATAGTGTGGTGCAAGAATTACTCAAGCTTGATGGCCAACCTAGAAGTTAGCATGACACTGGTTCCCTTAAATGAAACCCTATGAGATTTTCCACTGTGTTCTCCAATCATTGTGGATGAAACGCACTGCGGTGAACAAAAGTAATGAAACTTACACATTTTGTCCATCATGATGATCAAACAAACTGAAATTTCATGAGTTATTAGGCTTAAGGATAATCCTTGAGAGTAAAAAGCTATTATCAAGCTTTTATGGAACCACCACATGTTGCTTTGACTTGGAAGTTAAAGGTTATAACATATACTTCGACTTACGGTGTTTGTTGAAACTTGATGTGATCAAGTTGGTGTTTTAGTAACTTCAACTTTTAGTAAAAAATGGTCAGAAATGATTGCATTAGGGTCTCCGTCCATTATTGTAGTCCTAGTTAGTTTGTTCGCAACCATTCTTTCAAACACCAAAACAACATCAGATGAATATAATATTGCCCAATAAAACAATCAAACCTCATAGGCATGTGTTGATCACAGACCTTATTTTAGGTATATATCTTAAAAGCTATTCTGAATTTCCATAGACTTTGGAACTTGGGTACTGGAAGTACTAAAAGTTAACTGACTGTCATGTTTTATGACTCATTCCTGCATGCCTTTTGCATCCTGCAACCCCAAAACTAAAACTGTATTCTTTAAGATTCCTATAGATTTGTTTTAGTAGATATACCTGTTCACCACCATACATGAAGAAAAACAACAATGCTATAAAGAAACCAACACTGAGCCACCCATAGTAAGTTTAGAGGTAATATCAAGGGCAGCCCATTAAAACATCTCAAGTGCAACAACTTGGCTGAAATTGATTTTCCAAGCATCATCTAGACTGAACACTTGCGTGGATGTTGGTATATTATTAATCATCTTCCAAAGCTCCCGTGCATCTTAATATAATAAATAATCTCTTCGAAGAATGCCCAAACTCTCCTCAAAGCAGACAAGATGAAGAGTTCACAGTCATAATCTTGCCAAGTATGCATGCATGGATACACTTTTGATTTATATTCTTACTCCCAGATATTCACCCAGTCCAGCAGTAGCACAGAGAGGAATTCAGACACCAAAGATTGAAAGTTTTTCTTTTAAAAAATAAGAAGGTGGGACGACAAAGATGTCCGCTTTCCCTCACATTATCGGTTAATTCATATTCAAACAGAGAGGCAAAAAGGAAATTCCACCAACTCTCTTACTTTTAAAAAGACCAAATTGAATTGTAATCAAAAGATTATCCCAGAGTAATCAAAACACCCCCCAAGGGACCACCCACACAGAGAAAAGCAAAAGACATGCTCTGCTTTTAATGACACAACCAATACAGAGAAAAGGAGGCTTTGTCCCAGCACTTTTAAGGTGACATTATCCACTCACTGGCCACTTTTTTAGGTACATCTTGTTTGTAAAGTGTTGGAACCCCTTTTATTTTAAGTCTTCAGCGATTTTGCTCCCTATTGATATGACAGCATCACAAAGTTTTGCCAGCTTTTCATTGCACCACATCTTATAGGTGCTCTATTGGGTTGATATCTGCTGACTGTTGAGGATAATGATGTACGTCAACTCAGTGACATGTTCAAGAAACCATTTTGAGGCATTTTGAGCTTTGTGACATGGCCTGTTATCCTGCAGCCACATCAGAAGAGTCAACATTATTCTTATTCCTTATTCTTCTATTGTCCAATTTTGATTAACCTGTGTGAATTTTAGCCTCAGTTTCTAGGTCTTAGCTGACAACGGTGGCACCTGATGTGATCCTCTGATGCTGAACTGTGGCTCACTGGATATTTACTCTTTCTCACATCATTCGATGTTATACTTTGAGATGGTTGTGTGTGAAAGTCTCAGTTGATCAGCAGTTTCTGAAATAATCAGACCACTCCATCTTGCAGTAAACATCCATCCACGTTCAAAGTCACTTAAATCACCTATCCTCTGAACTATGATGCTAAGTTTGAACTTCAACCATGTCCACACGCATAAATGCATTGAGTTGCTGCCATGTGAATGGCTGATAAGCTTTTTGCCTTAACAAGCAGTTAAAAAGTGTACCAACTACAAATAAGTGATTGTGTTACATCCCTTTTTCTCTTTTAACTGTCCCCTGTGGGCAACATGAAACATCTCTGCCATGCTAAATAGAAAATGGTTTAAGCATCAGAGGACGTGTTTAGTCCTGTATAAACCAGCTCTGAACGGCCTTTGTCAAAATTGTTGGTTTTGGTGTGTCTATTTAAATGTGTTCCTTGTTAGAATGCCTTTCATTTTTGGGGGGTTTTAACAATAAAATCCTTGCTGCTTATTTATTGCTATGGGAACTTGTCAACATGCCACTCAAGGAGACAGGGCTGGTGTGAGAACAGGGCCAAAACCACTTATTTCCAAAACTGCTGCTTCTCGGGAAATAAAAAAAACTGTACCCCTGAATAAAAATATATTGTAATCACAAACTGTTTTTTTGTAGTTTTAATTGGTTTAAATCCATAAAACCCACTCACAACAAGGAAGGTGAAGTAATAAGAAAATAAAGATAGCAGGCTATGGCTTTACAGCAGAATATGTTATGGTTAAGATTACTCTGGTAGATATAATTTGAGGATGGTGTCTTTAAGAGATAGCCATGACTGATTCGTTGAAAGGATCAGGGTCAGTGCTTGCCTCACACATCAGGTGTGTGGTGTTTGACTCATCAGGTTTGATTAGCCACACCTATGTTAATGCACAGGTTTAGTGAGGGAGAACAGATGCCGCAGGAGGGGGATGCCAATAGAAAAGACACTGGAGTCGTTGGAAAGCAAGCTGAACGTTGCCAGAACAAAGCTATGTGGCAGTAATACACAAAAGCATACACACAGAAACCCACAGGCAAGATAGACTCAAGGAAAAGCAGGAAAGCATAGGTAACACTATCATGTGAGGAAAGGGACCTGGTTCAATGCTAGGCTTTACTCTTTAGCTGGGATATGTGTAGCTGCAGCAGCTTGGCAGTTAGTATGTGCTTGCCCCATCAATGCATGGTAATATTCTCACTAGCTAACATGTTAACCCTACCATGTGAACGAAACCCTACCGTGTGAATGAAACAACAAAAGTGTAACTTTGTTTCAGACTAAAAGCTAGCATCGCTAACCTGACAGTATGAATGACACAAGTTTAAACGCTGGCCAGCTGTTAGTGCTACTCATGTCATCACCTTCAGTTTGGTATGCTTCCAAGTGGATCAGAGAGCACTGTGGCTTTAATTTGGCTAAATACATCAACAGTAAAAAGCTTACATAGCGTTGATTGATAATATCAAGCAGAGTGAGGCTAACGTTTTTTGTTGCTAGCACTGCCAGGTCCCAGTTCTCTTCTTCTCTCAAACATTAATATGGTCTGATTGGAATATGGTTACAAATTGCTCTGGAATATGTCAGTTCCATCTAAGCAGGCATATTACAACTTTATCTTTATTTCATCTTTCAAAATACTGCTGTGCTGCTTCAAGTCAATCAATGTTATTATTACTCAATGCTGGTTAGGAATTTTGGTCCGCCTGACAAAGTGTAGTGTGGAAGAAAACCAAACAAAATAAAGAAGGACACGATGTTGCAACATCCACCCCAAAACTGAACTAATACAAATTTAAGATGTGAAAGTGACCTTAAATACCAATTTCCCTCACCCAGAGATTTCCCCCAACATGTTGGTATCAACCTTTTGTTTAGGAGTTTTTCTTAGCAAATCGAACAATGTACTGCCTGCTGCCAACTATGACAGAGAGAAGGAGCTGATACCAAGTGAGGGGCTGGTAGTAATAAAATCATAGTGATGTCACTTGGAGAGCAAATTCTGAGCAGATCAAACATAAGTGGACCAAAAAGGACCGGGTTCACAAAACTGACTAAAGCATCCTGAGAACAAGTTTAAGTCCAAATGAGGACAGGACTTCTCTGGTGGACTTAAGGTATATCTAATTTGTGCTTAAGTGGGGTCATGCCCCAGGTCCCTGCTGAATGTTGTCACTTGGCTTGTCTTTGAAAGGGAAAAGTAGCTAACAGCAGGTATACTCTTAAATGATCCTGATGATCATAGGATCAGTTGTATTTATAGCTTTTGTCTCTGAGGTTGTTGTAGCTGGAAGGTGGAGCAGTAAACAAAGCTGGCAGAGCGCAGACAAGTGTGTGATGGCTGTACTGAGCTGCCTGAGAGTCAGTGAGGGTTTGGAGTGTTATGTGAAAGACTGCACCACATGAAGCATACAGACACCAAAACAGACTTTGGTTGAGGCTTGTGGTTCATCTTGAAGTTTTAACTGACAGAGAAGTCCAGCCAAAAATGCAGGAAGGATCAATCACTTGCCCTCTTGATTCCCGTAAGGATTGTTATTCATTTTGTGACTGTCTGATTTAGGGTGGCAACACTCCAGTTTTAGGACTAATTTGTCCCTCCCAGGGACTGGAAATCGTGACTCAGTTCAATTCGTGTTGCAACAACTATATATTTAAATAATCCCTCAGTGTGCGAGACAAGGTGAGGCTTCTTTTCTTTGTTGCTAAACAAAACTCACGCCAGGACATCCAGCAGAGGACATTGACGGTAAACCACTGGAGTGTAATTACTGTTGGATCACATTTTGTTCTATGAAGAAAAAGCTGAAAGGAACTACATACTTTTTTACCTTTTGCTTAAGACCAGAGGGAAATAAAGAGCCTTTTTGTTTTATAGTAAAAAAAACAAAGAAAAGGAGTGAAGACCAATGTCCATGCTTTCAGTTATCTGTTAGATCTGTGCTGTACATGAGCATCACTTGACCTCTCTGCCAATAGCCTGGATTGTAATGCAGCCTGTGGCCTCTTCCCCTCCAGTAATCCCCTCCTCTGTTCTCCTGACTTTCCACTTTACCTATAACTAATGAATAAAAAAATATAGTTAAATGAATCTAAACAAGAGAGCAGTGCATCTTCTCTAGTCTCAGATTTCGATTACAATTATTAAGTTAACTATTCAATTCGATTCCATATCACAATACATCACAATACAACACAGTGGGTAGAAAAAAAAGTCTAGCAGCAGCCTCTGAAAGATTAATTGATTACTGACTGTCTTAGTATTAATGCATTTCATCTATGTCTGCATCACAATGCATAGATGAAAAGAATAGTTTTGACAACCAAAAGCAGACATGCTATAATCAGTATATTATATTTCTGGTACCCCAATTCTCAGGCATATTTGCCTCTTGAAGTCACATTTCAGTGAGATCTTGTGTCTGAAGCTGTGAGGCACTTGGCCAAGGTGTCTTCTTCAGGCATAAACTCAAAAATGCTCATACATTGCAGATCTTTTGACACAACATGCAAGAGGAACACAGTGTTAAAGTCACATTAATTGAACAAGTGTGAAGGTCTTGTTGGATCTTGCCAGGAGGTGGGGCAATGTCAAATATTAGAAGTTTGTCATTATGACATGCTTAGAATTGGTCTCATAACAAAGTAAGGCTGAAAATTTATGTAATCGAGAGTTGCTGTTGTATTGTGAGACACCAAACTTTGACAGTCTACCAGAGCCATGCTCTTTTAGTTAAGGGCATGAAATAAATAAACTTTTTCTACAATGGGTCCTCTGGACATCAACTGTGTCAGATTTCAAGTGGACTGGATTAATCCCCGAGGGCCAAGGCAGAGCTGAGACATGTCTCTTTTTACATTGTTTTAGACACAAAGTTTCAATATTCGAAACTTCCAGTCACTAAAACAGTATGGATGAAAAAGACTTTTTGATGGATTTTGGGCATAGTCCATATGCCTAACAGAGTTCAAATTCCAGGTCATGGTGCTGCGGGGCTGAATTTTTGAAATTTCTAGGAGGACTTCTCTTGAGCAATTTGCCACTGCCATTGAATCACCTAATATGAAACATCTCATTCATGCACTTGTCACATCTCTAGCTATATTCATGGAAGTATGCTTGTTTTAAGCCCTTCGATAATTCCAACAGCTGTAATCACTGACCTGTCTTTTTTGCAAGATAGCATGGAGACTATATCAGCTTATTATCAGTTAAAATCGTCCTCAGAACTGTCTTAAATGCTTTCAAAGTCAAATTTACTACGGTCCCAGATGTCCCAAGGATGTATTTTTTAAGTTGCGTGCCTAAAAATTCACTCAGATATTAGATTTTGGCATGCTCTCTCTTTCAGCCCTGCTCAGAACAAGCAGTTTTCATGCCCTCAGATGAAGTGGACCTGACTTTGGCTTTCTGGGCTGTGCTCTAATATTTACTGTGGCTGCAAGACATGCCTTGACATGGTCCTTTGAGTAAAGATGGATTTTTCTCAAGAAGAGACCATGGATTTCTAAGTGCATTTTTAATAAAACTGGATCTCAAATTGGTTAAGATTAGAAAATTAAAGTGTGTGCAGGCAGCCCTAAAGGATTTTTTGCAAACTGTGAAGACGTATTTACTGTTAAAGGACGACTTCAGCATGACCAAAATCTTTGTGTCAAGTGTTGGGTGGAGGTACTTGTGGTATGAGGTGGGTGCAGACTTGAAGAAAGACCCCACCCAATATCTTCAATCCTTGCTAATTAGAGGACCATCCATGGAGATGTGATGTGTTTTCAAAGACACCCTGGTGTCCTCCGCTGTAATTAAGAATCACTGATTTCTGTTATTAATTATACATCTTAAGTCCCTTTGAAGAATGTTGCTTCTTCAGAAAGACATAATGTCTGGCACACAAAGAAAAGCTGAAAGGAAGGGAAGATACTTCAGTCCATTGGCCCCAATGAATCAGAGCTTCCAGGAAAATCAGCAGGCCCTGTCTTATTGTTGCTTTATTATTTTTCTGCCTCTGCTTTTTAGCCAAAGACCCGCATCTGACGTCAGTGTATTATTGTCGTTTCGAGAGTAGTCTTGGAAGCGGAGCAGGGGTTGTGATTGAACTCTGAAAGCTGCCCTGGAGCTGTACTTTGAGGAAAAAACCACGGAACCACAGATAATGCTTTACAGTCCACTAGTCTCAACTACTGTCACCAGATTTTCACTTTGTAAGATGCTTGAAAAGATTGTCATGCTGGTTTCCCTCAGAGCAAAGGCCACTGCATCGCTGGCAAACTGGAGACATTTGAAGACCAAGAGACGTGTAAAAAAGCAAAGATGATTGAATCGAAGGGACTTTATATGAAATGTAAGTCTGTTTGAATGACGTGGACATCGGCAGAAAATTAGATCAATGCATTTCTAATAAACAAGTGATGGACAGCAACAAAGAAAGTCTGCTTTATATGATACAATGATTACTAATTATATTATTTATAAACTAATTTCTTAATTTATTCTGCTGCACAAAGCCACTCCTTTTCAATTTTTACTGCAATTTAGGCCATGACGTAATCACATACAATTTTTATTGGGTTAGAATAGTTAATTTAATATATCATGAGGAACAAATCAATTAATAACTGAAAAGCTGTATGCTTAACTCAATTTTAAATATTAAGTTTAGAATAGTATTAACATTTTAATTATTCCTCATTTTACAGGCTGTTGCTGTATGGCAGATGTAGCTCAGTTATTATTTGGGATTCAGAAACTTGTAAAAAATGACAGGTGACACTTGAGGTCCTCAGAAACATTATGCAGGTAAATATCCAAGTAGGGGAAGCAGTGAACAGGGGGACAATCTCAAATCAATGCTCTCATTTCGTACTGACTTGACCAATAAATTGTTTAATTCTCTGATTAACAACAATATGAGCATGTTCAATAAGGTTTATTTTCATGCTGAAATTAAAAGATGAGGGGCCATCAATCCCAATAAACAAAGAAGTTACAATGGATCATGGTTGGAGTATTTTATTCCTTGGAACAATTATATACTCAGTTGTTTATTTTTGGCATTTTTCAATTTTTTTAATGCCAGTTTTAAGCATAACATCCACAGTGTTTCAGATGGTTGACTTTGTTCCATTATGACAAAAAAAATGATTTTCAGGTTTTCAGAGATGTCAAAAGGAGATATGAAAACCTGAAACAAACAATCTAGAATTACTTCATGTAATGAAGTTGTGTACTTGCTTAACCACTGAAATGAAAACAAAACAAAAAATGGTTTACTTTCTTGTATATGAGTATCTGGAAAGTTTTTCATTTTCTCATCAGAGGGAGCCACGGAAAACCTTAATATGGACAAACTTCAGACAATTTTGGGATCATCCAAAGTCCTCTGGTTAGGGTTTATGGTCTAAAAACAAAAGCATTATGGTGTTAAGCAAGCAGTAAAAATCGAACCAACTCTGTTGACTTGTCGAAGACAAGTACGGCACAAAACCCAAGATCAAACACTGCAGTCTTTTCTTCGTCTACTTTCCACTGGTATAAAGACTTTTCAGGAGACAGAGGAAGGCATCTCCCTTTCATCCTCCACCACAGACAACATAGACATATAAAAACATCCATGTTGAAAAGTGGCAATAGTCCTTTTAAATCCAGACAAACTCAATGTGAAGGACCTAATTACAGAACAGCCTGGCCCTTTTGAAAATTACACTTACAGTAAGACCTTTGAAGCAAAAGCATCCTTTATCCTATTTCTCTCTTTTGTTCAGTGCTTTGTCTGTTGTAAAGCATGCCATTGACTCCTGTGGTTTCCAGCCGGTCTCTGTCTTTTTTCTTCTGTCTCCATCTCTGTCACGCAGTTGATCATCAAAGGCGATCCTCTGGACACAAAAGAATGGTGTTGGATGGTGCAAAGTTTTGAACAATCAATTTCCTGTCTTAGTTTACTTATTCTTAACTCAGAGTTGTTACATTTATTTCTATCTTAAAATCTTCCAGGGTGGGTATGGTTCAGAAGGTCCTTTGGGTCGATTGCTCAAGAATATTTTGGTCATCTTTTCACCCATCATTGAAAAAAATATATATACATATTTGCTTTTAAACCTGAACATGCTTGCACATCCCGTTGTGTCATGAATGTTCTTGTACTTATACTTGGCTTCATGTGAAATTGGAGGATATTATTGAGCAAAGATGGTTTGATTTAAAAGTAAACACAAGCCATGGCTACATTCAAGATGGTTACTGTTATGATCATTCTAAAGTCATTCATTCATTCGTCACTTGGTTTGATTTGTTTTTACACTGCATCTAGTCGGGCAGACCAAAGCCTGTCAAAGTTGTGTAATCTAGCCTACCACCACTTGTTGGGGCTGTAGCTGCAGTCTTTGTTCCTACCATCCAGAGCTTTGTTGTACTATGAAAACACACTTTTGTTAAGATGCGACAAGTCTTTTTTTAGTGGGAGCCACTACGACTCTGCGTAGATTCGCACACATCATCCCAAAACAGGACAACAAGGGCTCAGAGTTTGGGGGTAATTTCAAAATACAGGAAATATGTCAATGCCAACAGCCAATGAACATCAGGCAGGAAATATAACCTGTTGTTTACATTTTGCTTCTCCTGCTATCTGGTAAACTCACAATTACCTTGTGAGGTTGTGACTCTCTTGTTATCTTTATGATCCCATGTTTCAAGCTTTCAGGGCTGCACAAAACTTTGTATGTTTCCTGAATGTGAGGACATGCATCGTCAGTTGGAGCAAAGCTGCAGCATGGATGTGACGCTACATAGGTAGACTATGTGAACATTCAGGCTAATGCAGGGTTGAAGCGATTTGCTGTGGAGCGTGTGGTCATATGGATCACTTCACAGGCAGACCATGTGGAGAGTCGGGGTTATACAAATGTAGTCGATCCCTGCTATAAATCTTTCAATGCTGACAAGATCAGTTAGATCACAAATCAAAACCAGCTGTAAACATGCCAATTAACTCACTTATTTATGGTTATTTAATGCTCAGATGTGAGTATTACAAGAAAAGCATTTGATGAGAGTGAATCACTTCAGCAAATGATTGCCACCTGTTGACTTATCAACAAATTGTTTCAAAGCCGTGCCACAGTCATACAACAACTGATGCTGAGAATTAGCCAGGTGCACCTTTACAAACTGTTTCTACTGCCAACACAAATAACACAATCATGTATCAACTATTCAATCAACATGTGGGTAATAAGCCCACCACATTCAGGTAATACAACTTCAAAAGTGGATTACAATCCTATGACATAATTGTCAGAAATGAAAACCAGACGTTTCCATTTTGTTTGACAAGAATCCTGCTAATTCCTTTCTGTTGAGCATGGATGTCTGATACAAGTTAAATATTTCCTCTGCGTTAGCTCATTAATTCCTCCCTGTAAAGGTGAAGCTTTGTGGTTAAGGCCTGGCACTCAACTACCACCTTAAGCCATTGTAGTAAAACCACAAGAAAGTGAAAGCTGGTGTGTTACAGGCCGTGTTTCACTCTCATCTTTCTCTCAGGCAGGCGTAGGTGATGCTCTGCCAGGTCTGAGCTCCGGTGTTGGGTTCAGCTGTAAATCAGCTTGGCCTCCACTGATCAAACGCTCATCGTAATTTCTCGGCTTTCATGTAATCTCATAAAAGACAGACCGCTCTGATGGACCAAGCCTGCCTGCCAAGCTGGCCTGGGCCTCCCATGCTGGCACCTCAGTGTGTGTGGCTGTGTAGGTTCGTTCCAGAGTAAGAGCTTGTAGGAAAACAAAACGAGGCTGAATCACAGCATGAGAGCACCCCTGTGAGCATAAAGTTTACACAGAGGGGTTTCTTTGATTTCTGACAGGATACAGGTGGGACAGAGACAGGTGATGAGATACATGGAAGAGCTTAAGCACCTGTCTGAAAAATCAAGACGAGGTCTTTATCAAATACTGTCATAACAAAGTTGACATGATGCAGTGTCAGAGAATATTCGTCTAAGCCAGAGTGATGTCAAGTTTAATCGAACAGAGAGGCTGAGATTAGTCCGACCTTTGAGCTGTTGAACAAAAAGTATCATTTTATGGGCTTGTAACCATGTCAATTATACCCATAACTATGCACAACCAAAAATCCCAGGTAAAATCAAAAGGGACTACCCTCCCTGTACAGTGTGAGGGCACAAAGACATGAACTATCCAGACCCCAAAAAATTGGTCTATAAAATCAGCAATTTAAAAGGAGTGTGCCTGAGACTGTTTGGGCTTCTGCAGCCAGCCTCAAGTGGACATTTATGGAACTGCAGTTCTTGTCACATCTTCATTAATTTCATTTTTGACACCAGAAGTTGTTGCATGGCTCCACCCTCCACTGCATACTTGTTTTCAGTTTAAGACTTAACGAAAAAGAACACCATTAAGTCTATTCAGGAAACAATAAAAACCCTTTTCATTATTTAAAGTAGCAACAATGTATAGCATTAGCATCTGTTACGAGTTTCTCTGAACAGAGAGAGAACTGAGCTGTGACACTGTAGCACATGTTCAGGCTTATGCCATATACATCACACAACCCCTTTTCAAAAAATCTGAACTATACCTTTAAATCTACCTAGTTATAGAGGCCGAGTAGGACTTAAGGCAATCTGACCAATAGCAACACCCTCAGGCTTGTATCCAAGTTGATCATGTCCCTACCTATTCCAAGTCAGAAATCCTTAATAAAACTAGAAAGCATTCAGAAAATGCTGTTACATGTATATGCAATGGTTCCATGATAAAATTAGCGTCATAATATGATTCCTTGACCCTGAATGCCCACAACTAGCACTTGGAATCATGTTAATAACATTATTATTTAGACAGTGAATGAGCAAAAATGATTCTTTGCTAATGGCGGTTATCTGGATCACTACCAAAATCTAACCATTTTTTTTTAGTTGGTCCATTATCAACATAAACAAACAACAACAACAAATCAAACAAGCAAACAAGCATACACCTGCAAAAAAATAACCTCCTTGGCAGAGGTAATTAAAAGGGTGCAATATAAAAAAAATCACCCCATACAGTGAGAGCCTTTAGAGATACCAAATAATAAGACTAGGGCTGTCAAACAATTACAATTTTTAATCAGATTAATCACAAGGTAACTGTAGATTAATTTGGATTAATCAAGATTAAATATAATTTATTTTCAATCAATATTAATCGTGTGAGGGTGGTTTGTTGCAAGCTGGATGGATGCGTTAGCCAAAGTGCCAGCAGGATCCTTGCATGCTTTGTGTTAGTGTGGTACTTTGAGCTGGAAATGCTTCAGTGAAAACAAAACTCCTTCCTGCACAGTGTGCGTATTACTAGTTGTCGGTCCACCGTTCTGTCTTGCATTTTTTTGTATTCACATTTCCCACCAAGAGGGCCACCATGCTGTTTTACGTCTTCCAATTCTAGTTAGTTGATTCTGCCAGATCAACTGCCCATTCGCACATGCACAGCAGCATGTGCGACGCTAAGTCTACTGGGACAAACTGCCCAAAACGCATTGCCAGGGGGGATTTTGAGTCATTCTGCGCAGCAGATTGGTGAATTGAGTTAACACGTTAATCTGCGTTAACACGTTAATTTTTACAGCCGGAATTAAGACCTAAACAGTTTGTTGAACAAGGCTGGCACTCAACTCTTGAGGAATTGCAGTTTCTGGCACTTCATTCATTTTTCAGGTTTCAGTTGATTCTTCTGAAGTACCTTTTTACAGACCAAAACCATGCTTGCTTGGTTACCTGTTGACTCTAAATTGCCAATAAAAGTGTGAGTGTGCCTGGTTGTTTGTCTCCCATGACAATCCAGTGATTTGCCACGACCAGTCCAGGATGTACCCTGCCTTTTTCCAAATGACAGCTTGAAAAGGCTTTATTCACAAGTGACCTCTTTAAAATTGTAAAGACTGCACTTTTGAAAAAGCATTAACGAAGATCAATGCATCAAAGAGGTTGAGTGCTTAAATTATGCTTTGTTCTAGGCCTAATCTGTGGGATGACACGGCTATTGTACAGCAGAAAATCGGAGTGCAAAAATAGGTGGCAGGAAGAGGACAGAAGCGCCTTGAAAGACTTCTAAACTGTCTGAACTCACCGCGACTTAAAACGAAAGAGACAAACATCAAAGTGATCAGACTGGCTGTTTGATCTCCCAGAGTTTTTCTTCTCTTTTTGAGCATGACTCTGTCCCGTTTACACTCTGGTCTTCATTATCCTCCCATGCCCTTAAAAATCATTTAAAATCTATCAGGGTCTAACATGAGAGGGAAAACACTGCTTTTCAGAATAAGAGAAGAGCTGCGGAGTGACCACGCAGATACACAACATTTACCAGCCAACATCACTTCATCCTAAACCAAATAACACATCTCATGTGGGATTTTGAGTCTCTTTGAACAAGACGGTTGGTAGTTGTAATTGATGTTCTGTTCTCAACCTCCACTGAGGTTTATGGCTTGCTTTTGACAAATGGGCAAAAAAAACATAAAAAACTTACATTCTGAGACCCTGCTCGAATAAAATAAATCAATAAACCTAAAAGGGCAGCTATTACAGCTTTGGATACCAGTGCATTTGGAATAAAAATAGGATTTTGGCTGATGTGTAAAGGATTTCAAAGACAGCGCTGATCGCACACTTCATGATAAATTGATGGTGGGTGCCTGTGTGGTTGGACCTATCAAACATGTGCCGGTATGCCAATAAAGACAAGATTATGGGCAGCTGCAGGACATCTCATTCACAGCCTTCTGAGACCAGAGTCATTTCAGAAGAAAAGAGCAAATACTAAGTTTGTTTACTTGATTTATTCAGTCAAATAATAGGACTAATTAGCTCAGCAACAAATAACCTTAATTCTAGTCCAGGGGTGCCCAAACTTTATTCACCAAAGGTCAATAAAAGAAAAGTACGAGGATGGCCAGGCCACCTTTGACACATCCTAACTGAAAGGTTGTACAGTTAGTGTAAAGAAAATGTATATATCTATTATCATTCTGATTAAACATGTATTATGATCCTTTCATATGCCTGTGTGAAAAGCCTTCATGCTGAAAATAGAAACCAGAAACGAGAAATCAAGACAGAATATCTTGTCTCTGATAAGAGAAGACTGCGCTGTCACATCAGCAGAAGAACTCACAGTTTTTTGAGTGAGAAAGATGATCGCTGTTGTGACGCATGTTTGTGTAACTGCAATATAATTGGTTGATGGTTGTTTCTGGACAAACGCCCACTTGTGTAGCACTGCATATAACTTTGAAGAGATGCTATGGATCTTAAGTGTGGGAGGAAGTTGCCCTGCTGTAAACTGCTCGTACTCCTTGCAAGTAAAAGATTAAAAGACGAAGCTCCTTCTTCTGCCAACCTTTCCATCTGGGCTGTCAGTCAGGGGCAGTGTGGAAAATTTTCCTGACAGTTAGTAAAACCAACTTAATTTAAAATCAGTTCACACTGCAATGTTGCTATGATCCATTTGTCTCCATACATCAGGGCGTAGATTTTATCACCACATTTGTTGTGAATGTGGTGATCATTTGTATTGTCCCCAAATTTTAGCTCAGTGATGCGATTAAAAAGTAAAAACACAGTCCAGCACAAACTTTAAATCCTAATATGGGCCATAATTCATTTTATCATTAGAAGCGGCCAAGGGCCAATAGAAACAGACTGTGGGCTGCAATGGGCACATAGACCTCAGTTTGGATGTTCTTATTCTATTCCATTAATTCAGTTACTGTTTTTGCAACTCCATCTGTCAATGAGAGGATATCTCATTTAGACAGAGACCGAAGAAAAAGAACTTTTGCAGATGGAGTTAGAGGTAGAAAGAGGGATTGAGAAACTGTTTTGGAAACTGAGGACCAGGACAGATCACTGGTTACCTGGTGGTTCAGATGCATGAACTGTGAGCCCATGCCTGGACTTAGCAACAACGCTTCTCCAGCTTCTTCAGCAGAGCCTTTTTTTCTTTTTACTTTTCTGCAAAGTTATTCAATATAAGTTAGCCTTTAAAACTGCTGTTGTGTGTTGTAGTCCTGATTGCTAAAAAAGGGCACTCCAAACAAGATGTTACATCATTGCAGAGAGGTGAGTCCTGATGTTCATATTTTAAACTAGAAGCCAAAGTTAGCAAAGACCCATGTTATGAGACAGAATACAGTGAAACCAGAATTTTAACCATGTCTTTTGTCTCTTTGTACATCCAGGATACATTCAGAATCCATCTTTGTAATATCCTGGAGAGTTAGATTATTAGTTTGTGCTCTAGTGTCCGCTAACCAACCTGCTGCACTCTGACTTCAACATCTAATGAGATGCTAATGTGGCAGAAGGATAGGTTGCATGGTCCATCTGTCACATCACAAAGTAGTTCAAAACATAGGGGCATTGTCAAGAAAAAGTAAAATGCCTGAAAGAACCTTACTGCAGCGTCCAGTCAGCCAATGTTGTTATATGTGTAGTCATACCCTAAAGAGGGGCTACTTACAAGTCCTTTGGTGGCATCATTGATTATATGTAGCCTAGCATCCGATCTACCATCAGGGTCAAAGCTGTAGGGTTGCTGTGGTGGCAATTATATTTACTAGTACCGTAGGGCCACCCACTTCCAAAAACCTGAATAATAATGACAATGGGCTTGCTCATAGCACTGTCAGTCATGTCCCTAACTATTCAGAACTGTAAATCCTTAATACTTCAAAAATTGGTACAATATAAAAAAAACACCCCCTTACAGTGGGAGCCTTTAGATATGTTAGTTTTTTTTATGCCAAAGCATTAATATTTGGATTTTAAAAACATCCATCCAAACTTACAGGTTTCCTGCAGACAATCCCAAGTGGACACCTAAGGAACTGCAGTTTGGTTTACATGGATTGTTGCACCGGTCTGTACATGAAATCACCCCTATTGATTTCCATCAGTAGATTATTTGTTCAATGCATCTTTCCACCTCAGCCAGTTTGGAGAAACTCTGAATAATTTGCTATCTCTGCATTTCTTTCAATCTAGGGGACAAGGGAGCATGAAATATGTACCAGCTGTACTACAAAAGTGCTGCTTTCCCAATCTACTGCTGCTGCTTACAATGTTGGCTTTTCCTACTTTTTCTTCCTCTGCTCACATATTTGACTCATGCACAAAGAAACCAGATTAAATTGTACACATGCACTTCATAAACAGATGATTGGGCTAAAAACTGGGTGTGCATATTTGATTTATCATCTGATTATACATTTTTGCCATAAGCTGTTTACATGACAACTTGAGTAATTAGGTAACTCCAGAGGTCAGATAATGATCGGTTTATTAGTGTGCATGTAAACACACTCATTGATGTAACAGGTCCCCCAATAAACATAGAGGTTTTCTTTATAATTTGTCAGGATGTCTGTCTGTGGTTATGACTGAGTGCATTTTATGTTTGTGTATCAGTGTAATTGTGTTTTTCATGTTGTACTTTGTCAGCACATGTGCGTGTGTACGGAGCCTCAAAGAGATGAGGCCACTTGTGCCCATGGCGTCTGGTAGAGCTCGTGACTGCGCCCATTTAACTCCACTAACAGAGCACTGTTCCACAAAGTCCATCACGCAAGCCACAGATGTGCCACAGGACAGACAGGGCCGCGCCGCAACCAAAAAGAAGCAGTAATAACCCCCCAGCCCAAACACACATGCACATACAAACACAGACAAGGAAACACAGGGCACACTGAAACAAAGGGTCTAAAGTTAAATGTTTTTCCCCCAAACATTTAACGTGGCTTCACACTTGGTCCAAAGACACATCCTCAATTCAGTCTGGAGGCATCAGTCTTCATGTTGTTAAAATTTTTTGATGTCACTGATAATTGTGATATAACCAAGACCTACACCACAGACCTAGCTGCATCAATTTTCCCCTCCCAGCCAGCTGCCTGCCAACTTCCAGCCAGTTACCAGCCAACTACCAGCCACTAGACGCCCCCTCCACCTCTCTTGGGGTGCCTTAGTTTAACTGGAAACATTATTCTCCTCACAAGAACACATTGCCTCAAACTTTTCCCTGGTTATCAAACTTAAAGGCAACTTAAATTCACACTTACATGGTCTAAATTGTTCAGTTTATGTTTGTCAGGGTGGACAGGTCCCATCATGGACCTGCAATGGACCACTCATAACCCTATCAGGGAAAGTGGGAAAGACGGATGTGGCTGCATCAACTTTTAACAAATTTGTTTTCAAGTTATTAGAGAAAGTACCTATAAAGATTAAACATTTTACTTAATACACATTTTAGTGAAAAAGATGAGGACAAAAAAGATGAACAAGGTGAAATTACGGCAAAATTCCGCAAAAATACGGCAAATGAACGGCAACAAAATACTCCAGAATGATACTAGTACTATAATTTAAAATATTTTTACATTATTTACACAGATAATACTGATAAACCACCGATAAATGACTCACATGATTGTCTCTTGGTCTGCTCTCCGGCCCAGTCAGCTCATTTCCCACCCCTCCCCCACAGGCAATCTTTTACCGTAATGTACGGTATATCACTGGAAAACTACGCTTCTCAGCTTTCAGAACCCGTTAGAAATATTTGGAAGGTGTGAATACTTTAGTAGTTGCAGTAATTTCAATCATGCATATCTTTTTTTGTCGCCATGACAGCTTCGTCTGGAGAACAAGCTGAGCAAAACCAAGACATTTTAAGGAATTTTATAAAATCCCCCCGGACATAATTTTACGACCAAAAAGGAGGACATGTCTGGGCAAAAGAGGACGTATGGTCACCCTACATTAACCAAATATTTTCCATCACTGACTGAATTTTTGATCTTTGATGAAAGATTTGGAGGCTGTCTGTCATTATGATAGACTGGACAAAGAGGGACGATCCAGTGTGCCATCATACTCATGCAGACACATGTGTAAAGTAAACCCTCTCTGTTTTGTACTCTTAATACATGGTGGAGGAGGTCCTTTAATCTATGTAAAAAATACATCCCCTTCATAGCCAGAATCAATCTGTTTCTCCCTCTGAGCTGACTGCGTCACACTCTCCATGCACTGATAGCAGGTTTAGGAGCTGTGAATGCTTCAGGTCAGTCACCGGGCACTGGAGCTGCCTGTGTGGCTGCAGATTTTTCTCCCACTGCAGCATGTGCTTGCAATCACAATAAATCATGTATTCAGTTATGTTTAAAAAGTGCTCTTCACCTAATTATCTTATTATTTTCTTGGCGCAGAAAAATAGATTGTGCAGATTTTCAGTTTTTAAATACATTACCTAACTTTATGTACAAATTTACAGACCGGACATGATTTTGTAAGTTGTATGATATCAGGTTTAAGAATGGTTTGTTTTATGAACAGTTTGGTTGGGATAACACTTAAGTTTCAAAAAGTAAGCCGAACAGCGCTGAAAGTTGTGAGCTTTTAAAATTTTAAGCGCTGGATCACAACTGACTACACTGCTTTATTAAAACTGATAGATTGGTCAAAAGGGTTCTTTATAAATCTGAAAAAAACACACCTGAGACTGAAAGCAATCCTACATTTACACATATCATCCTGCTGGAGACAATGACATGCTCCACTGTCAGAGCAGAAAAATAAAAATAAAGGTAAAAGCTCTGTTTGTGTGTGTGTAACTGTAAGACTACTCTTCACAAGACAGGTTATTGGTAATGAAGCTGTGTTTCTATGTGAAGTTGTCATTTAGATTATGTTTAATTGGAATCAGAAAAGGAAAATCAAAAATGACATTGTCTGTCAAAATGACAGACAGCAAAAAAGGTTACCACAACCTCAGACTGCAACCGAACATAGAACTGATATGTTTATTTGAACCTCATGCAGTCAACTAGCTTCAAAATCCAAAATCTATTGCAAACCAAGCACCTTAAGCTTGAGATATACTTGCTGTTTTTCCTTGCATTTGTGATTGCTCCCATTGGCGTCATGCACATTTTATTATAATAATAATAATAACAAACTTTATTTCGCCAGGGAAAATCTCATTCAGTTTAAGAACCTCTTTTTTAAGATAACTTGGTCATAAACTTGCCTGTGTGTCAAGCGTGTTACTGGAGGACACCACTAGAGGGCACAAAAGATGTCAGCCTGTATGCTACAACCTGTCAGTTCAAAGTAAACTGAAAACCTGGCAGTAATTCTGAGAGTAAAAGTAACAAAATAAACACCATAAAGAATATCATCATCGAATATTTGTTGACAACTGATTTTGGGTGGTCAGACCTCACCATCAGCATCGTCTGTGCTCAGTTTCTGCAGTATTTTCCTCTGTGCACTGTCACAAGTGTTTTGGTGTTATGGTCTAATGAGTGACTGTTAACTGATAACTTGCAGCAGACTGTGCCAATAGTTGTTGCATTTAAAGCACCAGGGTGTACCCTCCCGTGCTTTGCTGTGAAAAGATTTTTATCAAATAAGTATTATTAAATCATTGTTTCAAAAAATACAAATCAGTAGTTTATATGTGAGAAAATGCTGCATTCGACTTCTATGAGGTTGACAGTTAAATCTGTTATTTAAATTAAAGCAGGGCGGTGTGGTCTGAAACATTGCTTCAACACTGAGGACAGTTTCAGAATATTTTTTTTTACAGAGTTATATATAAAGAAAGATGAAGAAGCAAATTTAGAAAATAAATAGCTGCTTTCAAAGGATGCCTGACTGAAATACTTTCTCATTACAAAAGTAGCAAAAAGAAACTATTTGTAGGTCAGAAGTTATGAAATAAGCTCAACCATGAAAAAGGACTTGCAACAGAATAACAAAGTAAACTCCATGTAAAAAACAAAGTAATGTTAAAATTGTAAGTTGTTTAAAACCACATTTCACTTGTAGGTTAATCCTTACTTTTGTCATAACAAACAGTCTGGAATTTATTTAATAACTGTGGGAGGCATTCAAATGATGTCTTTTCTTACCATTTTGTAAAAGAGGAAAGATGCAATGATGAAAGGTGTCCAGCTGGTGCCCCACCAGTTGCTAAACTACTGAGTGACTTAGGTCAGCTTGTCACCTAACATGTTTGATCTGAACCTAACAAATTCTGGTTCACTGTTTTGGGAAAGTTCAGTTGATTTGTGGTGGTGTAAAACCCACACCGACTCTTGCAGACCAAAGAACCAAACTCTGGTCTTGCTGAAAACAGGGGGTCTCAGTTCGCTTTGAAGTGAACCAGAGTTTGGTTTGTGGTAGGTGGTAATGCCTTCTGAGCCAAACAAGGATCAAACAAGGCACCAAGCCAAAAAGAAGTTCACTGTGGCTTGAATTTAGCCAAATAAAACAACAGTAAGCAAGTTAATTTAGTGTTCTGACGAAGCTGAGTGTGGCTTATGATAGCACCAGTTCTCTTAGAAAGTTAACAAGTCAGTGTGGAACATGGTTACAAATCTCTTTTGTAAATATAATATAAAAAAATACAGCTTTTTCTTTATTTCACTATTTAAAATACAGCTTAGCTGCTTTGGGCTAAACAGTGTCATGACTGAAGCAGCCCGTGTATTCTCTGGTCATAGTGCAACAGTGGGTCAGACAGTAGGAACAAAGTTGCAGCCACAGCCCCAAATAGCAGCAAGTGACTAGATTATACAACATTTGATAGACGACCATCCATCCATCCATCCATCCATCAATCCATCCATTCATTATCTATACCTCTTGGTCCCTTTAGGGTTGCAGGGGGCCAGAGTTTATCCCAGATATGAGGCAAAAGGTGGGGTACACCCTGGACAGTCACCGGGCCAAACCAAATAAATCATGAAACAGTGCTGCAACTTCACCCCTGAACTGAACTGAGTCCACTGAATCTTAGGTGTAACAGTAACCTGAAAGTACAAAATCTCTTTGGGGTAAAAGTGCAAATGCTGACATTCCCAATCAACCTTCAAGTGTCTAATAACTATCAGCAATAATCCTGTTGAATGCGAGATGGGAAGTAAAATCCCTGCAGTGCTCAGAGTCAGAGGTGAATTGGTGTCTTTACATTCACAGTAAGGCTATTTTCTAAAGTTGCCTGGGGCTGACATGCAACGTGTGGGTCCTGACTTCAAAGTCTCTAAAGAAAATATATAAATACAAAACCATTAGCCCGCTTGTTTTCTTTAGTTAACATTTCAAAAACTCTGTGGAGGGGATCGTGTTTTCAGTCCCCTCTCTGTAACTCGAGTGTTGATGTTGTTTTTCTGTCAGTATGGGGTAGAAAACTGCAGGGCCACAGCTGGAGAGTCCTCAGCCCCCTTTAAAAGATGGCTGCAAAAAAAAAAAAAAAAAAAAAAAACAGAGTGGGGCAGAATACACCCTCCTGCCTGCAAGACCCACATGCTAACTGTCCCTTTGGGATAGAATCAGCATTTGGCCCTCAGCACAGGAGGGCCACAAGAAGAGGTTTAATGATGGTGAGAAGATAAAATTATAGATTAAGTATTTTTTGAAGACATATCAATTGTTTTTAAATTTGACATAGGTTAAAAATGTTCATATCAATACAGTTTATGTATATGATTGACAAAAATAAAGACAGTAAGGCCTGAAAAAAATGAAGCACCCCGAAATCCAGTTGGCTTGCCTCATTTTCACTTATGAATGTTAATAGAGGCAACTGGAATTCAATTCGTCCTATGGGAATCTCTGTGATACCCAGCAGCCATGCAAAAAAAAAAAAAAACCTCTGTATTATTTTCCTCTCTGAATTTTGCTGCATTTTTCTGGGAAACCATATGCTGTTGTGCTAGTTTAGGCTGATAATTAGCTAAATTTGATAATGAGTTATGTTATTCTGCTTAATGGGACATCCTCTGTAGTTCAAGCACCTAACAACTGACAACCTGACAAACATCCGTGAAATAAGTGTTTCTTCAAGATTTACCATTTTTGATTTATTTGCCAGCTCTGCCCTGCATCAGTATCTGATTTTGTTTGGAACCCCATTATCCACCTGTGGGCTTCAATACAGACATGAGTTGTAGGGCAAGTTCACAACCACAGACTCAAAAATCAGAGCAGAATAGACTTGAAATTAAACATACATTTCACAAATGAATTTGAAACTGTAACGGCCCTGTGTGGCCTCGTTTGGTCTTTGCTCCTGTGTTGCACGCGCATGTCGTCGCAGAGACTCTCTGTTTGCACCTTGTTTGATTTCATCAGTTGCAGTCATAATCATCGCATTTCTTTTGCAATACTGTTCACTTCTCTTGTCAATAAATGAGATTTGACTCCTTTTTGAAGTTTGATTTCAGCTTATTGTAAATAAGTTCATTAATTATTGTCATTATTGCCGTCTCTCCCTTTTATTTGCCATGGCCTCTGAGCCAGCCATGACTAAACATTTAGAAAAGTGGATGGAGCTGGTGAGAAAGTCTTTTCTCCCTTGGCAAATTCATTGGAACAATTTGCACGGTGCTCTTTCTCTCTACTTTTTGATCAAAATATGACTTAGGACAAATATGATTCTATATTGATATGCACTACAGAAGATTTCTTTATGAGGACTGTGTCATTATAACACATAAAAAATGATGACAACCTAAATGTGGAGAAATGTTTTTGTACCATTTTAAACAATGCATAGCAGTCAATCTGCAATTTTTGAAACAAAAAACAAAACTGTCAAATATTGTGTGCCTGGAACTTCTGCTGTTGCTGTGTGATCAAGCAGGTATTTATATTTTTTGATTTTTACTTCAATTCTATCAAAACCTTGGGGTGCTTACCTACCCGCATCAATTCAGATAATTTCGGCACAAATAGGAACATGAAAAGATCCAAAGGACGACTGCAGCAATGAATCATTTTTTTGATTTGAATCAGAACAAATCAAAGTGATTGGTGTTAAAGCAACTTTAAGGTGTCATGTCCTGGTGTTTGACTGCTTACATCATGTCTTGGGGGTCTATTAAGCAAGGATTTGATTTATATTGAAAAGTAAAAGTAACTAATTCACCTCTGTTGAGGATCAGATGCAGCTCTCTGTCCCTCCCCTTTGGAAACACTCGGATCTGAGGGGGCAGGGAGGCCACAGGAGGTTATGATGATGAGCTCTGTGCTGATTGGCTGCCCAAAAATGTATAAAAAGAGGGAGGTTGAGGGGTTACAGACTGCAGAGAGGACTTCTTAAAACAGCCATGGCATCTGTCAGTGAGAAGCAGAAAATCAGTTATGGGCAAGCTACTTGTAAAATGTTTTAAGGTAAGTTACTGAGGGAAAAAAATCAGCTTCACTACGATAAAGCTACAGCCTGGTGAAAAGTAGCAATCCCAGTAACAGCAAAATGACAAGGGAAGCTCACTACAGCCAATCTTATCTCTTTTGCAGAACTAATCATTAATTTGTATTGTTATCATCGCTTTTACTGTTTTTGCAACGTTATTATTACATACAACCAATTTTTTTCTGCATGTTTGTTGGACTGTTCTGATTGTTTTGCTATAATCTGCACTGTTGCATCTGTTTATTTACCTTTTTAGTTATTTGACTTTGTAGTTATGCTCCTGTAAGGTTTTGTGTTAGTATTTACCTTTTTGATTTCTTACATCCACTTTGAAAAAAAACACGATTTCAGTCAGATTCAAAAATCAACCTTATTCTCATTTGATGGAGGCAACTAAACACCCACTCAATTTAATGTGCTCCTCATTTAACAAAGGCAAGCTAGGATATTTTCTAATAGCTGAAATCATGTTTTGTGAGTAAACAGCCTCATAAACAGTCTATACACTTAATTAAACATAAACAAGCTCAAAAAGTTACCCAATAATAGCATGAGGTTGCTCTTTTTACCTCAAAGGTTCACATTGTTCCTGTCCCCGTGCATCTGAAATCAACTTCTCCATTGGTTCCCCAGAAATTGTGCTTCCCCTCCTCTCTAAACAATACGTTTTTAGCGATTACTTTCATGAATCCCCTGTCTGGATGTCCCCACTCACCTGTCCCCGCTGCCTTAAGCTCATGAGTGCATCACAGACGCTGGAGGCGTAAAGGGTTCGATAATGGCGCCACCATCATGTGGAAACATGCTCTGCTGTAACTACATGTCCGTGTGTCCACTCGAGTCATTTCCTCATCCTTAAAAGTGTTTTGGACTGTGACAGCTGCTCTTCTTCTCCGATGAGGGAAACGTGTAGCTTCTTTAGACGCCACCGTGCTGCTTGATCAATAAAATCTGAAACGCTATTTGTCTCTGAAAAAACAAAGCTGCCACAGAGTAATTAAGCTACAAACAATGCTTTTTGATGTGACGTTACTGCCCATCACTGCAGAAAACACTCATGTAGATGGGGGCTTTATGTTCTGTTACATAATTAACCCCAGGAAGTAAAGAGAGAGTTTTAAGAGACATTTTCTTTACAGAGGTATGGCACATTTCTCTGTTACTGAGAGTTTGGAAAAGTTTTCATATTCCTCTGCTCCCTGAGCCTCTTTTAACAACATTATGAGTTCAGAAAATTGATTTTGTACTGTTACAACCATTACTTAAAATAAATAAATAAATAAATAAATAAATAAATAAATAAATAAAACTTGTGTATGACCATTTAGCTTATAAATATCAAGACAAGAATTCTGAGACATATTTCCCAGGTCTGCTTAAGCATATTAACACTCCAAACAAGAGAAAAGCACAACAGTTGACACTCGCCAAAAGCGTGATTCTGGGACATGCCGTTCTCAAATTGAGTAGATCCACTTTTATTAGAGTCACTAATAAGTTTATAAGCAGCCCCACTTGACACAGTGACCTCAGGATTGAAGTGTGATCCTCTGTGTAGACAGATTACCACTTCATTAAACAAACTCAGGCCTCAAAGAGTAACAAGCTCTCAAACACACATACCACAGAGAGAGAAGACAGGGAAACAGAGATGCTTTCGCCACATGAGACGGTAAGACTGTCTGTCTCAGAGTTATAACAATTCCAAACATTTATTGGAAGGAAATCAAAAAACGGCGTCTCCCTTTTGTCTTCCTTTCAAACTCCTGCCCACAAAATTACATCGCAGCAGTAAAAATGTTTATGTGTTAGGTATATAAATTCTTGGGAATAGCACTTTGAGACTATTTTAGTGCCTGCTTTGGGCTGAAATAACATCGTAAAAAACACATGAATGAGTAAAAATAATGCCCAGAAGGAAAATCTGTTTCAAGTAGCCATTATGACGGCACAGACAGCTGTCAGGAGAACAATTGGAAGCGTGTGACCGCAAGTATGACCAGAATAGGCTGTAAAAGCGTAATGAAGCTCTGGCCACGGCAGCATGAAAGCATGCATGAAAAACTCTGTAAAAACTGAGGAAAGATACTGTGACTATGAACTGGTCAGCTCACTTTGAAGAGCTTCAGTGCAAGCATTAATCCTGTTAAGTCCTGTCTGTCAGCAAAGTCTCTTTTGTTTCTCTCAGATAATAGAAATTGAACCCAAGAAACTGAAGTACAAGGACACAGTGGCACTAGATACTCTGTGCTGAGCTACAGCACATTTCACCCCTAAAGTCCAGTTTGTTTAGTGTTGCTCATTGTGGTTCTTATTCCATGTCCAGACGTAGGCAGGTATCTTTGAAAATGCAACTTTATAGGTGCATTTTGGCCACCACACAAACAGAATTTAGGACACAGAAATGCATATTTTTGAAAAGTCCCGACAGGGGGAAGATCCTTTAGTTCTCAGTTTAAGAGTGTTTCCAGTGAAGGCAGGAAAACAGAGGTTGGGCTTGAAAATACAACACTATAATGGGCAGTAATGTCACAACAAATAGAGACGTTAGTGGCTTAGTTACATTTTCCAGTAGCTTTGTGTTAGCTTATTTGTTTCCTGTTTCAAATGGCTTTTCAGTAGATTAGGTTTTTTATTTATCAAGTAGTGAGGTAGCATCGCAACAAGCTACATTTCCCTACGGCAAAGACACAGAAACACAGAGACAGTGACTTTAGCAGACAGTGACAGTGTATTCCTTCATGAGTGATGCAGCCTGATCCTTCCAACCTTTATCTATGCTGCAGTTGAAAAGGCCATACCTGTCAGATGAGTGCAAGTGCAGAGAGCAGACCTCCACCAAGCAGCTCAGTTATGGCAGTGGCTTTTCTGCTCGCATTGCAAGGGATGCTGGGAAATGTAGTGACATAGGCTTGAAAAATGCTGATGTCAGTTTGGAAATAAACTACAGTTCTCATAACGCAAACAGGGGGCAAAACCCTCACAGCAGCCGAGGAGAAATGAGTGGGATATGCCATTGTAAACATCAGTTTTTTTTTGTGACATCAATCTGGATCTGGATCGGATCAGTACCAAAATATAATGGCTTTTTCCTTGGACCAAACCACACCTCCGGTAAAAAAATTTTCATGTCTATCCATCCAGTAGTTTTTGCGTAATCTTGCTAACAGACAAACAGACAGACACTGGCGAAAACATAACCTCCTCAGCGGAGGTACTAAAACAACATAAACATATTTTAAGTTAACTTTCCCCAGTGAAGCAGCATATGCTACCAGCAGCTGACTATGAGGTGCTCAATACAAGAGGAATCACTGGACAACACTTGGATATCAGCGTACGGGAGACAGGTAGAGTGAGCCACTGAGGAAAGATGAGAAGCCTACTACATTTTCTGATTGGTCCACAATGAATGTGACTGATGGAACAATCATCAATCACCTGTTGGATATGCTTTGAAAGGCTCTGCCCGTTTCCAAACACTTTCTGCGGGCTCTCTCCCAGATAGAGAAGTGAAATATATTAAATGGGCCATCTGGTGTGTCATACCACTGACATCTGGCATGAACAAGGCATTTTCATCCATAAATGTGCAACTCTGTGGATATTTTCTATATTTTGGACAATTCTTGGTTAATATTAAAGATGACTACTTTTGAAAACCTAGCAAATAAGCCGTTTCTAATACACTGAGAAAAGCCTGTCTGGTGCCAACAACCAAGCCAGGTTCAAAGTCACTTTAATGTCCCGGCTTCTCCATTCTGCGGCTTGGTTTGAGCTTCAGCAGGTTGTCTCTATCTCCACATGCCAAAATGCACTGAGTTTCTGCCATGTAATTGACTGATTAGCTATTTGTGTTAATGTGCAGTAAAACAGATGCAGCTTTTAAAGTGGCCAGTGATTTTAGACTACCACAAAAACCCTCCAAACTCTTGAAAAAACAGACTCAAATATGTCATTACATCCCTGCCCACTTAAACTGCACAGTCTGCAGCACTGCCTCTCAGTCATGTCTGCAGACCTCATAAGCTACAAACTACAGTAAATATGAAACATTGACTTTTTGTCCTCAGTAATAACATAAGTTGAGACACCTGTTTGTTTGAGTTTCATTGTATTTGAAAGTTGATGAAGCAGTTCAGTCACAGGCGTTTGGAAATTCAAAAAGGATTTCATCTGATCCAATGAGAGACAAGAAACAGATGAGTAGTGACACAGTGACACCGCAGCGGAGGAAAAACAGACCCGTTCTCACTTCAAAGAGTCAGGGGGATGCTTTTAAAAAATCACACCGGCAATAAACTACAGCAGAGGTTCATCGCTTTTCCACAACATGAAAGGAATTTTTCAACGTTACGTCTCTTTGAGTGGTTCCCTCTCTGTGCCCCGGACTCTGCAGCTAAACAAAGTTCATATCAGAGGAGGGCTGGTGCGTGGCGCTGTGGTTGTTTACATGGGAGGTGTTACCATGGGAGCGGTCAAATTATTTACATTTCAAAGAGAGAGGGAGAGACGCCGCTGTTTAATGTAAGGAGGGAAGAAAACAGGCCTTCATTTTAAAACAGCCTTCTCCTAAATCATTTCAACTTCATACAATTACTGTGAATGGAGGGAAAACTTCTTGTTGTCATTCTTCTTGCTCGCACTCATTTTGAAAAAGCAAAAGAGAAATATATAAATATGTAGATGAAATTTGAACCATTTTTCTCAATCCTGGAATTAGGAAAGAAGCTAAAATCTACAAAAACTTTGAGAAGACATGCATGTGTACATTTTAATTCATCTTTTTTTTTTGTTTTAAGGTTTTCACCTAAAAATAAATTTTAAAAGTTATATTTATCTTCAGGCTGTCAAAATGAAAGTGTTAACACAGATTAATCCATGATAATGATTAATCTGATCAAAAATTTTGACACAATTAACCCATCTGCAGCACAGAATGACTCAAAATCCTTTAACTGTCTCTGACAACGCGTTTCGGGGAAGTTTGTCCCAGTCGACTCGCCAGTTGATCCAACAGAACCAACCAACTTGAATTGGAAGATGCTAAACAGCACTGTGGCCCTGGCTCTCAGTGGGAAATTTGAAAACAAAAAATGCAAGACAGAAAAGTGGACCGACATACAGTTATATGCACACTCTGCAGGAAGAAGTTTTCTTTTCACCAAAGCACTTCCATCTTAAAGTACCACACGAAGCATTGGTCAGATGGGGATCCTGCTAGAACTTCAGCTAATGCGTCATCCAGCTTGCAACAAACCACCCTCACGGAATTAATATAGATTAAAAATAAATGATATTTAATGATGATTAATCTAAATTAATCCACAGCAACCCTGTGATTTATCTGATTAAAAATTTTAATATTTGACAGCCCGAATCTATCTCTTTATCACAGGTACAGGGTTATTCTGACCATGTTTTGTTTTACCAACAGGCAAAAGTTGGCAAATGCCAGGGCTTCATGCTAGATCTGCCCGATTCCATATCTGTAATTAGGAAGATCCACCTTGCCAAGCTTCAGTCTACAATGATTGTGTGTGGCCCAAAGCTGTAGAGCCTAACCAGAGTCCTTTAAAGAAAGAAGAGGTGGGAGCCAAGAGCGAGACGACAGCAGGAAGTGACTGCTCCTTCAGAGATTAGCATAGATGCTAACAGCTTCAGTAACAGTTTTGTCAAATCTGGACCAGCTGAATTTCTTTATTAAATGAAGAACAAAGAACAACACTAAAAGCACTTCTCTATAGAAACGATATTTTCACTTCAATTCTGCCATGTTTTGGTGAGTTTGCTCTACCTAGTTTTGTATTTTACACTGCGGCTGTAGCACCCACCTATCACATTATCTGACTGGTCTGTAATGTGATTGACAGAACGATCTTCTAATCACCAGCCAGAATTGCTCTAAAAAGCTTCTGCCATTCCCGAACTCCTTCTACGTGCTGCTGACCAAGGATATTGTCAACAGCACCCGATAGGGTCATCTATGGTTAAAACCAAATTGGAAGCAGCTGTTGGAAACATTTGGAAAATTGGGTTTTTCCAAGATCCGCTTTCCTCTTCATAAGCAATGCATACACTTTTCTTCCTCTTGGTAAAAAAATATACCTTGCAAATCCTGGCACATATTTTAAATAGCTAAAATAGGTTGGTGAAGTGAATGGAATTGTTTATTGGGTTTCTGTTGCTCCATGCTAAGTTCACCCAACTTTTGACAACCACTGACAACTATTGAGCAATTAATAATGTGCAACATCTGATAAGATTTCCTTGAATCACACCAGTTTGACTTATTTTTTCCAAATGTTAGAGGAAGGCAGTTTGATTGGTGAAATCTCTTTCTTTGTTGAAAACACTACTTTTCAAAATATTTTGCTGAAAATTTGTGCAATAAAAAGAGAGCCCTCTTTCTTTGTTAGGGTTTTTACATGCAGTGATGGCCTTCAATAAAATGATGAAAGGTTACATATTGACCAATGATTAGGGCCTCCAGATTGTTAAAACTAACCTTGATCCTCAGATAAAAAGTACAGGAGATGAAATCTTGGGGAATGTACGGTCAGGACCTCCCAGCTGAATCTGCATGTATCCCTGCTCAAGACCACTCAGCTATGTTTTTGCATGATTTTTTAAAAAGCATTACTGACATTAATAGCAGAATCGTTGGCAAAAATGTGAAGACTGCCCTATCTCACAATTTAAAAAAAATCCTAGGCATGGATCTGGATTGGAATCACCACTAAAATGTATTCAGTTCTTCCTTATCCTTACCAACATTCACAGAAAATGTCATCAAAATCTGTTTACAACTTTTTGAGTTACCTTGCTTATAAACAGACAAAAACACAGAGGTAAAAAAAATGTATGGATGCTGTCCTTTTGGGCTGACATCTTTCTTCCTTGCATATTTAATCAAATATAGGGCCTTTGTTCTGTCAGATATACAAGTTAGTAACATAAAATCTGAACCAATACCAGATCAGACATTTTACCAGACAGTACTGACAAAGATGGTGAGAACATGCATGTTTAAAAAGGAAAACTAACAGTGCATCAGTGACCTAAAGAGGAAGATGACTGGTTCTGTCTCACTAATCAAACAAATCCAGTCAAGGGAGGATTGCTGACTGGTAATAATGTTGTGGTAGAAACAGGATCAGGTGGAGAAGGTGACAGGTGACACAGCCTGCAGTCAGCAGCTGAGACTAAGTTGGAGCAGATTCCTGAGCAGTTGCAGCTCCCTCCTGAGGTGGCTGTTTAGAACAACAAACTGCTCCAGACTCCCTTGTTTGTTCCTCCACCTCCAGGATCAGAAAACTACCATCCACTGCTGCAAACCTTGGCATAAATGTTTATCAAGACAAAACCATGTCTGTATTAAGATATGGAAGGTGTGGGACTTCAGTAGGCTATTACCTGGTCATACCAAAACTGCATCAGTGCCAGGTTCAGATTAAAGTAAGTCTATTTGAAACTCCAGGTAGAAAGGATTTGTAGCCAGAGTGACGGAGACAGCTCTATGACAGACACTTGTAAAAACAGATGTGTCAACACGTGTAGATTACTTATCCTGGAGACAATGTACAGACTGTTGACATCAGTTTGATGTGATATTTGTTATCATTATGTACTAAATAATCAACAGATCAGTAGGGGAAATTAATATGATTCCAGCTTGTGAGTTAGATACATAGAAGAGGAATCAACCTTGAGTTTTCAGTCTAAGAATTTAGATTTCAATAATCTGATTAATTCAAACAACGTGATTACAAGCGACAAGTTAAATACTAGAAGTACTTGTGTGTGGGGAAAAAAAGCACTATTTCTGTACATTCATTAAGGACTTTTCAACAAGTTTCCACAGGTCCCAGATGTCCCAAGAACATATTTCCATAAATTTTGTGCTTTAAAGTTCACTCAGATATTGGAGTTTCATGTCCATAAACCCCTCTGTTTCAGCTGTTTCAGAACTGGTTGTTTCAGATTAAATCCCAATGACCTTTTTCTAATCACGCCCCTCTCAAGAAGTACATGTGGCCTTGGTTTCCAATCATTGTGCTCTATTGTTTACTGTGACTGCACAGAAAACCTTTTCACAGGAGCTGGCAGTGGGCTGAATAAATATGTGGCTCAGGAAGTGTCTACCATCTGGGGTAGGTGGCATATCGCCTACCAACATCGTTAGGGGATTTTTTTCAAAGCAGACTAACTTATCCCAAAGTTGCTGAAAAATGGAGCAAGCAGCAAAGGAAGAGGAGGGATTTTTTGTGCAGTGCAGTTCAGTGTGGTACGGTAAGTATAGTGGGGTTTCACCCATAGATTTTGTGCTTGCCCTCTGAAATTTGATGCTGCAAAATTTGCAAAACCGGGGTTCACTTCAGTCACACAAGAACACTCAACTTCCTGATGCTGAGGGAGACAATTTAAAACTAACAAATTACCCATCAATAATCTATAGAAACATCAGGTGAGTTCATACTGATGATCAGTGGATAACATCACACACCGTGTGCTGACAATTTTTACGTTATATTCCTCTGTGCTTGGAAGGTGAAGCAGTTTGACTAGTTTATGTGCAAACTGGCAACTGTGTTCTGAATTGTTATTGTTAAATAGCTGATGATTATGGGGAGATATACTACGCACAACATATTTGTTTATGTGCCCACCCCACTCCCATTCCCCCACAATGGCTTGTTTGCAGCTGTATTGTCTTACATAAACCTGTTGGGACCACTAGACTACAGCACCTATGTTTTCAGGGCTGTCAAAAAAGGAGCCTACTTTGCACCCGTCTCATTTTCAGACAACAGGAGAGCACGTTCATTAGTGTTGCAAGCCAAAGCGCTCCAAGTGTACAAAAGAGTCCAGTTTGGAGACAATTTCATGCCACAATACATGTACATGTCACACTTTTCCTCCTCTTAAACTTTCCCAGGCTGCTACAAATGAATCTCTTGGGATACATTTATCATGATATGATGTGAATGTGTGCATTTGTTGTAAAATAAACAGCAATAACAATTAAGGTAAGCCCAGCATTCATTCATTTTTGCGTGTTCATTTTTACCCAGACGCATTCCTCGGCTTCCTTTGATTCCCGCTCATCGTATATGGCACCCACTTGCTGCTGAAAGAGAAATTAGAGGTAAAGATGACAAAAGCATTCTGCAAATTACAAGGCTTTGTGTTTACTATTCTGAGCCCTTAACATGACATCCAGTCCAGCAGCAAGCTCGCTTCTGAGGAGGAAAAAAACAAGCACTAGTATGCCAAAACTGACTGGAAGTATAGAGTGAGCAAAAAATACGGGCTGTAATTATAGCCGAGGATGAGGAGAGAGAGTGAGTCCCCATCAGGAACTCTTCATCTGCTCATCTTCATTTGTCCCTCACATGAGAGCTTAGACATCTCTGGTCCAGTTTAGCAGAGCATGTCAGCAGTCGTTCCAGTAATGGTTATACTGAGTGTTGTTCTCAGAAGACTAAAAACCCCTCACTCAACAGCATTTCATGATTGTAACAACTAATGCTTTTCAATGAGATAATTAGCCATGGCAGCTGATTTGGATCATGAATATTCACATTTACATTTTCATGCTTGTGAAGATGGATATATTCCAAGCCTTTTTGTGATTGTGATTTTTTAGTCTGCCATCTGGACATCGATGAAAATGAACTCTCAGTTTTAATAAATGCCTCTTTAAAAAGATTAAAGAGCATCCAAAAGCAAAAGAAGTAATAAAACAAGAAACCAACCCCCATCTTAAGCCTAGATTGAATGGTAAATGTTAAATTCACCACTGCTAGAAAAGAAGAAACATTTCAGTCTCTATCTCTTTGTTTTTGAACCTTTCACACACAACTGACCTTGGGCTTTCGTGCAGCCTTCAATTGGGCAAAACCCTTAACAGATTGGAAGCAGATAACACAGTTTTTCACAGACCCAAACAGATGCTGTTGATCTAAGATTAAAAGGAGAATTCATGACAAAAGCTTTGTTTGGTTCTTTACTTGCTCACTGTACTGAGGAAGGCATGTTTTGCTCTTATATGGAGTGTGAGATGTGATTTTCCACTTGTAAATGGCTTAAAATCGCTGCCTCCATTTCATGGTTAAAAGACTGAATAGTCATGATTGACAGTGTCATATATTTGGCTGCTTAGAGGCATATGACAGCATTTTAAAAGATGTTTTACTGTATGTGTGGTGGAAAACTGACATGTTTGGCGGGCTCTACCCACATGTTTATCTATGCTGCTCATTCCACTTGTGTACAGTCCTTACAAGTTGCACCTTATTTTAAAAGTAAATAATCAGGGGGTTGCTGGTTTGGCAGAATGGTAAGCAACCAGGCACGACCTATATACATGCTTCTGCCAGCCCGGGTTCGAATCCAGCCTGTGGCCTGTTTGCAGACTGTCCTCTCCCTACTCTCCCTCACCCCCTTCACGAGCCTATCCACTGTCTTTCTCTCTCCTGCCAATAAAGGCACAATAATGCCCAAAATCTTAAAAAAAAAAAAAAAAGTAAATAATCAGGCCGTCCAGCGATATAAAACACAATACCAGTTGGTGTTATTAAAGGGGAGAATTAATTGACGGGTATCCAAACTTTTTTGAGGAGTAGTTGTCTAAATGGATTGTTAAACATATAATTTTGAAGTTTAAGGCCAATAACATAGAAACAATAATAACAAAAAAAACTATCCTTTGTGGTCTTAACTGAGGTAAAACTTTTGAAGAGAGTCAGTGTGTGACAGCAGTGAGATGCAGCCAAAACAGCACACACCTGCCTGGTCTGAAAGCCATAAATTTTCCTGACATGCCCATCAGCCCTTCATGCCACAAAAGTGTTTGAACCTTTGGAGGCACTTTGAGTTGTTGATGACCAGAAAGCTCTAAACATGCTATGGTCCATTTACCACTGAGCATTTTTGATTTATGCATCTTAAATCTCTAAGTAGCTTGACATCAGCAAGAAGATTTAAGAACAAGATATCCCCCACAAATCTTTGGAGAGGTTCAGATATCGTTGTGTCACCGCTTTGATCAGGACGTTATACTCATGTTTTCTTGACCTTTGCCATATGGTGCCTTCATGCTAAGACATCTGACCATCATTGTATTTCCCTTCAGGCTCAGCCTCCTGCCCTAAAGTGGATATCAAAGGACTGCATTTACAGTTATCTTTGCTCAACTGCGCCACGGATGTAATCACAGCAGGTCAGGGGTCAGCGCTCTGGCCCAAGACTGAAACAAAAGTGACTGACATCGACTTCAAAGGGGGAGAGATCCTCTGACACACGGCTGCTTTTTCTTCTTTTTTTGGTACTCTTGGTATTATAATCAGGAGCGTGGAAGGGGACAGTAAGACGAAAGAGCGATGCGGTGTGTAGCAGGGATGGATGAAGGGATCTGAAGTCCTACCTCTGAATAATTAGAGCCAACAACATCAAAGAAGAGGCTCAAGTTTGGTCTGCTTAACCTCCGTAAGACAGAAACAGAGCAACAACAAAAAACAGAGTGCCATTTTATTCTGTCCTGTTGTTATTCCTCTGCTAGGCGAAACCCAAAACCATGTCAAACATAATGGAAAATATCTGAGGTCTTCTTTTATTAACCAAGAACCGCTTTGATCTTTGACGTCTTTATTTGTTTTAGAAGAAGAAAGGGAAGGGGCAATATGGCATGCGAGCGATCTTCTTTTGGAGCGCACACACAAAAAGAAAAGGGGGCTGGAATGAATGATATGAGACTGAACCGTGCTTGTTCATTCCACATAATCAATTAAACATCATTATCGGCCCTTTCAAGAGGGACCAGATCAAAGAGCAGTAGGAAATGATCAAAGTGACATCATTTTGTTTGAGCGCTAACCCCTTCCTGCTACCGTGTCCCGCTCCCCGCTGCAAGTTCACTGATGTTGCTTCACTTCAGATCTGATAAAAGCGACCAAAGCCTCTCAAGCTGCTTTGGTGCAGTTTGGATTTCAGTGATTATATTGATGCGGCAAAGACGACAAACTGATAAATTGAGTAAAACTTCCTGCATGTAATCTGCATTTTGTTACTTCTTGGCAAATGGCGAACAGCTTGGGGAATGCTGGGAACGTAAGATTCAAGAAATCTGGCAAAACGAGTTGACTGACTGTCTTCAATGTTAGGAGCTCCCAGGAGAAACATAAAATAGCCCTGTTATTGTAGTGTAGGAATTATCCACACCACTTTTATTCGATTTCACTTCATGCAGCTCCAACATGCTCTTTATTTGACAGGGGTGACAAAGTAATGATACAGTGTGGAGCAAAGCGGGCAGCTGCTTCTTTCAACACCCCAATTTGAGTGGCGAACAAGCAAAATAAGGACTAGCACCTGGCCTTTAAGTTCCTCTGCATTTATACAAACTTAGAGAAAGTGATGTGGTGGGTCATGTGAGTGGTAGAAATCTTAGTTTGAAGAAAGTGTCCCATAGCTATTTTGAGAAATACTTCATGTTCACAATCAGGGAATAAAGATAATACCATAATACAAACCCCAATTCCAGGCAAAGTTGGGACAATGTGTGCAACATAAAAAACAGAAATAAATGATTTGCAAATCATTTTCAATTACATTGAGTTGAATACACTGCAAAGACAAGGTATTCAATGTTTAAACTGATAAATTTTATTGTTTTTTTTTTTTTTTGCAAATATTCACTTATTCTGCAACATGTTCCAAAAAGCTGGGACAGTGGCATGTTTACCACTGTGTTACATCAGCTTTCCCTCTTACAACACAAAATTGAGGACACTAATTGTTGAAGCTTAGTAGGTGGAATTCTTTCCCATTCTTGCTTGATGTATGACTTCAGTTGCTCAACAGTCCAGACTCCAGAGTCTCTGTTGTTGAATTTTGTACTTCTTAATGTGCTATACATTTTCAGTGGGAGAAAGGTCTTTACTGCAGGCAGGCCACTTTAGTACCTGCACTCTTTCTCTATAAGGCCACACTGTTGAAGCATGCAGAATGAGGCTTGGCATTGTCTTGCTAAGGGACGTCCCTGAAAAAGTCAGTGCTTGGGTTGCAGGGTATGTGCCTAGATATGTTACAAGTCACAAGTTACCCATTCTATGGGCACCAACACCCTCATGCCATGATGCTGGCTTTCGGATTTAGCACTCATAACCATCTGGATGGTGCTTTTTCTCTTCTGCCTGGAGGACATGGCGTCCATGATTTTCAGAAACAATTTGAAACGTGGACTCCTCAGATCACAGCACACTCTTCCACCTTTCGTCAGTCCATCTTAGATGAGTTCTTTGCATGGTAATGTTTTACCTTGCATTGGAGCAATGAACTGTATTATCTGACAATGGCATTATGAAGCATTTCTGAGCCCATGTGTCAGTTTCTAATGCAGTGCAGCCTGAGGGACCAAAGGTCACGGTCATTCAGTGTTGGATTTTAGCCTTACTGCTTACATGCAGAGATTTCTCTGGATTCTCTGAATCTTTCGATGAAATAATGGACTGTTATAAAATCCCTAATTCTTAAACGTTGCTCTTAAACTGTTGGACCCAATCATGACACTCACTTGTTCCTAAGATAGCCTGTACACCTGTTGAACGTCTCGAACAGGTGTTTTGTGAGCATTCCTCAACTTCCCCAGACTTTTGTCTCCCCTGTCCCAGCTTTTTTGGGGATCAAATTCAAAATGAGTGAATATTTGCAGAGGAGTTTATCAGTTTAAACATTTAATATCTTGCTTTTGTAGTGTATTTTATTGAAAATGGGTTGAAAAGGATTTGCAAATCATTGTGTTTTGTTTTTATTACACAGTGTCCCAAACTACACTGGAATTTGGGTTTGTAATCAAATGACCTTGACCTGTAACCTTTCAAAATTAAATGATCTCCAACTTGAATCAGAGTACATATTTGTCAAAAGCTTAAAGACAAACCCTTTTAAGCCTTTTCAATGACCTTCACCTACAATCCATGCTTTTGATTTAGTTTCTCTCTGAGCCAGAGTGGACATTTAGAGTTTACAATTCAACCCTCAAAAGTCCACTTGAGATTTTGTGATCACAAGTGAGGGATAAGCACATCCCAACAGCTTCACCTTGGATACATGGTGTTTAGAATCTGATGTGTTTGAGGAAAATTCTTCAATCCCTTGTTGAAATATTGTGTTCATAAGAATTTCCCAGACAGGAAGACAACTCAGAAAGAAACACAAAAGCACCATCAGGCTTTAAAGGATTATATCAATATCCATAGAAACGCATTATTCCACGTCATCAAACCTAAAAAATCAATGGGCTTTGTGATGTTGCTTCCTCTTATCAAAGATTCAGCCCACAGTGCGTCTCAAATATCGGCAACTAGACACAGTTTGAGAAAAAGCCTCATCAGCTTGCTTGGTGTGAAAACAGGTGGAGGGAGTCGAGAGAGAAAACTTTAACAGACATCCTGTCAAGAGGGCAGAGCAATGGGTGGAGCAGACACTTACACTTACACAGCAAGTGTAAGAAAAGTCAGCGTTTCAGGGTGGTCAGTCAGGAGGGAGCAGAAAGTCAGATTAAAAGTGTGTAAAGGATTTACTCAGACTGATTGTTGCTTCTCTGTGGGGCTGGAGTTTCTAGCTAGTATGGGGCACTATATGAGATGACAGATGGTAAACAGGGGCACCGTACACATGTAAACCCTTTACAGTTTCACAATTTCAGGACTATTATTTTAAACATTAGCTCACAAGCGGGATATCGCTTGAGTCAAATGTGTCAGGGCCTGCATTCAGTACTAACAGCATTATTTTGTGGTGGCAGCACATAGACTTAAGAGCCATTTTCTATGATAGACTTTATTGGTGCCAGGTTGGATCTTCTTTCACTGTTCAAACTGTCTTAATTCTTGTGGCACAGATTCAACAAGGTGCTTGGAACATTGCTGAGATTTTGGTCCTTATTTACATAATATCATCATGCAGTTTCTGCAGATTTGCCTGCTGCTAATCCATGATGTTAGACTTTTCTACATCATGGATTTATATCTGGGGACAGAGTCAGCCACGAAGGCACAGTGAATTTTATTGTAACATAAAGAAACCAGTTTGAGATGATTTGAGACAAGCATATAATCCTGTCAAAATAGCATCAGAAAAACTGTGGTTATAGAAGTGAACACTGTCAGCAAAAATACTTAGGTAGGCAGTGGCGTTTAGACAATGCTTGGTTAGTCGGAGCCCAAAGGGTGTCAGGATGCCCCACACCATCAGTGTCAGCGTTGATCATCTTGGCAAAGTCTTTCTGCTGCACTGAACATCTGCATTTGTACAGCCCCAATTCAAAACATAATAAATTCAAAGGAAAGCCTAGATGCAGCAACAAACTGTGTTGACTGATGGTGTTCAAATGTGTTCCTGAGCCCATGTGGAAATATCCTTTACAGAATGAATGTAAATACAGTTCCACCTGCAGGATGGAGGATAGGCATTCAGTGTTGGTTTTCAGCTTTGCCACTTATGTGCAGAGATTTCTCTCTGGATTCTCTGAATCTTCTGATGATATTATGAACTGTAGATGATGAAATCCCTAAATTTCTTGCAATTGTACCTTAAGAAACAATGTTTATTAACTGCTTCACTATCTGCTCAAGTCATTGTTCACAAAGTGGTGGTTTTTGAGCATTCCTCAGACTTCCCAGTCTTTTGTTGCCCCTGTCCCAGCTTGAGGGAAATGTTGCAGGAATCAAAAACAATAAAGTTTATAAATTTAAACATTAAATATCTTTTCTTTGTTGTGTACTGTGTTGAATATAGGTCTAAAAGGGTTTGCAAATCTATGTATTAACTTCACCTGTGAAGTGTGTATGTGAAAGGAGTTTTATCTTGCTGAAAACTTCTCAACTTGAAGAAAGTCTCATTTGTCAGTTTTCTTTCACCTTCTTTACATTCTGTTCACCACCTCTTGATAATTCTGCACAAATTCAAATAAAAAAGAAGCTAAGTATGTTTGTAATGTGATGTGGGTGAGAGAATGATATATTTTGGCCTTGCAGTGGTTATAGCTTGTTATTATAAATGGATACTCAAGCTTTGCCTCTAAGTTCACTTCAATGTCAGCTAATAAGCTTGTATGAACTATATACAGTACATCAGCTATTATAACTATATGATTGCAAATAGCAAATTTATAAGTCTTGACTTCCACTTAATCATCTTCAAAGAAGAGACCAAGAATGTCTCATGGCAGCCAACAAAATGACAATAAATAATCATACTGGAATGTTCTAACAAGAGCAGTAAGTCAAGTTAGATAACTTGCTGAAAACCCTGTTAATACAACACTGGCTGTACAAGCCTTTGGTGTTGCCTCAGTGTAAAATCTCTTACATGATGCTTTAAAGAAACACAAGAGGGAAGACATTTGATCTAAAGCCCAAGCGGTGGTCTGTTTTGTCTGCAACAATTCGCACACATACACATTCATTCACACACATAGGGATACTGCTGAATCATGCCAAAAAGGCTATCTGATCAGCGTCAAACACGGCGAGGTGACGTCCCATTCGACGGGATTCACACGCTCCCCGCTCTCCAGCACAAAAGGGCAGAACAACAATATTATGGTGTCCGCTGAGTGCCTACCCCCCAGTAAAAACATTTCTGTGAGAGTGGGCTTGACCTACCTCTTCTCTGGTATAAAAACACAAAGCCGAGTGTACTCCGACAGCTGCTGCCCGGGTGCCCTGTGGAGAACAGAAGGAGAGCTTTGAAGATCTTGACCTTCTGGAACAATAAAATGCAATCATCAAACGCTCTCCTGAGACAGACTGCTGACCCACAGATCCAAGTGTCTGCTTGAGATAATTCATATTAAACTGTAGGGCTCAATGTGTCAGTTTGTGTGTCCATGTGTGTGTTTGATGCTTGCAGGGGAGCAGATGATGTGGACCTGGGGCTGTCTATCGCTGTGGACCGGCAACATGTGGAGCAAAAGTTTACAATAGGGATCTGAATGTGAATCACAACTCCTGCACTTAGGGTATGTCCACACATAGGCGGGTATTTCTGAAAACTGAGGTTTTCCTCCTCTGTTTTCAAAAATATCCCTATCCACATGGAAAGGCATAAATGAACTGTTAAATGCTGTTTATTACCTTGTAACAATGTCCAAAATATGCACCTTTTTCATATTCTTTGCAAAAGCTGTTTTATTTTCTGATCTGTTCCTACCACCATGTCCGATTGCTGTCATGGTTTAACTTGTGGCTATGTTAACTGGTGAAAGTAAGCATGTTAAGTAAATCTTTCTTTTTCTATATTCAAAGTCAAGACACATCTTATAATCTTGATAAAATCCTGTTATTAAAAAGTTTCATTGGTACTCTTGTTTATCCTGACACAACAGATGTACCATTCATTATATTTCATCAGGGAAACAGCCCTTAGAAAGTAATTTTGGGAGGACCTTTCAAAAGCAAATCTGGCAGGTGATGCCAATCAGATAATGCAGTAGGTTGGTGCTACTACTGGAGTGTTGAATATAAAATGTAAGCCACTACATCAACATCAAAACTTGTCAGAAGTGTAGTGAAAATATCCTTCTATGATAATTTTCTTATGAGCGGTCACTTTCTGCTGTTGTCACGCTCGTAGTTCCTGGCTCTTCCTGCTTGAAAGGGTGCTGATTGGGCTGTCTTGCTTTGCTCTGAGCACAATCATTGTCGATTGGGGCTTGGCAAGATGGATCTGCTGTCATGACCCTGCTTTTACTTTAGTTAAGTTCCCTGTTTAGTTCATGTTTCATGTCTTGTTTTTGTGTTTCCTGTTTTACTTTGAAAATTCACCTGTCTTTCCTTGTCTCCTTGGGTTTTACTTCCTGTCCCTGATTGTGCTTCCCCAGCTGTGTCTCATCACCCCCAATCACCTAATGTATTTAACCCTCATGCCTTCCCCTGTCTTGTTGCCAGATTGTTTGTACCTCAGAGTCACTTTCCAGCATTTATTCCTAGTCATAGTTCTGATCACGACCTTCTTTGTTTAGACCTTGCATTTTGCCTCGTGCTTTTGTTTTTGCCTGATTCTGCCTGCTTTTTTGTGTATCAACCTGGACTGTTCAATAAACCCTGCTTTTGCTTGACGAACTCAAGTCGTTTGCCTTTGAGTGTTTTCTGCCTGTTTTTTCATGACATCTGCCTGATTAAAGAAATTGAATCAAGCAGATCCAGCTGCACTGTAATGTTAACTTGTTGGTTTTAACAACGGCTATAACCACAGCAACCACAGAGTAAGCAGCCATGGGTCACCAGTCAACACTTGTGACAGAATAATACCAGGTGTTGTCTGAAATGTCAGCAGTGTTTGTATCGTCGGAGTGTTTTTAATCCACCATCATACTGAGGAAATTCTGTGTTGGCATGTTAGCTCAGTTATTATCAACACTTCAAAACAGCAAAAGTTGCACAACATCCATTGTAATATATGTTTACAATAGTGACAACTTCCACTCCATGGAGAGGTCAACTCAGGGTATGTCCTTTTATGTCTAAATTTTGTTTTCTCTAGTTTCCCTGTCCACACGGAGACACCCAAGACAGCATTGTCAAAAATCTGCACCTTAGCCGGAGTTTTCTGAAGTATGAGTTTTCAGGACCTAAAACATAGTTTACGTGTGGATAGAAGGACAAAACACGCTGAAAAAACTCTGTTTTTAAAAACACCCACCTTCATGTGGACCAACGCTGACACGCCCACCACTTAATACCGATGGTTACTCTGCTTTATGTCTATGTGATGGACATAATATCAAGTCTTTAAGATTCATCTCTACAACTTTAAAAACACCTAAAAATTGTCACCAGACACATTTCCAAAGTCGAAGTGAATAAACAGTGGACTCATCCCTGTGCATGAAAATGATAATATGTATGAGGTAGAACTTGAGGTCTGGATGTGATAACATGCAAAGAAGATAAGATCAATCATTTTTGGTCTATAGTGCCAATCTCTTTTTATGTTCAGCACTATACTCATACACTTGAATCACCCATAATGCCTGACATCATTAGTCATCAAGAATCAAGTTTCATGATGACTTAAACAAACAAAAGTAACCCAGTGAAGCATCATCATAAATGCATCACATGAATAGGTCATAGGGATGCCATTAAAAATAATTAGAGCCCATTAGTCTCCGTCTCATATGTGGAATTTGCATTTAATTACCATGAGTAAAGGGTGAGTAAATGCAAACTTGATAGAATAGTTTTAGACTTCTGGAAATAAGATTGTTCCCTTTGTCAACGACCTTATGTTGAAGCCAAACAATGATGATCACCCTGTCTTGTGGTTTGGCAGTCTGTCCTTAGAAAATAAAAACCGTTGTGAAGTGGTCAAGTTTATAGGTGAGCCACAACTCAACCTTTCATATCTTCATTCTGTTCAGCTGCAGCATAAGGTGAACTATATTCTTCATGATTGTTCTCATCTGTTGAGGTTCAGCTTCTTTACTCTGGCTGTTGCTTTGTTGCCACTAAAAGTAAAATGAAACATTAATGAAACTCTTTTACCAACACCCACACTTTTGATTAAGAAAGCCAGAAAAAGATGTCACATTTTAGGAGGGAGATTTTAGATATTAGAATGACAGCTCCGTAAACACTTGTTTTATTTTGCCTGTGATGTTAAATTTTTTAGGGATTGGTTTAATCGCATTTTTCTGAATCCAACAGAGAGTCTCAGAGTGATAATACAAATGAATCAGGGGTGCTATGAAAACTAGAGGGTTTCCTGTACTTTAGAGATTATCAACATATTCAAGCAGTCAACAAAATCAGATATATCAACCATAAACAAGGCAAAATTTTCCTTTGTATTTCTTTAGATCAATCATCAATGTAAAAAAATAAGGGATGTGAAAAATTGCTTTCCCCAAAAAAGTAGAAAAGAAATACCTAAAGATGAGACATATGTATTTAAACAAAGTTGTTTAGAGGTTTGATATTTTAACTACACTATCCCACACAGTGGAGGCTCACTCCTCCACACTTTGAAAACCCCTGGGCACAAAACCACTTAATCAAACCATTCAATACTAGTGTCATGTTAAGATTAAGCTTTTGGTTTAGCTACACAAGGGGGAAAGCAGTCTGTTGTTGAGGGACAAAAATGGTTTTCACTGCCCTTGGATCCTTCCCAGAGCAGCTCCAAACAGTCGTGTCTATCATGGCAAAATATTGTGTTTTTACAGAGTCCTGGAGTCGGAAAAAGATCAGAGAGGTTAAAGGTTAAACTGGCTCCAAGGTCAAGGCAAGACCTCCTTTCCTTTGATGGCTAAAAGAGGGAAGTGCTGCTGTTTATGGCAACAAGGAAAACACAAAGCAGCAGATTATAGCTGAGTGATCACTGCATTTTTATTAAAGTTCCAAATGTTTCTACATAATTCAAGCATATGTGAGTTGGGTGTGAGGAAGTAAAAAGACTGTGCTTTAATCCAAAATGGCAGATGAAGTGGTAAATTTTGACATTGATTATAAAACTGCACTGGCAACAGCAGAGGCCAGATGTGTTGTTTTCTAATTGTCTTTCAATTATATCATATATCCGAGTCATATTTTTGAAAATTATGCCTCAAAAAAGCTTTGGGGGATTTTCTTCAAACTTTGCACAAGTATCCGCTCTGACGTTCGAATGAATCAATAAGATTTAGAAGATCATTGGTCAATGTCATTGGGCCTCATGCTTAACCCTTGCTTTGCAACTTGGTATCTCAACACCACTTTAAGGCAGTGATTCTCATATCTTGACAATGTGATTCTCAACATTAAACAACTTAACCAAAAAGAAGCCAATAGAAGCCTTTAGTTACCAAGTCCTTATCATTTTTTACATAAAGTGTGCCTCTCTCATGACAAATAGCCAATCACAGTGCAGAATTTTGGATTGGCACATAGCGTGGCCTTTCAAAATTGGAGGTAGCCCAGTCCCCAATTCTACCTCGCCCCTGCTCAGACAAACCATGCCTCATCTGGCTCATGGCCCGACCCCCTTTGAGAATGCACCATACTTTTTGAGAAACATTTGAGGGACTTCTGTCAAACCTGAAATGTCTGCTCTGAATTATTGATGAACTTATTAGAATTTGGAGGTCAAAGTAAAGGTCTCTGGGTTTAATATTACACCCTTATTTGTCAGTGTGTTATTTTCAAACTGTGCACACATGTCTACCAAGACCCAAGTATTTACTGAATAGATTTTGGATGTCAAAGGTCAGAGTCTCGAGGCTTCATATTTATCATTTCTTTTTAAGACTTCTACGCATCCCAGTACCAGAGAGACCACCATAGCCATTCCTCTATAACCATCTCTGCACTTTAACCGTCCAGCACTTGTATCTATGGTGGAGCAGTTGTAATTGCCTTTTTATCTATGCCATATGATATTTACCATAAAATTATATCACCACTGAACTGAACACACTGGTAAAAAGAGAAAAATAAAAGCGAAATTGTGTATGGTATTTGCATTATTAACTCGCTAGTTCCTGCTGTAAACCAACCCAACACGTCTTCATATTAAATTTTATTCAGGCAGCTTCGGATATAGTGCAGGTGAGATATCTGGTCACATGCCACTTAACCTGATAATTCTGGGAGTCTTGTACATGTGTAAAACCTTCTGCAAGAAACTGCACCACAAATAGCAGAGCTAAGAGTAAAAATATTTTTAACACAATAAACAAATCTTTGACCTTAACATAAGCGCTTACATTAGCATATTAGACAAAGGCAGTGAAGGGCATAGATGCCAGCTGGGTCCTCTCGCTCATTGCGCAGGGGTCTGCAGGCCTCCTGTCTCTGTCCACATGTTAATCTTTACAGGGCACATTAAAGGAAGTGGCGTTGACAGCTTAGATTTGAGGTCAGGAGGGGGCCAGGGGTCAAGCACTTCCTGCTGACATGAAAGCACATCCAAGCACACCTTGCTCTTGGTATCTGTCGTCTGCCCCCCTGACCATCTGTACCTACATAATCTGGGGCTCATCGGGCCCAAACAAAAGCCATGTGTTAATTACCTTTGAAGGTGTAATGACTTCAGGGCCACAGCCGATCTTCATCTGGTTTCAAAGCGAGGGCCGGAGAACAGGTTACGCTTCAGACACGGTACAGTTGTCCTTTCTCCTACCTGCCTGCCGTGCTTTAATTTTAGACACATAACTGAGCCCTTTTTTCATAACTTAAGACTTAAATCCCTGTTGAATCCAGAGGAGCACAACCTTATAACTCTCACTTTTGTGGACTCTTAAATGAGTAAATTAAGGAGAAAGTTCTCACACATGAGAATTAGGCCTACACCTGTCCTCCAGATGTGACGGCGCTCACTTTGATGGAATTTTCATTTTAGTCTTCCAATGTTTTGCCTTAATTGTTTTTGTACTCATCACTAGTTCTGGGTAATAACTTAAATAGACCAAAGTTTAGACTCAATATATCAAAACAATAAGAAATTTTTACCATGATACCAGAATGACAAACTTTTAAATTATTCCAGCAAAAGTCAAACAATGTCAAAACCATTCAGTACAAACTAAGGTTGCCCCAATCAGTCTTTTTGCTGCTGATACCAATCACCTGTCAGTGAGAGTAGCCAATACCGTTACTGATCATGTTTTGTGGTTTGTTATAACAACGGGTTAAGTGTTTGCTAAACAGAGAAGTGCAAAAACATTTTAGAGCAATGCTACAAGTATTTTACAGTTTGGAGAAGTGGTCATAATGTGAAGATTCATTTATCTCTTGTATTTATTGATGTGAATTAGAGGTCAGATCTTTTACCCAAGCTCTGCCCTTGCCCAACCTGGCTTCAGAATGTGAGCCAGGACCCATTCCCTGCACTCCCCTTTTTATGTTTTGAGACTGAGAGGGAATAAGCTATGGTGAAAATGATCCATAACAAATGTATTTAGCATGAAGCATTATTAAACTATATTACATACAGTACACACATTGTAAGGCTTCAACCGCTGTTTTTCTGTGTGCACACTTGGTAAACGTTTGCACATCTTCCTATGAGTCCTCCCAGCTTCCTGCACCACCTGTACAGTAGTTCATTTCACAGCACAGATTACCAAGGAAATGGAGCTTAAGGATGTAGAAAGAAAAGTCTCATCAGGAGAATTAACACTATCCAATGTCGGAGGAAAGTCTGAGGTATGGAGCAACTTCAGCTTGTGACATATGCCTCCATGATCTCACCTGTATAGATTTTTGCTGTTAAACAACTCTTACATTGCATCTACAAGCCTTTATTATTGAAGCCAGAATGTTGAAAAATGTTGAGTTTTAATTGGACTCAAACTAAATAGTTTATCGGGCAGGCCAAGCCGGGCTCAGACAGAACATCTATGACCTCCAGTGGGGCTGGGTTGGATTTTCTTGCGCTGGATCCAAACTTTAATGATATTGGTGTTCCTATGAGGCACTACCGATGTTTTCCATTTGTGCCATGGCATTCATTCAACATTCTTTGTTGACATTTGTGTTTTAAGGGCATTTTTCTAGCAAGACAGCAGCCATCAAGAGGAACTACAGTGACTACTAGTGGCAGGCGCCTTAGTAACATTGCAGACTGAGCTTATGGCTGAGATTTTAGAGCCGTATCGACAAAAATTTGTCAGGACTTGGTTTGACTGATGTGAAAGCAAATTTGCTTTCTATCTTGTGATCCAAATTTAACTGTTCAGCCATTTTTTAATGTAAACAATCTTTTAATCATAGACTTTGGCCATTCCAGTGGGTTTTATTCAATATCAGCTGCATCATTAAGGATACTGTCTTATTTGAAAAATTATCTTTATTTCTTAAGAAGCAAATACATTTTCCAGCCCTATCCCTCACTTTAATACTTTACAATAAAGTTATGAATTGTCTTTACTACATTTACCCAAATCATTTTGTACTTTTCACAGACCAACAGGGAAAAGAATAATAGCATTACTCACAGATTGACTAATAATCCATATGCAGCTCACACTGATGCCTCCCCTGCATTCAAGGTGTCTAACAGGAAATATCTTCTCCAGATTCCAGTGATGTGAATAATAAGTCGATCAAAACCAGATAGAAACCTCAAAGAAGGTGCCGGTAGCTATCTGCTCATTACTCATCACAAAAACAAGATGATGTGTCACGATGATGCCTCTTTTTGCTCTCTTTCTGAGCAAAGCTTGAGTAACACTTTCTCCTTCCCACAAATGACCACATTCTTCCGGCCACAGGAGAAAGGAAAGCAGATACCTTACATTGTTCAGAGTGAAGGTTTCCACTGTTTGGAACCTCATAAGCAGAGATGATATCTTTGCAGGACAACACCCAGATTACAAAAGCTTATGTGGCTTTGTAAGATGAAGGGATGTGCTCGATTAGCCAGCTAAACAATGAGATTTATGTAACTAAGAAATTAGCACCTGATTAACAAGCTGGTTAATCTGATTCTGTGTATTCTTCATCAGGTCAGTTCTGCAATTCCAGTCAAATGTTTTAAAATGTTTAGACTTAATGACAGCTGCCTGCCCTAGTAGCTACTGTAGCTTGGGTTAAATGCTGCTGCCATGCTGCTGTGATGCTTATCTACCAGGATGTAAACATGGGATGTTGTTCAAACAAGTTGCAGCAATAGCTTTATCAATTAACTATGCAGTTAAGCAGTATTTTGATCTAAAAATTAAATTACATTGTCTGTAGGCTGTGTCAGGTTATGCCCATAACCATGCTGTAAGATAGCATAGCACTGGCACTAAGGTATTGTTAATAGTACTGCTAATATTAACCATGCAAACCAAGCCACTGATACTGTAATTTGTGTTGTAAAAAAGTACTTAATTTTGTTTGTTTCATGACAACACCTCTTCTTGTACTTTTTGTGAGTAAGGGTTGAGTAACACAATCCTCTTCCAACAAATGACCACATTCTTCCTCCCACAGGAGAAAGAAGAGCAGGTCCAAAACACATACTTTACATTGTTGTGAGTGACTGTTTCCACTGGTTTTGACCTCACAAGCAAAGATGATGTTTTTGTGTGAAAACATCCAGATTACAGAAGTGTATGTGGTTTTGTTAGAAGTAGAGATCTATGCAATCAGCGAGGTCTCAGAAAGAGATTTGAGCTGTTAGCTGGCTGAACATTTATGGTAGAGATGTGCATGAGTTGTGCAGCTCATTGGGGCAATCTGAAAGCTCTAACCTGATGAGATGTTCGCCATATTGAAAACAGGCACACACTGCTGCCATAATGCAAGTAAAATGTATCCAAAGTGAAATAACAGCTTTGGTTGAATTACTTAATGGTTGGTACCAGATTGACAAATAAGTCAAACTACTTCATAATTTATTTATTTTTTTACCTGTTCAAGCCTGAAGCCCCAGTCAAATGCTCTACACAGCAGTTTGCCACCAGTGGCCACTCAGATACTTTCAGAACTCTAACTTGGGCCTAGATTTCAAGACTTATCCTGAGGTTATGCATCTGCAACTCAGATTTTTGGTTTTCTATCACACAATGGCATAGAATAATTAATGTAGAAGTAAGTTATTTCAAGGAGCAGGACTATGTAAACGCAAAACCGGCCTCAACCAGAAATGGGTGCAGAACATTAACACTGCATACTGCAAAAAGGGAAACATTTAGGTGGTTAAGAGCACATTTTAATATTTTTCTTTGGTCACTAACATACTTTAAACATTTTACATGAGGGCATATGTAGATCTTGATAAATAAAAAAAAGACTTGAGACTGACTCGAGTTAAAGAAATGATGATTCAAGAACAAGACTGTTGTCAGGTTTTTCTCACATAACCACTTGACCAAAGCAATAAGTGACCATGTTCAGCACAGGAGGACCAGAGGCTTGCAGTGCTAGCACTACCAATTTTAGCCCAATTCCACCCTGCAAATAAACTTCACATTATTTCCTTACTGACGCGGTGATCCAGTTTTAGATCAATTAAGCTTGTTTTCTCAGTGATTATTTACTTCTGTGCCAGCAACAAGCTAGGCTGAAGGCATGTTTTCAGGCTATCCGTCTGTCTGTTCAAATTAATGTATGTAACAATCAGTGGACTCTAAAAAATGCGATATCTGAGAAAGTCTCTGTGGTATTTTCTTTAAACTTTATCAAACAAACATTTATTCTGGTTAAAGAAAGAACCAATACAGTTTTAGAGGTCACTGGTCAAGTTTGTGGAGCCTCATGGCCTTTTGGGGTTTTTTTGTCCAAACTTGCACAAATGTCCACTCTGACTCATGAAATAAAAAACTTAGATTTCAGAGGTCTTGAGTCAAAGGCTGAGTCACAAATCCTTCTGTTTTCCCTTTTTTTGAGAATGCAACCAATAATTCAAGAATCTTTAGTAGGAGTCCTTCAAACCTCCATGTTGAGTCATGGGTAATGAAACTGCATTTTGGAGGTTAGACGTTAGAAGTCAAGCTCATGGGGCCTTTATATATAGAATAATAAGATCCAGTACATTTTTGGAGGTAAAAGGTCAAGGTCATGTGATAATTATCATTACGTTCTTGTAGGGGCAGTCTTTTGAATATGCATTTTCCAGCATACTTTGGGTTTTTTCTTCACACTTTGCATTAATATCTTCTTTGACTCGAGGAAAAACTGGTAACATTGCAGGGGCAAGGTCAAATATCCTTAGGCCTCATCGTCATCTCTTTCTGAATTGAGCTCAGTTATTCTATGAGAAGTGTTTGTTAATCTTTGGACAATTGTTGTCTTTAACTCCAAAGTAAACTGATGATTTGGGAGGTACAAGCTCAGAGGCCAAGGTCCCATGTCCAGCCTTCTCTTATAATATTCCTATAAATCACACTACCTCAAAAAACATCCAGCCTGGGAATAGACCCACCACAGTACTTCCACTGTCCTGCAATAGTGCACCTTGCATAAAATATGGTAGTTCTAGTCTTAACCTTGGACTAGATCAGATCATACAATCATAATTACACGTGCTGATGTTTAAAGAGGATATTATGTGGTGTTCAAGTCTGAATACATCAAAGAGCAGAGCGAACTTGGCAGCTACATCACTTATGTTCTGTCAATCCCACTTCAGCCTCTTGAAGATATGCAGCCATCCTCTACATCCTCTCCGCTGAGAATGAACAAACACTCTCTGATCCTTTGAAACTTTTTTTAATCTTTTGAAAACCAGTCAGAAGATGGTCAGGGGCCTGCAAACTTGTCTTGATCCTCAGGGCATTTACAGGAGAGTCTGTGCATTGCTTTGGACCAAAAGGTGGAGACAGACAGACGGCGGTGTCATGGAAAGGCCAAAGAAGTTTGATATAAATACCAACTTCACATGAAAGTTTCCTTCAAAAGCATACATTTCAGGCTCTTCCTCGCAATTTATGTCTCCTCTCTCATCTATGGAGGGGAAAATCAAGGGATAAGAGATTTTGACATCAAAGATAGCAGCACCTAAAGTTGGTTTTAGTTTCCATATTTCATTTTGCCTTTTTGACTTTTCTTAAGAAACGTCACTTCCAAAACAGCACCTAGTACATCCTGAAAGCATCATCGTCTCTGTAATGACAACGAGTGGACTGGCTTTGAATACTAACAGCAGCTACAAACAGAACACAAATGACCACTTAAAGGTTTTAAATTTGGGTTGCCTCTGTTTTTATTCTTGCAAACAATCAAATAGATCAAATACAGCCAAAAGATAAAATCACACTTATTTCAATGATCAATAGTTCTTAAAAGCACTGAAGCTTTAAATGGATATGCCAACTTTTTTTTTTCTTTTCATGTCTTGCTTCACTCCCAAGTCCATGACAAGCGGATAGACACCATTCTTTTGACTGTGTGTGCAGTAACAAGGAAGAGACGGGCAGAGTTTGCCAATGCTATTTAGCTTAGCTAAACAAAACAAAGCCTCTGTTTATGAATAAAAGAATAATAATACAATGATTGTAGCAGATAGCATAACATAATGCAGTAAAAAAAACAACTGAGTCACAAGAAGCACACGGGACTGTTTAGAGTTGCTGAAGAGTTTATTTGTTGACTGTAGGCAGAGGCAGGCTAAAACTTCCCAAACCAGCGTTTGTGCTAAGCTAATTAGCAGTGGGCAAGCTTTGTCTGTCTGTTCCTTGTTACTGCACACACAGTTGAAAGAATGGTGTCTATCTGCTTGTCATGGACTCAGGAGTGAGGCAAGACAGGGAAAGAAAAAAAAAGGGGGCGTCTCCCTTTAAAGGGACCATATTTGTTTTTTTTTAAAAGGCAGAATGTAATGAAAATTTTAAAGGTGCTCACACAGCTAGATCATTGAGGAGACTCAGATACAAGAGGACGTTCCCTGGCTCTGTTCAATTAAATGTGTATGAACACAGCAGTTGAACTCAGATCGACTCAAACTAAGATCACAAGGACGAGGTGGTATTAGGTTACTTTCGCCTGAATCCTGAAGTGGTTCAATTGCAGAGAGAGCACGATCAACCCACACAAACAGGCTTCCAAGTGTGCTTATCACTCTGCAGTCGCAGCAGCTCAGTCTGTAAGGGCTTGTGCTGGACACCAGATCGTGGCTGGTTCAAGCCCTGTGTGAGCTTGTAAATTGGTTTGGTTGCTGGGGAGTAGAAGGGTTATTTCCTGGGGCACTGACAAGTCATAAGATATGATACGGTATTATCATCAGCCAGAAACCTCTGGGGCTGAAAATAGAGGCCCATGCCAAGTGCAAAAACATGTAGTACCCCAAGTGTCCACTTGAGGCTGGCAACAGAAACTATTTGGTGGTGATGATAATTCTCATTTAATTGACTGTGGAGCAGCCTCTGGTGTGCAGACATTTTTAATTGAGTTTGTATGCACATATCACATACAGCAGCTGTTGTCCTCAAAGTGGGGGTCTTGGTTCAAGTCCAGTTTGTGGCTTCTTTCCAGTATGTCATTCCCCACTTCTTCTTTCTCCAGCTTCTGACTTTTTTTGTTTGTTTGTTTTTTTACATAAAAATAAAACTATAAATATTAATCTATAAGTACATACTAAGGATCGACCGATACATCGGCTGGCCGATATATCGGGCCGATATCTGCGTTCTTTACTTGAATCAGTATTGGCCGATTCGCGCGTGGGTTCGCCGATGTATTTTTCCGCGGCATGATTTAAAGACAGGCATCCATGGATAGCTCTGTGTTGCCGGAAGAGCCTGCAGCACATGCAGACGCGTTACCCCTCCCCCACTGCAAGAGTGGTGAAAGCAGCATTGCCTTGGAGGCTCCTTCACAACAATGATAAGTTTTAAACTTTCAATTAGCCTCTAACAGTTAACTTTAGTTGAAATATTGCCACCCACTTTGAAATAGGAAACATGAATGCCAAGTGCATGTAATATACACGCTTGAAAATATAGTTAGGTTTGTGGGTCAGAAAAACGGGAATGCTGTTGAATGCTTCATCTTTAAAACTGCTTACTATTGTATTTAGGGAGCTGTTGGTGTAGTTGTAGGCTAATATGTACAGCTGTTACGAACACCGGTTTAAGGATTAAGTAATGTCAACGTTGTCAATTCAGTTCCATGGTGTTTGAAGGAGTTTAATTCAGCGAACACCGGGCTGAGGTTAAATGCGTGTTGTGTGTGTGTGTGTGTATGTGTGTGTGTGCTCTCTCCCTCAGAGCGGAGTGGAGCAGCCGTGTCTGCTACCAGAAAGGTCTTTAGCGTGCACTAGACGAACTTTAATGATGAGAGAAATGTTTTATATGTAGTACTAAATTGTGTCAGTGTTTCGTGAAAACATGTTTAGAGCTGTTTGCTGCAGTTATCAATCCAGCGTGAGCGGAGTTTTTCAGTCAGCGTCTGCTCAGCTGATGTGTGTGTAAAACATAAATTATGAGACAAATGTTTTGTACTTGGTTGAATATTTATTCCTTTTAAAGTTGATAATGTCATTTTTTCATGTAAATTGAGGGAGCAAAAAGCAGTATTGGCCACAAATATCGGCCCAAGAAAATCGGCAGTCCATAATCGGTCATCTGCTAAGGGTGATGGAAAAAAATCGGTATCGGCATCGGCCCTAAAAAATCCATATCGGTCGATCCCTAGTACATACTTTACACTGTATTTAACAGTATGTAATAAATGTACCATTCTGGCATTTTAATGATTTTCAAGCATTCAAAAGGCTTTATTTATGCATTTATTTATTTTTAGAATCATTTTTAATTAGCCATCTCACTAATCATTGTGATAAAAACTTGCCTCAAAACAAATCTTAGTATCCATCTGAGGCCAAACAAAGGCCCCGTCCCCCATTACATCCCTTGGCCTTTAGTCCCACGTCCACAATGAATGTGTGCCACACAAGCTCTCAGATGTGTGTTCCTTTATTTTAAGACTATGGGTATAAAGGCAGGGAGGAAGATTTCAGATTCTTGGGAGAAAATTCCCAGGCCTGGAAGAGCCCATGGAAAGTAATCAAGTAGCAGAGTGATGTCATCATGATGAAAGGCCTCCTGTCAGACGGTTGGCGACGTTGGGTGCTCTTTGGCATAGGCCACAACCTCACTATACACCAAAATATGACATCAAAGAAGGTACCCGGCCCGGCCAAAGAGGCTGGCACTGATCATTGTCTTCTTTGATTACAGGAGCTTCATCTTCTCGCTGAGAGGGATAAAAGAAAACGGCTGCTTGGTGTTAAGAGAGTGTCAAAAATAATGAGGCACATGCCACGTGTTAATGGTGTCCCATGTGGTTCAGTGGATGGGAAAGCATACCATGTACTCACAAGTAGGGCTGGGAAATAGAGTCTTTAGAGGTGTATCAATATAATTTCAAATTAGATATATGATCAAACATGTCAATGTTTTATCTCATAGTTTGTTAAAAATAGATGTCTTGACTGGTGCTAAGTAACAGTAGGACCAACTGTTGTAAGTTAACATGCTGTCTATAAGAAAATCTATTTGAAATTGTAAAACTAAATCTGTGTTTATAGTTTTATTTTTATTAAAGTCAATAAGGAGCATTTTTATAACTCTGCACCACTATAGCAAAGGTCAAAGGCATGATCTTTTCAGGTTGTCCATCCATCTGTCAGTCATATTGAACCCAATAACTCAATGACCCTTTGAGGGATTTTCTTCACAAGTTATGCAAATGTCAACCCTAAGTTAAGAATGAGCTGATTAGTTTTTTCAGGTCAAAGGTTACGATCAGAGAGCACAATGTTCATCCCTTGCTTATGTAAAGAATAAATGAATAAAACTTTAAGGGATGTACTTAAAACTTTGCACACATGTCCACTCAGCCAGAATAATGAACTGATCTGATTTAAGATGTCAAAGGTCAAAGATCATTGCATCTTATGATTATCTTATGCAAGTGTACATGATTTTAGAAACACCTAAAATTTTATTTTTATTTGCAATGCTTTGATGGTTTCTTACTTTGCACGCTGCAAATATGGAGGCATAATTTCACCAGGCAGTGGTTTTACCAGTTAAAGGTTAAAACGAAAAGATATTGATACCTAAACATTTAATATTAGGTCATTTTGATTTAATTCAAGATAGCGTTTCCTCAGTCCTCTAATTCTGTTTTCTGTGTGTCTTTGTGTGTGTGTAAGTGAGCGTGTGTGCTGTATGTGGATTGTGAGGGTGTTTTTTTGGATTTTTCATTGTATTCAATTTTCTACTTTTTATTTATTTTATTTTATCTTTTTGTTTTTATGTAAAGCACTTTGTGCTACAAGACTTTGTATGAAAGGTGCTATACAAATAAAGTTTGATTGAATGATTGATTGAAATAACAAATAAAGTATAAATCTTGCATGCGATCCACATTGCACAAATAAATTCTGGGTAACAATATGTTTGAGGATCATGAAATTTTTGTACTTTTTGATACCACCAAGTAATTAAATATTGGAGATTATAACACCTTGAAACACATGGTTATTTAAATATAGAGGATTTTGAGTACCACAATATAAAGAAATGTTGCCTTTTTTTTCTTAATTAGGATGGTGTGTACGCCGAAAACATTCAGTTATCCACCCACAGAAATGTCTGGACTAGTTAGTGCACAGCAAATTTAGTTTAAAATGTTGGTGTTGGCAAAATTTCAGCAAGTGCAGAGTTATTAATACTCTGGATGGAGATGAATCCCTGAAAATATACTCTCAGTTCGTGTCAAATTAAGTGTAAAGTTGATGTTTCCTTATATCAGATCCATAGGTGTTACCATATGATCTTTAACACTGAACTCTAAACATGTAAGTAACACTTGTAGAGCTATAATTCCGCCTGCCCCACATTATTGGAGAAGAACCAGCAGATGCCTTAAGCCCATGCCACAAAAACTGCAAATTTTGTTTTTCTTTTGAAATATACTATGTGCTCTAACCAAGCATGATATCTTTATTTCAGCTCATTTCCCTATTAATATTGTTAAACCTTTGCCTAAGTAAAAAATATATAAATATAAACAGTATATATTCTGAGAGAATTGATAGAACATTCCTAACACTACAAAGAAGTGTTGATCAAAAGTCACTGTTAAGTGTCTCAAAGCTTTAAAGTTTAAGTCCAAAAAGAATCAATATTTACACTTGATAAGAGTTAAAGTACCAACTCTCTAAAAAGACTGATAACTGCACTTTGTGAGGACCCTTACAGACACTTAAGAAGTATTAATATTTAATCTGACTATGCTAATTTTTCAGTGCAGATTTTGATGCGTGGGCACTTGTAGGATGACGGTTAAAATAAATTTGTAGGAAATGTTGGTGGCCAAACTGTTGATTTGCACAGCCCATCTAAAGACTTTGGTCCCTGAAGGTGCTGGCCCAGTTTAAATGAGGTCTGTGGCTCCTTTACCCCATGTCATTCAATACTCCCTCTCCCCAAACTTTAACTCTATCCACTATCTTGTCAAAGTGCATACTGAAAAAGTGGCATTGATGCTGGGAATTTTACCATCCCGGCAGCTTTGTAGTTGACATAAAAGAAATATAAGTAATACATTTTTTTAAATAAAATAATTAAAACCTATTGCAGGTCCTAGTATGACCCAACACACCAAAAATTATTGTGCTTACTGTTTTATTCAATGGTCAAATCCACAATATAAATATCACAAAATGCATTGTACCATTTCGGGGGGGGGGGGGGGCAGACTTCTTAAAGGAAAGAAAACCCAAAACATTTTTTCTGTTTAAATGAGAAATTAAGACTAGTAAGGTTGAGCTTATACGACATAATGGTCTAAATTTAGGATTGGCCATGTCTTTACGAACCCTAATGTGACCCTACATGGCTCTGGGTTTAGAAAGAGTTCCCCTTTATCCCTTCCATGGGTGGCCTTGTGGCAGGCTATCATAGACGTATCAATATCATTTTATTTTTCTAGAGTAACTTCTAAGTAAATATCTGGTATCATACGTCACATTTCTTTACAGGAAAGAAAAATGTACATACATTGTGTTTTGCAAAAACCACAAAAAATGATCAAGATATGATTTTTGGTTCATGTTTCCCAGCCCTACTCCCAACATTACAGGACTATTTCCCAGAGAGGGTTTAAGTGTAGTCCTCAACTATGGAGCTTTTTAGCGGATCTCTCAGTAAATCTCGGTCTTAAAAACTGGCACCAAGCACTCTGACCTAACATTAGACTCAAGTTGCATGTCAACAACTCATTTCCTCAAAATTTGTAAAACCACAATAAAAGGAAAACCCTTTAAAAGTGATTGCAATTATCATCTCTTCCCTAGAGATTCTTTAAGATCCACTGTCTCAAAAACAGCCCTTACATAATTGAATAATGACCATGGTTTACAGCAGGGTGTGGACTTCCCCATAAAGACTAGCAGGTTAAAGGACAGAAGATGAATAATGTGTTGTAGGCTCTGCTATCATGACCTGTAATAAGGGCTTTTCCATGTCCTTTGGCATATGTGCAGCATAAATAAAAATTTCCGAGACAAAAGAGCGTGATCAGCGTGTCTCGCTGAAGATGAGAATAAGAGCAGAGGAAGGAGAGGGCTGTCGCCTCTCTGATGGTAATAATAGCAGGTTTTAAATGGTAATTGGTCTCTGCTCCCTCCTCTGTCTACCTGGAAGAGGGCACTGCGGAGGGTGATTCAAGCACTAGGCATGAATGGAAAAGTCCTGGAGGAAGACTGCACACTCACGCACTGATACGTCCAAGAAAAATGGGCCCACCTCACACGAAACATGCATGTACCCTGACACAAACATCCATCTTATCCTGGTATGTATGACGTGACAGAGTAGTTTTCAGGCTTCTTTGGAGACCATTATCGTCTCAAAAGATCAACAACAAACAGCTGACCTGATAGATGAACTATTCGATTACCCCTCAGTGCCAGAGAGACCCCAATGCATGCTGTCCTATCTTGAAAGAGTTCATTTTTATCAAACAGGGCATCATCTGTAACCAATAGACGGCCTCTTCTTACGAAATGAGAGCCTGCTCGACAGATGTCTTCTGCCTCTTTTACTCTCTCTTTCTCCTCGTTTACATCCACGTCTTCGATGGCACTTCGTCGGCTTTAAGTTGGGATCAAGGTTTTTTACTGATTCTTTGGGTAATATCAGGAACATGTGCTAGGGGGTACGTGAAGAGGACTCCACAGTGTGGTAACACCCAAAAACAAAAACCCTTTGTACATGTTTGTTTGGGGGGTAAACAATGGTTTCAGCATGAAATTAAGTGGTCATGCATCTGGAGGTTTGTCTGGTGATGCTGAATAAATGCTTCAGGACCTTTGATTTTGGCATGACAGAGAGCCTAAAATGTCAAAGTTTTATAACAGCAAAGTGAAGTCCAATACATGACGATATTTTAATTTTAAAGGTAGCATGTTGTTCATCTTCAGTGACTGTCTCTTGTGATCCAAATAATATGCCTGTGCCATGCTTTGGGAAAAGTACAAGATTTGACCCCGTAAAAACCCGCTTTAACCAGCCTTTTTCAAAACAGTCAGTTTTTGTATCCCTTTCCTATACCCTAAAATACGCTCACATGTACAAATAATTGGGAAATGTATTATTTTCTAACTTCTGTTGTATCTAAAATAATGACATGTCATGCTTTTACTTAAAATATTATGTTTGATTACAAATATACGGTCTCTTGGCCCTATTTTGAAGGTGTGAAGTGCATTGTCAAAAGAGCAGGGTGTGCAGCCATTCAGGGTGTTTCAGTGTATACTTTGCAAATTTGAGGATGGATGTTCCTAACAAAAAAGCAGGTACAGGGTGCAAAGAGGACTGATGATATGCCTTGATTATATATGCATGTGGTTTGGACATAACATAAATCAAATCAGCTCAGCTCTCATTCCCTTTAAATCAGTGTACACTGGGCAGCTGCAGTTCTACTATTTGCAAAGCATCATTGAATTCCTCATCCGTTATTGGACCACTAAACTTAAATAACACACAGAGAACACTGTTTTAAATAAATTACTGACAGGATTGAAATACATTTTATTCATCATAGAACACAAGAAAATATCAAGAAAACAAGTCAGACTTTTCAGCATGAATGTAAAAGCAAAACCTCATTAATAATTAAAGTATCCAGTTAAAACCAACAGGATCACTCCTCTATATGTTTATGATGACCTTTTACTAAACATCAAATAACTTCTGGCTTTAAAAACTTAACTCTGGCATTTCTGCTTGGCTCTGTTCTCTATTACATTTGTGAAACACACAGGACAGCCTTATTCATTGTCGGTGAGCATAATTACCCAGGAGATTTATTAGTATGTATACAAGATTAGATTAGATTTGGATTTATTGGTCCCCAAGGGGAAATTCATCTTCACTGACTGTACATTACAAAGAGACAACATTGCATATCATAAACAACAACAACAACAGCAAACAGCATACGGTCAACATAACAGTGAGAAACAGTGACAACAACAATACAGTGACAGGCCAGACAGACAGATCATAGGGGCCTGCTGTTCAAGGCGGCTATGGCTGCAGGGATCAGGCTTTTCCCAAGGAGAGCCCTTCTAAACTTGATTGATCTGTAAATATTGGAAATGATGCTCTGTGTTGCACAGAAGTCTTGCATCGTGTGTGTTTTATAGTTTCTGGGGGTATTATGCGTGCTGAAGCTCACAGGGATAGAGCACTAAGGAGCACTGCAAAAAGTCAAGCTTTCTCTCTGCTCTTTGTCCTGTTATAAACTTTCAACTGAATTAACAGGACTTTGTTAATTTCTTTCACAGTATTGGTGTGATGTTTTGCCTTAACTCAGGTTTATATATTAAATTTTGATGACTGCTATAGTATATTTACATCAGTTATGTTCAAAAGACCTCCTACCTCTCAGATACCATGTACCCTGATCCACCTATATTCCTGTCTGAGACACTCTGTTAGAACTCATGTCACTTTAAAGCCCCCTTCCCCTCATGGGCCCAGTCTATGATTGGTTGACCATTGTACTCTGTGGTGATTGTTCCGTTCAGCACAGTTCAGGGCCATGTCATCAACAACTCTGCATTTTTTTAACACTTGTTCTCTGCAACAGGTTTGCTACTGCAAACAAATGAGCTTGAAAAATGTGAAACAATGGTAGGACATCACACTGGAAGGTCGATTTGGGGGAGCTGGTGATCAAGTCAAGAAAGGGAGAAGTCATGATGCCACAGACTCTTTTTCCTTGTTCACTGAAGTGCTTTATCACATGAAGAAGACATATCGAACTCACTTAAGGGCAAATAAAACTCCAAAAAGCATAAATTGGCTCTTTGATATCTAAATAAAGTAACTAACAAAGAACACCTGCTAGCACCATTTAACATGGTATCAAGGCAAACAAATGAAAAAAAAGACAGGCCTTGCAAAAGAATAGTGAGGAAAAACCTTTGTATTTAAACAATACATTTGCAAAATGGAAATAGAGAAATGTGAAATGTTTGATGTCACAAAGTAGTTTTGACTTTTCTACTGAACCTTTGGATAATGAAAGGAGACATTTAAAGGTAACCTTGCCATGCAGATGGATCCGCCTGATTCAATGCTTGTAACAGGCAAATCCATCTTGCCAAAACGCGGCCCAAAGCAGCACTGCCCAACCAGCATCCTCTGGAGCAGGAAGAGGTGAGAGCTACGAGCGAAACAACAGCAGAAGTGACTGCTCCTATAGAGATTATAATTGCTAACAGCTTCAGTAGCAGTTTTATCAGATCTGGACAAATTTCTTTATTAAATTAAAAACAATTGAAAACACAACAAACTTCTCGATAGAAATCATATTTTCACTCCAATTATGATATGTTTTTGCTGAGAGTTAAATTTACAAAGTGGCTTATGTTCTGTCCTTAAGACCACGGCTGTAGCGCCCGCCTACTACATTATCTGATTGGCCTGTAATAAATGTGACTGACGGACCGATCATCCAATCACCTGCCAGATTTGTTTTTGAAAGGGTCTGCCGATTCCCACACACCTTCTATGGGCTTTTTCCCAGATGGACAAGTTAAATATATTAAATGGTCTGTCTGGTGTAACAGGTTAATTTAACGGTTCAGTAATTTTCATCACTGTGGCTTCAGAAAGATGCTGAGGCAAATGGTTAAAGGTAAAACTAGCATTAAATCTATGCCATTAGAAAAATAGATGCACTACATAATGATGCTGGAAACAATTTTAACCATCCTTATTGTTTTAAATAATTAAATGAATGGGCAGAAAAATATTACCTTCAAAGAAAAGTGAGAATTTTACGTTTACTAAAGTATTTAAAGGTTTTAACTCTTTTTTTTTTGTCCAACTCCTAACACCACAAACTTGCTCTTTATGTTTATCCCTTTAACCTTTTTCTCAACCAATTGGTCAAGCACATTTTAAGTCACTATTTATTTTATGCTCTTTAACCGTAAAGTGACATCTCTACCATTTGGTAAAGGATTATATTTAAAAAACTGGTGGGAATCTTCCAAAAAAAAAAAACCAATTGATTATTGTTATTGTTGCCTAAAGGAAATAAAAAATGCAAAGACATTTTTTATGACTGCATTTTTCTTGGTGGGGAACCTTAAAGGGATAAAATTCACCTCTTCTTCTGTCATTTATAGATTCCCAATCATAGACACTCTGTGACATAAACCCACCCAGTCTCAGACTTACTGTTGTGGCCTTTGGTGCTGTTTAAGTCAAATAACCTCTTATATGTTTTATGCCTGGCACTGTGTGAAAGCTCTTTGTGTAGGAGAGGGTGGCACTTTAAAGGAATCTAAAGAAAGTCTTCATGAAATATAAAAGTTTTATAGATGGTGATCTCTCCTTTGTTCTTCCAATGAGGACCTCCACCTGTTTCTGATGATAGGAGCCAGAGCCTGTCCCTTTCAAGAGGCTAAACCCTCCTGATCTCTTTGATGTAACCTGACCTAACAGTTCCAACTAGCAGGATTTGATGATCACGGATGGACCCTCAACAACAGCATGTGCAAAATCAAAACTAACAGGCATGGGGGGAGAAGGATGATGAGGGGGTGGGGATGTGTGAGCAGAACTGGCAGGCCGTGCAGACAGGGAGCGCTTCACACTGCTGTGATGTGTCTCAATGCTAGGCAGGCAACGGTCACATGATCAATGCTGCCAGCCCAGACTTAAGCAGTAAAACCTGTGGATCTGCGAGGGCACATGCAACTGATCGGAGATGAAAGACAGGCTTTGACTTTCACAGGAGGCCTGGAGTTGGGGCGGGGGCGAAGGGGGCTACGGGAGCTGTGGGGGCACTTTTGAGGGACTGCCATCAGAACAGCTGGGTCATTTTCAAGTGACCTAAATCTCGGATTAATCCATTCGGACTTGCATGGTTAAATTTGTTCCTACGCTACGCAGAGACGATGGGAGGCAAAGAAAAAAAGACAGAGAGAATTACCAGTGAGAGCCAGAAAGGCTTAGCGCTCGGAGTTCAAACAAGGTGCGCAGTGGAGAACAAACCACCGTGCAACAGCAGCAGCAAAGCTCCGCTGAGTTTCTAACTTTAGCCTTGAACTGTTCAAAGACATAATACGTCAAATTTTAGGAAAACTGAAACTGAACTTTTTTTAATTAATTAAAAATTGACCAAATTTATGTTATAGGTGTTTGTGGTTGATTTACATGACCTTGAGCACCTTTTAAAGCTCTTAAAGCCCTCTGCCAAGGAGATCATGGTTTTGCTGGTGTTTTTGTCTGTTTCTTTGTCTGTCTGTCTGTCTGTCTCTGAGCATTATATCTCAAAAAGTTGTCAATGGATTTGTCTGACAATTTCAGGAAGTGTTAGTAATGGCATGAAGAAGTAATAAGGTTTTGATAAGAATTCAGATGTGGATCCAGGAATTTTGTAAAGGATTTGTTAACATTGAGAGATAGGGCAGTTTTCCTCGTTTTCACAACCCAAAAAGTTATCAACAGTTCTGATTAAATATTCTTGAAATGTCAGTTATGGCACAAGGGAGAAGTTGTAAAATTTTGGTGGAGATAAAAATGCCGACCCTGAGCAAGGATTTTTTAAGGACTTGTTTACATTACATGTCAGGACAGTTTTCCACATTTTCAGAACTAAACTGAAGGAACGCTGTGTTACAGTGAGAGGAATCGGTTTATGGAACTATCTGAATAAAGAAATTAAAGAAACTCAATAAAATTTTATCTTTAAAAAAAGTATTAAAGCCAGTATGTTAACTAAATACAGTAAAATATATTAATAAAAGTCTTGCTATGTGTGTTTTGTGGAAAAATGTGAATTAAGATGTGGTCTTTTTTTGTTTGTTTATTTTGTTGGTTGTTTTTGAAAATAAAAAATAATGTAATGTAAAAAGGCATGTTGGACTGCAGCTGTTGTTAATTTGTATTATGTGTTCAGCTAATATCTTGTGAGAGAGGGCCAGACTCTATAAGATTTTTCTTCATTCTGCTCCTTTTCATTCACACGTTTGAGTTTCTTTTGTTTGTATTGAATGTTTTATAACAGAATGAAATAAAGCTCTAAAGTCCTAAAAAGTTCTAAGTTTTAAAAATAACTCTGCTAACAACATCAGAAATGTCATGGGATGAAAATGTCATGCTCTTGAACTGCTTGTTTTGTTGATGTCATGGGATTTTTTCTTGTGACAACTGCGATGACAGAGCCGCGCTGATGGACATGACTTGTTTGCCGTTGCCATCAGAATCTGCAACTCAATTCTGCTGTTCTGTTTCTGTCTCTCAATCATGTTTTGTCATGCTTACTTTTCATGTACAACAATTCTGCTCCTTCTGCTGTCTGTTCTGACGCCCAAACTCCAAACATGACGTGTAACTCCTTCCCATGTCGCTCGTAACGAAATGGCCATACTAGACATTTCCAAGTCAAGTAGAGACATGCTGACACCTCTGAATGCCTTTATTATTAACTTCTCATTCTAAATTAAGGACTTAATCTGACAAAAACTGCGTGTTTCTGTTTTGTGAATGAATTTCACATAATGCAGGAAAAGTAACTCTTCCTAGATAGTGCTGTGCGATTTATGTGATTGGCTTACAAATCAAACTGGGAATCCCCCTTTCAGAGCTTCCCCCCTCATCATGTGACATTTATCTGCGAAACAGACGCCTTATTTGCTATTCAGTGTATCTGTCTCATGGAGTGCAGTGTTGCACTGCAGACAGTGGCCTTAGTTTTAAACTAAAGGAAACGTGAAGGCTGGCAGAGGGGACAGTGGGCACCTCTCTGCCTTTCTACTGTCTTTGGTCTCTTCATGTCACCTGGTTCCTATATTTATTTTGAGTATGTTCATAATCACATATGTTCAAAAAACCCAATAGATTTCATTTACAAAATGCCCGCCAGCAAACCAACACTGCTTTTAGAGGGAATAAAAGGTGGCATCCTGATTGGTTTGACTCATGTTACACCTAAAGCACACCTTTGTATAATCAGTGCACATGAACATCCTCTTTGTGCTCTGTGCTTGGCATTGCTCTGGGGTTTTACACCCTTAAATGACAAAATATTGTGTGTCACACATTTTAGATAGCATGCTTCATGCCTTTAAACCAGGGCTCTGGTTCTAGTCTAAGTCAATAATAATGTACAAATATTTCAGCTTAGTTTCAGTCAGGAAAAGTCCCATTAATTAGTTGTTGCTTTTGGTCAAGCTTTTTACTCCTTAAACTAACTTTATTAACCAAATGGTATAATGAAAAACTGTTGCAACTTTGGAAACTTTCCATGGAAATTAACAGGAATTTATGGAACTGGGAAAAAACCTGGAACCTATAAAATTGAAGGTTGGCCCTCAAGAAGTATTTTAAGTAAATCTCTGAAAAAATATATTTTAGCACTGTGCATCCCTCCATCACGTGCACAGATGATTTCTAGAACCCAATTGACTATTGAAGCCACACATTTGAGCTGTGTACTACATAAAATGAAGCTTAAATTGATGGTTCAGTACTATAATTAAAACTTGACACAGTTTGTTTAAATTACCCCCAATTCCCTGCTAATTCCCATAAATTTGTATAAGTCCCATAATTTCTATGGAAAGTTTCCAGTTTGGGATATTTCCAAAATTCCCCATTTTAACTTCCCATGGAAAATTTCTGAAGATTTACCGGAAATTTTCTGCCCCTTTGCAACACTAATAATGAATACATTTGTATCTTCCTTTTATTTATGCACTGTCTGTACTTGAGTGCATTTAAACAAAACTTATCATAGTACTGACATCTTGAAAGACAGACTTTTACTTTTACTGAATTTTTGTTAAGTCTGCTATTGATACCCCATAACAAATATGATTTTATTGATATATCTGTCAATACTTTTATGTGGTGACAAGATAAGACAAGCTCCTACAGCAGATCTTGTATAAATATTTAATATTGTTGGAAAAAAACAAAATCTCCTCAAACAGCTGACATAGCAGGGATTTTGAATGCCCAAGAGCCCATTCTTTCTATACTAGTGTTGTTTTGTCTAATCAATGAAAGGTGAGTGTACATTTTCATCAAGTTTTAATCATCAAAGATCTTTTTTAGCCGGATATCATCTCTTTCTTGTCATAGTAAAAACATAGTTGAGAACATTATAGGTAATACTTTGGTCAATGAGATAATCTTCACATTCAGATCACAACAGCTCATACTCCTTGCTCATTTTTTTAGTCAGTGGCCGGGGCGTCTCTTCATGTGTCAGAGGCCAGCGTCCATCTGTGAGTGATTTTGAGGGGTACGTTTGTGGGGATGACGTGTGATAAAACAGGGAGGTATGGGTCAAAGTGACTAGACTCAATCTGTGACAGAGCCTCCTCCTCCTGGGCCCTACCACATGTTTTAATCTACAAGCATCTGTTTGAAGTCCACAATGAATACCATCAGTCCAGCCGGTGACTTCATATCCATCATACCTGGCTCAGAACAGCTCAACATCCTGGGGGCATGCGGATTAAACCAGATAGCGTTTATTTTCTCTGATGGGGTGTGAAGCAGATTCACTGTTTTTGTGTTGTTATGACCCAAGCTTAGCTGTCATTGTTTATTTTTAGACTGAATCTGATTTATTGCTTAGTTTTAAAAGTAAATGGCAATTAACTGCATTTTAATTGCATGTTTAGAATTCAATTATTTTGCACTAGAAAAAAAAATCTCTATTCCACATTACATTGTGTCAATCTTTCCAGTGCCCTGATGAGTGATGTATTTTATTATCTTGACTTTTAGATTCATTATCGTCATCTGTGCTGCACTGTTGTATCAGTGTGGCCTGAAACCAAGACTTAGAAGTAAGAGACAGCCTCTAAGTAATTATTCACTGTTAAACACTGTTATACAATAAAAACGGATGGGAGTATAGCACACAGGTTCTCAAAAGGTGTGGCAAGTCCATGTGTGCCTTGAGAATATGTACAATCATAACTTAAAACTACACAACAGCAAATGAAGGAGTTTTAAATTTAATACATCAGTCACTTGTGTACACTGATTTAGTTTTACAGCTACAGATTCAGTTCTAAAACAAATCCATCATCTATACCACTTATCCTTTCAGGGACATGAGGAGCTGGAGCTTATCACAACCGTCACCCTGGACTGGTTGCCAATTACAGGGCCGTACAGAGAGACAGACAACCTGTCATGCTCACACTCATTCCTAAGGGCAAATTAGAGTCACCAGTTTACCTTACGAGCGTGTTTTTGGTCTGAGGGAGGAAACAAGAGTGCCTGGAGAGAACCCACGCAGGTACCGGGAGAACATGCAAACCCAACACAGAAAGACTCTGGTCCACACTGGGAGTTGAACCAGCAACCTTTTTGCTGTGAGGCACGCACACTAACCTGCTGCACCACCATGCTGTCAATTTATGGGCCTGCAGTTAGTAGAATTATAACAGGTGAAGAAATCGTAACTTTTGTTTGATCACATTTATCAGTTTACCTTATTTAAAATTATGACCCAACAGGTTTTAATGTGTGACACTAAATTAATGAAATGTATCACATTTTTGACATATTCTTTTGGAAATAAATGTTTTAAGAGTAACACTGTTGTCAGTCAAATTTTAGAGGGCATTACTAGATTAAAAAAACAAACTGAGAAGGTAAAGTGACATGGCTATTTTTATGGCATGAACAAAGGGATTTTAGCTTGATCTTAGAGCCTTGAGATAGTGGGCACGAGACTGAATAAACTTTGGTTTGCAGCCATTATTATTATCAGTTTTCATGGAACAACCAAAATGATCCACTTTTATGTGAAACAAAGTTTTACCTTCAGCATGCTGTTAATCTGCTTGTCTGACTTATACCCTGTGACAGCAAATACAGAAACAAAAAAATAACAATACAGTAATTCTTTCATTTTTGTCTCTGATGCTCTTGTTTGACTTTATAGGTCATATAGAGGCATCAATGTTAAATTTAGTCTGTTACATAACCAGTTAAAAACTCCTCACAGGGGCTTTAAATGTCTTTTTCATTCAGATTTATCCTCCTAAATTCCCTCTGCTTTAAAGGTCTGTTGAGGTAAAAAGTTTCACTGTGTTATATGAGCAAAGGGTCAGATTACAGCAGCCAAAGGGCTTGGAAACCACTTAAATAGGTCCTAGTATGAATGAACAAAGTTAGTATTTTTAGCTAAGTTAGGGTATGATGCAGAAAAATGAAACATTTAAAGTTTTAAAGCTCATGTGAGGAACTTGATGACAAGGCAGTGCCTTTCTTTGCTGATTTTGTTTTGTCTAAATGCCTTCTTTATTCTGAACTGTTTAAGTTATTTAAAGACTGTTTCTATGGCATAGCTATAATCAGTATCTCTGTCACCTACAACTTGGCAGAGCTTTCAGGCAAGTAGCTTTAATATTAATTTTAAATGTAATGTGCCCTTTTTTTAATATTTTGGGGCTTTTTGCATCCAAAATAATACTGTGAGTCAAACAATTGGAATATATTTTATATATTTTTGAATGTATGGTCTGTTTCATCTTAGACCTATCTTGTTCAATAATATTTGTTTGCTTATGAAATATAAGCTGTGATAAATAAATTGGCTGGAAGCTGGCCGGTAAGTGGCTGGTAACTGGCTGGCACTTGACTGGGGGGGGGAGAATTGAAGTGGCTACATCTGTATAATCATTTTCATCACCAATTTACAACAAAATACAGACAACTAATATTTAAATCTTACAATCAGACACTCTGGCCTCTTTAGTAGGTTCCCCTTGCTCATACCTGGTTGGACTCCCTTTTGGCTTCAGAAGTGCCTGAACTCTTTGTGGTTTACAAACAGATTCAAAAACTGACTGATTCAAAAATCGCATTTCGCTCTTTTTGTCCCCAAAACCTACCAGTAGACAACATGGCAGATCGTTATTAGCCTCCACAAAGAGGAGACCCGCAGTACATAAATATTAAAAGCTTTTTCTAACTTAATAAAATAAAAAAACGAAAGTTGGTGATGATTGTACACCTATTTCGACGGACTTTACATACAAATAGAAACATTATATCCTATATTTACTGTTTCTGTTCGTCGAAATGCCGCCAACTTCTGCACACTACACCTTTAAACAATGCTCAGTTTGGACTAAGGGGCCCAATGTGAGTAAAGAAATTCACCCCACACCATTACACCACCAATGTTACCCCAGAAATTAAGACTTATCAGAATAGGACAAAATTTTCCAGTGTTGTTGGTGCAGCTGTTTTGGTGCAGCTCAGGTGAACTGTAGCTTTAGTTTGTGCTTTAATGACAGGAGTGGCACCCAATGTGGGTTTCTGCTGCTATAGCCCATCTGCTTTAAGGTCTGACATTCACGGATGTTCTTCGGCATACTTTTGTTGTAGATGTGCAAGAAAATGTAATACACCAATAAGCACAAAATCAATTTGCTATCCAGATATTTGACTTGAGAAACCGTGCAGTGTTTCCCTTTTTTGCGAGGTAGTTAGAGCCTGATCTGATATCTCATGGTGGCCACCATTCTGGCAGCCCCCCGTCTGTACATAAGACCATAAAGCTTGTGAATGTGAAGGTGCACTGTAAGTAGCTAAAGGTATAATAATTTTCTGTAAAGATTGGCAGTCCCTCAAAGGTTAAAATAAGCCAATTTAAAGAGAAAATACCACCCTGGAGAACTACTTCAATGAAAAATCACTTTCAGCCTCCAAGCTTCACTTTAACTTCAGTGTGTCCTCAAAATGAGAGGTTGCTGTAGGGAAGCCTACCTCAACCGTAACAAGGCATTCCTGGGCAAAAAAAATGTGGCTTCCCATCAGGATGCTCTGCTCGACTTCAAATATACAGTAGAGCAGGAAAGTTTGGAAGAGGCTGAAGTGGGAGGTGGGAGGGAGACAGAGAAGAAGAGAGGGGAGGAGGGGGAGAGAAAGAGTGATGGTTTCTTTGATCTTTGGAGGCAGACTGGATTAAAAAAACAAGTGTCCAGGTCTCTTTTTCTAAAGTGAAAGAAAACACGAGCAAATCAAGCAGCTACACCAGAGAGGGGGACTTTAAAGGAGCTATGTGTCTTCCCATTCTAGGGCAATAGTAACAGTTAAAATAATACAGATCCCAATTCCAGTGAAGTTGGGACATTGTGTAAAATGTAAATAAAAACAGAATACAATGATTTTTAATTTTTTTCAACATATATTTAATTAAATACACTTTAAAGACAAAATATTTCATGTTCAAACTGACAGACATCATTGTTTTTTTTTTAATTCACTCATTTTGAATTTGATGCCTGCAACAAATTCCAAAAGAAGCTGGGACAGGACATGTAAGACTACAGCATACTTTTCCACTTTGTGTTCGTTCATCTCAGACGATCTCAGAGAAGCCAGCAGCATTTCTTGAGGTTGCTGATTTATGACCTTTGCTTTGCATAGTAGAATTTTACTGTAACTCGCACTTATTAAGTTATTGACAACCTGTGTTAACTGACAGGGGTTTTCTGAAGTGTTCCTAAGCCCTCGTGATAAAATCTTTCACAGAATGATGTCAGTTTTTGATGCAGTGCCACCTGAGGGGTTGAAGGTCACAGGCATTCAGTGTTGGCCTTGACATTAACTTAACACAATTAATAATGTACCAAACAGGTATTTTTTGAGTATTCTTTTATCCCAGAGGTAACAAAACTTTCCCAGTCTTTTGTTGCCCCTGTCCCAACTTTTTGGATCATGTTGCAGGTATCTAATTCAAAATAAATGAATATTTGCAAAAATAATAATGAACTTTATCATTTTAAACATTAAATGCCCTTTCTTTGCAGTGCACTCCATTGAATAAAGGTCGAAAAGGATTTGCAAATCATTGTATTCTGTTTTTAATTGCATTTTATAGTTTTACCCAACTTAATTGAAGTGGTGTTTTTAGGATGATAATGATGACTTGAATCAGAACAGTCTTAATAATAGTTAATTTCTTCAGTCTGAGCAGGTGAAATCTCCTCAGAATTCTTAAGTATTCTTCCATCTTGGCGTCTGTTTTGTTCTTGTTTTGTTGTTTTCCTTGATTTTCAGGCAAGTGTGTAACAAGATGGTATTCTCACTTCATAAATGTGTGGTGGAATGGGAAACGGGCATTTCAGGGCCAATAAAAGCCACCACATCAAATAAAACTTCGCGGATCAAAAGAACCAGCGCATGGACATTTCTCTCCCCCTCCTCTATAAATTAAAAAGAAGGGGGCAGTCTGCCACGCTTGATCATGCCCCGAGTCCTGCCCCCGCTGCTGTGATTGGTTGCGCGGACACACAAGGGGGGAAAGTTTGAATAAAATACAAGAGCATGGCACGAGTGTTTGTCGTTCAAGCTTGTGCGCTTTGGTGCAGCGTTGAACTGGAGAGGTAGGCACGCGGTTTTTGCGCATTGTTTGGAAGTTTGAAGCGCATCCAGAGACTTTAAACAACTTCGACATATTCTACAGAACTTCTGATTTAGTTTTAAGTTACTTTCTTCCTGTCTTGCAGCAGTGAGAAGTATCGTGGTGACTTTTAACCCGTGCGTAATTGTGTTTCCAAGCCTCATTGTGCTCCCAAGACGAGACTTTGCGTTCTAAAGGAAGGACATAGAACACGAGGAAACGATGACAGCGCTCAAGATGGTTTCATCGGTGCTTCTCCTGATGCTCATGCACTCCGGGGCTCTTTGCGCACGGAGGTTCCGGGGTGGCCGCAACCCGCAACCACGACGCGCAGCACCGCCTCCCACGTACCGGGCGGACCGGGTTGACACCACGGAGAGCTTCCCTCTGGATTTCACCGCCGTGGAGGAGAACATGGATAACTTCATGACGCAAGTGAAGAATCTGGCGCAGTCCCTGTACCCGTGCTCGGCGCAGAAGCTCGACTACGACATGAAGCTGAACTTTTTGGAGAATACGTCGGTCACCTGCAACGATGGAAGCCCCGCAGGGTATGTAGAGCAGAAATGGAGAATAACACACACGTAAAAGTGTGAACTGTTTGTTTTTTTCTTGCAGTTGGATGAGTGACATGTCAGAGCAGGGTCAGCTGTGCAGCAGTGCACCCTGTAGGGCTAGGGGTGATCGTTATTTTGCTTCAGCAGGGCGCACCCCGTCCTGCAGGTCACCCTGGAACCCGAGCTAACCCACATGTATGTTGCCTTGACAAGCCCCCCCAAAAAAGAAGCCCAAAGGAGCAAATACCAACACGAGTCCAAGTTTGACCCAATACGAATGCGTTCTCACGATTATCGGTTTAGAGCAAAGTTTCCTCGTTAGGTTGTTACCTATGATAAATCCAAATGTTCAAACATAAATCAAAGATGTATAAGAAGGTTAGACAATAAAAACAACAATGGGTTGGACAGTTTCAAAGGAGGCAGAGTCCTTGGTCCTGAGTCCTGAAAAAGGTTCACTCTGGATAAGATAAACAGCTGCTTTGCGTCAGCGAAGCGTGAAATTTGCGGATAGCCACATGGCCTATGCTTCATTTCCTTTGCCTCAAATTAGAATGCAGGATTTGCTGTGCAGAAAGTTTAGCTTTAAGTTTTGCAGACCCCCGCCCATCTCTTTCTGCCTGTCCCTTTCTCTTCCTCTGTCTGTCATTGCGCACAGTGCGTAAAACGTTGAGTTTACAGTCTTTTAGCAGCATGTTTCCCCTGCATGGCAACTGTAAACATGCGCAATCTGCCATAAAAAAGTTGTGTTTTAAGATGCTTCACTTAGAATAACATCTGAGTTTTGGTTCTTTAAACAGACGAAAGATCTCCTCGCTTGATTACAATTGATGTTGCATTATTAGGTAAGAATCCATTTGGAGAGCCATCATTAAATTGTCCACTAAGGAGGGATAAGCCATGGAACTAAAAGCGTATTAATATCTGACGGATCCACTTTGTCTCATATGTATTAAATGCATGGATCATGTGTAAACTCTTAAACATTTATATTGTTTGGCTGCATAGTGGTGCGCTATTTTAGAAATGATAACTATGACTAAGACTGAATACATAAATATTTTTCAATTTTACGAGATTCTTTGTTATTATTGAATGCTTTATGCTTCATGTGGATGAAGGATTTTTTGCGCCTGCTTTTGGGAAAAGACAAGTTTCTCACTTTGTTGGACGGTGAAATTAATTTCTTGATATTGCACTCTGCTAAACTCAAATCTAAGTCTATTTATTGAATTTTTTGTTAAAAATTTGCAGTGAAGGTGTATTTAAGCAAACAGGAATTTGAAAATGTGTTTTTGACAATTTCAAGAATTAAAAGGATTTCATTAGGTCAGGGCAGTTTCCAAAAATTAAATTTTTGCATGTAAATCAAATCTTAAGCACACACTGTTCCTCTATTAAATGAGGTAAACATTATATGCCAGCATCTAATGCAGCTAATACAATGTTTAATCATTACATTTTATATTTTGCAGTTTCCCTTATTGTCTCATTGTGTTTTGTGAGGTATTTTGTGCCTCATACAGAGGCTAAAATGACCTCCCCATTATGCATATCCCAGACCTGTTCACTGATGGGCACTCCTGAATGAATTGCATTTTGCTTTACATCTCTTTATGGATTTACCCTCCCATCTAATTCCCCTTAAACCCTGTTAAAGTGGTAGAAAGAGCTGTGTGTAAAGCTCTGAGCTCTTTAGGAGATGCAGCGCAGGGGGACGGCTGCTGGCAGATGGCCGTTTCATTCAGCACCCTGGCTGCTGTCAGATGCTAATCCATCAACTACAAAGAGTACTTTCCACTGAGGTGTTGTTACAGTTACAGATCAACAAGGATGCAAACTGTAAGATTCATCCCCTGGTTGGTGCACTTGTTAGAGTGAGTGAGTTTGATTTGCGTGTTTCGTGGCTCCGCTTTGGTGGGGGGGAGGGGGGGGATTTCATCAAGAACAAAAAAGGCTAAAAATGTTCATCAATTCCTTATTTTCATGATAAAGACAAGAACTATCTAAAAATGAACCTTGGATAAGGAAGAACTAATAAACACATACATTCTGTGTCAGACTTCAATGTAAAGGTTGAGCTGATGGACTTTCAGATGATATGAATTGAAATCATGTTGAAACATCATGTTGAAAAGTGCTCTCTTTCACGTAGTTAATGATACTGCAGGAAATATTTGTACACATTTTGACTACACATGCAGTTAGTACTATATTTGTGCACAGAAGAAAGTAATCTATAGAAAAAATGTGTCATTACAGAAAAAATAAAATCTGCAAGCTACAGCCCTGACACTGTCTAAAAAACAACAGTTAGGTTGGTATGTTCAGACAGGCATGAGAAACTGGTGAGGATTTCATAACATTTTCGACTTTCCTTCAGTGGGAAATATCAGTCATGTTAGAGTCTGACTGTCAAACATTATCCAATCAATCCAATAATCCAGGTAATTTAAAATTATGGTCAAAACTTTAATGTGTACTGTAGATGTTGCTCTCTGCTTTTGGTTTTAAAACATAGCTGACATATTCCTGCACATTGTCTAAATGCAGATGACAATTGGGTGATACATTTGTGCAATTTAATTACATAAAAAGCAAATTTATTTCAAAAAGTAGCATTTCACTACAACAAAAATACCAAGCCGTCGTCCTGTCATTGTCTAAATTCTACAGGAAGTCAGCAATGTTTTGAAAAATTTCCAGTTTCATTCACTTTTTCCAACCATTGGCAAACAATTTAATGCAATTTAAACAACCATGTTGGGGTGGGCTGTGTGACATTCAAAATTTAATCAATGTGAAATCAGGCTGAAAACCCTACTTAGTGTGCATTAGACTGCGCTCTCGCCCGTTGGTTTTAAAATGTGTCAGAAAAATTCCTGCCCATTGTCTAAACTGCACAAAAGTTGTTTGAACAAGTAGCAGAAACTGGCAATCCTCCTGTTTCACTCTGTGCAGTTTATAAGTGTACAAGTAATAAGCCATGCTATGTGCTCACAGCATTTTCTGCATGATCCATCAGTTTGAGACAATCATCCAGTGTTGAAAATATGAGTTTGAATCAACTGATAGATGAGTAACTAGAGAGTTATTGGGATCAAAAGAGACTTGTTCAAATTGAAAACTATCCTGAAAGAGATCTGCACTATAAGAAAATGCCCCTCTCAAACAATGATTCCTCTGTTTCATCAGTTCATCAGCTTAATATAATTGACAGTGCACTTGTTTGAGTGCGTTGCATCGCTGTAATCTCACACCTTAGTTCAGTATAGGGCTGACCGATTCTGGACAAAAATATGATGGACGAAATCATTTTGATTGATTCTGAGATCATGACAATTAATTGCTTCTAAAGCAACATTTATGCTTCAACTTTAAATTATTAAGTAAATGTTATTGCCCTGAGAATCAGTACATAAAATACAAAATTTGACCACTCTTCATGTCAAAGGCAGTTTGCAATGCAGCAAAGAGGTGGTTCAAGTTGCTATGAGGTCTCAGGAATCCTGCTTACCATTAGAGTTTTCATTACATGAAAAACATGTGCCCATCAGAAAGACAGGCTCAAAAAAACCTGTGTGCAGAGAAATGCAGAGAGGCAGAGAAGGAGGTCTGAAATCCATAAATATCACCAATGATATCATTGAAGCACCCAAATGAAAACCTGTGATTTTAATTTTTGACATGAAAGTTATAGCCTAGTTATCTAATATACTGTCTAAATTATTGAGTCCTATGTCTAAATTAGTGGTGCACGATATGAAAATTTTCAACCGATACGGATAACCGATAATTTCCTGCTCTTCATGGTCGATACCGATACCGATAACCGATTAGTAGATATTTTTATATGTAACATAATCTTTTTGCATGTTGAAATCTTGATCCAACCACTGAGCTGTTAAGCTTAGCATGCTGACCGGACTAACGCCAGATGTCCTTATGTCTGTGGTAAAACTTATGTGTAGTCCGTTCTTGTTTGTGTTATGTTATCAAGTTATGGATGTGTGTGGCAACGATACCTAAGAAGGCAGGGATGGACACATCCAAGAAGAAGCGACGGCTTGGGAGGGTGTAACGTGGCTCCAATGTGCTATTAACTTGCGAAAACCTGGGCTCTCAACGACAGGAAAGGGCTGGTCGACGAGTGCTATGAACTCCATCACTTTGTTGTTAATGGCTTTCGCCTTTTTACTGTCTCTTCAAAAGTTTTTACAGTTTTCAAACGCATGCTGAATGGGGACATCCACGCTCCGTGTTGTTGTTTTAGCCTTAGCACTGCTAGCTGCAACCTCTTTCAAAGTCCTCTTTCCTCCTCTCGGAATTCTCAACAAACAGGTTTTGCAAACAGAAATGCTGTTGTTAACTTCTGCCACTGAGAAAAACAACCACACTGGTGAACCCATGTTCACTTTTGGTCTGGCAGAGACGGGGACAGGCTTGGGTCCTTCTAGTAAGGCACGATAGATGAAGTAACCAGCGCGACATGGCTTGTTTTGGGGCTACGTGGCCTGCAAACAATTTCCCCATTTTTATTAATTTATCATATCTTTTTATTGGATAAAATGTACATATCGGGTCGATAAAAAATGACGTCATTTTCCCCCAAATCGGCCAATATTATATGGGTCCGATAAATATCGTGAATCCCTAGTCTTAATATTTCATTGAATTCATGGTTTTGCTCACAATTTATAGTTTCTCTCAATTCTTCACCCTAGTTCACCCTTGAAATCTAATAGGCCACCCCTTTAAGAGCTTGTTGCTTGTATTTGAATAAACTATTTTAGCAGTTACAATAAGATGCCGCTAGCTTTATATGCACTTCACTGTGGTACACTTTCTGTTTTTGGTTCTAATTAAACAAAGTATACTTAAATGTAAAAGTAAATATAAAAGTCTTGAGCTGGTTTAGTGCTTTTTAAAAAAAAAATCTGACCACTCAAAGCACTTTAACACCACAGATCACACCCAACCATTGATTCCCAAGTTTCTATGCAAGTTGTCCATCAGTATCAGCTGATGTATTTGCTCCCTTTCATATCTATTTACTCTCCAATAATGCAGCAGTGGGAGGAATTTGGGGTGAAGTGTTTTGCCCAAGGACACAATGACATGTGACAGCCTGAGATGGGCTCAAAAACTTTCAACCCTTTGATCAAGCAACTTTATAAGCTCAACCACGTAATACCACCCCTCTGTTTGCTACTTTTGAAGTAAAGATACTATGATTATATACAATATAGTAGGTCTGAACAAAATAAACAGTTTTTATATCACAACTGACCCTTTGTTGGCTTTCTGAATGGTTAACAGACCAGCCAATCAGAATCAGAGAATCCCTGATCAAAGCAGTGGTGTCGGGTTACACAGTCAACACTTTCCACGTAGGCAGAGTCTAAATCAATACAGTTTTATTTTTTTTATTATTATTATTTTGAAAGATCATAAAGATTTAAATTTTTCTTTATACACCCTACTTAGTTTTGCCCTTATCCTTTCATATTAACTATATTTGAAGAAGAATTCAATGAATTAATATCAGTAAAAGCTGCTGGAAAAGTGAGTAATTTTCACTTGTTTTAAATAGGGGAGAGGCCAGCTACAACTGATTTTGTCTGACACAGTAACAGTAACTAAGGAGGGCAGGGCTTAGCAGAGGATCGCTTCCTGGAAAGTGTAGAGCTTTGACAAAGGGTCAGTTTCACTGTTTACATGCACAAGTCACATCGCCAGACATGCAATGTCAGTCATATTACCCAAAACATGTCCTGCTGCTATTTGTGCAGTATAATAAATCTACAAATAAAGACAATCGAATATCTTCATCTCCTGGCTTGGACAGAGAACGTACCAAAGTGCATGCAGAGTTTGTGCGTTTCTTGTACACACTATGTGAGCTCTGAGGGTGTTGTAGTTCAAAGAGTGACTGTGTTAAACGGAAACTGAGCCATATTTTATGTTTTATCTTGAGCTTTTGTTTTAGTTATATATTATATTATCATCACTTAAGCATATATTATAAAACTGCACATTATATTTGTCTGAAATGATCACCTAAACAATGGGGCATTTGTTATGATACTTTTTATCCCCAAAAACTGTCTTAAGTAGAAACATTGGGACTGTTTCTGAAGAGTTCACTATAAACATTGTGAGAAATGCTTTATAACATAGGCAACAAAAAAGCAATTACAAAATATAATTGAGTTTACTTGTTAAGGTTATGAAGTATAGTGATGGGAATCAAAAGAACAATTCCAGTTCAGAATCAATAGCCTCTCCTTCAAAGAATCGATATCATTAGTCATTTTGCTTAACAATTCAATTCTTTCCACTTTGTTCTGCGTGCTTTGTAAATCAAGGGCGTCATGATCTCCTCAGAGGCAGTCAGCAGAAATAATAACAAAGTAGTCATGAATGTAATCAAAAAGACGGTGGGCAGAAGTGGTCAAAATTGTGTCTTAATTTTGGGTAAAAAGACACTTGCTGCACAAAGTTTTGTGGATGGAAACACCAGCAACTTCCAAAAGCACTCATCTATATGCTGCACGGCATTGAATATCAGGGTTGACGTTTTTGACATTGTCGCCGCTGAAAACTTAAGTAGGCCATTTTTTTCCCACACAGAATCCCACACATTTTTTTCCACAAGAATTGATAAAGGAATCATTAAAGGATCAGATCATTAAAATGAATCAAAAATTGCATCAATAAAATCTTATCATTTCCCATCACTAATGAATAAATGTGCCTTCCAACTGCAGCGTGCACTGGAAGAATGAGTGGTTTGTATGAAAAAAACCCCACTCAGATCCATTTTGAATTGTTGCACATACAAAGTCACAGTATTTATCTGGAAAATTCCCTAAAAAAATCACAATACATAACGCAGAAGGAAAGATTGACCACCTCAGTCGAAGCGGTCTGCTCTACCACTGGCTTCATACTCAGAGGTGATCATATTTCACTTTTTCAATCCAATGAGCTGTTGGGAAATCAAAAGTAACTCAAAATTAAACGTTCTCTTGTCAAAAGACAAAGCCTAAATCTGAAATAGCTGCCAAATTGAACGCCGCTTTGCTGTTTGAAGGCTGTAAGTAAAGCACTGCACCCTCAGCCTACATCACTGGTTGTGGTTTGAAATAACAGCACACAACTCAAACTGCAGCCAAAGTGTGATTCAGCATCTGAGAAAATGGCTCAGAGCCTCCGCCAAGTGTTTTCTTTAGAGTCACTGAAATGTTTTTGGCATTCTCTAGAGTCTAATCACTGGTACAGTCAAAGGGGGACAGTGATTGATCATTGCAGAGGCATCTAAAAACTACTTTACAAACCACATTGTTCAGATTTCCTCTTCTGTCATCTTTGCATCTAACTTAAGAGCACATGGAGAAAGCTGTGCCCTCTTCTGGACTGACTACATACAGCACAGTCTGCACACATTCACTTCTCTGTAAAGTCTTAGTTATGCTTCATTAAAGCCACATTATCCTGGACATGTTTGGATGCAACAACCCTCAAAAGCCAGACTGCATGTTAGGACAGATGTAGTGTAATTCTTACTTTCTCTTTTATCATTTTCATCACTGGGATGAGTGATTTTTATCCTTGGTTCTGTGAGGACACTGCTTAGGAATGATGAGCTCAGAGTGAAGACACTATGATGGTATAACATTAGACAGGAGGAATACCTACAGTACAAGCAGGATGGGGGAAAACTGATGTTTATCCCCTGATAGGATCACAGTATCAGCCTACGTGCAAACTGCACAGACATCCTGATTGTTCAACTCATGTTTGCTGTTTCTGTCACCTTCTTCAGATAGTAAAATCAGTAAAGTAACAGGACATACTTGATCAGATTAGATGACGTATGTGTTTGTATTTTATGCTTGGATACAATCTGCAGTGATGTTGGTACAATCAGTGGAATAGGGCTGGACAATTTTGATATTCTAAATAATCAGAGATCAGCCATCCTGCAATAATCAATATAGTGCAAAAAAATAATGTAACAATATGCCACTACAATCAATTTGGTCTGTCCCTTCAGTGTTGTAGAAGCCAAAGTGTACCCATACTTTGGATTTATAAATGGCTGGGGCATCCTTCAGTGTACTTTTCTTGCAGCTGATGTCCGACATTTCCACTTCGTAAACTTCGGTTTCTTCTGCTGGTAATTTCCATTCAAGTTTCACCCATTCGAGTGTGGAGCGCCCCCTTGAGGAGCCATCAAGTATCGTCTCCTGGAGATAAACCAACAGGGACATTCAGCATGTTTAGAGGGCCATATTTTATTAATTAAAATATCAATATTTGGCACCAGCATATCGATGATCATATAGCAGGAAGGAGGATGATGATAAATGCCATAATGTTTTTTTTGCCCCACCCCTAATCATGATCATTATCACCATTATATGTTGATGTAGGGACATTTTTTTAAGATTCCCTTTTATATACTTCAAAAAATAGATATCCTGCAAGTCATCCATTATGAGAATAGGGTTAAAAGATCACCCTAGCCTTTTTTTTTAGAGCAACTTTCAGCTGATCAAAAGTCCTGACAGTGACTTATCTTGGTCAAAATGTATCATATTGTTTGACTTTATAAACTAGTGATAAATTTCATCAAAAGAGTGAAAGGTTAGGTTGTGAAGGCTGTGTTTGGTGTGCATCGGTTTGTAATGAAGAGGACTGAAGGGAAGCAAGATATAAATTAACATTAACAAAAGGGAAGAGAGCATGATATGCAAGTATGTAATGTAAATTAAAGAATGATTGAACTTAGACAGCAAAGTTAAGTTCTCTGGGGGCAGATGATGCATTTTACGTTGGTAATCATGGTAAATCGTGTTTCATTGATGTAAGAAGGCAAAAATTGTGATCACAATCAAAGTTCAATCAAATGTGCAGCCCTGCATGGACTGTAGGCATGTCTTCCTGCTGCTTCCTTATTTATGCTGGCAAGGATAAAATCAGCTTTCATGTGAATTCATTTTGTGATCTTTTCTCTCTTACAGGTACTACCTGAAGGAATCTAGAGGCAGCAGACGGTGGTTGATATTCTTAGAAGGTCTGTATGCTGGATTAGGTCAAGTAATTAATTTCATATGTAGGTATATGATTGGTGATTGTGCGCACTTCCTTTAAGAATTGACAAAAACCAAAAAAATCCAATAAATCCTCTTTCTGCAACACAATGTAAGTCATGACATGAAACAAATGCGGTGAGTTTCTACTGATATAGAAATGTTGGCAATCTTATTTGGACTCCTACAACCGGAAAATGATAATTATTTTTATTTATTTAGGCATTTTTGCCTCAAATCTATAGTGAAGAGAGACAGTGTATAGGCTCATGAAGGGGGTGAGAGGGAGCAGTGGAGGACACTCGGCAAATACCGTTGACCTCAGACGGGAAGCAAAACCTGGGCCGGTAAAAGCACATATGGGATGTGCCTGGTTGCTGACCAATCCGCCGAACCAGCACCCCATGTGATTATTTTTAAAAACTTTTTTCTGTTTTTATCTTTGGTCTGAATCATATAAAGAAACCTACTTTTATGTTAACAAAATATGAAGTGTGATAAATAAAGATTGACCAAATAATGTTTTAATCTTAGCAATAGTGGTTTGCATTGTGTTTTTACGGAATACAAAATACATTAAATAATGTTCCCCTTTGGCAAGTTAATTTTGTTTTACTCAACATCTCTCTAATGGAAGCACAGAACCCCCAAAATAAATCTATTAGTACGTGTAATTGTATTTTGAGGTTTGCACTACATGAGGAAAAATGTGTGGGTAATACCATTTTCCAGTGTTGTTAAAATGATTTGAAGTACAATTAAGCAACACCAAAGAATCTCAAAGTGTGAATCCAAAATGATATCAAGCCCCTTTTGCACATTTAAAATAGTTTATGGATTATTTTTCTTGACTGCATCGACACAGGGTGAGCACATATAATGTAAGAAGCTGAGAGGACTGCTTTGTTCAGTGTCTATAAACACTCACTGGCCACCTCAGTAGGAACACTTTGCTAGTCCAAGGTCCTTTTGCCTTAGCCTTATTTCTTCATTGCATGGACTCAAATAGTCCTCAGAGATTTTGGTCCATATTGACATGATAGCTTTACAAAGTTGCCACAGATTTGTTGGCTGCACATCCATGATTGAAATACCCCATTCAACTACATCCCAAAGGTGCTCTGTTGGATTAATATCTAGTGGCTGTTGGGCCACTGAGTACAGTAAGCTCATTTTCCTGTTAAAGAAACCAGTGTGAGGTGATTTGAGCTTTGTGATATGGCGTGTCATCCTGCTGGAAGTTTCGAGAAGATGGGTATACTGTGGTCATAAATGGATGGACTTGATCAGCAACAATACTCAGGAAGGCTGTGGTGTTAAATGAAGCTCAGTTGAGTATTAAGGGGTCCTATGTGTGCCAGGAAAAAAACCTCAACACCATCACACCACCACTAGCTTTAACTGTTGGTACAAGGCAGGATGGATCCATGACTTCACATTGTTTATGCTAAGTTCCGAGTTTTATCTGCTCTTGCAGTCACATATTGGTGTATCCCTGGACAAAATACATTACTCCAAAGATCTCCCATTGCTGCATATGGGATGTGTAAATGGGGATGAAAGTGTTTGAATGGGATTAAATAATACCCCCTTCAATGCCCAAGTCAATTTACCATTTACATTCACACCATGTTCACACCCTAGTGAGAGAAGTTGTGGTCCAAAAGCAATCATCCAACAAATATTGAAATTTGTGCACTTTCATTCATATTAAAGATGTCATATCATGCTTTTTTAGTTTCATATACCTCCTAGTGTGTTTAACATGTCTCCTCTGCATGTGAACAAAACTACAAATCTGTGGCATTAAGATTTCTCCCTCTCCCACTCTTTGTGGAGCCAGCAGCTGCCTAAAATAGCTTGTTTTTCATCTCCGTTTTAATCTCAGCTGTAGCAAGACCAGTTCAAAGTGTAGACGTTAGAATCAATTTAAATTTGTTGACAACGTGGCAACAATCAGCACTGAATTGACCCATTACCACAGGGTTGACCCATCCACCAAGCAGACAGGGCCTGCATGTGGAAGGGAGGCTTCAAGGATCAGGAGCTCTGACAGAGCATCTCAGATATGGCTGAACAACTTTAGGAAAAGATCTAACTGCGATTTTTCTTTTCAGATATTGCGATTCAATTCGATTCACGATTTTCTTCAAATCAAGCTTCAGTGCAACATTCACTATGTGTACAGCAACATTTACAAACATGACAGAAAATTACATCATACCATCAAACGTTAAAAGCTATTACTCTAAAAGGTAAGGATGAAAACTAAAGGTAAGAATTGCTTTCAAATGTAGTAATTAACAAAAAACATGCATGTACACTCTTTAAAGTCCTTGACCAACGGCAGTTATTACATTTGAAGAACTATAAGAGCCATCTTTGACTTTCTTAACTTAAAGAAATGTACAAAAAATCCTTAATTTTGTTTAATTAAAAAAAGTTCAATAAAATGCAAAAAGAATTCTAAAAAGAACCCCAATGTTAAATAAGTAGTAATAAGAAAAACAAAATTCAACAATTCCAATAAAGGAAAATAGCAGTCATGCCAAACCAGTATGTCAGCCTTTGATGGTTTGGGCCCCGACATGGGACAACATTGCCACTAGCAAATAGTTGACACAACAGATCCTGGGTCAGTAAGGTGCGCTGCAAAAAATTGCAGCTTCAGCGATCACATGATCAATTTGTCTGAAATTACGATTTCGATCAGAAAACGATAAATCGTTCAGCCCTAATCTCAGACTGGCTGAGAACACAGGACAGAGGTACTCTGTATATAAAAACTGGACAGTTTTTTTTTTTTTTAAATTACTGATTGCCAACATACCCTTTCGGTTATCAAAACTGAATATATGTACCTCATTTAAGGCAAAATAAAACCCTTTTAACACAGCACTGACACAGCAGTGAGTTCATTTTAGGGTTAAGTGTATTGCCCAATGATTGCTAAAACATTGCCCCCAACCAGCCATTGAAGACAACCCACTCGACCACTGATTAATTGAAGGAAAATGTGATTTACACTCAAAGAATTACTCATCTGCATGAAATAGTTGTCTTACTTATGGCAATTCATTCAGAAATTTGCCTTGGGTTTCTTGCAAATGCTCATACTAATGTAATGTTAAATTTGTGATGACTGTGCAGCCCTGACTGACAAATTCTGTCTTTGTTTTATTATTAAATTATGTAAATTGTCTATGTGTGTGTTTACTTGCCCAGGTGGCTGGTACTGCTTCAACAGAGAGAACTGCGACAGCCGATACGAGACAATGCGGCGACTCATGAGCTCATCCAAATGGCCCCAGACCAAAACAGGTGAGTCAATGAAGTCTGAAAAAGTGAAAATAAAACCCCAGATCATGCTGCGATGTTTTTAACCCCCTGATGTCATTTTCACATACCCCTCCTTAACAGAGGGATAAAATGTCTAAAATACAGCAGCTTTGCCCTCTTTTCTTAGCTTAATCTTTAAATCATAATTCAGTCTGATTGAAACTATGAAATATTTACACACTTTTTGGGTTAGAACCCATTTAACCCTGTTAGTATGATGTCACTATTGTTTGAGAGTCATGTCTCAGAAAATAAATGTCGGAGCCAAGGAGATTATGAATGTGGTCTTAAAATGTCCAAGAATAGCACCAATAATAATCTTGATGCCTTATTACTTTTCTAAATATGAAACAGAATCAGAAATACTTGATTAACTCACAATGAGAAATTCAGTTGTTAACGCCGCCTAGGAGGTTATGTATTTGTTGGTGTATGCTTGTCTGTTTGTTTGTGAACAAGATTATGCAAAAACTACTGGACGGATTTTGCTGACATTTTTAGGAGATATTGGTAATGGCCCAACTTTAAAATGAATAGATTTTGGTGGTGATTCAGATAACCACCATTAGCAATCGATCGTTTTTGCTCAATAACTGTCTAACTAATAATGATATCAACATGGTTCTGAGTGCTGGGTGTGGGCCGAAGAATCATTTTATGATGGTAACTTTATCATGGAACTATTGCTTATAGATGTAACAGCAATATGTCAGCTACCTTGCTAAAGGTTTACACTCTCCATATAACCTCTATTTTTAGTTGCTCCTATACTCAAAAAAGCAGCAGAAATATCATTTATGTAAAGATACAACCCCTGCTAATATCATTTAGAAAAGGTTGCTTAATACATTTAATTTTACTAAAATCTGAAAAGTTTGAACGATAAAATTTGTATGTGAAAACTGATGAAGCACAACTTTAATTGTGTCAAAATATCTTCTTGTATCATGAGGAAGAAAAGTAATCTCAAGTATAAGTATTTGTATAAATATGCAAATATGCATGAAGATAACGACTGCTTTAATTTGCTAGAAAAGTTTGAAATGTCAACCAGACACACCAGGTGGACTGCTCAGTATATTTCACTAGTCCATCTGGACAAGTCCACAGAAAGTGTTTCGGCATGGATAGACAGCATTCAAAAGCATATTCAGCCTGAGACTGGACGATCATTCTATCAATCACATTCTTTACTGGCCAATCAGATAATGTAGTGGGCAGGCGCTACTGCCAAAGTGTAAAAGATAAAACAAAAGCCACTTCATCAGAACATGTCGGAAGTGGGGTGAAAATATCCTTTATCAGGAAATGCTTTCACTGATGTTGTTTGCTTTTATTTAACAACGAAAAAGCAGTCCAGATCTGAAAAAACTGCTACTGAAGCCGTTAGCATGTATGCTAATAACTGTGCCAACAGTCACTTCCTGCTGTCATCTCACTCATTGCTCCCACCGCTTCCTGCTTTAAAGGCTGATTGGGCCACGTCGCTTAGCTTGAAGGTTGGTTAGATGGATCTGCCCGAATGTAGACACTGAATCAGGCAGATCCAGCTGCACTGCAAAGTTACGAAAATGCACATTGAAAATGCAAGTAAATTGGTAAACCAACTATAGATGTGATTAAGTTGAGAGGAAAATTACTGTTGTATCCATAAGGAAGCTGGATAAAGGGCAATCAGTGACTTATTAATAAGGGGTGGGGGTGAGAATCAAGTACTTTCTTCAGGATACGTAAACCATCAATCATCAAATGTTTAACAATCTTGTACTCTTTGATGCTTATTTTGGCAAAATCTCTTTTGTGTCTGTTTATTTTCTTTACATGCTTAAAAACTGAATCTAAAACATAACCATAAGGAGTTGTAAATTTGTACATAGAGAAATCAGAAAAATTTAAAATGGATTTCCAAAATGTATCAAGAAAGAAACTATTCAACAACAACAAAAAATATCATGCCATGTGCAGCGACAGCCAAAAACACTGTCAAATAAAATGAGAAAATGACAGCCTATGGTTAAAGACATTCTTAATGCCACCATAGGGTTAAAAGGCTGAGATGTATCAGTGCTAATCTGCAGTGTTGTTGTGAGCGACACCCGATCATAATGTAGCTGCAGTGCGGGTCTACCTGGCGCCCGCGTGCTGCAGGAACAGAGATGCCTCCCTCTCTCATTGTGGCGTAATAACTGTAATCCACGTGGTAATGATGATGAGGAAGAGGAGGATGTGTCTGGGAGTGCCAGGATGCCTAATGATACATGTTTGTGTGTGTCTGCAGGCACGGGGATCCTGTCTCCTCTGCCCGAGGAAAACCCTCACTGGTGGAACGCCAACATGGTGTAAGTTGACTTTTGTTTTTTTTTGTTTGTTTGTTTGTTTGTTGCAGCACGATTTCTTAATCAAAGGTGGAAACTCTGACTTTGTTTTGTCTGTGCAGGTTCATCCCATACTGCTCCAGTGATGTGTGGAGTGGCGCTGCAGCCAAAACAGAGCAGAGTAAGACATTTCTAAAGTGTCACATATATGTTGATTTGTGGTTCTCAAGTGGTGGGTCTGGACCCAAAAGTGGGTTGCAGAGCTGCTTTCAACAAGACGCTCATTCCAACAAGTTTGGAAGAAAAAAAAATGTTGCACTAAGCTCTGTACAGGACAGACATCCTTATAGGGTTGTCAATGACTTAAGGTTTAAACACTCAGGATGCATTACAGCCATAGACTTAAAAGAATTGGAGTCATGTCATTGGAGCCTTTGGAGTGCAGTTGATGCCCTCTACGCTGCCATACTGCATGTGTTGTCTCAACCAAACTTTAGCTCCATCTACTAACACAGGGAGGCTGTATTAAGGTAGGACTTGAGGCCATCTGACCAATAGTAACGCTGCGTTTCTAAAACTGGAAGTCCTCAATAAATCCTCAAATAAAGGAAAACAGGCACGTTATGGAAAAATTCACTCCTCTCTCAGTGAGAGCACATAGATGTGTTATAGTTTTGGACTGAAGCCGTTTCTTTCACCAGGCTGTAAAGATGTGTGTTAAGGCTGTAGTATTTGTCTTTGGCCTGCAAACCATCAGTCATTTTTCTGCAGGCAGCCCCAAGTGGACACTTGAGGTACTACAGCTTTTGGTACTTCCAAGCCTCCATTTACAGCCTCGGAGGTTGCTGCCTTATTTACAGTTGATGCTCGTGTCAGCTCTGACACTACAGCCTCCAGACCAGCCTATGCATTCTGAAGGGAGAGATACAGCCATGCAGTATCAGCTGCCTCCCCCTGCTGCCATCTCTGTCTCTTAATAAAGGCCATATTGTATAGAATTCTGTTTTCTTTGTCTTAAGTGTTAAGAAGAGCAACAATAAGGGCTTGTGCCTATAAAAGATTTTTTTTTTTTCAGTTAAGTGCTCTCAGCCTCGGTTTCAGAGTGCCTCTTGCCAGTGCCTAATGTTGCCAAGTAACAAGAACTCACTTCCTCATGTCTCAGAAATACTTGTATGGCTATTGAAACCATATTTTCCTTAATTCACTGAAATATCTCCTAGAAAGCATGAACACAAAGTCAAGAAATCATGTCCTACCACTGATAGTAGCTGAAGACCAGCAGAAAGTTCCCTTTAAATATGAAGCAGCTCGTTTTAATTTCTACCGTTGTTGTTTACAAAGCGATTGGTTAGTTGGGAAGAAGTGATATTGCAGAACCCGGCTCTCTTAGGAGTTGACCGGTTTTTCAACTGAGAGAGCTTGGAGAGCAGCAACAAAAATCAGCCTGCACTCAGTGTCTGTCTGCTCCGAATGCTAAAAATACTGGATTTTTTTCCCCCCAAACTGCAACAAGTCATATTTATGAAATCGAGGAGTTGATATCTCAAATATGGACATTTCTCATTCAGTTTGTTGAGAGGCTTTACCAGTTGAGAACAACTGAAATCACCTTAATTCTCCTAAGACAAGCCATTTTTAAATCTTGTTTCTCTTTCTTTTTCTCTTTGTGTCTTGTTTAGGTGGTTATGCATTCATGGGCTCACTGATTATTCAGGAGGTTGTGAAGGATCTACTGAGTAAGGGTCTGGACAACGCCAAAGTTCTGCTGTTAGCAGGTAGCAGGTATGTTTGTTAATGAAACTTGACTTGCGGTCTGTTTATTGAAAATTCCAATAATGTGCTAAAATATAAATTTACAGTGCAACCTTATTTAATCTGTGTGTGTACTGGTTTCAGTAAAAATATATGACTCTTTTGCTCACAGTGCGGGTGGTACAGGGTGTCCTTCTGAATGTGGACCGTGTAGCAGAGCTGCTGGAGGGACTGGGCCACACTGGGATTCAGGTGCGAGGACTGTCTGATTCAGGCTGGTTCCTGGACAACAAACAGTACCACTGCACAGACTGCGTAGATGCCGTCAACTGTTCCCCTACTGAGACGATAAAGAGGGGCATCAGGTATGTGAATGATATCATATAATGGCAAACTTTGTATTAGAATCTTTCTAAAATACATCCCTCCCTTAAACATTTTCATAATCAAACTTATCGCCTTTTTATCAGGTACTGGGAAGGAGTGGTGCCAGAGAGATGTAAACAAACTCATGAAGGAGAAGAGTGGAACTGTTTCTTTGGATACAGAGTCTTCCCATCAATAAAAAGTGAGTTTGGGCCAGCATCTTATAAGTAACACTCCCAATTAGAAGTGCAGAACAGGTGTGTTACACGTGTCTGAGTGGATGTTGACCACACAACAGATGATCTTAGCCTAATCATTTATTCTCTCTGCACAGGCCCTGTGTTTGTGGTCCAGTGGCTGTTTGATGAGGCTCAGCTGACAGTAGACAACATTCAGCTAACAGGCCAGCCTGTGCAGGAGGGCCAGTGGCGCTACATCCAAAACCTGGGCATTGAGCTGAGGAACACACTCAAAGATGTCCCGTAAGGCCATGAATCTGTAGTTTAGGATTTAAGAAGTTTGCTTGGATTGGTTGTTTATATCTTCTCTTATTTTTAATTCCAGGGCTATGTTTGCTCCAGCATGTCTATCACATGAAGTTATCACCAGAAAGTGAGTATGATGAGTTATTTAAGGGTATAAAAGAGTGTATTTGTCACTGAAGAAAATGTCAGCAAATGAAGGCAATGAAATTAAGTACCAATGGAAAAAAAAATTCAATTTGAAAGGGAAAAAAGCTTTTGGTGTCCGTTTTGAAGGAAAGGGACACAATGCAAGTTTATTAATAAATAAAACACAAAGAACAGACAGATGTAGAAACTAGGAGTTATAGCTAACATCCATACAAGTAGTGTATGTTGTGTTTTTAAGATGCATCATCATGTTTTAAGGATGATATGGAGTCAGTCAGTTGTACTTTATCAACATAGTTTATGGTTGTTGATGGGGGGGAGTGCTGGATTCCTTTTTAACAGAAGAGCATCAGAAACAAAAAAGACTTTCTATAACACTAATATTTATTTTTTGTTTTTTGGTTATAAAAATGTGCCAGTAAACTCTGGCAAACTGGATTAATTGCACAAATACATTGGCAGCATTTGGAAGCAAACTTTGAATTCATGAAACGATAAATTTGTAGGTGGACGTACACAGGCTTGTCTACATAAACACTGAAAGCTGCAATATTTTCACAGTACGAAAAAATGAAAAAAAAAAAACAAGCCTAAACATGTGCTTGTGCAAAACATGTCAATGAAAACAGGGTACATTTTCAGCTCAGTATTTCCAAATGGTGCCACAACTTACAAGTAGACTAAGGGTAAGTTGAGGGAATAAAAAAACTTTTTTAGTTTTGAAATCTTCTGCAAAACACAATTTAAATTTATCAATTTAATCGATATATCGCCCAGTCCTACTACATAATCAATGATAACCCAGAATCTTGAAAAATAGTGTAATAACCTTGTAGTGGCACTGAGAGCGGGCATCATCTACAATCAAATTTAATTATTTAAACACTGGTAGTACTGCATGTATTTTTAAAACCTGCGCTCAGTATCATAACCTGAGAACGCCAAACTTTTTTCTTGTGAGCTGATGGCGCCCTCTTGTGTCCTCTTTCAGTTACTGGATTGATGTTCAAGTAAAAGGCACCTCCCTGCCCAGAGCGCTGCACTGCTGGGACCGCAGCCTCCATGACAACAGGAACAACAAAGCTCCGCCCAAAGGCTGCCCCGTACACTTGATTGACAGCTGCCCGTGGCCGCACTGCAACCCCACCTGCCCCACCATCCGAGACCAGTTCACAGGACAGGAGATGAATGTCATCCAGTTCCTCATGCACATGGGCTTCGACGTGCAGAAGATGGCCCAGCAGCAGGGCATGGACCCCAGCAAGCTACTGGGCATGCTCAGCAGCGGCAGCTAAGAGGGCACACAAGTACACACAGCATCTCCAAGCTAACAGCATGCAGGGCCGGCTGGTTTCTCTGTCCAGTCTGCTCCTGCCTGATACCTCCAACCAATACTTCATCTTCACAACCCGGTCTACCTTTAGTCTATAGTCCATTCTGACCTCCTGTTTACTGCATATAAACACTGGGGCTTACATTTGTCCCACAATTCCTTTCTCATAGCTGATGGCAAGTACGAGGGCACATGTCACAACGACAAGGCACAACTCTCGGCTACTCTCTGTTTAAATTATCTTTTGATTTGTAAAAGAAAAAAATACCACAAATGTAATCCAGTTTTAAGGATGCACATTGATGTTTTAAAATACCTTTTCATCCTTCTGCATAGATTATATTTAGTCATTGTTGTTAAAAAAAAAAAAAAAAAAAAAAACGTCAACGCCACAATGACAAAGGATTCTGTTTTTAAAGTAGTCATTATAGAGTTTTTCCAGGTTTGTCTGTTCAGCTGGTGTTTGTGTTTGGGCTCTTATAACATCCCATTCATCTTAAACATGTATCAAAATGGAAACTTGGATATAGTTATGTGACACAAAGTGTTTTTTTGTATTGATCTCCAAAAAACATCATAAACATTACAAAGATTCATCTAATACCATATCTGAAAAGAAAAAAACGTCCATGCTTTTAGGGCTTGTTTCCACAACTGCCATGTTTTTGCAGAGTTAGTGCTAATATGATAAGACTGTCCAACATTTTCAGCGCTCGGCATACTGAGCAGAAAAATGCAATCAGTATAAGCTGTATTTTGTTGCTGTGCTCACGGCGCTCTCAGTTTAAATAATTTTTAGATTTTGGCAAAATGATGTGCTTGTCAATGTCACTCATCCATAACTGACCAACCGCAAACATGTAAGGGCGAAAGGGTGGGATTTCTTATCTCCATTTGGTCAACAAAATGGCGGAGGAGGCAGTGATCAGTCTCATCTTTTTAAGGACATGATTGCCTGTTGGGTACCTGCTAATAATGACAGGACATAAATCCTTGACTTTGACTTAATGGGTTCTGGGTAATATTTCCATGAATAAATGTATATAATAAGCACACAGCAGCAGCATGTTACCTAAGTATTTAGGCTATTTCCAAGAGAAGCGGGAGTCTTTGGAACATAGCAATACGCTGGTAAAAAGCACTCTAAAACTGAGGTTGTAAACACTGCCAGGTTGATACAATGGCAGCTGTGGGTGGAATTTCAGGGAATAAAAGTAAATATAATGCACATAACAGCAGAATATTGTGTAGGTATTCAATACAACCTCTGGGATACTACCAAGAGAAGTGGTGAAAGCCGCTTTGAAACTGAGGTGTCGTGCGCTACCAGTGCAAAAAATGGCGACTGTGAACACAGGCCTGTAACAATCTTTTTAATGTTGAATCTTGACATGAACATTGATGACATTATTGTATTTAAAGCGGTTGATTTTTTTCTAAATAATTTGATGGTCATTCAGAAAAAAGTGAAAAAAAAATGTAACCAATCAAAGTCTAACATTTGTAAACCTGATATTTTCCCAACAAATTAGGACAGCCTGCTTAAGACACTTCATGCTACAACTCCTGGGACAACATACTGATGTGTAGAAACTGTAGCAGCCTTGCTGCCTGCAGATTAGGAATGTGCATGCTGGTCATCAGCATTTTCTCGAAGAAAACTTGAAGATTCTCAAAAATGGAGTAAGATTTGCTTCTCAGTTTCTTATCTTGATTCTTTGTACAGAACTTTACATTACAGAAATTGTAACTAATCAGCAGGCAGATTCAGTGTTGCTACATGACAAATTAAATGGCCTGTTTCACTTGACAATACCAAATTAAATGCGTAGAATAATACAATTTATTGTGTTTGCATTTAAGGTCACATTATGAGGCAGTGAAAAGTGAAAAATGGAGTAAATGACAAGATAACAAAAGAATCAATAGGCTGTTTAACTGATCTTTTATATAAAAATGTTGAGTGAAATGGACTGTAGCATTAGTTAAGAGTAGTAGCTAAATTGCGCTACAGCCATCAACTGGCTGTTTTGCCATATTAGAACAGGGTACCAGCAAAAGTAAAAGTTTAAAGTTGAAATATCAGTCACATGTTATCTGTATTTTAATGACTGTGAAACTATCAAAAAATGATATCCCATCCTACCAGTTTTGTAGTGATTGCTCATATAGATTTCTTCACTCTTTTCCATTCAAGCGGTGAAATTTTTGTGGATTATATCTCTTGTGCTTCGTACAACAGCTCACCCCAACTTCTTGTGGGAATCTTACTAGCACAAATTTTACAAGCATAGGCAGGGAAAAAAATATAACTTCAGTCTGGATACAGTTTTTGAAAGTGGAAAATATGTGGTGTGTAGCGCATATGTGAAAGGGGCTTAAGTAATCTTTAGTGTCTCAGGTGAATTAACAGGAATTTAACAACAGGTACGATTTGTAAATTTCAAAAGCTGCTCTTTCCATAATGACAATTATCTTAAATTATCTCTTTAAAACAAGCTCTGTTATATTTAAAGCAAATATTTCTTTTAAAATCTTTATGTAACAGCAATAAAACATTAGCAAGCCTGTCTGTTCCCTGCATCCCGACTGTACTCTGCTGAAACTTTTATGATGTTATGCCATGTTCAATTTGCATAGATGCTTTACATTTTAGCCACTGAAACAAAAGCCTCAAACAGACAGATTTCTCCTGTTGTAATAGGACAGAAGCAGAGTAGCGAGGATAAATTCTTTATATATGTCACAAATTTCCATCACTATTTATATTAGTCACTCTCAGTTTGATAGCAGTTGGGATGTCATCATCGCCCATTTTTGACATTTCAGAAAACTAATTGTGGTGCTAAAATCGACCTGGAAATCATCACAAGGCCTATTAGTACCTTTTACATACACCACAGTGCCATTACATCTAGTCTATACCTCTTTATTAATGGTTCAATCATTACAAGACGACTGTTCAACCCCGATCACAGGGTACACATTCATGTTCACCTCAGTAGTTCACAATCCTCAGATCAATGCAATGAACATTTAAAGGGAGACGAATATCGTGTATTGTATATTTTTTTGAGTTTTTGTATAGGTTCTTTAAAGTGTTCACTATTGTAACTCCCTTCTTATATTTCATAATAGAGATCACTTTTTAATATAATGATGATGTTGTATGTAATGATGTCTTTATAAATGATGTTTTTAAAGGACCTCTATTTCGCATCACTCCAGAGAAGGAAAAAAAAGGTATTACTTAATGTAATTTTATTCTGTAACATATTTTTTAACAGAAAAGAAAACTCAAGCTACATTGGTAATTTACATATTTATTTTGTTATGTAAATCATATTTATAAGTGCTATTTTCACAGAGAAGTGATTCTTTGTAAATTGTAAATACGTTGCTGTTTTTTCTCTTTGTGTTGATTGCATGTCTTTGTATCAGACGTAAAAGAAAAGACACATTACATATTATAAAAGTGTAAATATCTCTGAGTTGTTATTTTCTTCTTTTTGTCAGTGTCACAAGAATTTGCTCAATTCTCCTTTCCATTCAACAGTCCCATCATAAAATCAGAAGGTAAGGTCAGCCACTGCCTCAGGCTCCGAACGCTTTGTCACTATTTTGACACGTCTGATAACAGATATGAGGCTGAGCAGTCACACGGTGACAGTCAAAAGATATTTCATTGCCTTATATTTTAACATCTTGTTGAAACAAAAAAGAAAATCATAAATCTCAAAGAATGGGAAAAAGATTTTAAAATGGGATGTACATGATTTTTTTTTTTAGATGCTATTAGAAATAAACAGTTTTACCACTAACTGTATATGATTTTCTCCATTCCAACCATGTATTTTAGGTTTTACCATTTTAACTTCTCCATACCAACCATTAATAACTACTATCACAGAGAGAAGGAGATTAAATGTTATTGCAAACTGTTTTAATCCAGTTTAAGTTATATTTATCACATTAAAGCTGCGTTCACACCGAACGCGACTCGGCGACTGAAATCCCTTCACCCGCCCAAGTAGCTTCCCCTGTTCATGAATACCTCATTTTGGTCACTATCGCCGTTGCTCAGTGACGTCACGTCCGCTCAAGTTTCACCGCGATCATATCATATAATAGGATGTATTAGCTGACATTATTCCAACTGTATCCTTTTTACTCACCTACCAGCCACAAAACACTGCAGCTGATGGCCCTGCAGCAGCATTGTCTGTGAGTTCTCTGCGGTCCCGTCTAGGCAGAACTAATGTTCTCACTAACTAGTGTTTCCACAGGGACATGGATTGTTACTCTGTGAACTGGAATAAAAACAGTCTGTCACTGGTACCGTCACACAACGCTGATTGGCAGTTGCCGCACAGCCACACGCGATATCGCCTGAAGAGTTCAGATTTTTCAACTCTGGCAACCGAGCGATGAGTGACGTGGTCACCCAGAGTGCATCCATCGCATCGCAGGAGAATTAACCCCGCCCTATTGAGGCTGTACATTGACTTTACATGTAGAGTGGTCGCTCAGGTCTCCAAGTTGCGTTCGATGTGTAGGCAGTTTTTGCATGATCATGGCAAGTTCCTGTGCACACCAGAGTAAATCATAAGAGTTCCATAAGGTTCTGTGCTTGGGATAATTCTTTTATCTTCTGCTTTCTGATCTTATTTCTCGTAGTGGATGAAATTTTTAATCAGAATGTTAGACTTTTGGAAAGCATATTTATTTCCCTTTTAAATGGTGCCACATTTGTTAGGAACATGCTTTTGAGGGATGAGCAGCAGAGCTGAGAATGTGGGTTGCGCCCATGAAAAATCTAACAAATCTCTGCTAATGCCAAACCACTTACTCTGCTGTTGACACTTGTTTAGAGCTTCTGGTACCCCTGATTGGCTGTTGCTGTGAACATGGGCACTGCTTTCGTGGTCAGTTGGTGTCTGCATCACAAATCAGCATGGCCCTGTTTGACTGATCTGGGTAGAGGCTTTATCATACGGCAACTTTGATGTGGTGTTCCACAAAACCAAGTTGCAGCACTATTTGGAGTGAGCCCCAGCACCATCTCCAAACTGATGGCCAAGGTCCATATTAGCCCCCAATGTGTCCTAACCTGGCTCAGGGCCATGACAAATATGGGAAGAACACATAGTTTTTGCAATAAATCATCTTACTTATTGACAAACAAATTAAACAAAAGCTAAAACTGCAGAAATGGAGTGTGTTCAGTCAGTTAAATCAGTAATGTGAATGTGGGTGTGTGTCATAATGAAGTGTGGAGTGTTGTCAAGCAGAACAAACTAAGACAAAGGGTGCATGTGATGGCTGAGGTGAGTCCAGGTAGAATGAGAGAACGAGCAGCAAAGAGGTTGGGCTTTTATACCCAGCAAGCACCAGGCGATCCCAATCACCACAGTTCACTCAAGCAACTCTAAAGAGAGATATGAGATGTTAACCAGGTTTGTGCACTAGAAACTAAGGTAGGGACCTTCACACGGGACATCAGAGACAGGCCGCGCAGTGAGTGTCCCAAGAAACTGACACTGTTTCCTCACCATTTCTACAGATTTGCTGTCAAGGTTTGCAGGATAATATGGCCGACAGCTCTCTGCCCACACAATACAGAACAGACTGCAGGCAGTCAACCTCCAGTCTCACTGGGCTGTCAGGAGGCCAGTCCACCAAACAAGAGTCAATAGCAGGATTTGGCAAATTTTTCACAGGCACAACCCACATACTTTGCTCTGCTGCTCATCCTATAAATGCATGTTTCTTACAAATATGGCACCGTTTAAAAGAGAAATAAACAGGCTTTTCAACAGTGTAACATTTATTGCTAAGCAGCATTGTTATAACAAAGATATAATCTACCAAATACTCATTTCCTTACTTTTTGTGTGATGTTTATTTAAAAAAAAAAAAAAACCTTCATTGTGATGTCTGTAACAGTAATTAGAGTTGTATAAACTTCAGTTGACTGTCTTAAAAAGAAGTACACAGAGGGATAAAGGGAAGAGCAAAAACAAAAGCAGTGTAATTTTGGTTTGAAGTTTGTTGGTTCCACCCTTGTTGCACTCTTCGGACAGCACTCAAGCTAACAGATGGACAGGGAGGGGTCACTTGAGGAGAACATGCATGAAACATGTTGGAATCTTTGAGCGAGAGGAAAAAGCAAGCTGTAGGGGACATAGTAAAGTGATGTGACCACAGAGCTGAGAACAATAAAAACAGAGATTTCACTCCTAACGAAATACGGTAGAGAAAAAAACTAAGTTTTTAATTTACATCAATGTATTTTATAATCAAGATACAGGGTAAGACAACATTGCTTATGTCAATTAATTGTATGTTAAATTTGACTGCGTGCCTAATACTTGATTAAAAGATTGTTTACGGTAAGAATTATAAAAATGAATTATTTTATTTACCCAAAGATAATCTACTTAAAGGTCCCTTTGTATGAAAGTGTCTTGGCCCACAGCACAGATGTCTTTCCAGTTTTTCCTAATGCAAGTGTTGTTTTTATGTTTGAGTGTTTAAGTTGTTTAGCAAATGAGTATATGGCCTTATTATCACATTGAGGTGCGTTTGTCTAAATATTGAGAGTGGTCAGGTGCAAAGCTGGTGAGTCCTTCCCTTGAGAATGGACAAAAGGACAGTGCCTTAAACCACCTAAAACAGCAGGGCATGGACCCCAGCAAGCCAATTTTATTGGGTAATTTTAACTATTAATGGTTTCATGATTGCATGGGCCAGATCAGTGAGGTGCTGAGGTAGGTCTGGTTATTTTGATTATTTCTGATGTTGTAGGAATGCTTTAGTAAATATACATTTAATGTCAGCATCAACATATTTTACAATACAGGAATACAATAAAAGAAGAGGAATCAAGTACTACAATTGGAGTTCGGACCTAACAATGAAATGCCCTGTTTAAGTGACCATACGCCAACAGTGTTCAGGAAAAGAGAGTTGACAGTCTGATATGATTCATGTCACACCCAAAACATACCTATGCATAATCAAGCATGTAATCTCTTGTCTTTGCTCTCCGCATTTGGCTTTGCACTCGTAAAGTGCTTCATATTCAAAATATGTGCCCAAAATGGCAGAATAATCAAATAAGACCAACTTTTTTATAACTTATGTTAGCACAATTTTACACCGTTTCCTTCCCAAATGGGTATTTTAGGCTGTGTCATTATTTGTGTCCATTTTCAAAATTGTGCAGGTGGCTGTGGATAAAATGGCCTGTTACATTTTACATTTGGCCTGCTTCGATTTGACTTGAAACTAGCTTTGTTTTTTCAGTTTTTCTTACAGAAATTCCACATCCCATTGCATGTTATAGCTTTTATTTTGGTCTTGTACCATTACATATAGTATCATATCGTAAAGCCTCATATCCTAATGTATCCTATTATGTAGAATACCTTTGTGTTGTATTGTGAAGCATCATATTTTATCCTGTGTTATTGTATCACATGATACAGCATCATACCATATTCTACTGAGTCATATTGTAATATAAACCCATATAGGTATGTTACATTACATTGTGTCAAATCACAGTGTACATATTGTATTAGATAATTGTTATTCTATGGTATCTTGATATATAAAATATGAATAAACTGTATTGTAATATTTCATAGTTTTTTATCATATCCTATCATATCATATCATATTAGTATGCCTGTATGCTGTAATGTATTGGTCCATATTACATTGTATCTCGTATTGTGTTGTGCTGTAATGTAGTAAATAGTCATATTGTATCATACAATATCCCAACGCATTGCAGTGTATCACATCTCATTAAACTGTATGATTTAGTATTATATTGTAGCGTATTTTAAAACATCCTATCATACTATATATCATTTTTTTACTGAACTGATTGAACCCCATTGTACTGCACTGTATTATATCCATTGTTACGCTGTGGTTTTCCACCCCTATTTTATTGTGCAAAAACATTTTTGAGTCCACATTTGCTCCCACAACAGCTTTTAAAGTCATCACAGGTGGTAGTTTTCCCTTGGAATCACCTTGTACGCTGTATGTCAACCATCAAAGCATCCTTATATCACAGGTTAAAGTATTTTAAGTAACTACTAATCTGTTTCTACTTCCCTCTATGAATCACACAAATCCATCTTCACTGGTGCATAATCATCCCTCTGGACCTGTATGTAATTTCTGTCTCTAATGGGAGTCTCGGCCCTGCTCTCCCTGTCATTATGCTGCGTATAAATGCCAGTTTCTTTCTGAGAGGGAGCTCTGACTCAGCCTCTCTGGGTGCTCCCTCGAAATACGACTCCCATACTGCCCGCCACATGCAGCCTTCCACCCCTTTGTGGAATATAGACCCCCTATTTTTAGAACTGGCAGGGCCTGTAACCCTGGGTTCGGCATAAACTTTCATTTAAACAGTCACCCCCTAGCAATGCGCCGGGTGAACTTGCGCAGGACAGGAGGGAGAGGGTGTGAGTTTGTGTGTGTGTGAGAGAAAGAGAGAGAGAGAGAGAGAGAGAGAGAGAAAGAGTGGGAGGCCAAATCCACGAGGCAATACGACGGGACAAGGCAAAAGAGAAGGAGCCAACAGTTTGACGACTCTAATGGGAAAGTTTTCAACCTTGGGGATTCAATTTCTAAGGATTTGCCAGTTGGGGAAGGAAACTGACTGACAGGACAACAATCTGGTCCACCTGTTGGACACTTGGGGCTATTGTTGGAAGACTAATCTCTGGATATGTTTTAAAAAGACCTTACTTCACTTTGAAATGATGAGCTGGGAAACTTGGTGACTGAAAGGCACAAGACAAGGACAATCAGGATTTCCACGGACATACACTACAGCTTAAAGTAAGACCTGGGCAAATTTTCAATCTCTAAACCTTCTTGAAAGCCATTAAAAAGGACTAATAAAAGTGTTGCAGACTTCCAGAAGTCAGACTCTATATGCATAGTGATATTCAGACATTAAAGAAATTAACTGGCAATCAAAACTGTATCTCACTTCAAGGTCTTCAAAATACTCAACTATCATGAACACTTGCATAAAGTGTATAAATGTAACCCCATGACACCGCTGTAATTACAAGGCAAGCTTGAGGAAGAATTACAGACATTTGTAATTAAGGACCTTTTGAAAAAAGCAACCAAGGAGAGGGTGAGGCCTATAACCTAACAAGAGTGGGCTGCTGTGACTGGGAACAAGACCTCAGCAAGGAAAACAGCTGCCTTCATAAACCAACACGAACCATGGATGCCCATGGAGGACACTACCTCAACAAAGAAGCTGTGCTGTCAGCTTTAGGCGCAGCACGAATGTGCCAGCTGCTCCTTGGCTGCACCATAATGGCCCTTGTGTCCCACAGTGCAGGGTACAGCGCCAGCTATGGAACCTTCTGCATGTTTGTGTGGTGCTTCTGCTTCGCCGTCACATTGCTCATCTTCACTTTGGATATTACGAGGCTCCACACATGCATGCCCATTTCCTGGGATAACTTCACCGTGGCTTTTGCAATGTTGGCAACACTCATGTACATCACAGCCTCCGTAGTGTATCCGGTTTACTTCATCCAAACAGAGTACCCGGATGAGGACTATGAGGTGCAAATGTACCGTATTGCCGTCACGGTCTGCTCCAGTTTGTGCTGTTTCCCTTATGGAGTTGAAGTGTTCTTAACTCGAGCCAAGCCAGGAGCTGTGGTGGGCTACATGGCCACTGTGTCCGGCCTTCTCAAGGTGGTCCAAGCATTTGTGGCCTGCATTATTTTTGGAGCCCTGGCCAATGACAGTGAGTACAACATCTACATCGCCACTCAGTACTGTGTAGTGGTGTACAGCCTGTGCTTCTCTGTCACAGTCATTGTGGTGGTACTAACTGTTTCTGGGAGGACCTCTGCCCTGCGCTTCCCCTTTGATCGCTTTGTGGTCGTCTACACTTTCTTTGCTGTGATCCTCTACCTCAGCACCTCACTGATCTGGCCCATCTTCAGCTTTGACAGAAAGTACGGCAACACGACTCGACCAGAGGACTGCCCACGTGGAGAATGTCCCTGGGACAGCAAGCTGGTGGTGGCAGTGTTCACCAATGTCAACATGATCTTGTACTTTGCTGATCTTGTTTACTCTCAGAGGATTCGCTTTGTTTCCAGCTCTGCTGCCTAAAATATCCTCCCACCTAAAGACTACTTAACCTTACAGTTTGAGGCCTACATTAACCCTTAGATGCACAAGTGATTGGACGCTACACCACTCCATAAGAAGAGACGGAAATAAAAAACACTTCAAGTTAAGAAGTAGTAACAACTAACATAAGAAATCACAATCATTTGCTTTAAAGCAGCAATAAATAAGAATTGGTTTTTTTGATCCTCTTAAGCTGGAGATATACTTGCTGTTATCTACGCGACAATTCAGTACATCAAGATTGTGCATGTTGTCCAGAATTTACGCCACACAGACACAAGCTGATGCCTGCTACACTATCTGATTAGCTGGTAATGAGTGTGACTGATGGAACAATCATCCAATCACCTCCCAGATATGCTCTTAAAATGCTCTGCCCGTTCCCAAACACTTTCTATGGGCTTTTTCCAGATGGACTAGAGAAATATATTGACCAGTCTATCTTGCATGTCAGGTTAGTTCAACTCATGACTGTGTAAATTGGTGACTTTCAGTTGACTCTATTAGTGGGTCTTTTTATGTTATCTTGCAGCTTCTGTGGCTGTATTATCGAACATATCAACGGCTGGTTAGTGTGTTTGTTACACTGATAAAATGCACTTTGCAATGAAGCACTGGAGATTAAATCCTCTATTGTCACTGGTGATATAATTACAACATATACCATTACAGCTGGCTGAAAATCATAAGTTGACATGATTAATCTTCAGTCTATGAAATCAAAACAGTTATGAAAGTGCATGAAGAAAAAGTGTTGCAAAAAGAGTGCAGATGATGCAAATAATGCCGTCAGACCATTGGTCGTCAGTCACCAACATATATCTGATGTTGGCAATGATAATTGGTGTTTATTGTTAATTTTATTCTCAGAGATATGGTACATCTCGCCATGTTTAAATGTTTACTTTTCACACAACAGGTAGTTATATACAGCTTCAGGTCTTTCTGCACCCTCTCGTGGTATCCTCCAGTAATATGTGTTGCATACTTGCAAGTATATGAAAAAAAATGATCATGAAGCCAAAGGACATGAATGAAAGGACAAACAGCAAGTGTATTTTCAGCCTAATGGCCTCATAGTGTCTGCAATGTGGTGAAACCCATAGTACTGTTACCTAATCCTCTCATACGTGTGTTTGTTCACAAACAGAAGGCCATGAATTACATGGACTAATAAGGGTCAGTATTAAAATTTCTTTGTGAAAGTATTTCTTTTCTAATGTCAACTGCCCATTGTTTGCCATCTGTTTGCATGAAGAGTATTTGTATTTGTATCCAACTGTTGGTGAATGTTGTCTGTGGCTTAAAGGCTACTTTTGAGAGGCTAATTCATTTTATGCTATTTGGGTTAGAATGAATGGTTTTACAGTAGAGAAACATAAATTAATAACATGATAGCAAATCCAACAAAAAGGACAAAAGGCTTAAAACCACTATGGTACTCTTTCGTCAAACAGCAATATAGCCAGCTTAGGGTCTGACTTGCAGCCTGTTGTTTGGCTTGTTGCTCAGTCATTTTATCTTTTCATAGCACCATGCTTCATCAATTTCCACATAGTCTGTGTTCTGTCCGCACGACCCCTAGTCCTGTCAATCAGTTGTTTTCCACATCCTGCGCCTCAATCTATCTCTGCCACTTGCCAACATCACAGCTCTGCACTGGTTCTCTGAAAATACATGGCAAGCTTATTTTCAGTCGGGAGTTGCCAAACCCAACATCAAGCACATAAAGCCAACAGAAAAGCAAGTGCTCAGATTTTGTGAGTAATTTTGAAATACAGCAGAAAAACAGCAAATCAAACAGCAAATCAACATCAGGCAGGCAATATAACATGTTGTTTACAGAGGCAGACTATGTGGAAGTTGCAGGATAGCCCCAGCCATTGTGGAACACAGTATGGAGATGGGCAAACTACTACTCCTCTTGGCTAACTGGCTTCCTCCAACTGAGTATGAATTGGAACCATAAAGCGTGACTATGGCTTGCCACACTTACATAGTGCTATATACAGGCAACCTGGGCACACTAAGGGAATGGGATTGACACTGTTCCCTCTGTTGAACGTCCTTCATCTATTAGATTGACTTTGAAACTACTATCTTAAGATGGAGCTTTCAGGAAAGCTTTTATGCTCAGTGATCCCCTTACTGATACCTTCATCTTAGTTCTTTGCAAAACAATGGCATCAGTGTCTTTATGTTGAATTAATTTGACGTTATCATATACTTTTTGAAGTAAAAAAATGACACTGTCATGTAACCAATCTTGCAGAGTCCTATGATCCTCTAAAAATGAGACACTTCTTGATATTGTCATTGTTGTAGCCGACAGTAAATTTGTCCCTGATAGACACAGTTTGTAAGAATCAAATTTTCCCACTGGAAATACATGCAGGTCATTTTTGACTTATGGAAATTTGTGGTGGTAAAACACAAAATACATTTTCTTAATACATACATTTTGTTTTTGTTTGTGGAATATCTGAAGTAAAAAATGGTAGCATCTTAGAAATATTAAGACAATGCAGGAAAATGGCCTCATTTATGCATCTTAGAGTTTTTTTTTATTCTCGATGGTTAAGTTTCTGTAGGGGACTCAAAGTCATGGCGTGGTCTGCATGTGTGCCTTTTTATCAGTATTTGTCACAAACTGAGTCTGTGGGCAGTAAAAGTGAAGGTATTACCCTGTGCCACAAAGTTAGGGGCTTTACTCCAGCTCTGCAGTGACCTACAAGAGCGAGTGGGGCAGGTGTGCTGATGATGAGCTGACCTCAGCATTTTTCCTCATCCTGGGAACGTCGATCTCAGCACCTAACTCTGCTCCAAATTCTTCTGGTGGTCATGCACAGGGCAGAGCTGTGTTTGGAGGGTGGGAATATATATTAGAGAATTAGGAGTTCGACTTAGTGAAGGTTTATTTAAGTATTAATGTTTTATGTATTAAACACTTACGTGGAAGAAAATGGTCTCATAGAGATGCATAGCTTGTGCCAAGTCTGCAGTTTGCACTGAACATAGCTTCAGGGGTTTAATGTGTCGCCATTTTGCCGTATTTCTACTTTACATTTTGTACTCTAATGTTAACATTTGTAAGGCTTAAAGTTCAACTTATTATGGCTTTTGCTGCCATTCACTGAATTTCTTGTATCTGATACATGTATGAAGGATTTTTTAAACAGTATTTTATTAATTACTCAGGATGAGCTCATTATGTGGTATTTCAATCTCCATTTGCAATGATTAAGATGAATCCAATGTTGAATAAAACATTAAAAATGCATGTCTTTTATGGATGTTTTTTGTTTTATTTCTGTGTCCAGAGCTTCTATGAAAAGTGTAACTTTAAACTTTTAGAGGTCTTACCTTATTGAAATCAGCGTGGATCATATCAATCAGGTGTCTTATGTAAATTATATGAACACCATAAATTTAACATTTACAGTATGTTATGTTATGGGTCGGTTTGATTTAGCCTTATGAATGTTGGTACAGCATTTAAATAATTTATTATTCCACAAAGTGACATACATGGCCTTTGACTTATGGGTCAGAGAAAGAGAGAGATAAATTGTGGGTTCAGGTTCCAAATGAAACAGTTTGTTTTTGGAGGGGTGGAGGTGGCAGTTATAAGTTGCCTTTTTCCTTTTTAATAACATCAATTGGAAATTACAAGCTGGTATCCCACTAGTTACTCTCTGTCCACCTTGTTACCTGTTTTTTTAAATTATTATTAAATTAATGAAAAATAGAAATACAATTTGTATTTATGTGAATGTTTTGAGAAATTAATTGGCAAATGCAATCAAGTAAAAAAATGAGTCAAATTTGATCAAAATTTGGAAGAAAAAAAGCATCTCTGAAAAAAATGCTTGAGTATAAAAGTCCTCCGAAATCAAATTTTCAGGTCGAAAAGAGGACATGAAAGCTTTTAGAAAATGCATATTTTTGCATTCATCACAATATGGAACAGATACATAAATATCCCAATATTTGTCCTCTGTCATATGAAAGAAAAATGAATAAATAAATATAAAATGCCCTGACCTTGACCAGTATATTTTTTACAGATAAACTAACCTTTCTCCAGATGATATTAGTAAATGATGGACATTTTTTGACTATTTTATAACCGAACAGATCACCCTGAAATGGCACTGAACAATAGGAATTATCCATATAAAGTATTATCAATCGATCAGTCAATCAATCAATCAATCAAAATTAATTTGTATAGCACTTTTCATACAAGATAATGTAGCACACAATGCTTAAAATAAAATACAACAGCTACAACACAAACTAACAGATAAGTGAAAAAAAGGAAGAGAAAATATAAAGCAATAACAATACTAAGTAAACACAACCTAACCCGCCCTCCTTGTCCACATTCAGCCTACCACACACACACATGCACACACGCACACACACACAAGAGGGAACACTAAAGACAGGTAAGGATGACTTAGGAAACACTGTCTTTACTGAAAGATGAGGAAACAAAGAAGCAAAGATGATAATGATAAAATCCATGATGATAAATAAGACACTGATGATAAAAGAACAGACAAAATAAAAACACTAAACACTTCTTCCACACTTCTCAATATGAAAACAGTTGACTTTTAACAACCCACTTGTCTAATTTTCCACTATGCAGAAAAATTAGAGGTGCACAATATTCTCGGTTCTGGTCGTACATATATAATATTGGCACTTGTATCGTATTACTTAACATATTTATTGCATGGGTACATTTAAAAATCAAGATTTTCATTTTTCAGGAGCTACATGTAGTTATTTTTGTTTTACAGCTGTTCATTACACATATAGACTGTCACACTGAAAACACCTGTACATTTTTGGAAAGTAAAGACTTGGTACTCTTGACATAAAATATTGGTATCAGTATCAGCAATAATAAGTTCGGAGATATTGTCATTTCAGATATGGGTAAAAATCCAATATCCCTAAGAAAAATGTACACAAAATTTCATCTTGATACTTTGAGTAGAATTTTAAGTGCTTTAAGTTTAAAGTACATTTAACTTTTACTTGAGTAGATTATAAGTAAGCTTTTGTGCTTGAGCACAATTTTTAAGCAAATGTACTTTTTTTAGTAAAATATTTATTTATTTTTTCCCATCTGCACAATAGACCTAAAAGAAATAACAAATAATTTAGCAAATAATAAAACAAAACAATGCTTTACTCACTTTCTTCCTAACTGTGCTCCACTTCTGCTTTCTGGGTCAAAGTCAGAGTTTGACTCTTTTTCCATCTTTTTCCAGAGAATAGCCTGTACCATGTCTTGCACCCTGCCACCAGCAGATGCTACTATTGCACAGCCGTCCTCGCAAACTTTTCAGCCCTGAGGAACAACCTGATGTAACTTGTTTTTCCGCCTCGCAGAGCCCGCCTCAAAGTTATTTTCTCTGACCGCTGTGATTGGTCAAATGTGCAAATAGTTTACATGGCCTATAAGATGATTGGTTCTCTCACCTGTCACTCAAATTTCTCTCCGCAGGTACAGTAGGGCGCGAGACATTCTAGCCACGTTGGCTGGATTCACGGAAAAGCTGAAGCTGCGTCGGTCTGTCAGTCCGTCTGTCAGTCAAATACTACACTCCTACGCTCATTCGTAAGTTTTGATCAATTACCGCGAAATAACATGGCTGCTGTTGATGTATGTGCAGAGATCTCTTGTACCACGCTGAACAAGGAAGTGGGCTTGTCAATCTCAACTGTGATAATGATAAAAAAGATTAAAAATAAGAATAAAAAGCATTATTATGAGGGAGTAAGGGAAACGCGAAAGTTAGAGTACTAAGTGGTATTCTGTGACATCACAAAAGAAAAATTTTCTAACTGAAACTTTCAGCAAGGGGTCAAACTGTTCATGTTTATGTACAATATTTCAGAGGTAAGGAGAATCCTGTCTAAATTCAAATAAAACATCTCGATGATTATAGCTGCTGACAAATTATTGAGCAAATTAAAACAGAAAAAGTGATAAGGTTAGTGTTTTACAGCGTGAGGGTCCTAAAACTGCAGAGGTCAGGGGTGTCGTACAAAGTGGAGGGGAAGATTGAAGTACTTGTGTATTCTTTTTTGTTTGATTTTTTTTTAAATACTTTAAATTTTTGGATAAATACATTTTTAGAAATGAAATTTGACAGTAGGATAATAATAATAAAGAATACTCAAATTAAAACTCATTTTAAATTGTTAATCGTCTTTAATATTTTTACTTTTTCTCATTTGTTATTCGTGTTAAATATTGTGAAGGAGAAATTTTAAAGTGTGTAAATAAATTTAAATATATGAATTTATAAGGGAAATTTTTCTTTCTTTCTTATTTATTTATTTTTTTAAACTGACTACTATTAAATTGCTGCCAATTACTTCATGGCAGAAATGCTGTACATTAAGTAGGGGTGGGAATGGGAAACCAATTTAACTTGAGAATTGATAACAACTCTCAAGAAAGCAATATCATTAGTGTTTTTGCTTAAAAGTTCCTGTATCATTTCCTTCCACTATGTTCTGCATGCTGTGTATATCAGATTTGTCACGCTCTCTGAAAGGTAGTCAACAGAAATGATAACAAAGACATCAAAATGTGATCATGGCAGACAGTAAACAGGAGTGGACAAAATTATGGTTTGATTTTAGACAAAAAGATGTGTACTTAGTTTAGTGATTGGAAACACCGGCAGCTGGCAGAAGCATTTCTCTATGCAACATGTCATTGAATATCAGGAGTGACATGTGTTTGGCGTTACTGCAACTGAAAAACTACGTAGGTTAACTTTTGTCTGTGCAGAAAATCCACAGGAAGCAATGAGGGAAAGTGGACCAATAAGCAGAATCGATAATAGCATTGGTATCAATAATATCTTATCAATTCCCATCCATAATATTAAGAAGTTGTACATTTGTTTTTATATTTGATATTCAAGCTTAAAATGAATTTAAAATATTTCACAAAACGAGGGTCCCTGCCAGAGGCTAGTGTTTTATAAACATAAGTGACATCTGAGAAGTTTTCAATTGTTTGTTATTCCACATCCCTGGGTCTGGCTCAATGTTGTACTGATTAGCTGTACACTTTTTCAGGAAACCATGGACAAATATACCAAAGTTGCATATTAACTAGCTGTAAATTTTAGAGAAAATTTGAGGGAAGTTCTGCTAAATTGTATCAAACACTTTGATTTTATGGTCACATTTAATGTTTTATTTTACATATTGCCAATAGGTGACCTGGAAAGACTAAATTAAAGAAACTTAGTGTAATATTCTGCTCACAAAGCATTCGAATGCTTAAAGCCCTTTAGTTTTCAGGAGAAGGTAGCTGCTTGCACCTGTTGTTAGTTGTAATAAGTTTCTTGACATGGAAGTTTATGAATGCTGCTGATGTTGACGTCTCTAACTCTGGACTTTCAGGTGAAATGAGTGTCGGCTTCATAGGAGCGGGTCAGCTGGCCCACGCTCTCGTAAGAGGCTTCACTGCAGCAGGTGAGTCTGATTCATAGCTCTTTACCTTGAACTGGAGGTCTATTATTCAGATTTGACTTATGTTGCTGATGTTGATTGATTGCAATCAGATGTTAAAATAATTTCTGTTTTGTTTGGTCTCTAAGGTGTGATTGCCACCCACAGAATCACAGCCAGCTCCCCGGACACAGACCTCCCCACAGTACAGGGGCTGCGGGTGGGTAGACAATCAAGGATGCTTATAAGTCTGTGTAACAGAAAAGCTTTACTGTACATGTATTTGTGTCTGGATGGATTGGGAAATATATCCAATATTTTATTGTACTTTTTATTTACATTTTGACTTTTTGGGAGATAACAGTGATGACAGTAAGACGGACAAACAGCTTAAATAAAAGTTCCTGTGACATCTGGTATTCACTGATTTGACTAAGAACTGACTTTGTTTTTGTTATTTCTTTAGAGAAAATAGAATATAAATCACATATTGTCGTTCTGCAAAAATATCAAGATGTGATTTTTTTTTGTTTCATATTGTACTCCTTCAGTATGTTTTTTTTACGTATCAAGTTATGATTATTATTTTTTGTTACAGAAACTGGGGGTCAATTTCACCACCAGCAACAAAGAGACAGTAAGCAAGAGTGATGTCCTCTTCTTAGCCGTGAAGCCAAACATCATTCCTTTTGTTCTGGATGAGATTGGACCAGACATCGAAGATCGTCACCTTATTGTGTCCTGTGCTGCAGGCGTCACCATCAGCTCTATAGAGAAGGCAGGTTTTATCCTCTGAGAGACTATTGGTATAAGGGATTGTCTCGTTTTTAACTTAGGATACATAAGGGTGGTTTTTAAGATATACACATTTTTTTAACTTATTTTTTTTTTCAACATTACAAAACAAAACATACATTTGCCAACTTCATGTACAATCCCTTCTAAAAGTCCTTCCTTTAAACATGTTCATTTCTTTTCTTTTCTTTCACTCAAGCTGCAGCAATAATAGTCCTGTCTTGTACACACAATGTGCACATACATTTCATCGTAAACCAGTACAGGTCTAATTAACATGAACCATAATAGAAGGGAATCTGCATTATCAAAATAATAATTATTACAAAACAATAAACATTACAAATATACACAAAAAGAGTTAAATTGTAATTATTTTGAAGATAGTACAATAAAATAAATAATAATAATAATAAAAAAATATTAAAAATTAAAATTAAAAAATAAAAGGGGAGAGAGAAAGCCATTGAGAGGATAAAGAGATAAGTCTTATCTAGTAGTCTAAGTCATACTTTTAGTATAAACTCTAACATTGTTTTATTTCATTAACAGTGGCCTTACTGGCAACCATCTCTTTGGAAATTTTGGCTTCTGAAGCCGTTAAGAAATGGAGTATAGACAGCTAGTAGCTGAGATCAAACATAGATTATATGTGTAAAACTATAAGCAAATTAGTTTTAAAAGGACTTGGGAAAAAATATTAAGTAACATATATTTAATAAGGAGTTATTTACTCATTCAACCATTTCATTCAGAGTAATTAAGAGAGAAGAACTTTTGTCGTGGCACCACTTCTGTACAAGGGCCACATGAGGTAAAGCCAATAATGATCAAAATCAATTTATTCCATATCTTATATGTATAAACAGTAATTAAGTGGGTATTTAGTGAATACCTTTAGTTAATGGCTTTCAAGTGATAGAATATGGTAATGTAGTAATAGGTTCTTCTGTGGAGCAAATAATGTCCAATAAGAACCATGAGCTACTTATTAATATAGTAATAAGAAAATTGTGTTTGTAAATCAAAAGTAGCAATTGATGGATATGATACAAAATAAAGCAGAAGAGATTTAAAAGTGAATAAATACTGATACATGTCAAACATTGAGTAAAATCAGGTGTGCATGAGTGATAAAATGAATAAACTTAAATTTCAATTTTGGCAGTGATTGCCTTGATAAATATGTACATTTGCATATTATAAGTGTATTTCGAATTTCATTGCTGTCCTTTTCAGAAGCTGCAGCAATATCGCCCTGACCCAAAGGTAATGCGTTGCATGACCAACACTCCAGTGGTGGTGCGTGAGGGTGCCACTGTGTACGCCACAGGCACCCATGCAGAGGTGGAGGATGGGAAGCTCCTGGAGCAGCTGATGGCCAGCGTGGGATACTGTACTGAGGTGGAGGAAGACCTGATTGATGCTGTTACAGGCCTCAGTGGCAGCGGTCCTGCTTACGTAGGTCCTTTATAAGTAGAGGAGTATGTTTCTAAAATGTTGCCATACCATTGGCAAAATTAAGTAATTTTCAACTCGTTTCATCATCCTCACAAATATCATTTTGGCCTTCTAGGCGTTTACAGCAGTGGATGCTCTTGCTGACGGTGGAGTAAAAATGGGTCTGCCCAGGAGATTAGCTGTACGCCTCGGAGCACAAGCACTACTGGTACCTTCATATTTCAACTTTTTTACTCTGGATACAAGTGCTTTGAGTGCTTGAGTTTGTTTCCCTATAAGGAGTGGGACAGTATGTCAGTATATCCTCATCTGGACAAGTGTTACACAATAGTCAAATCACTGAGGTTGAAAACAATGCCATCTGTCTGTCTGTCTGTCTGCCTGCCTGCCCGTCTGTCTGTCTGTCTGTCTGTCTGTCTGCCTGCCTGCCTGCCTGTCTGTCTGTCTGTCTGTCTGTCTGCCTGCCTGCCCGTCTGTCTGCCTGTCTGTCTGTCTGTCTGCCTGTCTGCCTGTCTGTCTGTCTGTCTGTCTGCCTGCCTGCCTGCCTGCCTGTCTGTCTGTCTGTTTGCCTGTCTGTCTATCTGTCTATCTATCTATGTATCTGGTATCTGTCTGTCATAAAAAAATTGAATCATGTTCTTAAAAAGATTTAAAACGCCTTGAATCAGTGCTTATACACCTCTTTTTAAACCTACTTCCTTTCATAACTTCATTTTCACCAGCAGCTCAATACAACAAGGACCTATATATTATCAAATTATCTGACGTTAACGTTTTAGCTGTATATCTTAAACACATTGTATTATGCTCAGCACTATGTTGCAGGTGGAAGTAAGATCCTAAAATAATTAACCTTTACCGCAAATATGAAATGTATTGTGATTACTCAATTGTTTTGAATCAAAATTAACTTGAGTTTGATCTTGACTCCCAGAATCAGAACTGAAATGAACCATAACTTATTGGAAGATTGACACTAAGCCCTAGTGGGTAAAACAATAAATGGTTTTACCATAGAAACTGCAATGTGCACAGACCAAATAATCAAATCACGGGGTGTGCAGTGTCAGTCACATGACTCAAAGCATGTGACCATGGTGCATGCAGAGTCTTTGTGTTTCCTGCATTTAAAATGTACACACAGCAAACAGCACTCGCTAGAGATACAGAGGTGTTACTCTGTTGTCTGTTTTTTCTTAAGTCCTCTATTTTTAATGATAATTATGGAAATAGGCGTCATGTGTGTCTTTTGAAAACATTTGAGCAAAAAGGCACCCATAAGGATCCTTGCAGTCTTTAGAAACTGTCTCAACTGCAGCAACCATAGACACCTATCAACACAACAAAGGGAGCTTTTAGAAGTAAAGATCACAGGGCTGCACAATGCTTTAAACATCGTCAGAAGAGAAGAGAGGTATGACTCGCAGAAAAAAATTAAATTAACCTTACTTAAATAACCTGAAAATACTTGCTCGTTGAATTAAAAAAGAAGCTTAAATTGGATTAAATCAATTAGCTTAAGGCATAAAGCATTGCTATTTGTCATAGAGTGCAAAATTTTCTAAAAATATGATTAAAGCGAAATAAATAAGCATATTTTTGTAAAGTTCAGGCCATTATATTTATCTTATTGAGAGTATGTTACAATTTGGCCCTGTGTCACTGAGCATTAAATCAATGTGGCCCTCTCAGTTACCAATTAATCCTGTTCTAGAGAAGTCTTATTCCAATTATCAATAGCAAATTTTACATCCCTTTGGCACATTTCCATTCTAAATCAACAGTTTGATAAGCACTATTCTTTGAAAACCTGCAGATGTATTTGTTTTTTGGGGGGAAGAGTTGTCCATTTTGAGTTGATTGGTCATATTCAGATTTTGAATTGATTGATATGCATATGTAAAAGATTAATGTGGATCTTTAATTTTTATTTTTTTTTTATTTGTGAAGGGGGCGGCTCGAATGTTGTTAGACTCAGAGCAACACCCAGGGCAGCTCAAGGACAATGTGTGTTCACCAGGGGGCGCCACCATCCATGCCCTGCACGTCATGGAGAGCGGCGGCTTCAGGAGCCTTCTGATCAACGCCGTGGAGACCTCCTGCGTTAGGACAAGGTAGGTTGGTAACAAATGTGTGTGACAAACAAACCAACAAATCATGCTTCCTGTCACAAGTGTGCACTGCAAATGCTTTTAAGTTAATTGTCCAATTCAAATGGCTACACAGTGATATATTTCTATTGAAGAGTACTGTATTATTCAGACAGAGATGGGAGCTCAGTATAAGAGAGTATTGTTCTCTGGTACTGAATAAAAAGTTATAAATTATGCTACTGTGTTGTGCTCAATATTTTTTTATGTATGATCTGAAAATCATTTTATTCCCTCCCTTATTTCAACAGGGAACTTCAATATTTGGCCAGCCAGGAGAAAATCTCAGCTGCTGCAATAAAGAAGACAACTCTGGACAAAGTGCTGCAGCAGCCAGGAGTGACTGCTGAAAATGTTGGTGTCAGATCTCATGGGATCAGAATGTTCAACAGCGGTAGCCCCAGAATCAAGAAGAAGTGATTGGTGCTGAGAACAACAGTGTTTTGTTACCTCTCATATCATCAACAGATGCATTATAAGCTAGAACAAAAACAGGAAATAACTGTTGAAAGTTAACTATGTGGGTCCTTTTCTTGGGTGGGAAAATACATGGGGTAGGGATCATCAACTACTCTTGACAGATGCAGTGGGGGCTGGATTTCTAAATAAGTTAGAATAATATAAATACTTTGGTCTGAATAGCATATGCCAAGAAGAGTGGGCTTTTCTCAAAAATGTGGAAAACTGCCCTATCTCACAATGAAATCCTTTTAAAATATTTTAGGATCTGCTTCCGGATCACCACCAAAATCTAATCGCTTCTTCCTTGTGCCATGACTAACTTTCACTGGAAATGTCATCCAAATCTGTTCATAACTTATTAAGTTATTAGCCAAGATGTGGAAAGCTGCCTTATCTTGCAATGTGAAATTTCTGGATCTGCATCCGGATTCAGATCACCACCAAAACCTGATAACGTCTACCATGTGCCATGACTAACATTCATTGAGAATTTCATCAAAAATATGTTTGTAACTTATTAGTTATCCTTTTCACAAACTAACAAAGAAATGTCAAAAACATAACCTCTATAGTGGAGATAATAACGGCTGACAAATGGGAATCTGTGAAATGGATCTAACAAGGCTTTTCCACTACATGGTTTCAGTTTAACTTGGCTGGTCTTTACTCGGTTGTTTTGGTTTTCCATTAGGCATTGCTCCAAGTACCTGAAACAGTTTTTCGTATCACCTCCAGCGGGGCTCCAGCAGTCAGATTATCACCACAAGTGGGTGTTACAAAAAGCCACAAAGGGGCCGTCAGCTCTATCGCCTCTGTTTCATCTATGGTATAGAAGATGTCATAGTTGTATTTGCGCAGCCATGCTGTGATGACCCCACTCACCTTAAGGCAGTAAAGGCAGTATTTACTGTAGGAGACAACAAAGGGAGCAGTGGAATTAAGCAGATGTAGGTCATTGCTGATGAGCTGTTTGTTTCAATCTCACTTGTTTTGGGGGTTGCTTTAATAGCTGTTGGAAAATAACTAACAAAAATCTACTCGTTAAAGCACAACACATCTTTTTTCCTCACGTTTTCTTAATTTAATAATATTCAGGGAATTAAATTGAAAGTTGTGGTTGTCCTCATGTGGCCCTGGAACTGCCAGTTAGAAATCACTGACAGAGGGCAGTGTTTTTGAAGGAAACACATTTTCTTTGAAAGACATAAACATTTGACTATAAATCATTTTTAATTATATTTAAGGTTTGATTTCTGTTTAGATATTATCCAGGGTGATGTATCTTTTAAAATCTTTTGTGAATTGTTTCTGGTCGATGGGGGTGGTAGATACTGTAGAGTATATAGAGCAAGCAGGAAAAAATGTATGTATTTAAAGAAGGAAAATTTTTTTCTTGCACTTTTAGAAAAAAAAAAGTTATAAAGTCATGGGAAAAGCTTGAATTATAAGAGTTGGGTTGATATATTTAAAAACATTTTCTCAAAAACATTATTATTCTTGATATTTGACTTTTTTCATGGCATTTAAAAAAAAAATTTAAACACATTATTTGACTTATTTCTCAACTTTATTTTCACTATTTCCACTTAAATCTTGCCAATTTAACTTTTTATCTTGACAGTTTTATTTTTCGTTATTTTCTCATGACTGACTCTGGTACTTTTTTCCATCCTACTTTTTGATCAGAGGATGTTATTTTTGTATTTTTAAAAACAATGCAATTCTCCGGTATGTAGGAAAATAGAAAGCAATTTCTCGAAGGTGTTTGATGATGTTGAAACCATAATCTTGAGTATTTAGTTGGATAATGAGATTACAATTATTTAACTTAAAGATGATTTACAGCATCTGCATTGCAGGCATTTGTTGAACAAAAACACAATCTGACTACTAGCAAAATATTTAGATATAAATGTTAAAAGAAAATTAATAACAGTATTATATATAAACATTGAATGAAAGGATAAAAGGAGTACAAATGGCATGAGGCACAGTAATCATTTAATCCTGATCCTCTTGTTTTCCTGATTGGTGGAATCCAAAATTGATATTGAACCCTAAATTGATATAGAAAGTGATTAATTGCCTAGCATTAGCACTTGGGTGACTCAGAATTTCTTGGCAGTGGTTTAGTTCACAGGTTCCAAAACTTCAAAAAAGGAGAAAAATTAAAGGACCCCAAAATAGATCTACAAGGGACTAAGGACCCGAACTGTGTGCGTTTCTTAAAAGCAGCAGATCTCTCCATTGTAGTTGTCATGTGCAAACTTATATCACGAGGATATCAGAATCAGAATTGTTGTTTATTGCAAAGTACATTTGCACATACAAGGATGTACTTAGAATAAAAAAAAATAGTCAGGAGGAATAAAATAAAGTGTAAAACTAGACAGAAAATCTTTGACATATTACCCTAATTTTAGCATAACTCCAACCTTATATCTGTGGTTTGGTTTAAATTAAAAACCAATTACCTCCACCAAGGGTGTTATGTTTTAGCCTGTGTTTGTTTGTCTGTCTGTCTGTTTGTCTGTCTGTGAGCAAGATAACTTAGAAAGTTCTGAATTTGAATGGAATTTTGAGTAGGTGCTGGTCATGGCACAAGAAAGAAGGGATTCAATTTTGGCAATGACCCGAAAACAGATTTGGATCCAGGATTTTTTTTTAAAGACAAGTATTTGTTAATATTGCGCAATAGGTCAGTTTTCCACATCTTCCAGAATAACTTAGCTCATATCAGGAATGCCTTTGCAGAGCTTTGTGCTCTCAAAGCACTTCAAATTTTAGATATGTTTCCTTGAGAATGTTGTTAAGACATTTCTTTTGATACTATATACATTATTTTCATTGTTGTTCGTTGAAAAGCATCTTTTGACACCCCTGTTGTTTTTCCACAACCCCTCAGAGGGTCCTGACCCCCACTTTAATATCTACTGATGTGGTTAGTAAACTTGTGTCTGTGCTGGTTCTTTTTCTGCAACATTCTTCTAAATACTGATTTTTACGCAATTAAACCGTGAGTAAACATTTATTTTCCCATTTACAGCTTCTTTTGTTATTTGTTTTCGTGTATTAATGAGGAAAACATGCGCATTTTGCTTCTTTACTTTCGTGTGATACTGAAAATGAGAGAACCACAGCGGTAACCGAACTGTAACCGCGAGTAGTACATTTTTGGTTATATGTTTTTGTTATTATTGGGAGGAAAGAGGAGCCCTCATGAATGAAGGCACGTGACCAAACACGATGACGTCTGGCTCCGATACAAGAGAAAGGAATCAACAAGGAGAGCACGAGCTGGCGTCTGGAAGCGCCCTCGCGCCTGTTAGTGAAGCCCAAATATCACCGCCTCAGGTGTCCGGTCTTCGTCGTGTCGGTGAGAGAGGAGGACTTTGACAGCGGAAACTTCGTTTTTCTGAGTCAGGTGGGTGTGTGAGGCGGGCAGAGTCGGTGCTGTTGTTATGCTGAGTGTGCATGCCTTCGCCTCGCCGCTGACAAGCTGCTCACGGTTAGCTTCCTGCGCTAGCATACTTAGCCTCTTACAGCCAACACTGTCGAGCTAGCTGTGTTCAGGGTGCAGCTGGATTTCAAAATAAGAGCATCCGTTAAATTCATCTGGACGTCTACACAGGTCCAATTAAAGATGCATGTAACTAAGAAGAAACACTCAACAAACTAAAAACATTATTGATTGTTTCACAACATTACAAACGTCTTCAGATGCTCGTCAACACTAATGAAATATATTTTTTATTTATAAAAGTAGAAATCTCGAGGATTAAATTGACCAATATGTAGGGATGCACAATATTAGGACAATATCGGTATCAGCAGATATTAGCCTAAAAAGTTGTTTATCGGTATCGGCAGATGTAACCATTTTGGCTGATATGTACAGCCTATGTTTTGCCCATACGCGCCGTCCATAAACGTCTCAGATATTGCCTGCAATATTAGCAGAATGAACTGTGTACCCTGATGGTTTACCTAGTCATCATGCAATGCCAACTTTTATGGATCAAAATATTAAAGATTAAATTTCAGAAATTATGTTCAGAAAAAAATCCAGTATCATGCATCCCTACCAATAGTATATCCATATATTCTGGCAATATTACATCCAGTATATGTAATACATATATTCAGATTTTCTCGCTAAAATATTGGCTTTAAATATTGGCTTCAATTTTGACAACTACCAATACCAATAATCAGCTTTTAAGGCAACTATGAAGTGATATTGTTCTGATAATATTGTGCATCTCACATTTTATACTAAAATGAAAGACAATAATAATAATACTGATGTTATCATCATTAAAAGAACAGCAAAAAAGTGTGAGGCAAATTTGTTAGTTGTAAAGAAAACCATAAAAATAAAGAGACGTTAAATGTATGTTACAAAAATATATATAAATCTGTAGGTAAAGGCTTAATGATGTGCTATTTGATCAGAAGAGCTACCTAAAACTATACTGTATGTTCTCAGAGCAAATTAAACTAAAATTATGAGATACATCAATATAACTTTGGATATGCTTGTTGATAAAATAAGGTAAACTTTTGTCTTCCTCTTTTATAATATTTTTTTGTTTAATATGAAAGATATTTTTGATGACATTACCAGAAATCTGTCTCTAATCCAAGCCCAAGCACAGACTGATAAAAGAACGTTAAATCAACACAGTGACTAATGAAAAAATAATTAATTGGAAGCAGTTTCTTCAGTGTAAAACAATTACTTGTCAACAAGTTACCCTTAAAATGTATTACTATTAAACTGCAATTAAGAAGTCCTGAAAATGAAATTAATTCCAGTTTGAGAATGCTATGAAAACTTGGCAATAATCCTCAAATTTCTTTTATCATACACAGAATCAAACATGTCTTAATTTCACAACTGCATCATTTACATAGAAAATTATAAAAGTAGATTAAAAATCCGTGTATTTAGTAACATCATAAAGAAATGAAGAAGTATTAGTGTTAAAAATCATGAACTTGTATTGCCCTGTAAAGAATCTGTCCATCATTTTTTTATTTTAGCCAGTCATATGTCCATGGAAATTAGGTATTTTGTAACAGAGGGTTTTGCCAGAGCTCTTTGCATTATTTATGTCTTTAGCCTGGCAAAATTTGGCAATCCCTGTAGTTGGTTATAATAAAGAAATGAAATATTAGTCAGGGTATCAGAAGAGAACCCTGAGATTTTTTTCTATAAATAATTCACGAGTATTCTGTGATTAGGAGCGTAAACCTAACCGGCAGCCATGTAAAGGCCAGGAGAACTAAATTAAATAATATTCTTTACTAATGAAGTCATAATTCATATTCTAATCAGTATTTTAAAAAAAAGAATGATGATAATGAAAAGCTTAAGCTTGCATTTAACTGATTTATGACCCAAAGCAAACAACTGAAAGTATTTGCATTGGTGTCTTGGTCTGGTGGTGCACTTTACCATTTATCGGAAGGTTGCAGGTTCGAACAGAGCATGACTGTCACATGTCGATGTGTTTTTAAGCAGACACTTAACCACAATTTGCTCCCACTGCTTCATCAGTGGCTTGTAAATGGGTTTGAAAGTGTGAAAATGTTTTAGCTGATGCTGATGGAAAACTTTCAAAGAAACTTAAGAATCAATGTGAGTGTGGATGGGTATGAATGGGTTTATTTCTGCTTGTCGAAGCACTTTGTAAACCATTGTTTTAAAAGTGCTATTCAAATAAAGTTATTATTATCATTACTATGTGGCCTGCCTGTAAAAGTGCTTTGACTGGTCAGAAAGACTAAAAATGTGCTATATAAGCTCAAGTCCATTTAACATTTTACCATTTTCACTAAAAAAACTGAGCTAAGCTCTCATTTGTGAGCCAAATTAATATAGTATGAGGAGAGTATGAGGGCTGCATGTAGCCCCCGGGCTGCCAGTGGCCCACCCCCTCCCCTAATTTATTTGAACTATTAAGGTCAAATATTGGCAGCACAGTGGCACAGCAGGAAGCGTGCGTGCCTCATAGCAAGAAGGTTGCCGGTTTGAACCCTGCGTCTGTCAGGCCCTTTCTGTGTGGAGTTCAGATTTTCTCTTGTGCTTGCATTGGTTCTCTCAGGACACTCTTGCCTCCTCCCACAGACCAAAAACATGCTTTTTAGGTTAATTGGTAACTCTGAATTGCCCATAGGTATGGGTGAGAGTGTGAATAGTTGGCTGTCTCTGTATGTGGCCTTGTGATTAACTTGCAACCAGTATGGAGTGTACCCTACCTCTTACCCAGCATGAGGTGGGATAGGCTGCAGCCCCCCCCGAAACGGATAAGTAGCATAGATGATAGATGATGGTTAGAAGCTGAAATATGTGTTGCTGAAATTATGGATTATGAAAAACATTCACATGATTATGTGAGTAGCTTTGTAATAAACACAAGGTTTTTTAATAAATATATTTGTTTTCCACATTTTATTATACATTGAAAGATAAAAACAGGGACAGACTGATAATGAACTGTAACAAAGGTGAAAATTTTGTGAGGACATGGTGTGGATTTTTGGACTGATCTTAGTTGTGCAATGGGCAAAGAAATACTATTTGAAAACCGCTGCTTTAGCCTATGCAGCAGGTTTTATTTTGAAAGCATCAACCGGAAATGCTCGCGTCGTTGTTGGGGACCTGACGACAGTCGGGTTTCTACTATGCTGAGATGGCAGCTAATCTTTTGTACACACTCATGATCCTTGAATAAAATCGTGTCATTACAGTTTCAGTTTACTCGAAGCATGGCAGAGACGTGTCGCGTGCACAAAATCAATTTCCCACTCCGATTAATCGCTCGCGCTGTGATAATGCCACAGTCATAGTAAGAAGGCTGAGCTGAGAGCACGGGGATTTCCTCGCTCGCTTGTTTTGTAGGCGGGGAGTTGTTTGCCACTTTCACAGGCGGTGTGTAGTGAGGCTGGAGACCCGGGGAGCCGCGGGATGTCAGGAGCAGTCTAATTAAGGCTGCTTTGGTCTTAATTACCCCACATAAAGGCATCCAGTGTCCTCTGAACCCCGGCGCTCCTTGTTGCTGCTTTGTCAACTCATGTGCTTCTTGCTGTTCAAACCTGCTGCTTCATCACCTCGTTGTGAAGAGGAGCAAGAGCGAGCCGAGACAGCGGTTTAGCGAGACCAGGTTCAGTATTTTCTCATGACATTTCCATCAAATATGAATGTATTTGTTTGCAAATCCGAGCACCGTTTTTTGCATTTTTATGTGGCTTTGAATGCATGCATGCTTTTAACCTTTTTGCAGACGCTTCCAAATCATCGTGTTGAATGTGTTCACCTGAGGTGACAATTCATTTAACCACACTGTAACAATGGCAAAAGCAGAGCAGCCTTCCTCTGCTTTAAAACCACAGCCTGTTGTGTTTCTGTAACAAACAAACAAGCAGCGGCGGTATTTTTATCGTGCTGAATCATCACAATGATGTATTTAGTCGTTCAGAATCCACCCCGAAATATGGCACCACTGGACAAAGGTCTGCTTGCTGGATAAGGGTCGATGTTTATCAACATGCCGCCTTTATTCTCTCTCATTGTGGTTGTTAAAGAGCTGGATCGAAGCTGCAAGTCAGTCATGAAGCCATGAGCATCAAGTGATGACCATCATGCATTTATCAATAGGCTCATCTACATTCAGCTGAGAATGTGCATTTTATTGCAGCGCTGTCATGATGCACATCAACAAACGGGGCTGTGAGTACATTTAGACTAAGTGCTTAAGTGTCAACTGCGATGTCAAACCCATTTAAAAAATGCATGATAAGCAATATATTATGCTTGTGTTGTTGTTATAATGGAGTCTTGCAATGAGTGGCTGTTTAAATTGGGTCATGTGTAATTATGAGATGAATGGAAGTTGAAAACAAGATCACATTTAGATGTAATGTGGTGATGGATAAAAGGGATTTTATGTGTTTAGTGTTGTATCCGGGTAGGATCTCTTAAACTATAATCAACAGGCGTCTTGTGTGAGCACTATAATGTGTAATATCTTTTATTTTACACTGGCAGATGCTCTTGTTCCCAGTGTGTGACATGATGAAATTTGCTGCCTATTAGAGTGCACGCTTATGGAGGGCAGGTAATGAATTATCCATGGAGAATCTCAGTGCAATTTGAAAAGTCACCTTGGAAACTGTTGAGCATACATTGGCGGGGCTAAACAGATAGAAGTTGCCCATTCTTGCTCAGATATCCAACTTATTTCATCATCTCTGCTCATGCGAGCAGGGGCATTGAAGTGTGTTTAGCAGACAGGCCAGCCCCACATCAGAAGCTCGGCTTTGCAATAAAGCGTAATGCCCATCTCTTGCCTTTTCTCTGCAGGTAACCAGAACAGATGAGGGCCTGTATAAGAGCCCCGTGGGTTTGGCAGTGGTGTGTGGTTGGAGACAGGGAGCGGTGGAGCTCAGCTATGAGATTTATCGCCTCCTGCATTGAGGTAGCGATGATAAAATAAGGCCGGATACCATAGAGGTGAACCGAGTGCACAACTCATACCCAGTGGCGTTGCTCAGAATGGGCAGGCAGTGGAGGAAAGGAGAGGATATATGAGGTTGATGAAACACAAGGCAAGACTTTCCACAGCCCGGCCACCAACACCTCTGCGTGGCCAACACAGCTGTGCCACGGGAGTAGTTACGCCTATTCAGGACAATTAATAGCCTGGAGAAATGAACACAAATGTGGGATTTGTCCACAAAAGTGCTGCTTAAGCTGTGCAGGGAAATGGGAATGCCTGCAAGGAAGGGAGAAAAAGATCAATATAGTTTTTTTTCCTCTTTTTGCAATGGGGAGGGAATGCTGGTGATGAAACCTCTTGCAAGTGTAGTGCGGATTATGATTGCTTAGCATTGCGATATGCCCGCTCCACTTCTCAAAGTAATACTTTCATCCAGCAGACAGGGTAGAGAGTGTGTTTGATGAATTTCTGTTAGGAACTCGAGCTACACTTGGCATGTTCATTACTGCTCTCTGTGTGTTCATAATTTAGATTAGCCAATATCCGAGCTGAACATGGAGAGCGTAAGCGGAGAGCCGTGCACTCGCTGCTGTTTTTCATGTAACCTACTTTTATCTGGGCTGATTAATGTTTGAGGCACATCAGTGGTAAACTGACATTAGAAAACAAGTGTTCAACTGTGGACATGTTTGTGTAAGAGGCCAGAGTTTTTGAAAAATGAAGGCAGTGAATGATGCAAGGACGAAATGGTGCTTTTGGGTCTTTTTTGAAAGAGTTAAAGAGGGAGAGGGATTGTTCTGATGGTTTCTGGGCTGGATACATTTTCTAACAGGACAGTAAGACTTTTTTCAAGATGAGCTGGATAATTCACGTAGAAAAGAAGCTCAGGCAGATCATCAAAGTGACAGGAGCACCGCCTGTTGAAGTTCTCTGTAATATTAATAGATCCATATAAAAGCCTACTACGCTCTATAGTGACACCGTAATCTGTGTCACTATAGTATTTCATATTTCAGAAGTGGTTAAGGAAGAGAGTTTTAAATTGATTGATTTTTAAACTACATAGAGGATAAGGCATTGTTTATATGGATAAAATAATGTAATGTATCCTCTGACTGTGGCCTCTCCTAAATGCAGTCTTAAATGGTTTTACTGAAAGAAAGAAAATAGCTCCCAGGCTTAATGCAAAGTACAGTGTTGTTTATTGTAAGAACCAATAACAGTGACGTGCTCATTGACTACGAGACAAGCGTAAACAGGGAATAACCATTTTATTGATTTAATTAGTGACACTAATATTATGAGAACAAGATCAATTGATTTTGTACTTGTTTTATACCATGGCAGAAGTCTTAAACACCTTTACTAAATTCTTTGTTTTTAATGAACAAAAACTTTAGGCAGACTGCTGCACATGCTCTTGACCGAAAAGCATGTTGCCAACATTTGAAAAAATGGGGATGTTTCCCTCATTTCATCTCAGTTTCAGCCACTTTTCCAGATGTTTATAGCATTGTTGTCCAGTTTAGACAGTACTCTGAGTCTTTTGGTGAAAAATATGAATGAAGTAACTGTATTGTTCGATACCAATGTTTTTGAAATGTTAGAGGCTTTATCATTTAAATGCACATGACGTAAAGAAAAAAGTTTTGACGGTGTAAAGTGGTTTTGTCTGCTATTGTTGATAAATAAAAGTGCAAGTCTTTAATATTGGGTTGTTTCAGGCATGTTCTTGCTGCTGTGGTAACTAACTATATATAGTATATGTACTGTATAATATACACTATACTTGGTATTAGTATTGTTTGCACATAACAAGAGTCATATAAAAGCTCAAAACTGTTGGACTGTAACCACCTTTTGCTTTTTCTTGAAAAAAAATTAGTAATGATCACTTAAAGCTATTTAGCCAAAGTCTTTTTTAGTCCACATCACCCTGCCCCTCAATAATCATAATTTACTCAATAAAATTCTTCAACATTTACTGCAGATTCCACTGTTCTTGATGACCTATTACTGTCCAGAAAAAAATGTTTCTTATAACAAAATATTAATCTTAAGAAAGCGAACAGTTAGATTTTGTGCATGAGGACCCAGGCTGTTGTTGGGGCTAGACCTCAGATCTTTCTCTGGGCAATATTGACAATAAGACAATATCTGTATTTATTTTTATTGTTTTTTTAGCCATATGGTGGTTTAAAGTAAAAACTTACTTTTGCAAAACTTTACTTATTCTGTAAAGAAATGACAAATATTTTTCACAGTATTAGAATAATGAACTTTAATGATTTCCTTTTTCCAAAAATGGATTTTTTTTTTTTGACGTGTTCGAAATAACATTTTTAATCAGTCACTTCTTGTACAATCAAACAATGTCAAAATCAGTTTTATACCACAGTTATGAAACACAAGTCCCTGACACCTGGCGCTGGGGAGCTTGTTTTTTTTTTTAATAATCAAATTCTTTCCTTCACAATCACAAGTTTTAATAAAGGTCTTTAACAGGCGCCTTGATGGCATACAGCAATATCTGAATACAATGTTAAAGTTAAAAAATGAATTTTACTATCTTTATGCCTTCAGACTAAAAACTATTCATTCAAATTTTATAAGACTTTTGTTTTAATCACCAAACAACTAACTGTTTTGAATGATCAAAAATGCTGGCAAATTATTACTGTCAATTTGAACAAATATGTTGGCAATAGTTAGTGAAAAGGAAAAGGTGTTTCTCTCCCTTCTTTTCAGTTTCTTCTTAGAAATGTGGCTAACATGTTTGTGCAATTAAGTGATGCAAATTAACTTACATTTTTTTTTCCTCGACAAAAATGCTTCATAAATAAAAATATTTTGTAGAAATAAAATGATCATTCCCAGTGTAGCTGAACATTTGATTATCTTGTGGTAATAAGCATGTCGCTGTTCATGGTTCTTACCGTAAACAATCTTTCTACTGAACATTAGGCCAGGCATTATTTATGTATTTATATTCATTTGCAAATCAACATCAATATAAACTGTATTGATACAAACAACAATGTCTTCCAAAATTTGTCAATGTTAGAGAAACTCAATGTTCACTCACTGGCCACTTTTTTAGGTACACCTTGCTAGAACCCAGTTGTACCTCCTTTTGCCCGTAGAGCTACCTTAAATCTTCACGGCGTAAATTCAACAAGGTGCTGGAAACACTCCATGTTGACATGATAGCATCACACAGTTACTGCAGATTTATTAGCTCTACACCTATGACGCAAATCTCCCACTCCACCACATCCTGATGATGCTCTATTAGATTGAGAGCTGGTGACTGTGGGGGCCACTTGAGTACAGCAAACTCACTGTAATGTTCAAGAAACCAGTTAGAGATTATATGAGGTTTGTGACATGGCGCGTATTCGTGCTGGAGTTAACCATCAGTAGATATTCACTGTGATCCTTGAGGGATGTACAATGTCAGGAACAATACTCAGTTTGACTGTGGCATTTAAACAATGCTCAGCCAAAAAAAATATCCCCCACACCATTTCACCACCAACATCAGCTTGAACTATTGATACAGGGCTGGTTGATCCATGCTTTCATGTTGTTTGCGCCTAATTCTGATCCTACCATCTAAATGTTGCAGTATGAATTGAGATTCATCATACCAGGCAACATTTTTCAACCTTCTGTTGTCTAATTTTAGTAATTTTAGTACCCTCAGATTCCCCCTCTTAGCTAACATTAATGGCACCAGCTGTGGGCCTCTGCTGCTGTGGCACATCTGCTTCGATGTTTTAAAGTGTTGTAGGTTCAGAAACGTCTTCTCCCCTCTTGTTTGATTTACTCTTGCCTCTCTATCATCTCCAAAAACTTGGGTGATTGTCCTCTGACCTCTGGCATCATTTGAGCATTGTTGCCCAGAGAACAGCTACTTATTGGTTTCTTAAATCACCTTTCCTCCCCATTCTGATGCTCAGTTTGAACTTCAGAAGCTCGTCCTGACCATGTCTGCATGCCTAGATAGATTGAGTTGCTGCCATATGACTGGCTGTTTCCATTAACGAGCAGTTTAAGTGTTGTAAAGCGGTTGATGAGCGTATTTCCCAGCCCTGGTCTTTAAGTTTGTAGTATTTAATCAGTAATTCAGGCTTGATAGGTTTCAGAATGATGCAATGCAGTTAACAGTTGAGGTAAATTTATGTTTTCTGGTATTAAATGCATGGTTATTAATTTAGATATTATCCTTGAGTGGGATGGATGTGATATAAATATAATATTTTGGGGACAGTGAGAGTGAGACGCCATTAAATATCCTGTTGGCAGACATCATCAATCACTTTCCATAATTTGAGCTGAGCGGTGGCAGTGTTATTAATAGAAATTAGCATCTTTGTTACTCTCAGGTAATAAGTCTTGACTGCTAACTGCCTGCATGTGAATCAAAGCACTCCACAGGAGGAACGAGAAGATGAATTTGTTTCCCTCTTTGTCTTTATTCAGTGGAGCTGCTTGGCTCTGTTTGTTTGTCTAATGGCCTTATCACAGTGTTGTGTTTCAGTTGAGGAGAATTCACCTTGAATCAGAACAGTGCAGGGGCAACAATCAAAGATGTAATGAATTCAGATTGTTTACTCTAAAGAGCATTAAAATGTGTTGAACAGCTGAGGTTTAGATCTCAAAGGCTGTATCCTGTAGGTCAACGCAATATGCATTTAATATGTATGCAAGCACTGTAGTAAAGCTCCTGGATATTTTGCCAGTGTGTGGGATGCCTGCAACCCTTACTTCCTCTGCCAGTGCAAGGCCGAAGTATCAAGAGCTATTCTCTTCCTGTTTAATCAAGTCCTCCAGGCAGATACTGTGGAAGGCCAATGGAGGCTCATCTCTTGTCCTGCTGCTTGTACTAACAGAGCATCTCCGAGTGTAAACAGCAGCTATGAGCTTGGAAAAAAGATTCAGTATGTACGGAAACACTGGTTAATGCAAACCAGTCCAACCCAAGTCCCTTTAAATAAGCCTCACATTATCAGTGACTTCAGAAAATACAAAATCCCTGGAGGGTGGTGATTCATGTTTTCACTTTAAACCACATGAACTGGATGCAAATTCTCGACATAAATGTGCCACATGCTCTTCTGCAGTCATATAACCGACAAGGATCCATATGGGGCTTTTTCAGAGCCAGTTTTTCTCATAGAACATCATGTCATGCCGTCTATTTTCAACTCCGTACAGAAATATAATGATCACATGTGTTTTCTAAAATGTGGAATACTGAGCGCAAGAAGTAATGTTCAGATTTCACTCTGTTTCATCACGTACTAAAACTGCTGCTGTGAAATGAACAAACATCTTGCACCGAAGGGTATAATTTAACATTTCCTAAAAAAGGCCTTAAAATCAACAAGACATATGAAAGAAATCATACTCAAATGTTAACTTGTTCATCCCAAATCTGTCCACATGTCATAACTAAGAAAAATATCGTCTAAACAGTGTGTTTTTTCTTCCAAAGAAGGGATGCATTTCATCTTATAACCCATCTTGAGGAGAATAAGCAAGATGCAGTGTCAGAGGATGAGGGGAGCAGACACAAATGTTGCTTATTGCTATTTTATTGAAAGAAAGAGAATAAAAAAAAAAACAGATCAACTGTAATATAAGCATAAGTTTTTTAGTTTTGAGTTTGAACATTATTTCTACCTGACGGGCAACATTTAATAAGTTTGATTCAACAGTGGTTGTTTATTGACTGTAAGTGATCCTCTAGAACAGTGGTTCCAATCTTTTTTGTACCACAGCCCAGTTTTATGTCATAAAGTACAGTTGCAGACTGGTGGGAGGAGGTCCACAAGTATATTATAGGAGTGCGGGACAGTAGTGATGATGAAGACGACAAACAAGTAGACGTTCACGAGCACTCACTCTGTTCCTTCAGCTGCCTGAAAGTTAACTGTTGATACAGTCACAGGGTTCCCACACATCCTGGAAAACATGAAAAATGATGGACCAATTTTCCAGTCATGGAAAACATGAAAAATTAAGAAAAAAGTAAAATGTCCTGGAAAAGCTTGAATTTTCCTGGAAAATTTTTTTTTACCATCCTTCTACCTTGTTAGTGAACAAAAATAAAACCTAGGAAATGAAGTAAAATTGTACTCGGTAACTAATGCACACTTAGCCATAAAATATGAGTAATTAAGATAATGCAAGTTAAGTATTAAAATATAAAAACTCAAGGCAATGGTGACAAAAAGAAATAATAAAAAATGGCAAAAGGAAATTTAGGTTACTTAAACAGTAAATCAACAAAATATATATTTATAAAAAAGCAGAGTAACTAAAGATTAAAAAATAAGCACAAACCATAAATTTATAATAGTGAGACACTACATAAAAGCCAGACTAAAAAGATACCTAGCAGACAATGTTCATGCCTGAGAGTTAGAAATAAATAAATTTTAAGTTCGATGTGATTCGGTGGAGCTAGCTAGAGATATTGGTCATCAATCTTTAATCTTGTTTTTTTAGAAGAATTGCTCCCACCAATACTGTAACTTCAGTTGGTTATGTGACACTGGAATCTGTGGGTGACTTTGCACTATTCTATGATAAATTTGTCTTAGTTTTTAATTAAACTGCTTCACCTTTTTTAAATGCTGTATAACACTGTGCAAATGATGCTGATATTTATTTTATCATTGGTCACCATTCAAGCTAATCTGATGTTTCTATTGATTATCTATTGGTATTTTTTAAGCTCTTACCTCTAAATTGAATCCTTCCACATCAGGAAGTCCACTGTTGTTCAGTTCCATACATTGTGCAGAGTCTAATGTATTTACAGCTACATCCAGAGGACAGGTGAAAGAGGGCATAAACACAAGGTTTAACCCCCAGTTCATCTCAAGTTGTACTTTTTCATTCATCACAGTGGTGACAATCACAGAGAGCCTCAGTGCAGTGTCTGTGCAGTCAAGCTACACTGGCAGATATGCAGTGATCTGGTCGTCCTTTCAAAATAGAACACTCTTCGATCTCCATTATTGAAAAACAGGAATTACATTATTTTGATTCTCTGATGTCCGGTACAAAATGTGCTACGGCCCGGTACTGGTCCACTGCCTGGTGGTTGGGAACCTCTGACCTAAGCAGCAGATTTTAAACTATTTTTTCTCCCAATTGCCAATTAAATTTGACTAGCAGCTGTATTATTCATTCGTATTAACAAAGTAATTTAAGAATTTATTTCAAACTGCTAATTGTCACATATTCAGTATTACTCACTTTAGCTTGACAGGCCACAGTTCTTAAAATAAACGAATGACTTGTCGAGACTAAAAGTAACGGTGCCCTCCTCCTGTTACTTCTGTTAACCGCAAAGGTAAGGTCTCTGGGGGAGGGGCGGTGGTTTCAAAATAAATTAAAATTATGTCCTAATTGACACATTATGTTTAGATGTTTATTTTCTCCCAGCATGGATTTAATTATTGGCTGTAAAAGTGAGATCAGCCGTAATCCTCCCTGCTGTTACCAGCCTCATAAGAGTTAGTGAGATATTTCGGGGGTGTCCTGTTGTCCGTCATGGGGCTGTCGCAGATACACTGGTACATGAGTATGTTTGAATAGTTGCTAATAATGAGATCAAACAAGTCATTTTGTTTTATAAAACTGTTTTATCTCAGTTGTTTTGGGGTTTGCCCCAGTATCTGCAGAGACTTAAAAGGAAATATTTCTTTTCTCCACATTTTCTCAGTTTGACATGCTCTGGGGCCAGATGAAAGGCTGTGAGGGGGCTGATGTGGCCCTGGGGCCTCCAGTTGATGATCACTAGTCTAGACTTTACAAAACTATATTCTTATTGTTTTGCTTTAGAAAAGCCCAAAATAACATTGAAGGCTATCCTCATCTTGTCAGAAAGATTTGCCTTTAGTTGCGTTTAAAACCAGCCCCACAGTTTTCTTTGTTCCACGGTGAAGTCGCTCAGGCATGCAGACGTGGTGACAATGTTAATGGCTTTATATTTTAAGTTAGGGAGGGTTACCAAGAGGGTTACATTTATTTGACCCTCCCTGCAGGGCAGTTGAATTAAAATTATTTGGAATATCTTAAACGTATCAATTATATAATTGGGTGCAGTTTTTGTAGTTCAAATATTTCTTCGTTTCAGAGTGCGATGTATATATTAAAGCTTTGGTGTAATCGTTCAACTCAAGAGACTTAAAGAAGCCTGGAGACTGTTTATAAATTAGACACAAAAGTTAGTGTTTTTAATTTTTTTATGCATTTTATTAAGTGCATGAACCTTTTTTTTTTTTTAGCCCAAAATGCTACATGAAATATTATTGGTGAACCAGTTTAAGCAACTTCAAATGGTGTTAACAGATATTTAGCTCAGCCCTGACTGGTGACTGGCTGGTCCTCAAAAGTACAGCTTACTATACCAATCCTTAACACATGCTCATGAACCCTTTCACTCTGTACACACAAATAAACACAAAAAATGACTGTTTTGGGAAATACTGAGGTAAAGTGGGGACATGGGTCTGACGAAACCTGGACTGAACAGAAAGTATAATAGATAAATATTGATAATCAGTTTATATCAAATATAACTCTTTGCAACTGCTGATGGTCAGCTGGTCGGGAAGATGGGTAGATTATTTAAAACAATGTTTTTGCAAGTGTTGGTTTGTATGTCCATCTGTCCGTCTGTGAGCAGGATAACTCGAAAATCTCTGGATGCATTTTGATGAAATTGTTCAGGAATCTTGGTCATGGCACAAGGAAGAAGGGATTTGGTTTTGGTGGTGGTTCGAGCACAGATCCAGATGCAGATCCAGAATGTTTTTTTTAAAGGATTTGTTAACATTTCACAATAGGACATATTCCCACATTTTTGGTAATAACTCGACCAAAATGCCTATGCAGCTGTTTGTGCTCTTGGAGCACTCTTAGTTTAATGAAGCAGTGATTTTAGTTATTTATTTGATTACTGGCCTCACCACAGAGGGGATGAAGCTGAAAAAAGTGAGGCAAGAACTAATCAGTTAATATATCCAACAATGAGCCACACTGGAAAACCGTGGAGTAGAGAGTTCATGGTGGCCATGTTCTTTCTTTATATGTAAACTAAATACTGGGGATTTATGATTTTGGATTTCTGCTGACGTCTGATATGACAGTGTTTTTGAACACATTATTGCAGATTCTGATAACAGTATTTTTTGTCAAGAGCTCAAAGCCTCCACTTTACTAAAATTGACCTTTCCCTTTCATGGTGATTGTCTCCTGATGCAAGAAACAAATGTGGAGTAAGGTAAAAGACATTTTATTCTGTGATAAATAGTAATTTAAATTAAAGATGTGAAAATTCAGTCATGGTGATGTAAGCCATTATGTTACATTTGTACATACTGCCAATATTCCAGCCAGTATACTGTATATGTGGCCAAAATATTGACTATAAATATTGGCCAGCATTTCTATATCTATCACTACTGATAACTATCTTTTTGGCAATTATCTATGAATATTGTTCTGATTATATTGTGCATCCCTATTAATACAGATTTTTTAGTTTAATAGAGAACTCGATACATTTTGTTCAACTCTTACTTAGAGAGTTTTATGGTATTGTCATTTAGAAAAAGTTCAGTTTTTAGTGCCAATGGGCTTAAATCCCAGAGGGAAAGTCAGTTGTTTTGTAATACAGTATTTTAGTCAAATTAAAGCAAAAATAATTAAAGATCATTAGTCACTTTTTGTGTGAAGAATTTGTAGATTTTATTTTTTAGGCCATATGGCCCAGCCCAACTTTGCTTTACAAATACTGTAACTTTAACCAATAATAATTGCATAAAAATGGAATTGGGTAACAAAGTTTCTAAACAGTCAGAAACTGTGGGGGCATTTCGTTACTGTTCAACAAGAGATGGTCATATACTCTGCTGGAGTTTCAGGGGGAAAAATGAAATGAAAAAGTGAATAAACTGTAAGAAACATTTTTGTATTTGAAAAATAAAACCAAATATTTAAAGACATGGTACAAAAACTACTTGCTGCTGATGATCGCTTTTAGAGAGAGAGAAATATCAGTATCAGCCAAATTGGTATCAGCTGATCAGGTGAGGGAAAAACCTGGAATCGGTCCATTTGTTCAAAATACTGAAGTATAAAAATGTCTAAGAAGATCATTTTTCACATTTTAAACACATTTTACACAACATATCAACTCTATTAATTGGGATTTGGAAGTAACTAAAACCTGCTTTTAAACAAGTTAGTTATCGGTTAATTAAATTGCTAAAATGAAGTGATTAATAAATGTTTAAGTATCAATGGTAATGGCTTCATTTGTACAAGCTAGAGCAATGTTAGGGCAATCTGCAGACTTCTAACAGCTGTTCAACAAGTCCATTAGGGTCCGAGTCAGTCCTTCCATAAGATTTTGGGTAAATGCTATTTTGCCCCGAGCCTCCTCTGGTCAAAAGTATTGGCTCAGTATTTCCCCTCTACTACAAGCGTATCACATTTCCCTCTGAAAGCTGCTGAATGATTCCCCCTCTCCCTCTTTTTGTCACTCTTATTTCACGCTCTGAATACTTAGTAGTTAATAGCTTCCCTCCCCTCTTCCCATCATACCTTCCTTTCCTCTCACGCAGACACACTCGCTCCATTTTTTCCTCCATACACAAGTTTACAGCAGTCATCCAGTAACTCCTCCAGAGCTATCACAGGAGTCTGATTTTTAATTTGCAGTTAAATGGCGCCCAGCACATGCAGCTCGCCTGATAATTGACTTCACTCAGCTGAAGGGAGGAATGATTAGATCTGAATATCTGGACGATCTTTTCAACTCCCAACTAGAAGGGAGGGAGTAAAAAGTAGTGGCTCTGATCAGGCATGAAGTGTTGGGAATTGCTATTGCTGGGCGTTCGAGGTGACAGGTTGGCTTGGCGAATTGGGAATTGGAACCCTGAGAGAGCAAGAGGACAAATAAGCACAAAATATGAATTAATGAGCCAAAGCACGATGAGAAATCACTGACATTTCTTTTGTTTTTCACTGCAGTCACGTGCCTGTCCAGATCTCTGTGGTTATTTCTGTGAAAGTCCATGATAATGGACCAGGAGGCTACAAGTCTGTTACATTATTGATCAGAGATACAGAATAGGTGAGCATGCTGGCTTAACTTCCAGTTGGCTCCTTCTGTGTTGTTAGCTGTCTTAAATGGGCTGGTTTTTGTGTAAACAGGGGTCTGAAAACAAGGCTAAACCACTCTCTGATCATGGGCAAGGCTATCAAAGTCTTCAACAATGCAGTGGCTTTTTTCAGTAGTAATGTCACATTTAAGGGTTAAAAATCACAAAACATTCTCTATTTAATGTAAAGGGATGTTTACTGCAGTGTGTTGTTAAAGGCTTCATTATGTTATTTGATGTTGAAAAAGTTTGACAAAACGTGTAGCTATCACATTTGTAGCTTTTTTACCAGGTTGTTACATTATTGTGCCGTATACATCAGAAAACCAAACGCAAAATGCTTTGAAATGAATAAAAAATGTTGGCTCAAGCCAGTTTACTAAATATTTATTTGGACTAGGCAAGTGAAAGTAACTTAAACCTAAATCTAAAGCTTTCATAGTTCACGCATAATTATATAATTATACACACAATGTAATGTTTCAAGAAGTTGCAGTAAGCACACATCTGACCAATGACAGCACTCGTTGTCACAGTTAGTCAAAGCATTTAACTTGGCGAATGGTGGTCTGGACGGGGTTCCTGGTTCCAAGCAAAATCGAGTTATGAAAGCAATGCAGACCAAACTAGTCAGTAAACCAAAAAGCAGTGAATTGTAGATTGAATGTAGCCAAATGAAAGGAAAGTTGTCAAAGAAAGTTAAATCCTGTTAAGAATCTTACTGTAGCATCTAGATGTGTAGTTTTAACCTAATAGTGGGTTAATTACGAGGCTTTCTGTGGCACCATTGACTGCTGTATATCAGTGAGCGTCCGCCCCACAGAGACACTTGCAAGATTCTTTAGTGGCCATCATATTTGCTGGTGCCATTAGCCTCAAGCAACCCCACTTCAAAAAAACAGACCGAAGCCTTTAATCTCTATAGGTTCATGCAGACCTGTGGTATGTGGCTGTATCATGCAGCATTTGACAAGAGCAGGGGGACAGAAAACCAGACCAAGTGAAAACTGCATCAGTCTTGCATATTGGCCCTTTAAATCCCAATTTGTGGCTGTAATATTGGCAGACTCATCATCACTGAATGTCCACTCAAATAAATCAAAAGTATAATGTATTAAAGTATAAAATATTGTTTCCTTTCTTTTCATCTGTCTTGAACACAAATAGACAGTCACCATGGAAGGAACAGGTCGCTTTTAGTAAAGTGGAGGCTTTGTGCCCTTGACAAAAATACTGGTATTGGGATAATGGGCTCAGAAATATCAGCATATCAAACATCGGAAAAAATCCAATGTCGTGCATCCCTGTTTCATCAAATTTAAGCTGAAGATGATGTTGCTCCATGCAGATACTGATAATATGTGATGCAGAAACTCAGCATGTCTGGGGAGAGGCTTTGTTTTCACTGTCAGCAGCACCTGTCCCCCTGCCCGAGTTTAGTGCTGAGCCTGAAAACTGTCAGTTAATGACCTGATCACGATCATTTGAACAATGCAGGAAAATGGCTGATAATGTTCAAGGAAAAAAAAAAAAAAAAAGCAACAAGTTTGTAAAGTTTACCCTATGAGGAAGCGTCTCGTTCCCCCTTTCACTCCCCACGTCAACTATCACGCCATGTTTTTTTTCTGTTTGTCAGAGAGCTTCATCAAGTGTGTGATGATGAAAGTAAGAAGGGAGTTTAGATTTAAAAACTTGTGACTTAAAGACCAGATCAAATGAAATATAGTAGTTGTATTGAGAAACTAGAAAGCACTTAGAGAGCGCAAACCTCTGCCAAGGTTGCTCACATATTGCTGTTACATCTATAAGCAATAGTGTCACGATAAAGTTACCATCATAATATGATTCCTTGACCCTGAAAACCCACACCTAGCACTCAGAATCATGTTAATATCATTATTAGTTAGACAGTCACTAAGTAAAAACGATCGTTTGCTAATGGCGGTCATCTGGATCAGCACCAAAATCTAATCATTTTTAAGTTGGGCCGTTACAGGTCCATAATATTTCAGCAAAATTTGTCCGGTAGTTTTTTCATAATCTTGCTAACAAACAACAGACAAACAAACAAACAAATGAGGCCAAAAACATAACCTCCTTGGCAGAGGTAATGTAGAAAACAAAATCTCAATTACCTCTGCCAAACTGTGTAACTAATAATGATATCAACATGATTCTGAGTAGGGCTGAACGATATGGACAAAATTTCATATTTGATGTTCATGCCAGATACGATACGATATGACTACAGGTTTGGTGAAAACCAAGCATTTTTCAGAAAAATCAAAACATCATAATGCAAAAGAATGTGGGAAGTGCAGTTTTAGCGCAGCGGAAATCTATATTGTTTATATCGTTGCTTTTCGATATTAATATCTCGAATTTTCATATCTCGATATCGATACGATAATGATATATTGTTCAGCCCTAATTCTGAGTGCTAGGTGTGGGTTTTCAGGGTCAAGGAATCCTATTATGATGTTAACTTTATCATGGAACTATTGCTTATAGATGTAACAGCAATATGTGAGCCACTTTGGTGGAGGTTTGCGCCCTCCCAAGTGCCTTGCAGTGTTAATTTTGACTGCGCTTTTTAATTTAGTTTTAGTATTAGTCTTTTGCCTAAAATATTTTTAGTCATTATTTAGTCATCTAAATTGTTTTAATTTTAGTATAGTGTTGGTTGATGAAATTTTACAACATTTTAGTCGACAAAATCTACTGTAAATTTAGTTGACTAAAACATGAAGTGTAAAGGGTAAGGCCTTTTTTATGTTTCCTTGAATTTCTGAAGTCATGTTTTAAACTTGGATAAAATGAAACATCTAATAACCCTTTGAGGAATGCTAGTAAAGTCTGACTTAGTAAATTAACAGAAACAAATTTTACTTTTGTGTGAAATGCAATCACCTTTATTTAGGCTGCCTGGCAGAGCATCTCAATTACAATACCAGAACTGACAACAGTGAACCTGCTCTACATGAATATATCAATTCATAAAGAGAGTAGCTCTGATTGGATCGCTCCCCAACTTATCCCAACTTATCCCACCACCACAAAGCTAAGGCAGTTGTCCCTCTTAACTCATCCAACCTTTCCACACAACTAAAGTAGCTGTGATTGGATATACAGACATGGACAAAATTGTTGGTACCCTTCCATCAAAGAAAGAAAAACCCACAATGGTCACTGAAAAAACTTGAAACTGACAAAAGTAACAATAATTAAAAATTTGCTGTCTTCAAACTTGTAATCAGTCAGTCTGCCTATTTAAAGGGTGAAAAGTAGTCACTGTGCTGTTTGGTATCGTGGTGTGTACCACACTGAACATGGACCACAGAAAGCTAAGGAGAGAGTTGTCTCAGGAGATTAGAAAGAACATTATAGACAAGCATATTAAAGGTAAAGGCTATTAGACCATCTCCAAGCAGCCTGATGTTCCTGAGACTACAGATGCACATATTATTCCGAAATTTAAGGTCCACGGGAATGTAGCCAACCTCCATGGACGTGGCTGCAAGAGGAAAATTGATGTCAAATTGAAGAGACGGATAATACGGATGGTAACCAAAGAGCCCAGAACAACTTCCAAAGAGATTAGAGGTGAACTCCAAGGTCAAGGTACATCAGTATCAGATCGCACCATCCGTCACTGTTTGAGCCAAAGTGGACTTAATGGAAGATGACCGAGGAGGACACCACTGCTGAAAGCAAATCATAAAAAAGCAACACTGGAATTTGCCAAAATCTATATTGAAAAGCCACAAAGCTTCTGGGAGAATGTCCTTTGGACAGATGAGACAACACTGGAGCTTTTTGGCAAGTCGCATCAGCTCTATGTTCACGGACGCAAAAATGAAGCATACAAAGAAAAGAACAGTATACCTACTGTGAAACATGGAGGAGGCTCAGTTATGTTCTGGGGCTGCTTTGCTGCATCTGGCACAGGGTGTCTTGAATCTGTGCAGGGTACAATGAAATCTCAAGACTATCAAGGCATTCTGGAGCGAAATGTGCTGCCCAGTGTCAGAAAGCTTGGTCTCAGTCACAGGTCATGGGTCCTCCAGCACTATAATGACCAAAAACGCACAGCTAAAAACACCCAAGAATGGCTAAGAACATTGAACATTTGTGGAAGGAGCTGAAACATGCAGTCTGGAGAAGACACCCTTCAAACCTGAGACAGCTGGAGCAGTTTGCTCACGAGGAGTGGGCCAATAGGCTATACAACAAAATATTAAGTTAAGGGTACCATCATTTTTATCCAGGCCAGTTTCATTATTTTGTTTGTTAAAATGATTCTATTGACCCACATTTCAAAAGCAATGTCTGATTTTCATTAGTTATTTTCAGTACATTTTTAGTTTTTGTTACTTTTGTCAGTCTCAAGTTATTTCAGTAACCATTTTGGGTTTTTCTTCCTTTAACGGAAGGGTACCAACAATTTTGTCAATGTCTGTATTCCTTACTTGTCTTACTTTCTACATGACGAAATTAGGTCTGATTGGATTAAGTCTCCATCAAACATTTTAGTCTAGTTTTAATCTGTTGATGAAAATGTCAGTTTATTTAGTTTTAGTTTTTGTCCATGTGCACTTGTGTTCTTTTAGTTATAGTCTTGTTCTCGTCAAGGGAAAAAAGGTTGATGACAAAAACTATGAGGAAAATAATTAGTGGACAATATTAACACTGGTGCCTTGTAATTTATCTAATGTACTTCCCTTTTTTGAAGTTTTTTGAATAAATATTACAAAAATGTAAAAATATTGCAATGTCAGTATTTTTCTATGTTGATCATCCCTACTTCTAATGGCTGCACAGTTCCTGTAAATCTGGACCAGTCATATCAGAGAAAAGAAACTCAAACTGGGCATTTAGGCAGAAAGAGCCACATTGTGTGTTCTGATTTTGGACTGAACTGTACTGTTTGCTGTGAGATAATACTCAGCTGTTAGTTTCACAGGACCGTGTTGCCATTGTTGGCCGCTGCCTGTGCTTTCATCAGCATGCACCTCCACTGTCTACTTTTATTCACTTCATTAGCAGGCTGCCAGTGCCGAGCGCTCGGACGCTTCTTCTCATGAATTGATCATGACAAGTTAAATTTCTGTGTGCTTGTGTGGTTTTGGTTATCTGTCTCTGGCTCCATGTGCGTGTGATTAGCCGTGTGATATGAAGTACAGTGTCATGTCTCAGTGAAGCCTGTGCCCTGTTAGTCCTCCCCAGTCACGTTTAGTATTCAGAGAGCAGGCGCTGTCGTAATCTGGATTCTGAGGCAGGTTGCTGGGGTTTTTGTTTGCTCTTATGGCCCTGATAATCTTGTTACACTGCTGTCAAGTGGAGCCGGCTCTCCCTGCAGCCCTGAACCACCATGCGTGCCACCTCGAGTACCAGAAATCCACCCCCACTCTCAGCCCCCCACCGGCACACACCGCCATTTTGAGACAGCCGTTGATGGAAGAGCCTTGGATGTATCCTTGAAGAATCACCTCCTGAGCATCTTTATTCAGCCTCCCGCCCCCGCCCCTGTCTCCCACCCCCACCTTAGGCGGGTGAACGACAGTGATAAATATTCATCAGGGGACGCAGCGCATGGATGCCGGAGCCTCAGTTCCCCCTCAACAAAGGGTCCCCTGGCTAATGGTGTCCATCCTTGGCAGACCCCCTGGAGAGATCCTGTGGAGGGGATGAGATCATTAAAGCATGACACAGGCTCAAGGCCGGACCTATCATGTCACATCAGCATTTATCCCACCACAGTTTTTTTTTTCTGCCCCTCTGAGTCTCAACCTAAGCCGACCCCACCTCCACGAGCTGCCCTCTATAGACTTAGACGGACACAGACAGCTTTTGAAGGTTTGCCGGGCTGCTCGCGTCGTGTTAGTTCAACTTCACAACTTTCTAATTGGCACCTTGGTTTTGGTCCTTGCTGAGATCAGTATATTTTTTTCTTCCTCAACCTGTTCTTCTCAGGCTCCTCTAAATGTGTTGAGCGTGCATTTTTCACAAGGCTGTTAGCTCTCTCTCTCTTTTTTTTTCCTCTTCTCTCTATCTGTCTCTCTCACCATCCCCTCCTTCTCTTTCTCTGGGTGACCACACTCAGCGATTTCTGTTTCCTGTGGGTGTGATGTCTCTCCTACACAAGCAATCAGCTCTGATTTGTCAGCATTCTTTCAGGCGATTCATAAAAATTCAGCAAGCACCTACAAAAGACTTGCGTGTCCCCGTGCTCGCTCCTTACCTCTGCTGCCCCGGTGCTCCAAGCTTAGCAGCTTTCTCCTCCTGCTCTTTTTTTTGCAAGGCACACAAATCAAACCTGAAATTATTAATAGAGATGAAACAGTGCATGGAGGCAGACACTGCTGCCCTCCTTTTAGACTTTTAAGAGGATGAGATTGTCAAATCCAAGGGCATTTTGTTGCAGCTGAATAAGAAAAGAAAATCTGAAATGACAACGGTTTGTTTTGAAAATCATTTCAGGACAGGCAACAAGGACTGAAAATCATGTCTAAATAGCTTTTTAAGTTAATGGCAAGAAGTGAAATCTATTGTTCTTCTAACATACAGTAAATGGATGTCGCAGAACCTGAATTTTATTTTTGATATTATTCTTTTAAAAATCAAACAATATTTCTATTTTTTCAGGACTTTCAGTAGACTTATGGACTAGCCTGCCAGAGGGGGAAAGTAGCAAATTGGAGAATTTCGTAGTTTTCCCCATGAAACCAAACTGGTTAAATAATTTGATATATCTAGTGCACTGTTGATGGGTCACATCATTTGACAGAAGTGCAAAAGGAGGGTTTTTCATCGTCATTGGTCAAAATGTGAACAAATTGCTATACAGTCACATATTTAAAACAGGAATAAACTTTTTTTTCTCTATCTTTTGTACTTTGACTTTTGCTGTATTAACATTAAAAAATGACCATGTCTGTAGCACCCCTCCACTCTAACCCCAGATTTCTATAGTCTGCCTACATAACGCCACATCCGCTCTGAAGCTTTCCTCTGACAGACAGCGTTTATCCTCGCTGCTTGAAACATGAGATCAAAATGGTCATGTGACAACCACAACTTCACAAGTTAGCATTCTTGTTAGATAACAGGAAGAGCAACCTGTAAACAACACATTATATCACTTGCCTGATGCTGTCTGCATCAATATGATTTCACTATTTCTGCTGCATTTTGACTGAATGGAGCACTTATTTCCCTGTTTTGGTTCTATGTGCTTGATGTTGAAGTTAAAGCAGCCCTGGCTGTAAATAGACTGGCTTCACATTTCCAGTGAACCAGCCCGGAGCTGCGCTGTTGGTGCACGCCAGAGACAGATCAGCACTGCCTTTGAAAACCAACTGATCAATGAGACTTTGGGCGATTTGCTGCAGAGGTCAAGGCTCCACAGGGATAATTTATCATGAATGCCCTGTCAGGATTTTTCATGTGTTTTCTGTCTAATTTGACACCCCTACCTAAAATAAACACAATGTTTCCTTTACCAACAGGGAGGGCTATGGTTCTAGAGAGAAAATCTGTCATTTTTTCCCTCCAAAATGTAGATTTCTGATTTTGATGATTTTATTTTCTTCTGAAGGGAAACAATGATGAATTACACAAAAGGTACCCAAATGAGTTTTTCTTTATTTATATAAAAATTGCACTAAAGTAAACTGAATTTACCTGTTGGAAACAAAGTGTAGCTGTGAGTTTGGATGAAGAAAGAGTTATCTACATTCACAATGGAAGCTGCACTATTTTTGAAACATATTTGGCCCTTTTCCACCAGCCCGCCTTAGCCCTACTCTACTATACTCTACTCGGTTTGCGTTGCGTTTCCACCAGCACAGTACCTCCTAAAACAAACCAGTTTTTAGTACCTACTCTGCTTTGGTTCTAAGCGAGCTGAGTCGATACCAAAAGGTGACGTCGACCGACTGCCGGCTACTGATTGGTCAGAGAATGTCATCACCGATGGGTCATGAGCGCGACTTCCAAAACAGGACTGCAGTACATACGCTTTGTTGCTTTATGGCTTGCGCCATCACAATGTTAAACACAGGACTTTATCATTACGAGCTAGCTAACAAGCTAGCAGTAGCTTCCATTAGCTTACCCTCATTCGTCTTTTCTTTGCAGCCCGATTGCTCTTGTCCTCGGCTTCAAACTGTTGTATAGCTTCCAAAACTCTCCTGTACTTCTCAAGGGTATTTCTTCTCGCCGCCTGCAGCCTTCTTCTGCTTTCCTCTTTCATTCGGTTTGTAACAAAAGCCACAGACCGAGCATCAAGTATACTATTGCCTCCAAGTCCTCCATTGTTTTGATTGTTGCGTCGCGCTCAAAATGACATGAATGCAGTGTCGCCCAGCTGTTTCACGGCGACCCCGCCCCCGCTGGGTAGGGAACCGGGCTGGTGGAAAGGCAGCACAATGCGAGTAGAGTAGAGCCGGGTAGAGTCGGGGAAAGCCGAGCCGAGTAGAGTAGGGCTAATGGAAAAGGGCCAATTGATGCTGAACGCTATAATTCAGGGGTACTGCAAGCACCTACTAGCCCCCAGGGAACCAATGAGGTGCTCTCAGAGACATGTGATAACACAAGCTACCATTAGAGAATTTGAAATAAATTCAAGACATGTTCCATAAATAAAGACATTTTTGTATTTTTGCTAACAAGTCACACTTGATATCTAGAACAATAACAAATGTAACATGCATTACACTATAAACCACCTAATTTTCCTAAACTTTGACCTGCATGGGGTCAAAGTTTGCATTACTGCTGACAAAGAAAAATAGTTGAAGATGCATGTAAGTATAATGATCACATATAATGTAATAATCTGTGGTAAAAATCATTGTTGGGAATAATTAATTAATTAAAAGAAAAAAGTAAAGACACAGTGTTTTATGTAGCCTATCAAATGCATGGTGTTTATTATTTTACATTAAATTATAACATTTTTATTACTTACGAATATTGAATCAAGCAGGGAGCCCTCCATTTTATTCCTCATCTTTAGGGTAGCTCTCAGGCTCAAAAAGGTTGGTGACCCCATTCTAATTATTATTGAATCTAATGAAAACAATCACAAGCCTCTAGACATGTGCCTGTACATAAAGTGGCAGGTCCTGTCATTATAAACAACAGCAAAAAAAACTTCAGTAGTCCTGTCTTTAAATAGTGCAACTACTTACAAAGTGTCATTGTGTCTTTGTTGGAAGGAAAGGGTTGGAGAATTGAAAGTATGGGAGCTGACAGGGAGGAGAAAAAGGAGCAGTGGATCGAGTGCAGAAAAAATTGAAATTTTGTTCTAAATTCAACTGCACCTAAAAAGTGAGTTAATTTTGACTAAATGGATAACTCACTCATACGTACCAACAGGATTGCATGGTGCTGCCTAATGTTAAAAACAAGGGAAAAGTTAAAAAAGAAAGAACTGTTACACTAAATCCTCAAACCCATTTTTTTTTCCCTCTGTGTCACCTCCTGGTTCTTGTATACAGATACAAGTACAGCCAGCACTCATTTCATTATTTAGCGGCGAGTTGTCTGCTTCTTTTTCCCAGTCCACGTCTTTTATAGCTTTTGAACTGTTCCTCTGTTAACCATAATTTATGTTGTGGATGCTGCCTTGAGTATTGCAGCACTGACTCAGATCAACAGGTCAATCTGATAAAAACCCTTTATTTTCTTAAATAGAAACACTGAGATAGAATCAGCGTATCAGTAATTGGGTTGCATTGTCCTAGCATGTGGTGTTTCAGTACTATGTCCTACTTATACATGACATTCTGCTCTTTTGTTGATGCTATGATTGACTCCTTGTCCCACCTCTCAGCAGGCTTGGAGCTTGCATTCAATCGCAAAGACGGCAAATAATTTCAGGAAAAACAATAGTCGACTAAGACAGAGCCAGTTCTTTATTGGCTAGCCTGATATGGTGCCACAGTAAAAGACAGAAATAACCATGTAGTCCAATCCATCTACTTGTGGTTCATACTTACCAAGCAGTTGACCTGGGCTCCCTTTTTTATTTAACATCCCCGTAAACTAATTTGATATGAAAATATTGGCTGACCCTTTCTCTCATTTAGAAATATGGAGGCAAATCTTAAATATCTAATATATGTCCCAGCCCTATTCCAGGTGTGGTTTTCCTTTCTTCTCCTCTCCATGTGTCTCTGTGTGAGCGATGCCTCTTTGTCTCCAGGAGGTATGACATGCCTGGTAGTGGAGGGGAGCAGCTGTGCATTGGACCTTGTCTGTGTTGTGCTGCCATGCCCTGTCATTGGTAGCCGTCTGTTGGCAGCAGCCTGAGCTGGAGGGTTGCAGCCTGGGCGCAATCCTTCCACAGTGTCATATGGTGAGCTTTCAGCGTGCCAAGCCTTGCCTACTGTGTTACCCTGCACAGCTGTGTGACAGAAAACGCCTCCTCGGTCTGGACAATGTGCTGCCTTTCTGTGTTTTCGAGATCTCAACCACTTTTTGAACAATGTTGGGTCTAGGCGGCTGAGGGGAAAATGATAGGCTTATATGAAATTTGGAAGAAGCAGCTTTTTTTTTTCTCTCCTCTCATCCCAGCAGCTATTAGTGGAGTACTTTCCTGTCTATTTGTCCATTATCTGTGCATCATCAGGCAGCCCATTATCCCATTATGTTTTGCATCTGTGGTCCAAATGCTTACTGGAAATGAGTCACCACAAAGGCCAGTGAAAGGTAGGTGTTACTATCAGTCAGCTATTCATAGCCGATCCAACAGGGATGAAAGTATCATATTTTAAAAGTCCTCCGCAGCATGTGAAAGGCTTTTTATATTGGCATCTGCAGCACAGGGAAGCGTTGCCATTTTTATGACGAGCCAGAGGACTTTTTTGAAGTGAAAGCATCAAGAATGCAAGTCACAGTCTGACCCCATGTTATGTCCCCAGCCTGTGTGATAGTGTCGTATTCAGGTCATTTTTAACAAGCGCCTGTCTCTCCCTGTTTGGCTCAGGTGACCAGTCCACCTGTAGCACCCCTTTGTTGCCATGGAAATATCCTGGCCATCTTAGAGCACCTCTGAGCAACGCATCATTTCCCTTTTTTTTTTTTTTTCCTTCCTTCTCGGAGCGCCTCCGCACACGTCATACAGAAAAAAGAAGCAACAAAACAGTTAACCCCCATTCGAGACAAATCCTGTTTGTTGTTTGTCTTGGTTGTTGATTTGGTTTGATTTTGACCTCCAGGCCTGCTGGGGTGTGTCCTGTATTTCTCTAGTATTTAATTCTCAGGCATTTTGGGTAGTTATTAATGGCATTGTAAACGGGCAAAAACTGCTGTTCTCTGCATTACACTTTGGAGAAGTTGGCATTCTCAGTTGCCAACTCTGTTTTAACCTGGTTGATTTTTATTTTCTGAATGATTGACAGTTTTATTTTCAGTAGAATGTGAAGAGACAAGCCCGAGTTTTACTTCTTAATGTCTCAGCTTGGCGAGAAGGCTGAAAGGAGAAAATAGTGGATCAGTGCTGTCAGATGCTCCAGTCTGACTGTTACAAAGATGGAAGGGCCTAACAGACTTCTCCTAATCTTTTCTTAATTTTTGTGTTAACTTGATAAAAAATTCCTGTAATACAATTAGTTCCCCAAGGAACTGACTGAACATGACAGCTGTTAGTGATCCTGATACTATCAACAAGAAACATTACACGCTAATGTTAGGGTATAACTAATTGATGTTTTGATCATGAAGAATGTCTTGCACCTAACAACCCAAACAGCTGTGAATTGTTATCCTGGCATTGGTGTAAGGGGAAGGATTCTCTAATACACTGCCTGGCCAAAAAAAAAGTCGCCACCTGGATTTAATTAAGCAAATAGGTACGAGCCTCCTGTTGGATAATTACCGCATGGGCGATTGTCTTCAGCTGGCAACAAGTTATTAAACCCCAGCTGATGCAATGAGTAGCTTCTCATTTCTGAAACAACCATGTCGAAAGACACATCCTGTGTTCATGGAAAAGATGTTAGCCTGTTCAAAAAGGGTCAAATCATTGGCATGCATCAAGAAGAGAAAACATCTAAGGAGATTGCAGAAACTACTAAAATTGGATTAAGAACTGTCCTGGAGGAAGGTCATGTGGTCTAATGAGTCCAGATTTACCCTGTTCCAGAGTGATGGGCACATCAGGGTAAGAAGAGAGGTAGGTGAAGTTATGCACCCATAATGCCTTGTGCCTACTGTACAAGCCTGTGGGGGCAGTGCTATGATCTGGGGTTGCTGCAGTTGATCAGGTCTAGGTTCAGCAACATTATGTGCCCAAAGAATGAGGTCAGCTGACTACCTGAATGTACTGAATGACCAGGTTATTCCATCAATGGATTTTTTTCATCCCTGTTCCAAGATGACAATGCCAGGATTCATCGGGCTCAAATTGTGAAAAAGTGGAGCATGAGACATTGTCACACATGGATTGGCCACCACAGAGTCCAGACCTTAACCTCATAGAGAATCTTTGGGATGTGCTGGAGAAGGCTTTGCATAGTGGTCAGACTCTCCCATCATCAATACAAGATCTTGATGAAAAAATGAATGCAACACTGGATGGAAATAAATCTTGTGACATTGCAGAAGCTTACTGAAACAATGCCACAACGAATGCATGCTGTAATCAAAGCTAAAGTTGGTCCAACAAAATATTAGAGTGTGTGACCTTTTTCTGTGGTGGCGACTTTTTTTTTGGCCAGGCAGTGTATTATGTATATACATACATACCTGAAGTGACTTTATAGTGAAGGCTTTACTTTCTAAGTGATTTAATTAATGTTCATGGTAATGTCAACAAAGAAGTCGTGGAGTGCATTCACTCATAGTAGTAGTGCTCATTTATGGAACATTTTTTAGACATTGATATTATGATATTAATCGCACTTACTTGTTGATTTTACAATATCTGTGCAAGAATTTGAAACAAGCAAAAAATCAGTAATATTGCACTGACATGTAGCTACAGCTGGTTAACAAATCCTCATATTTTGTCTTGAAACTATTGAGGTATTTAGGTAAATCCTTCTGCAAGCTGCTGGTGTTTCTACTTACTGTCCAAACTTTTTGTCAAAAATTTAGCCACAGTTTTTACCACTTCTGCCTTCTCTACCAGGATTTTTGACTTCTTTGTTGACATTTCTGTGAACTGCCTCTGAGTGTGACATATTTGATATCCAATGCATGCAGGACACTTTGAAAGGAAGTGATAAGGAAATTGATGAGAAAAAAAGACTAATGGTATTGAGCTGTTAGCAATTCTCAACTGGAATTGTTTTTTTTGATTCCCATCCCTAATTGGGACACCTAAATGTATGGAGAAGGCAAAGGGAGCTCAGCATCTTCGGCTCTGACTTTTAGGGAATAGTATCTAAATAAAGCACAAAAATCTGTTTTGTCACTGACGGGGATTCTTTTCAGGACTCTTTTCTGTTTTTAGCCTTTTTTTGTTTTCTGTTTTTGAACAGAAAAGTAGTAAAAGCCCACATGCATTTGTTTATGTACTCAGCACAAACACACTCTGCTGGGCTGTGTAAATCAGCTTACAGAGGCAATGTGCTGGCTGGGCTGACTGTGGTTGGTGCCTGTGTCGCTGACACAGCATTTACCGTGTGTAGTGTAAAGCACCCAGGGCCACAACCGTGTGTGTGCATGTGTCAGTGTGTGTGCGTCTTATCCAGTGACAGAGCTGACATGGTGAGAAGCACCCAACCTTCTGCCTGTCTTAACACCAGTGGGTTAGATTTCTCGCCCGCACAGTTTCTTTTGGTGTTCCCTCAGTCCTGACATGAATTAACAGCACTGGAGCCCTTTTATTCTGGATGGTAGCTTAGGCTCCACAGTAGTTACAGCATATCCCCTTTTTTCATTGATTTATGGGATTATAGACACGCATCAGCAAATCTACACAGGTTTTACTGTCTAGACGGGAGAGCTGGTACAGTAGGTGAAAGCTGCCCTGTGTCCTTTTCTGCTCAGTTTATTTTAGCTAAGAATATGTTTGAAGATGAAAGAGGGGCTAAAAGATTCTGTCAAAGACTGGAATAGTGATGCGATAACATTTGTTATGATTTGCCACTGTACAAACAAAGATCAATCGATTGACTGATGGATTACCTTTCTTTTAGCAATTTAGAGTTAGAGATAAGCTCATTCATCAGTCTGCAACTGTGGCTGCTAGATTAAAAAATTCACAAGGCACAAGCACTAAGGATGCATAGTATTATCGGCATAATATAGGCTTTGGCAGGGATGGGATTGCAGAAGATTTCACTGATAACATTGTCATTGTCTTTTGTACCCGCTGATACAATTCGTTGTGGATTTCCTAATCCATTCCTATGAATTTTCTGCCCAGAAAAGTGTTTACTTATGCAAGTTTTCATGGTCAACAATGTCAAACACATGGCACTCTTCATATATGACATGCTGTGTCAGCACAATTTAGCGTGTTGCTGTTGTCCTTACCCTTGCTTAAAATCACATGGACACAGACATATACTCCTGTGCTGGTGTCTTATTCAGTAGAATAAAAACGCTTTTTAGATCACGTCAGTCACCTGTCCACCAGGTCTTAACATTATTCCTGGCCCACTTTCCCGGACTTGTGATCAGCAGGCTCTGGGCCAGCTGATTGCATGTTCAACTGGCCCCCTCAGGGCAGTCAGAATACTGCCTTGAAAATACAAAATAATACGTAATTCACAAGTTAATATTGTTACCTCCACAGTGGAGGATATGTTTGTGCTGACGTCTGTTTGACTGTCAGCAAAAGAACTCAAAAAGTTCTGAATGAATTTTGATGAAATTCTCAGGGAATATTGGCCATTGGCAAAGGAAGAACTAATTCGATTGTAGTGGTGATCCGAATCTAAATGCAGATCCAGGAATTTTGTTAAAATTAGTTAGATTAGGCAAATAGTGTCAGAAATGCCTTGTTGCAGGGTTGCGCTCTCGTAGCACTCAGATTCCTCATGTGATGGTAAATATTTGTGACTTTAGTTGAATCATGTTCATAGTTACTAGGGATGCTCGCTGTTATAGGAACAATACTGGTACTTGCAGATACTTGCCTGAAAAGAGGTTTATCGGTATCAGCAGATATGAAAAAAAAAATTTGGCTGATATTTTAACCATCCATTATGGCCACAAGTACCTCTGTATATAAACCGGAATATTGACAGAATACATTTTGGTTTAAACAATCATTTATGAAAGAATAAAATGTTTTTAATATTCCATCTGTTTATAATACAAGTAGACTGTAACAATGACAGGAACAGGTCAAATGGAGGCTTTACTCTCTTGAGAAAAAATATTGGTATTGGTATCAGCGGTAATGAGTTTGGAAACATCTGCATATCAGATATCTATTTGCTGTGTATCCCTGCTATAGACATTTCACCGGCACATGCATGTTTGGCAGTCTAAAAGCAGCAGTTGCTCAGTGCATGCTGAGTCAAACACTACTTGGGTTTTCCATGGCTTTTCTCTCAAAGCCATGGAGCTAAGCTGCACAAATAGAAAGACAATTGAATACCTAGAATTGTTTGCATATCAAATGCTGCTTTGACTTTCTTTCTGTTGCATCCCCTCCTATTTTTTGTGGTTATCAGGTGGAGATGCATAGTTGAGCCATTAGAGACTAATCATCACTGATGTTAAAGCTTGTTGCAGTCTGTTGCTGCACTCTTTTCCAAACAAACCCTGTTACGGACCGTGATGTTTGGTTCACAATAGAGGAGCAGATCTCAAAAGCACACATGCTCCATTTGGTGGCTCATCTTTTTAAAGCACTAAAAATGCTTTATGATGAAGTGTTTGTGTTTTACATGTTGAACATTAACAAAGCTCACATGATGAAAACATATAGTTTGTAACTTGCATGTGTCTCCCAAAGTCCAAATAGTCTATTTGTTTTACCTTTTTTGCAGATACTACAAAATGGAGTGCATGTTTGTAATATGAAGGCTTGCATTCAACAAGTACTCGCTCTCAAAGAAATGCTCCTGTGAAATGACTTTTCTTGTTTTTTGTAATAAATTCAGACTCTTATGATATGTTTATAGTGAATGCCCCTATTGTGATATAAAATGTATTGTGTGAGCCTGGTAGAAATGCAGAAGCTTGTGTTTTCAGTCCGTCCATGTCCTCTGTTTACTCTGCTCTAAGAAGCTGCTTATATCCAGGGTTTAGTTTTCAAAGAAATCATTGTGAACTTCTGCCAGCACGACTGTATACGATCCTCCTCATGACTCAACATTTTGCTCTTTAGAAGACACCAGCTGGAGGGGGAAATGCATACCACAAATTCTTTCTTTGTTCATATTGACAGGGGAAGAAATAGTCCTGGTAGCTCTCTCTGAACAGACTCTGCATCACTTACACTGAAGTGTTAAGTCCTTGACCCACTTCTTTGCCTTGTGTACTTGAAGGACCTGTGTATTTGAGTCATGCTCTGGCCACCGTGCCAGAAAATACACTGCTATGTCTTCAGACATGTTCTCCCTGTAAGCCTTCTCATGTTGTCTGTTCTTTATGTTGAAGTTGATTTTTTTTTTCTCACCTGCAGATCAAGCAGCAGTACAGGTGGACGCGGCTCTTGTGGCATGACTACCCCAAACAAGGGAAACAAGGCTTTGAAGGTAATCTTCATTTATGACACAGGACTCTAATTATGGATTATTTTGTACAGATAATCAAAACTAAACAATGTGACTTCAGCAAAAAAATCTTAATCTCGAATTTAATAGTATATCAGACAAATAGCATTATCAGTTTGTTGAGATTGAGCAAAAAGGGATAAAGAATTTATGAAGTTTTTAAATTGCATTGATACACTTTTAAAGCGTAACAATGTAGAAGTCAACAACAATTACAGATATGAAGTTAATACAGAATAAAACAATCTGATGCAAGGCCTAAATTTAAGGATTTTTTTTTACAATAAATCAGTTACCATAATCTGATTATTTACTACAAGATAATCTATTTGTGTGTTTATTTAAATGGAATCAATTGATCTGTTCTTTACTATTGATGTATTGATTTTATTTAGACTGAGAGCAAATACTGTGTCAGGAGTTATCTGGATATAAATGCTAAAAGGTTTTTTGGACATTAGTAATTCCAGCAGTCATAAAATATATATATATATATATATATATATATATATATATATATATATATATATATATATATGTATGTATATGTATGTATGTATATATATATATATATATGTATATATATATATATATATGTGTGTGTGTGTGTGTGTATATATATATATATATATATATATATGTATATGTATATATATATATATATATATATATATATATATATATATATATATATATGTATACATATATATACATATATATATACATATAATATTATATATAATTATATAATATAATAAATAATTACTCATCACCCATGAGTAATTATTTCTCAGACCACTTTAAAGACTTCATATTTGTCTTCACAGAGCAGAAATCTGACATCTAAACTCTAAAAGAGTTCAGTTAGGTGTCATGCATCTTTTCATGGTCTTCACCAGTGAATCACTCTGCTGTTGATTTATACCTTTTAGAGTAAAAAAACAACAAGCAGATAAAGTTTTTGTTTGATCAACAGCAAAGCAGTACTTCATTTAGTAGAAAATGTGTATCTGTGCTAAAATTTAAGCCACAAGAACAAAATTGCACACATGAATGGAGAAATGCAGCATATCTTGATTTCTCAGCTCTTCTGGGTCAAAATATTAGAGTTTGGTTGTTTAGTAATGAGCATGGATCAGGGGTACCCTGGGTAATCAAAAGCTGATCATTAGTATATTTTTTTAGAAATAAAAAAAGATTGGCTAAAGCAAATTAAAGTCTGTGGTCATTGATTCAAGCACCTGATGATACTGTATGTGCACCTTTGGGAAGAGACTTTTGTGGAATCCCCCCCCCCCCCCCCCCCCCCCCCAAAAAAAAAAATAGTTTTCAGTGCTGTTATTTAAACTATAAATCCAGAGAAATTCATTGTAACAACTTAATTATGTTGCACTTTAAAACATATGTTTACTAAGTGGTTTGACAGAACAGGCAGAAACATACAGAGAACAATCACAAAAGCTTAAGTACAAAAGAAACTAACCAAAAGTAACCATAACAAGCACAGTCAAATCAAATCAAAGAATCCTCACAGACATATCTGAAAAATATAATAAACCCAAGCACAATAAAACCTGTTCATGAGTCAGAAGAACCCAGACAATACATGAGCCTAGCAACATAAAACAAGACCGTGAGATCAAGAAGAAGATGAGGAAAAGAAAATGCAATGTAAAGGGTTAAAGCATAAGACAAGAGAATAAATAGAGATTTAGACAATAAGCAATGAACTAGTGAGAAAACAGTCAAAGGTTGAGATGCTCAATATTATCAAATCATTATTGGAATTAGCAGATAATTGCCTATAAAGGTGATTATTGATATCTGTACATATGAACATTTTTGCCAATATTTGCAGCTGACCTTTAGCTGTACAAATTGGCCATGGATATCCAGTATATTGGCTGTAATATTTTCCTAATAATAATAATGGTTCTCCTCATTGTTACTAAATGTCCACTTTTGTAAACTAAAAATATAATTTATCAAAGATTGTCATGTTAGTTTTCTTGCAATACATCTGTGTAGAGCGTGAAGGTTTATATATTTAAAGATAAAAGCACAACATAAGCCAAACATACATAACAAAATTTAAGAAGAAGCAATGAAGCATAAAATCATCTTAAACTGAAATAAAGAATTTATGCTGACTATTTGAGGAAGGTTTGCACATGTTGTGTCAAAATGTTTTTTTAACTGAATGAAAGTAAGGTTTTGGCCAGGGATATCAATAAATAATGTTGTTTGATGGTAAATATGTTTGCTTTTTAGCAATATAAAGAATTACCGTAACTTCTGTCAGTCGTTTAAATGCAAAGATTCAGAAAAAAAGTCATCACATGGAGTAATTTAGTTGTAACTTAGTTGGTGATTGGTATTGGCATCAAAAAGTCTGATCAGGTTATCTCTGTTATAAACTCCATAAAACTGACATAAGACATTTTTATCAAGAAGATCGGAGACGAGTTGTTTACAATATACAAAATTAAAACTGAAATGGATTAAAATGAGCTGTCACATGCTAAAATGTTCTTTTTTTATTTTTGCTATCAATGGCTAAATTTTGATAAATAATCATGATCAGCTGCAGTTTAATTTGCATTTTAGAACTTCTAATCTCAAAATAATATTCTGAAGTCCATGTTAAGAATATAGAGCAAGGCAAGTCTTGCCAGTTTTTTGACTTGGGTATGAAATGAAAATGAAATGTTTTAATCCTCATCCTCAGGTGAAGCGGGAGCCAGGAGAAAATGGCACCTGCCTGACGGATGATGAGCTGGTCACCATGTCAGTGCGGGAGCTGAACCAGCATCTACGGGGCCTGACAAAGGAAGAAATCCTCCAGCTGAAGCAGCGGCGGCGCACCCTGAAGAACCGGGGCTACGCCGCCAGCTGCCGAGTGAAGCGCGTCACCCAGAAAGAGGAGCTGGAAAAACAGAAGGCTCAGCTGCAGCAGGAGGTGGACAAGCTGGCCACGGAGAACGCCAGCATGAAGGTGGAGCTGGACGCTCTGCGTTCAAAGTACGAGGCCCTCCAGAGCTTTGCCAGGACTGTGGCACGTAACCCCGTCACCTCATCCAGGGGACCTATGGCCTCCGTCATAGGACCCCTCATCCCTGGTAAAGTAGCTGCCACCAGCGTCATCACCATCGTCAAATCCAAAACGGAGGCTAGGTCGTAGTAGCAAAAAAAAAAACAAAGGAGGAAGATTCTCAAGACTTAACTGGTCAGTGCATGGTAACAACGTGAGGGATTACACATCTATGTTCTTAGTTTTAACCCTTTACTCTATGAATGCCCCAGATTCGCCCTTAAAGTCTGAATCTGTAGTTTGCATCTGTCAGCATGCTTATGGGTGACACAATCAGTTTCACAGTTTTACATCTGGCAATCTAAAGCCATATTTACACAACAATGACCTACTGAAAATAGATTCTTTTGTTGTTTTCTGAAAAAGACTGTCTTTGATTGACTTTGTGTCAAAACTAACTGCTAATCCTTCTATAGTATGCAGTTTAGGCCAGCAGTTGGTCATGTGACTGTCCGATGACGCGTGCATGGGCACATACACTTCCTTTTACCAAACACCAAGGCATAAACATTAAAAACAGCAGGGATGGAGGCACCATTAGCTCACCGGGCATATCTGCATATACAAAGAGGCTGATCCCCTCAATACCTCTTGTATGTCCTCCCCAACTCAGTCACCCCAGTTTCCAACACTATCCACTGTTGCTTCCTTTGTCCAGTAAAGGCATGAAAAGCCTTAAAAAATAATTACGACTTAAAGAAGGTACAGATGCTCAGTTTTGGATTTTCGCTGATTTCTGATATGACAATATGTCCAAACTGCTAATTGCCAATAATAGAGATGCATAATATCATTGGTACGATACAGGTATCGGCAGATATATAATGAAATTTCTTCTCTGATACACTGTCCGTACATATTGGCCATATGTATCCCATATATCAGTTGTAATATATCTAGAATGGGCAACTTGGTTACCAAGAGGGCCAAATTAAAATCAACCACATTACCAGAGGGCCAGACTTTTTGCAATTTGACAGGTACAAAAAGAGACGAATACATATATAGAGCTTTCATCAAAAGTTACTCAGTCAACATTTAAAAGTATCGTAATTTCTCATATATAATACACCCTCATTTATAACACGCACCCCATTTTTTCATGCTTTTTTCCAGGAAAAACACTGTATTCATATATATGCACCCACATTTTGCCCAAACCTTACTCTCTTAGATAACTCAAAAATTACCTTTATTCAAAGTTTTAATCAATAAAATTTCAGTATTTTCACAACAAATGCTGTAGACGATTTTCTCTCTCAACCGGATGCGGAAACACCTTTTGCTTCACACATGGGCAGTTACTCGTTTTCTGCCAGAGCATGCGCAGTCGTTGTGTACCAGCCAATCAGAGAGCAGCTATCAACATACTGATGTCTTTGACCAATCACAGCGCAGCTATTTCGGTCCCCTTGCTCACAAGATGGCAGATTCTTGAGAATTACACAATCATTACACAAAGATAAACTAACTAAGACCCAAAATATTGGATTAGAACAGTTAAACAGTCAGTTTAATAAGAATTACAAAAGTTTGCTGTAATGCTTCGCAGAGAAAGAGAATATTTCAACTTTTTGTATCAGATGTGTTGTAATTGCAATGTTGGTGAGACGAAATATTTTACATACTTTGCTTGTGCTTGTGTATAATACACACCCCAAAATTAGACCTCATTTGGGAGCAAAAAAATGTGTGTTATGAACGAGAAATTACGGTACTTGAACCTGAATGCACTTATCAATACTTAATCTATTAAAGTAAACACAGGATTCAACTTAGTTTCTGCTACTTTTTTGATGCAGACCATTGACTCTCTGTCAAATCATATTTTGCAAGATTTTATTTGTGTTTTGGCAAATATATTAAAGGAGGTTTTAACAGTTTTATTTTCTTGGAAATATTGCTACTTGCAAAGTTGTCACTGCAGATTTTGTCATGTTTTCTTTATGAATGCACATTTTTGTACATTTAAAATGACTAGCAGGCTACATCTGGCCCACGGGACACCAGTTGCCCACCCCTGGTTCAAACAAACAGCAAGTATGCAATCAGAAGTTTCCATTTTTGACTGAAATTGTTGTGTAAATGTGGCTTAAGAATAGAAAAAATGTGGAACTACTATGTATATTGTTCTACACATTGACGGAATAGGTGCTATTGGTACAGTTACAAATGTCATGCATCTGTTTCTTTAAGAGCTCTCTTATTTCTTCCGTCCCAAGAATCAGAACTCATCTAAGCCTACATCCCAAAAAATCAAAACTCTTTAACTCCTATATTTTACTCATCCCCTGTATGACATGAACTTGAGAAAAAGCCAGCACACACTCAGCTATGAACCTTCTCTTGTTACCATGCACTGACTTGAACTGGGATGCATAACAAACTTGTTGTGGATGCTACAGATGTCTTCAAAACAGCCTGACTAACCTAAAACCAGTTAATCAGCCCAATTTGCGATATATTTTTGTTTTGTTGTTGTTGGTCGTCTGTCAAGATTATAAGCTTGAAATAATGCTCCCAAATCTAGCATTCATTTCTGTTTATGCGTCTTCGACAGGCTTTAATGAACTTGTCATTATCAATATGACTGGTAGATGCAATAATATGTGTATGCACTGAAAATACAAAGAGGTCTTGCATATTTTATGGTAAAGAGGAAACATGGGGAAAAAAATCAGCAGTTCTCAATGATATTGTTCCAGAGCTGAGTGCCATTCCAGTATGACAAGATTCTTCTACAATATCTGAAAACCTGAATGTTATAACAGTAATATCCTCGTGTTTTGTGGGGGCAGTGAAATCCACAAACATTTTGAGACATAATTTTTGCTCATAGAGAAGATATGTTTGAGTTGTTTTGTTTAAAAGATATATATTGCAGTTTTTGTAATTACTTGTTGACAGGGCCGTCAGATATTTCCAAAAGAAAATCTTTACACAAGCTTTACTGTTTGAATTGTTAAGGTGTAGAAAACTTTGTCTAATGTTGAGTTCTTGGTTTTTATTACTAGGTAGAAAAACTTCCATTGTTTATATAAATACAGAAAAAGAAAACTTAAAAAAAATCCTGTGACATCTTTTTTGCAATTGTACCGACAGTGGCTTACTATTGAAGTCTGATAGCTTTTTTCTAGTGACTAGGCGCGTACTGTGGGGTAGCGCGTGCTGTGATGTGTAAGTGACAAGTTGGCAGTGTCGTTCACTGTATAGATGTCAATGCTGTGCTATTTAAAACAAATCTGTAGAGCTAAACTAGGTGGTGTAAACAAGGTCAATTGTCTTTGTGCGTATTGGCATCTGTGATATCCTCCGCTTCCTTGGTGTTAGTTTAAAAGAAAATCATACCGTCATTCAAAGTTTACACATTGAGCCATGTATAAGACAGAATCTGATGAAAAGACATTAGAGAAATTTGACCTTGAAAAAATGTACCTGAAGTTATAAGTGATGCAGAATAACGGATATACCAGGTGCTGGATGCCCTTAAATACAACCCCTGTTACCTAAAAGTTGATTACTTAATAGAGAGGTCACGCCTCCCCCTTTCAGTGGACCACCATGGTATTTTTAGGCAAAAATGTTTTTGGAAGTGAAGAGGGTCGCCTATTTTTGTTAACCTTATAAAGCAGCTGGATTAGCCAGATTTGTTGTGCCACCTCAAGTGTCTGACCAGTTCAAAATGAATCTGACAAAACATTCATTCAGTCACCCTCCAGTTTTTCACTTAGAAGTATATCCCATGGATACATGAAACAGTCCATCTGGTATGTCAGGTTTCATTTTTTCATAAAACCCAAACAGTAGTTGTACTCGTGAAAAATGTGGCCAGACTTCTGCTTTACTTTGTGTGAAAGAAGTCAAAACCTGAAAAGCTAATTAACACTGTTCTTCAATTCAGTGTGCCTTAGTTTGTTGTGGTCTCTACTTGTTTAACAGAAAATTAAGCCCAAGTCTAGCCTCTTTTTTTCACAATCTTTCCCTCGAACCTCGGAGAACCTGCTTTTTATACCAACTAATTTGTGAAGCAGCATTCCTTTATCAGTTCAGGCTATTCTGAATTGGGTATTTGTTTTCATTTCACCACAATAGCAACAAAAATAGAAGACCCAGACACTCAATTAGTGCAGTTTCTTATTTTCAGTGACCTAAACACAGGCAGACTGCTGCACACTAAATATTCTTTAAATTGCAAGGGGGGGGATTTTATTTTACAGGTAAGAGAGAAAAGTTACTAGGTATTGAAAATTTGACAACCTCAGATGTCAATAACTATGAAATAAATATGCTATATGAACTTTGTATTTAAAGTCATACAATTTTTTTTTTTTTTTAGTTAAAACAATAGTTGGCATGTGAAGAAGTTAGGCTTTGTCTTAATTCTTATTAAGACTATGTCCACATGCAGGTGTTTGTAACAACTGAGGTTTTTTGTGCATTTTTCTTTTTCTCCACGCGCAAACTGCGTTTTAGACACACCATTTTGAAAACCCTGGCCAAGGTGATGATTTTTAAAAATGCTGTGTAGGGTGCCTCTCTATGGACATTGTGCCCGTTTTAAGAATTGATAACTGGACAGTTTACATCCTCACAAATACTTCCCGTTGCTTCCCCGCTATGAAGCTGCTTTATAAACACTCAGAGAATACACACACCACTGACGTTTTGTTATTGTTTCATGAGTGACCAAGTTAACTAGTCAGCCTCTGCCACATGTGTCTGTGGTTACTATGGTTATAACAGATGTTGAAACCAACAGGAGTAGCCATGAAACTGTTTAATAATAAATTTGATCAAGATTATCAGATAAGTCTCGAAATAAAATACAAACAAGGAAATATTTACTCAACATATGAGGCTATCGCCAGTTAACATAGCCACAAGTTAAACCGTAACACCAGTCAGAGATTGTGAAAATAAAATAGCTTTGCATACAAATTGCCAAAATGGTGCATATCATGGACATAGTTACAAGTAATTAACAACATTTAGCAGCGAATTTTTGTGTTTTGTGTGGATGGGCATTTTATTACAATGCATCTGTGTGGGTATATTTTTGAAAACAGAGGAGAATAACCTCCATTTTTAAAAATACCTGCCTACATGTGGGCATAGCCTGAGTATAAGACACTCGAAGTTGACCTTTTCAAGTCTGTCCTGCATCACATCTACAGGTCAGGCAGGCTATTGAGCTCATATTCAAAATGAAAATCACTTGGCCGTTTTTTTACATATTTGTTAGTTACTGCAGTGATTTAACAGACAAAAGTGACATTTTTAGTTCATGACACAAGAAAAACAAGAAAACCTGACACTTTTCACTGGCAGTTAACAAGGGCTCAGCTATTTGGCTGATTTTTAGATCACTTATGATGCACTGAAAACTAGTCGATTGTAAAACATCTTTATCTCTGTATAAATTTCAAATAGTTAGGATTGTTCCAGGTTTAACTCCTAAAAAACAGAGTGGTTCCATGCCACTTTTTCCAACCATCAGCTTCCTTTGCCATTTTCTTCAGCTCCGTAGATCCTCATTCACACATGACAAAAGCCCCTGAAAAATCCTGAACACAGACAGCAGGATTTTTTTTAGCCCAAAACGAACCCTAAAATTATCATCCTTCCCTCCTAGTATAGCCCCTTTGATTCATGCAACTCTGACATTCCTCAAACTTTTCTGGGTTAAAAAGTTCTGGGTAACTTGTTCACTCTTGTCTCTCACAACAAGACATTTTCCTGCAAGTTATATTCAGTCAGGAGATGGATAAGGAAGAAATAGCAGGAGGTCAACAGGAAAATTTGAAGTCAACAGGAAAATTTAAGGCCAACACAAGCGGCTAACCTGGATAAAAGAGTTCTTCCATCGAATGACAGACATCTTCCTGCTGTGAGAGATGAGTAATTCAGCAAGTCTGGGTATTTTCAGGGTAGATTGCTCTGAAAAATAATTGAAAATGTCAGGGTTGCATGTGTGAAAATGCTTTCCAAATCAACAAGAGTAGGTGGTTTGGCTCCTTCTGCTCCTCACTGAGATTCGAAATTATTCATTAAGTCGTAAGGATTTTTTTTGTTTGTTTTTTCATTTTCTTAAAGTTATTTTAAAAATAAGAGCTTTCCTGCCTGACAAACCATGCAATATGTCTGCACATCAATCTTTAATTTAGATAATCTTGTTAACATGATCTTGGGAAGCTAAAATAGTTTTGCCTTTTTTTCTTGCCGAATAATATCTCATGGGGTCCACCTTAAGGAGAAGGACTTGGCCTCTCTAGTATTACAGAGACATTAAGTCCCTCGGATAGATTTCCTAGTTGGTCAAAACTAAATCAGTGGCACAGATAAAAATAAATTGCCCTCAACTCACATTGTAGACATTAAAATAATGGGATAATAAGAATTTTGAAGTACAGTGTTTACCCTCAACATGTTGAGGAACCGATCAGTTTTTAAAAAGAAAAATGGATCACGAAACTTGAAAGGTAACAGCCAAATGGTGCGGCGTCACTTTGTAAGTCTACCCACTTTGTTCAATTTTCCAAAAAAGCGGCAGGGTTCAGCTGAGGGTTTTTATGCACTAAACTCCTGTTTGCCTTGCTCAGGACTAAACAGATCACTCTAGAAAATGAACAAACTATCAAGATGAGAAGAAGGGAGGCAGGGATGGCAGCTCTGTTCATATTTTTTTCCTTTTAGTTAATACTCAGCATGTCATAAAGGGCTTCAATCCACACTCAGAAAGAGACACAGCAGCACGAGCACGTAGAACTACAATCAACAACAGCTGCCAGTAGCGCTCCTTCTGTGCCAAGTGTCACATCACTCTCCTGGTCCTCTTAAAAAGGAATGAAAGAGTTAAACATCTCAACCTAACAGAAAGCACTTCATCCAGATCGCACCCTCCTGCTGGTCAGAATGTTTCTCAGTGTCGGCGAGGTGTTAATCTGCAAAACTCCATGTGCGCGAGTTCTCTCTCTCCTCACGTTGTCAACATGCTTAGCTATCTACGATGACTGGTTAACTGTGGGAAAAATATATATCCGACTCTTGACATAGCCCAGTATTGATGTTGGCGTCCTTATTGCTGTGGCAGTCTTGTGGAGTGAATCTTTTTTGGTGTCAAGTGTCTTTACGGTGTTTTGAGTGGCACCGACCGTCGACCAATCTCACCTGGAGGTGACGAGTCTCTCTCTCTCTCGCTCTCTCTCTCACACACGTACAGGTGTATAATATGTAGCTACAGTAGGTATTAATGACCATTGTGAAAAAGTGACCCTTAATATGCAACTCAGTGGAAAAGGTGTGAAAGAGTAGATGTACGAGTAATCAATATTGTCAAAGTGACTATGGTCTGTTATTTAAAGGTTCTTGCTGTTTTGTAGTTATTTTTTGTAAACTGTGTTTTTATTTTGCCCTCACATGTGGAATCCCTTCATGGAAAAGCAGTTGGCCCTTGTTTGTGGTAGCTAAAACTCCTAAAGGTGTCATGGGATTGTTGCACTTAGCCTTACTCACTAAATACTCTGCTCTGAAATAAACTGAATTACCAGATCGGTAAATCGGACAAGGATATCTGACTGAAAGATATTGTTGATGAATAAACTAGGGCTGTCAGCGTTGATGCGTTAATCAAAATGTGATTAATGTCTTGAATTAAGGCATCAATTATTTTTAATCACATTGATCGCATACTGTTTTGTAGAGGTGTGTATTTGTAGAATCTGGCAATATGATACGTGTTGTGATACATTCACTACATCACAAAAATTGCAATACTATGAACAGAGCAATACATCAAGATTTTTAAAACCAAAATCTCTTTTTTACATTTACTAAAAACTCACAATATCCATCCATCCATTATCTATACTGCTTATCACTTTCAGGGTCGCGTTGGGGTGAAGCCTACCCTAGCTGACACAGGGTGAAAGGCGGGGTTCACCCTGAACCGGTCGCCAGCCGATCAACTCACAATATTTTATGCTTAAAAAATACTCTTTCTAATCAGTGTTGTCTATAGACACAAGGTCCCTGCAATATGGATACACTTTGTTGTCTGTGTGAACAAAATGACAGACTAAAACAGAGGTCCCCATAGACCAGGATCAGGCCGTGGATCAGTTGGTACTGGACCATAAAAAAAAAAAAATAATACATTTGATTACCGTTTATTGAATAACAGAGACCAAAGGGTCATAAATGTTCATCGTTTGCTGTAGCATCATCCACAGCGTTTCTGTTCTCATTATGTTTCGAATGTGTATATAAAATTGATCTTAACACTGCAATTTGTTTTATTTTGAAAGGGTATTCAGATACTTACATGTCCACCTGTGTAGCTTGACTGTGCAGACTCAAAGGTCCGTGTCCTGGTGTGTTCTACTGTTTACATCATCTCTCGGATGTCAAAGATTTGATGGAAGCTGACTTAAAAAAAAAGGCAAAATATCATCTGTGTAGAGGATCAGCTGCAGCTCTTTTCCCCTCCTCTTTGGAAACACTCATATCTGAGGGGGCGAGGAGGCCGTGGGAGGTTATGATAATGAGCTCTGCACTGATTGGCTGCCCAAACGATGGGGGGGAAATGAGGGGGTACAGACCGTGGAGTGGACTTTCAGAACAGTTATGTGGTCTGCCTGTTAAGAGCAGAAAACACGCATGTAGATGGAGGCTGTATAGCTATGACATCATAAACCCCAGGAAGTAAAAACTGAGCATTTTAGGGGACATTTCTTCAAATAACTGAGAGTTTAGAAAAGGTGCCATGTTCCTCTGCTCCCCAAACCCCTTCTGACAACATTAAAAGCAGGACGTGGGACCTTCAACACACAGGCTCTATGACTCAAATGAAAAACCTCAGATAAACTCTGGGCCAAACCTTGTGCTCACACTCTGGGGGTCTTTGCTTTGACGTAGCTGTAATAATATTTGACAGTGGAGGCACATGAGAGCATTCAGTTTCTTGATGTGAAAGGATTCAGTTCAGAGGTATGATCTGATCAAATACCCATCATTAATCAATAATAAAACATCAGATCAGCTCAGGCTGATGATAAAACACACACTCTGTCAGCATAGTTTGCACTCCATTTATACATAATTTTCCTCCACAATCAAAGGTATAGTGGTTCAGTTAGTTACCGTGTCAACAGGTGACTTTCGGCCAACCTTAGCAGCTGATGAAAACAGAGTGAGTGCTCATGAAGCTCTCAACATTGAGGTTTAGAGACAACCCCACGGCTCTCTGCTCCCATGTTAGGGAGCAGCAAGAGCTGTGCTCCTATCCAGCTCCTCCCTGAATTAGAATCAAAAAGTCTGAAAGTCAAAATTATGATGAGTTTTTGGCATTAATTTGATTCCCAAATGAAGAAATTTGTGATGCTTTACATTAAAAAATGTGTTTTTAAAATCAAATTAATAGAATTTTAAAAATATGATCTAAACTAATCTTAAAAAATTGGCGGTCAGTGTCGATTAAAAACTGCAAACGTTTGACAGCCCCAGCATACATGTTTGTGCACTGAGTGTAGAAGATGCTACATCAGATTTTATCACAAGGGCCACTTGCAATATTTCATTTCTTTGGTATGTTTGTGTTTTTTGTACATTTGAGGTTCCTCTGCTGCTACACCAGTCATAAATGCTCGTCGTTTGCTGTAGCATCATTCACAGCGTTTCTGTTCTCATTATGTGTCGAGTGTGTATTTAAAATTGATCTTAACACTGTAATTTGTTCTGCAGATTTCACTTTTGATCGGTTCTGTTGTTTTATAATTGTTTTTGTTTTCAAAGCACCGTGTAAGAGAGGATATATAAGAGCACTTGTGTGAATTTCTTGGCGCTCATGTTGGCTTTTTTCATGAGAATCTGCTTTGTAAACAGTTGACTGTGCAGGTTTTTTTTCCTTCATGGAGTGGGTCTGTGTTTGAAAAGGTATAAAAATCTGACTAAAGCGAGTAATACAAAGGTAATAATCTGTTTTTTTGTTATTTTTCTGTATGGGTTGTGATAAAATATTGCAGTACTTTGTATGAAAACAGACAATAGTTAATTGTAACTATTTATAAATTAAATTATTGTACTTTTTGCAATCTGTAGATAAGTACTATGTATTCATATATACAGTAACAACTGTGGATTTAAACGTGATTCTCTGAGGTGTCTAAGTTATTGATGTATATATTGTATGTTTGTTGATACAGCTTACTTTATTTTCTATAAGACCAATAAAAATGTTTTGAAAAAGCAGCATTGCCCCGTCTTTGGAGGCTACTTAACACGCTTTAAATTGGGTTTTTGTCATATTCTGTGGCGTCATTGACCCAGTTTGATACTTACAAAAATAAACTGGCGGGGAAGCTTTTTGCCGTCCAGGGTGGGTTTGAGAAGACAGCGATCATTTAGATGGCACGATTTCTTTTTCTATGATCCAAAAAAAGCTGTTGGGCGACCCACTTTGGCTAACCTCAGCGGACATATTTTTGGCCCGACACGAGTAAAACATTAGAGTCATGAAGGATGTCTAGGTGTGCTTGTCCTAGATTAGGAGGAGTAGTGAGTTAGTCATCTATGCTCCCTGTGGGCCTCCTAAACCCCCTCTGTCTGCGCGCACCTCATCAAACATCACCTCCTCAGCAGCGTTTCAACCCCAGCACACTCACACGCGCACGTCTCCTGAGAGCACATGCAGGGACGCAGAGACAGATGGCTGAAGACAAGCTGCGTCTTCCTGCTCCATCCTGCAGGGCAAGTCTGCACCCCAGAGCCTCTGCACCCGCGCAGCCTGCTTATTGTTCTCCGGGTGGAGGAGGCTCCTACAGGTGAAAGTGACCTGTGCCTCAGAGCGGGCCCCTCACGCTCTCCTCGGGTGCTCGCCCCAGACAGCCCGATGGCCTCTGAAGGGTTGATTAATTTGGCAGGTGGGGTTAAGGTGAGCCGGTGGCCGATCTAGGACAGCATTCTTCATCTTCACCCACTTCTGCAGCAGGTGCCTGCCCCAGTTCTCCCAGCACAGACCCACTGTACAATTAATGCTGCCATCGGCGTCAGTGAGGCCCTTCATTTAGCACCATCGTGATCACAGAGCTGGCACGAGGCGATCATGACAGAGGACGGGCCTGTTTATATGAGATACTCAAAGCAGATGATCAGGGCTGGACAGTATATCAAGTCTTTAAGACACGTCAATATGTCCTGGAAGGCACTCAAGTGTATGGTAATATTATACAGACAAAACCGACCCCAGTGGAGATGGGACGGTGTAAAACGCAGTGGCGTGCACAGACTTTTTCTGGGGCAGGGGCGATAAGAAAAAAAGGGCACATACAGCAGGTTCTCATCATTGAAGAGGGCATTAAGTTTCACGTGTTTTCGAGGGCACTTTAGACATGTTTATATGTTATACAAATTTTGGATTTTGGATAGTCTTTACTTTGAACATAGGAATAATAAAATATTAAAGTTAAAAAACAAACAAAAACAAAAAATGAAAACATTATTTACAGAAATTCTTTATTGATGCTGTTCAATGTTCAAAGTGGAGTAGGAAGAGGAAGAAGCCAAGCTTATCTTGTCCTACCCCATTTTTTCATCTGTGTATTCACTAATCAATCAGCAACACGCATTATATAGCCTTAAAACAGACTAACTAGACAGACTACTCAAGTTAGTTTGTAGTTAGGATCAGCAACCACAAGAACTGTGTAGATTCAGCTTTGGACTGTGAAGAACACACATAATTAAATAAATAACTCCAGAGGGGGTCTGGGGGTCTTCACCCAGAACATTTTCAATTAAGTGGATGCCATTTCCTGTGTTCTAATGCATTTTAACACCATATTATCACCAGATAATCCGAACTGGTTCTGTGAGATATAGTTCTGGCTGAATATAGATCAAAAAAGGGCCCAACATAAAAGTCATTGCAACAGTAATGTTTCATAGTACATGTATCTGGAGTAGTTCCAAAGAGGGAACTTTAGTACAACAACTGGGCCACGAGGGGGGGTGACCGTCCCCTCTGCCCCCTTGTGCACACCACTGGTAAAGCGTAAATAAAAACAGTTTTTGCAAATCCTTTCTGACCATATATTCAATTAAATAAACAACAAAGAGGAGTTTGGTTCAAACTGATAAACTTTGGTTTTTGAAAACTCACTCAACAATCAACTCAACTCAACAACAAAAGGTTGGAAAGTTGAGGAATGCTTAACAAACTGTCCAATTAGAAACAAGTGAGTGTCATGCTTGGGTTTTGAAAGAAGCATCCAGAAAGGTTCAGTTAATCAAAGCAAAGATGGGATGAGGTTCAACTCTGTGAACATGAGCAAATAGTCATGCAGCTGTGTTTCTCAAAGTGCACTTGCATGGTTTTTAGGGACTTTTTCATCTGCGGTCTATAACATCATCAGAAGATTCAAATAATTAGGGGAAATCTCTGCACAGAAGTGGCAAGGCCAAAAACCAACATTGAATGCCAGTGACCTTCAATCTCTCAGATTTTTAGCTGGAATAATATATTATGTATTAACTTTTTTATTTTATTTGTGGTATAGTTACTCTTAAATTTCTACATTCTCATATTGCTGTCGGGCACAAACCCTCTATCACCATTCTTAATGAGTTTATTTTTTTAATGTAAAACAGTGATATTTGGCACCTCCCATGTTTTTGAGTGGGTTTTATAAACTTTTAACCACAACAAAAAATGAATTTGTAACCAGGACTACACAATATTCATTCATTCAGTGGTGGAGCTTTTTTTCATTTCCTGAAAAGTAGAAATATTGGAGAAGGAGGTTTATGCCAGACAGGGATGACATGTTCAATTTGCACTTTTTTCAGTTTAAAGCAAGATATGCAGTTGATTATTGTCCTTTCATTTATGTTGTGAAACTAGGGTCTTGTTTAAAAGAAAAAGCCCTTGATGGCTGTTTGTATTTTGTTGAAAGTAGAAATTTTTGTTCATTTTTGGTTATTTGAGGCTTAAATGTCAAACATTGCCTTACTTTTTCTCCTTCTGAAAATGTCTTATTTAGATATTTTATACAATTACATTATATCAAGAAACATTTAATGACTTTCTACCTGAGAATGAATATCACAACATTATTTAAGTTGGTGCTGAGAAGAAAACACTAGCATGTAAAAATTCAAGAGGTATTTATTAACAATAACAAAATTTTAAAATGAGGAGAAGAAAACCTCTGAACATATGATGGATTAATAGAGAGTAATTTACCAAAATCAATCAATATGCATTTACATCAACTGGTGAAATCAAAGGATACTGATATCTGAATGATTGCAATGCAACAAAAATTGAAGCGCTATATTCCTGAAACACTTGAAATTGAAACATTAATCGTTTTTACCAATGACATCTGCAGGAAAACTTGCACATTTTCTAAACAGCAGCAACTCATCAACAGCATTAAGAAAAGTGAGTGAAACTGTCATCCACTTCTTCAAATGTTGCTCTCTGTATATTTCTGCTGTTAAAAAAAACAAAACAAATGATCATCCACTTTTTAATACTTCTGATAACTAAAACAATTGAATTTTTTAAATTTATTTTTTAAACACACTGTTTTGAAAAATTGGATACAGCAAATAGATAGTTACTACCAATGAATTTGTACAGTTTAGACGATGTGGACTTAAACACTTTTTATGATGAAAATTGTAAAATTACTCAGTATTGGGTGTTTAGGACTTCCATTATTGATGCCATCTTATCAAACAGTTATGGATTTTTTTTTTTTAGAAGAATCATAATTACGTCTATAACTCTGATTTGCTAAATTGTTTGTAATTCCTTAACAGAATAAAATAAAATCCCATATTTTTGTTTAGCTTTAGATTTGTGGTCCACATTGCCCGGCCCTTTTGTTTACTCCTAATCAAATCATAAAAGTCAAGAATCAGATGTAGAGCTGATGCATGTGAGAGAGCAAACATACATTCTTATATTCATGTGACTTAAAGCTAAAGTGCACCCCCCCAGAGAAGAGCAGTAAACAGCCCAGATACCAGGATGTAAAACACTGCTGCCTTTGTGAGGGGTTCACCTTGGCCCTGCTCTGTTTCTGTGGGTCTGGGTTTCCCTCTGCTGGCTCTTCAGTGTAAAGACTTTATGGTTTAACAGGGTTTTTCCACAAGATGACGCCACTGCCTCTGCACCGAAGGATTTCCCCTTCACTGCACAGCTCAACTCCTCACATGGGCCACATATGCAGCTTATTTTTTTCTTTAACTAAAATATGAACTGCAAATGTGAATCAAACCATGAGATATTCCCATTGTCACAAATATATTTGGTTTATGGTTTTATTCTGTATTGATAAGAAGAAGAAGAAGAAGACATACTTTATTATCTCTCATTCAATTCTTTACACTCTGTTTTTGAAACATGCTACACACACAGGCTGAAACGCACAAACAGGTCCTGCAATCATGCATTCATGGAGAGATGTCAGAGTGATGGCTTGGCTGCTCCTGAAGAAGCACTTTTGATCAGTTTTGGGGTTAAGTGCCTTGCTCAAGGGCACTTTGGCAGTGCCCAGGAAGTCAGCTGGCACCTCTCCAGCTACCAAACCAACTTCCAAACATGGTTCGGTCTGGACTTGAACCGATCACCCTTCGATCCCCATCTCAAGTCCGTCCTGACTGAGCTACTGCCGCCGTCAAGAATGATGATACAATGTGCCAAACTGTAACAGTAAATAGTAAAAGAGGGTGATATATCTTTTCTTTTTTTTAGCAAAATAGCACACTGTTTATTTTATTTTTTATTTACATAAAGCATGTTTCCTGAGACATGATATACTGAACAGTCCATCCCAAAAGGCTCAATTTCAACTGTAAACTAGCAACCTGAGGCTGATTAACGACACAAAAATGCATTTCAAGAATCTCAATGAATTAACTAATATAATGATGATTTTACAAGGTAAAACATCTCTTCAGTGTTGTGCTGCAAAATCTAGGGATAAATCAGCATATTAATAATTTCTTACACCCATTATTGATAACTGAATAGATTAAAGCCTGAAACACTGATAATTTTGACTTTCAAACCCTATGTGTGTTTTTATTGATTTATTTAAGGGCGGACACGTGTGTAATTGATGGACCCCCGTTACTTGTTATTAATGCAAATGTCAAGCACCGATAAATTGTTGGCAGAGTGCAGGACAAGGTTATAACAGTGATAGTGGTACAGAAACAATAAAAAATGTCATGAATTTCTATAAACCATCAACCAATTAAACACTGCAAGATTCTGCAATATATTGGTGTATCATCATTTTCTTACACCTCAAATAAATAATTAAATAAATCAAGGAGTGGAATTCTGGTATTTCTCCCTTTCAATCCCTAAATGATGTGTTTTTATCTATATATTCAAGAGTGGACACATGACTGATTGATGGACCTCCAGCAAAAGCCAGACACCGCACTGCACCGGCTAAAGTCACAATACTGGTATAGTGGAACAGAAACAGAAAGATTTATTATGAGTTATTATTTACTTGAATATTTTTCTTTCTTTCTCTCTCTCTTTTGTTCTTTCTTTCTTTTTTCTTTCTTTATCTCAAACTTTAAAGAACAAACAACAAAGTCAAAACAAATCACCTACAGATACATCAATGTGTGTTTTTGTGTTCATTATTACTATAAATTATTAAAATGTCCTTTACTCATTAATACATTTTAGATTATATACTTTTTACTTTAACTTCAGTATAAGTGCTATTTTTACTTGTACTTAAGTTAAAGTTTACTTCAATAAATGAACATTCCTGAATTTAAGGACATTTTCTGTCCCACCATTAAAATTTCAAATAATAAATACAGAATGTCTTAAGACACAGTCAATGTTCAGATTTTAGATGCCCTGAGGTGAACTGTAAAGATTTCTGCCACAATGGTGTTTCATTACCATTTTAAAAATACCAAATTCTTCCCAAGCACTCCTAAAAAGGCTTTTTCTCTTTTCTCAACCTCTGACTGACCTGCTCACATGCCACATTAATATTGTAAATGAGTTTTTAATTTAGGTTTTGTTGCATACTTATGTTGAGTTATAAGTCTTGTACTTGGAAAAACTATTCGTTTGACCATGAACATGTTTTAAACTAAAGTAATTACACTTCCAGTTGTTTTCCACAACATATTTCCAACCCTGTTGGACAAACAATTTTGATTTTTTAAAAAAAAAGGGCAATAAAAGAAAACAATACAGCCACACAGAAATAACATCCTCAGTTAATGTGCTTATACTAAGGTGGGAGCAATAGTAAGTTCTCTTTCCATTTTCATATATTCATGAACATTTAACCAACTCAACCCTGTTACCCATTTTATATATGAAACAAGTTAACTACTTTTTTTTTTTTTTTTAATTCTGTCAATAAAACTATGGTTGTCCTTTTCAAGACACCATAGTTGCAAAACTACAGTTAACAAACAACAAAAAAAATATTATTACCTCTGATTTGCAACCCTGATACTTTTATTGGAGTAATAGGTTTACGTCTCTTGGATAGATTTCAGTTGAATCTTTAAATGATACAAGGCAAGTCTTATCTGGAAACTAAACTAAGATTCAATGTGCTAGAGACTCTTTTGATTTATTTGATAGCAATGTCCTCAGGTCTTTAGAGGAGCTGAGACTCAAATATGACATCCCTCAAAAACATTTTTTATATATATATATACAAATTAAAAACCTTATATCTAGAAGTATTTATACCATAGCCTTACCTCAGTGGAAGAAATACCTGTAGAGGGTGTGACTGCTCACTTCTCTAAAATAATAATTACAGCTCTCAGGCCACCTCAGAAAAAAAAGACTGATGTGGTGTGAAAATACCTGATATTTGCTCTTAATGTAGAATAAAATGAACATTGTTTCACTGCCTACAGCACTGCCCAAATATATAAAATAATATGAGAGGAACACCATTTCAGGTGTTACGAGGGTTAAAACTGCAAACTAAACAAGGCAAATAAGAAAATTATAACTAATTGTTTACTACAAACAAAACACAAAATATCTGAATCTTGGAGATCTATCTCCAGACAGGACTTTAACAGCCTGTCAAATTCTCGAGCTCTTGAAAAACTTTCTTTTATGTTAAAGGGTACATTTTCTGGTTTTGATTAAATTTGGAGAAACTTTCTTGTATTTCTTCAAGGGGAAAAAATACAGAGGTCTTCGTGACTTAGTAATGTGAAGTCACTATATGTTTATTATTTAATTTATCTTAAAAAGGTTTTGCCATCTGGGACAGGCTGCTCTGGACTATGAATTGTATTTTAATGTAAAGCTCTGTTGAAACACCAGATTCAGAGATGTTTGGCCTTGTCTATGTCTGGCACCTGACTTTGTTAAATATTTTTATTTGTTTAATTTAAGTGAAAAAAAAAAAATCAATAAATACATTGCTAAAAAGAGACTTATTTTCTTAATGATAAAGTATTTATCAAATAATATTTTGAAATGCACTTGTTTCAGGTCCCTGAGTATTAGAAATAGACTGCATCAAGAACAGACATTAAAAAAATCTGAATAAAAATTGTACCTTTTCTGTCTGAGCTGGACAAATCACAATATTTGATGTTTTTGTTTTTTAGCTTTTTTTTAAATATTTAACAGGCATTTGTAGAATACAAGTTGAATTTCTAAGTCAATTTGATGCTAAATTTCCTCCAATTGTGTGATAAACCTTATGTACTCATTCAACCCCTTATTAATAAGAGCTTTTAAAAGTTGGTGCTGTTTTTAAAGGGTGACATTTTAAATTTTTACACAAAAAGGGAAAATACTCAATGAGATAGCCTACAGACTATTAACTGGAAAATCATTTTTTATGACAGCATTATAACCCCTCAAAATTCTTTCTCCAGCATTGATCCACTAAAGAGTAGGTGAGTTATTTTCCAAAAATATGAAAACATGTCTGCTCACTAATTCGCTGAGAATTTGGTCAATTAGATGATGCGGGGTGCACGCAGAGTGTAATTTGCTGGTTATTTTACAATAAAACATAGAAGTAAATAAAATAAATCTACTGGCCTGTCATCAGGCAGCTCTGGCAGAGAGCCTGCTGTTTCTGTGGGAATCCACATATTGTCACATGACGGAGGAAAAACGCTGTTATTATGTAACAACATGTCGGCTGCGTTCACCGGCACTTCATCGTACGATTCAACCTGCGTCAAATTCTCCCAGGTAAGCACTTCATTTCCGGTCTAAGCCTTTCACAATAAAGATTATATAGTCCAAAACATCCTCCACCCAGTTTTCAAATGGTTGGTATTTCCTGCGTGAGGTATCAGCAGGATACACCAACTTGACGTCGCCGTGCGTTGTGCGTGACTGCGTCGCAGGTCGAGGAGGCGTTGGCGCATCGCAGGGCTGCTGCTGCTGCTGACAGTGACAGAGACCGGCTGTCCTGTACCGAGAGGGGACACACAGCTGACACTACCCGCTCACCTTCCTCTATGCAGGGACTCCCTCTGTAGCTGCTGTTGAAAGCAAAGCCCACCAGCCGACAGAAAGCATGATAAAGAACGGCCATCACCACCACCAAGTGAACACAGCTCCAGCTCCAGCAGCAGCAGCAGCAGCAGCAGCAACCGGGAAAGACGCAGGGACGACCCCCGGCGCTGCAGCGTGCAGTCCCGAGAAGAGGAGGCGAAGGATCCGGGTGTGGTGCGACGGCTGGTGAGTAACTTACAGGATGATTGGTTGAGGAGCTACAACCTTATTCACTGCATGCCAGAGCACAGCTGAATGAATGCATCAGCCTCTCACTACAACATAGGGCTGGGCAATCCAAGGCTTTTAACAGGCGTCTCATATCTAATGAGTGATAACGTTAAACAAGATTTATTACAATATAGCTTTAATACAGTTTATGTGCATTTAAAAATATAAATGTCAGGCCAAATGTCTAAATATATTATTTAGGAGAGACCAGGGTTGATTGCCACACTTTTTCCTCTCATGTACACAACACAACAAGCATTAAGATGCTGTACTTCAGAAACTTCTCTCTCTTTTATAAATGCTTATTTGTTTAGGGACTGTAAGAAGCAAGAGAACGTTGCTGCTCACTAAAGTGTGTGAGGACTGAGCTAATTTGCAGTGCTCCTCCCTTGTTTGGCCTTTAAACACATAAAACAACAATAAATACTGTATAAACTCAGCAATTACAGACAGATTAATACGAAACAAATACACACAACAATACTAAACAAAACAGTAAAACTGTTTCAGTTTGAGGTTTTTATTCATATTTTTAGTTATATTTATATTTATTTAGATTTTTGTTTAGATCTATCTTTTATTTCGTTTTAATCTGTGATGCAGAACTGCTTCTGAATCCCAATTTCCCTGAGGATTTTTTCCCCAAAGGGTTTAATAAAGTACTATCTAATCTAATCTAATCTAACCTAAATGTTTCCAGTCTGGATCCAGTTTAAGTTCTGAAGGTAAAGCATTACAAATATTAATCCCTTGAACAGAGGAAGCAGTTTGTCCCAGAGAAGACTTACGAAAGGGGACATTAAAGTCTCCATTAGCTGCTCAATGTGTTGCAGACCCCAGTACTCTTAGTGGAACCACAAGGTCACTGAGCAACTGAGAACCTAATGACTTAAACAGTTATGAAGGAGTTTAAGGGCAGAAAATCTGTTGAAATTATCTGAGTTGAACATGTTTAATGTTTCAGTACATGACAGTGGTGTGGCCTGATTGGTTCCCTGTCTAACATTTTAATTAGGAGTGTCCCAATCTGATATTGATATTGGATATCGGTCCGATACCAGCAAAAAAACAAATATCGGATTATATCGGCCTGCATCTAAAATCTCCGGTATTAGCTCTCTGATACAAGCTGTACATTCTAAATTTTTTTTTTTTTTTAATTTAATTCAGTTTTAAAATATGCTTATGTTTAAGTTAAACAAAGTAGTTATTTTGCAATTTAAAATATGTTTTTGTTTTTATTGGATTTATTGAGGTTACTTTTCAGGGTCTTCTAATTTATTTTTTATTTATTTTATGTAATTGTAGTATATTCTTATGTTTAAGGTAAAATTTTATTTAACCCATTGGTTAATAACAAATGGGTCAGTTTTTTTCATACCTACTATTCTCTGTTTGAGTTATCTCACTTAATCAAGCCTTCTTTTACAGTCCATACTACAAAATAAGTAATAAAAGTAGATATGATTCCTGCTGATATCGTATCAGATTGATATCTGTATCGGCCAATAGTCAAGGCTGCAATATCGGTATTGTATCGGAGGTGAAAAAGTTGTATCGGGACACCCCTAATTTTATTTGCTCAGTTGTAGATCATCATCAGAGGCTTAATTGTGGTAAGTGCTGCTGTGACCAGGAGGTTACACAGTAACCTAGATAGGAGAAAATCAAGCATTGCATAAAAGCATTTGAAGCATGAGAAGGTGAACAGTCTCTAATACGTCTAAATGTGTGTTAAAATGCATCAGCAAATAATGCTCATTATTTGCATGTTTCTCAAATGTAAAGTTTGAATCCAAAAGAAAGCTGGAATAATTCACATCCTAGTAATAGTATGTCGTTGGTTGCTTGCAAGTATCTCAGTGACAAAGCTTGTCTCCTTACTGTGACCAAAAAAAACCCCACAAACTGAGAGCCAGCTACACCATCAGAGCTCTATCCCCATTTGTTGTTGTATTGTATGTCACAACAGTTTCACTCAGCCAAGCTACAAGGACCCTGCCTACATTTAGGAAATACTACAAAACTATTTTTTGCAAGGAGAGACAAACCAAGCAAGGTCGAGCTGATTTGAGCAGATACCACAACTAGTACAAATTTACAAATGTAATTTTGCTACCCTTTTAAGGTGTGATGAGTAAAAAGTAATTTTTTACAATTTATCTATTACTGCCTGCTCCTCTTTCCAGGGGAATATTGTCCTAATTGCAGATAAACTGACAACGTTTAGACAATGATTTCATGTGTTGCTATTATGTATACTTCCGTGCAATTTAGACATTCAGACAAGAGTTTCTGATCACTGAACTTTTACTTCTTGCCAGTTACATCAACTTTTCAAGTATATATAACTAGTTTTTTTCAAGTATATGTTAGTGCAATTTAGACAGTATGCTTTCTTGTTTTTGTTTAAAAGCAAAACTTAAGATCATTGAGTGTCTGTGTGTTTGATATCAAACATAATGGAGATTTTATCATTTGAAACACAGTTTGGAGGAATATAGAAAGTTCTGACAACCTTAGTATACAAAAATATTGCCAATGTTTGAACAATAAAGACAGTGTGCTGAAGTTTCCGCTACTGGAAAGATATATCAAAAAGTATATTTTGTATTGTTATTCAACTTAAAGATATCAAACTACAATTTCTGGTCAATATTGCCTGGCCCTGCTACTAGGACAGGCCTCCTACAAAGCTCCTGCAGGGCTGCTTCTCCACCCTTCAGGGGTCCATGCAGAAAACTTGATAGTGAATATCCATCCATATCTTCAGCTTTGTTCGAGCTTTAATGTCTGCACTGGTGTTCAGAGCTACAGAACATTGCTTTCACTTGGCATCATTACTTGGACATTCTAATCTCATTTTCCATCTCAGTAGACACACAATTACATAATAACTTCAGGATGGATTTATACTGAACCTTCTGGAACAAAATTTCACATGAGTGTGAAGAGTCAGGATGAAGTCTGTGAAAAAGCTTTTATTTTTAGCAGATTTAAATGCCATTGGAGGTTTTACAATTGGATCTAACTCAACAAACAAATTAGGATTAGAAATAAAGCAAGGTAAATGTGTAGCAGAAGTTAATTATAGATTTTTGACAATGTAGCATTTCAGCCTCTGAATTTGTCATTTGCATCTTGCTGACAGTTTGGGTTAATCATGAAATTGACCATTTGATTTTGTAGTCGTTCTGCTCATCATTGAGGAAGAGATGTTTTCAGAGACTAGATTAACTTTTCCTCTGCCTTTTAGTTCAATCTCTCTGCAACACTTTCATCCTTTTGCTGTGCTGTTTGGTTTGTTTACACTTGTTGAACATAGAGAGCTCTCACTGATCAATGTTTTTGTCTTGATGGAACAAAAAGTAGGAGGAAAAACAAAAGTTAATCATACCAAACAATTTGCAAGAAAGTAAGGAGGCATTTCAGATGGGGTCTAGACGGTCACTAATCCTGATTTTGTTGTCCTTTGGGTCTCAAAACTCTACAACTGAAGGGTCAGGCTGTGATTGTGCTTAACTTGTATGCATCCCTCTAATACAGCCTCTGGGGACCCTCAAGCCAAAAATGAACATGCACAAAAACTGTGATTAAATGGTCAGACATCGATTTTTCTTTGTCATTTTCTCCAACCACTTCAGCTTTGCTCAAATCTACCAAATTTTCAAAAAAAAATTAAGGATTTTTACCCTGTAATTGCCAATTTGAATACATGTTGCCACTTGTTTTGTTTTAAAAAATATGAGGTATTTTTCTATAAAGTGCATCGCACTTTTTTAGAGATGTGTTTCACGTGTCTTTGAAGTAGACCAATAAATGAACCTAAGAAGTGTATTCATTATATAAAACTAGGGCTGTCAAACGATTACAAATTTTTCAGATTAATCACAGGGTTGCTGTGGATTAATTTGGATTAATCCTGATTAAATATCATTTCTTTTTAATCTATATTAAGGGTGGTTTGAGGATGGTTTGTTGCAAGATCGACGATGTGTTAGCCGAAGTGCAGCAGGATCCCAGACTAACGCATGCTTCGTGTTAATGTGGTACTTTAAGCTGGAAGTGCTTCGGTGAAAAGAAAACTCCTTCCTGCAGAGTGTGCATATAGCTATATGTCGGTCAACGGTTCCGTCTTGCGTTTTTTTGTATTTAAATTTCCCACAGAGAGGGCCACTATGCTGTTAAACGCCTTCCAATTTGAGTTGGTTGATTCTGCCAGATCAACTGCCCGTTGGCATAAGTGCGACAGCATGTGCGACGGTAAGTCTACTGGGACAAACTGCCCGATACGCATTGCCAGAGGCATTTAAGGGATTTTGAGTCATTCTGCGCAGCAAATGGGTTAATTGCATTACAGTTTCATCAGATTAATCATTATGATGGATTAATCCATGTTAACGCATTGATTTGGACAGCCCTATTTAAAACAAATCTCAATTTTTTTTTGTGTTGTCCTTTTTTTTTTTTTTTTAAACAAGAGACAACACATATTTAAACTGGCACTTAAAGGGTTAAAATCCTGAAATTTGTTGAATATTTGGTCTTTTTGACTAGTGCTGAAGTGGTTTGAGAGATTTATACAGAAAAAGTAGAAAAATATTGATATATGCTGATTTTATTAGTTGTTTTTTACGTGTACACTTCTGGCTCAAGGGTCGCCCAGAGGGTGCAAAAAGTGTCAGTTATGTAAGATGGGCCAGTGAGAGTAAGTGACGTTAGATTAAAAAGATATGCTGAAGAAGAAACAGTCTTGCTGAAATTCATGCCATAAACACCAAATTTAAAAGAAAAATGTACAAAAAAAATGTATGAAAATGTCAGAGGGGTCCCTAAGGGTTAAATTGTGTATTTTGCTCACATCATCAGGATGCCCAAAATGTATTTTAAGACAGAATTTTCAGTTTGGCAGCCACCATGGACAGGCTTCAGAGAGTTCCCCTCAGTAACAATGGGTGTTGTCAGTGATACGTCATTCATCTTTATATAGTCTATGGATAAATCTCAAATCCAGACTCTCTGGCTTGTGCGTTATTCAGCATCAGAGCCAAAGTAAAGAACATGCTGACACTGTAGCACCGGACTATAACGAGCCCTCATTAGTGTGATTAGAAACACCTGTGCCTTCTCTGCCATGACAGTTAAATGTGAATGTTGTCTGCTCGACTTCCTTTGGAGTCATTTAATGAAGAGATCCCCACAAACAAGGTTTTCTCTTTCAGCATCGGGTAATAAAACAAAGAGCAGATGTAGTAGAGTACAGCAAAGTGCCCAAAAGGGGAAAGTTATGACCTATAAAGTAGTGCACAGCTGACTGTGGGGAAAATGGCACTTGTTTTTTTTATTGTTATTATTATTACTATTACTGCATAAAACCAGGCATGAAAAGGGTTTGTTAATTTAATTTTCCAGCTAATATTAAATTTCTTTCTTATCAGATGTAAATGATCACATTAGTCATAATAAGAAAGTTTAATATGTTGTGCTGATGTCAAACAACAGGGGTGTACAAACTTTTTATACACCCCTGCCATGTACAAAGAAATGTAAGGGCAACGGGGCACCTTTGAAATCCCTAACTTTTGTGTATAAAGTTAGCAAGACCGATCCACTGTAGGTTAAGGCAGTGTCTAAACACACTTAGACTCTGTTTATTATCTCTTAACAATGTCTGTGGTATGCAACTTTTTTCTTTTCTTTTTTGAATCTTTTTTATATTCATATCTAATCCAACCACAAGTCTGGTGTTAGAGTTTAACTTGAGGCTATGTTAACTGATCACAGCAGGAATACTGACTAATAAGTCTGGACTTTGTCATTTTTTTTTTCCTGAGTGCTTAAATTTCAATTTGAGACATATCCGATAATCTTGATCAAAACCTGTTATTATAAAGTCTTTTGGTTTCAACAAGTGTTATAACCACCGCACCACAGACGCAACGACCATGGGTCACCAGTCAACATGGTCTCTTGTGAAATGATAGCACCGGGATTAGTCCATAACGCCACCAGTGTTTGTATTGTCATAGTGTTTCTAAAGCAACATCATAGTGAGGGAGTGACAGTAAGTATGCGTTGGGATGTAAATAATCCAGTCAGCAACACTTCAAACAGCAACAGTTAACGTCTGCTACAACACATGTAAACAACAGAAATAATGCTGCATAGTGTGACTTCACTCTGAGGAGAGGTCAGCGCAGAGTGTGACATTTTAGGCCCGAACACTGTCTTTCATGTCCACATGGAGACACCCTAAACAGATTTTTTTTAAAAGTCTTCACGTTGGCAGCAGTTTTCCAAAATAAGCATTTTTAGTGACTTATAAGAAAAAGTAGTGTTTTCAAAAATAGCCCACCCACCTGTCTGTGGACAGTGGTTCCCAAACTTCTTCTACCAGGCCCGCCTTTGGCAGATGATAGTACTTTCAAGAACTTCCACCCCTCATCGTACATTTCAATATATTCACATATGTCAGTTAACAATAGACTGCCCATTCATCATACTGAAAAAACTCTTACATTCTGAGAATTTATCAAAAATATTTTCTTAAATAAAGCCAAACAAGTAAAACGGATCCTGCAATGTCAAACTTCCAACATTTTAAGACATAACAATATACATCCATCCATTATCTATAACACTTCTCTGTTTTTTGATCAACGAAGTTGGTTTGGCAGCTGGGGAGATGCAACCTGACTTTCTGGGGCACTGTAGCTGGTCACGGCAGTTGGTAAGGCAGCTGAAACGGGTTTGCCTCCAGATCCTCGGGGTGTAGGGTTTGCACCCTTGCACCCTTAAACTCTATCACATATAAACCTCTATGAATAGAGCAGGGTTAACGTTACTGGTAGTGCCAGTGAGTTTTCAGAAATAATGAATGGCGAAGTGCCGAACCAGCATGTGCTGCCAGACCTACCGGCTGCGCCACCATGCTGCCCTGACAAAACAACAGTAAATGTGATTGTTTTGCAGGTGAAGTCAATGGCAAAAAATAATTAAGTGGGGCCCTCATTGGATCTGACCACCAATATATGGACCACTGATCAAGATGAGAATGACCCTCTGTGCAGCAGAGAGGAACTGATGGCTCATCTCCACTTAAGATTCAACACAAGAGCAAATTCACAAAGCTATTAGACTTTATAGAAGCTAGGTAGGTGCTTTTAAGATGACCAGCACAATATTCTTTGTAAAACAGACCTTGAGATGGAGAACATACGAGCAGTTCATGCTTTGGTAAAATTTTGTTATTAGTTTTTTCCTTGTTCATCACTCAAGCACGAGCCTTATATTCTTTATGATACCAGCTAAAAGTGGACAGAGGGCCACAGTCGGTGCGATGATTTGGACACCCTTGTTGTGCATGTCAATTTTAAAAAGCTTCGTTCAGCAGTAGCACCAGAGGAATTTGCAGAGTGGCTTTGGTTCAGTGGTAGAGTTGGTCTCACCTGAAACATTAGGGGTTCAAATGGTAGGTGTGACCTACAGTGTAAAAGTCTTTTGAATAGTTGGAAGACTAGCGGCTTACACAAGCGCACGTTGATTTACAGTTTCGACTATTGTATTAGTCATACTGGCCATGGTTAATTGTTATCACTAGATAATTGTCTCTCCTTGTGCAGCTTGCAAGCTAAAGAAAACTGAACACACCAAACAGGTTTATAGTCTAGCTGTAGGTGGACTAGCCCAGCCGGTATTCTAGGTTTAAGGTACAATTAAGGCACGGCTATAGGCTTTTGCATGGATGTAGTTTCAGTAATGTCACTCATTCATTTCTGAAAAGGAGTTTGAAGCCCAGTGACTGTGGTCACCATGTTAAAAGCAGAAAGAGGAGCAGATGAGGCAGCCATAAGCAAACTGGCAACATCTACAGCACGTCCAATCGGTCTGTAGTGACCCTTATCAGTCAGAACTCTTAGCATGTATATAATTAAGAGATTAATCAAAAAAATTCCATCCCAGTGGATTGTGTTCAAGGAAAGAAGTGCTACTCTGACCCAATTTAATTCTAAAATGAGGATTTGGACATGTTTAATTCTCGGGCAAAAATGTAACATGTATGTTTATGTGACTTCCAATTTTGCAGCCAGCCTAAATTAGACTCTTAACAAACTGCATTTTATCACTTTCGCAATGGCTTCATTGTTCAACAGAGCAGGTTGCTGCTTGAGTCTGATTGTGTTCTTCAGTTTTATCCCAGACATTTGAGCTAAAATGAACTATCTTTTAGATACCAAGCAATGTCACCTCTGAGAAAGTCTGTTAAAACCTTTTTGGTGGATCAGTTGTCTCTGTTTTACATAAGCCGCATAGTGTATTTACATAAATACATAACAACAAAGTTGAGACATCATTACACCGAAGGCTCAAATGTTGTAGCGTAACATTGGTGTCAGTTTATATTGGGTTATAGAAGGAGAGCTCTGCACACTTTGAGCCTCTGAAACCAGCACAGAGAGGGGATCACCTTATCCCCCAAATTATGCCTCTGTGTTGTTCGTTGTTGCATAAATACCATGCCTCAAAATGGCACTATGAAAAAACCCATAGAAATGGTTGAAATCAAGCTAAGTGAAACAAATATAGATGTTAAATATATTTACTTAGCTATGGAGGACATATTATATTATTCAACCAAGACATGAAGGCCTTCAGTGGGGACTGGGGATAAGTATCAAAATCCGTGACTAATGTGGGCAGTACCAACATATCTCTCAAGTCAATGACATCACAGATTTTTGGTGCATCCTCTCGTTATAATTTACATAACGCCAGAGGCACAAATGCTGAACCCTCTCTGCCTTCTCTGCTCAATGAATCATCCAGTATAGCTCTGCGGCAGAAAGAAAATTATATTGTAGGTAGAAGAAGCAACATCACATGCTCTGCCACAAAGTAAACATCATGAAAGTTCTTTTTCCTCTCATAAATATTGGATCAGGAACTGTTTAGGCCCCAAGACTGTTTGAAAGTGTCATTTGGACAACAGTTCTGGAAATTTCAAATGATAGTGCAGAGTCAAATCATTGAAGAAATAATCAAGATATTTATTTTTTGTAGTACTGAGGAAACTGAGCGAAAAATAATTTCCAACAGCCTAAAGAAAGCAGAGAACTGTTACAGTGAGGTCTTTGGTTTATCAAAGGTAAACAGGATGTCCCTGATATCAAAAATGCTCCAATGTAAAGAGTCGATAGCAGAACTATCTGCAGTAGTTATTCCAAAAATGTGAACAAACTGGGTTTGCAAAGGTTCATTGATTTAACTATTGACCATAAAACTGACTGTCAGTTTGGCCATCTTTTGGTTGATTTAGACTTTTTACAACCAGAAAAAAAAAAAAAAAAAAAAACGTGTTTTCATTGCTCAATGATCTAAAATTTACACAAAATTTGTTTTCATGCTGTATATGATGGCAAATTCAATTTTAAGGACTTGGGTTGCATTATCTTTATTAACACAATCAGCTCTCTGAAATTAAAACAACGTTCTTTCTTTTTGGATGTAATAATAAGAAATATAAGAGTTAAATCAAGTCAATCCTAATAAAACCTATTTATACTCAGTCAATATTTTTAGCACCAATTCATTACAATAGTTCTCTAAAAGAGCAGATGTAGGCTGTTTTGTGTAATCAAGGACTCATCTAGTTCCATTTGTGGTCGAGGCTAGTTTTGTCATGATCAGAACAGTTTTTTCAAATGCACCAGAGGGCCTCCTTTTTATGGTAAAAAATTTAATTTGTACTTCAATGACCAAGATGTCAAAACCGAATCAACATGAAAACCATGAGCAAACAACATAGGCACATTGATAACCATGGGCCAAGTGTATTGTTGAACTCTACAACATAGCGATAATCAATATATTGCAAGAATATCCTATAACAGAGTATCATAATACTGAATAAACTGAGAAATATTTAGTGGTGCATATAAGGTAAATGGAAGTGTTGATTTATTTAACAATTATGTGTCATATTCATGGAATTTGACAGACTGAGACGTCACACTGTTTATGTTTTCATTTTTTAAATTAAATTAACGGCATTAGTCAACTCTATGTATGTTCACCTGTAAAAAGCTGAATTTTTATAATTGAAAATCAGTACTTGAGGCCACCATATTGTTAATTCCATGCATATGTAAGGACAAAGACAAAATGCAATATTAATATTAGGATACTGGCAATAAAGTTAATAAATTCTTTTATGTAAGTACAATGCCAGTAATTATGATAAAGCAGGTGTTGTAAACAAACAGTAGTAGCAGCCATGAGCTGCATCCCAAGAATGCCCCCTTTATGATGTCAACTGCATTTTGTACCACAGACACCAAACCGGTGTGGATGGAGTTGGCTCTTCCTGGTGCAGCAGCAAAATAAAATGTTTTGACTTTCTGTGGCAGGATTACGGTGGCTTTCTGTTGTAGAGTTCCTGACATTTAGGTGTGGCTTGCTGTCCACGGTTTGGTGGAATGTTTCAGAATATTTGGGATGCCAGAATATTAACCGGTGGGCTGAGCATGCAAAGAAGAGCCAATGTCAACAGAGCTCATGCCATTAACCCCCTCTAACCCCTCCTGCCCACACCTGCTCCAGCCGCCACCGCCGCTCGTGCAGTCGTTCCCGCCACTGAACACATTGTTCACTCTGCTGGTCATCTTCATCCTCATCATCATCACACTCTCACTGAGATCCAGCCGCGTCAGCAGCATGAGAGGAAAATTCCAAGGAAAGAGCTCAGTCACGACGCAGCAGGAAGGCTCTTTGCTTCGCTTGTGTCACTGTGCAGAGGTGCAGAGCTCGGATATACAGGCCAAAATCATACATTTAGGTTATAGATAAATAGACATTTTATATTTTCTGTCTTTTCCTGTAAAGAAATAACAAATGGTCTTTGAAATACTAGAATTATTTTTTAAAATATTAATAATTGTTTCATACCACGGCCATAAAAACAGAACCTCCAAACACCAATTCTGTATGTTTTTATTTTTATTTTAGTGTAAAAATCATGGAAGCAGACCCTCTCAACGTTCACTCCCTACATTTTTTTCTGCTGAAGCATTTTTCCTGCATCTGCACCTTGTGATTGGGCCCCAACAGGGACTTAACCCATCAAAATATTTTGCAGTGAAAATTATTCAAAAGATTTATTTTTCTTGGAAAAATATCTTTTCAGCTGTATTAGAATTAATTAAATTTTGACTATGTGTATTTAGTCAGCTGTAGGAAATTGTACTTAGTGCCAGTCCCTTAAAGTCTTTAACTGAAAAAAAAGTTTTGGATGATCTGTCATGAGTGCATCCCTTCACTGTTTTTAGTTTATGTCTTTTACGCAAATAACATGAGATATTTTCCTCCCACTTAAAATTCACGGTATATACCAACAATTAAGTAGGCCAAAAATAAGATAAATTAACACATGTGACTTAAAATGGTTGCAAAGTAATTCAAAAAAGGATATCGATTTGTTTGTGTCAAATTTTGGAGAACGAAATGCTCCAATGACTGTATTTCTAGGAGTGATAAGATGAAATTAAGAGGGCTTTCAGCACCCCTAAATATAACCAAACTCCCCTATGGTCTCATCCTACATCTGCTCAAAAAATGTAGACTTATCTTTCAAACTCTCAATGTTTTCCAGCCCTAATTAAGCAGGTTAAAGGTTAGTTTTCAGGGAATCATCACCTGAGGAGTGTAAGGTCCACTTCCACTGTGTAACTGCTGAGACAGTGCATCCATACAAGACTATAAACTCAGCTATTTAAAGGCTCAGTGACGTAACACAGTGTTTCCCATTCAGCTCAGGCTTATCTCAGACGATTGGTACCCTGGGAATTAACCATGAAGTGCTCCAATAAATAAATAAAAGCAGTAATTAGCTTTGTAGTAACGAAGCCAGCTGAACCCTCAAAAAATATCAAATCATGTGTTTGTTCTCCATGGTCTTATTTTTATATTCCTACACGTCTCATTGTATTTGGTGTGTTTGTGCTCCGGTGAAGCTGAGGTGCTGTTAGGGTGTCTGCTGATCGGCCACGCTGATCAATATTTCATCATCCCACACTGATACTGTCATGGTCAGCCCCTGCTAAAAAATACAACAGGAATACGGTAACACTCGATGGCTGAGCAGCTAGTATGACGCCCCAGGAGCAGCCTCCTGATCTTATGTAACTCAGTCTGGGTCTCAGAGTTTTCTTCTCTATTCAATGACCTCCAAACGCCCCCTCAAACCTCCCCTCTCTGGATTCTCCTGGCCCTGCTCGATCACCTAGGAGCCTGCACATGTGGATCCCATTTCAGCAGATAGGGTGCACATTAGGGCTGGGACATACATCAGGTTTTTAAGATGTATCAGTATAGTTTTATTTATTGATGAGTCAGTATTGTTTCTATCAATAAAGTTACTGATATGAATGCACTTATGAACCACAGATAATCTATTTGAAATGTGCATTATAAATAATTTAAGGTTTTTGTTTACCTTCTTTTAATTTATGATCATTTATATCACAAGTCAAAGCAGTAACTAACAGTACTATTTTAAAACTCTGGCAACAAAAACCGAGGTCTCAGACACTCAGTTTATTGTTTTTGTTCATGAAAAATTCAGGCAGACCTCTGCATACCTTCTAAACTGCACAAATACATTTCCAACATCAAAAAAGTGATAGAACTGGTAAGGAGTGAAGGTTTTTCAACAACAAAACATTTGCAAGAATTTACCAGAATAAACCTGTTCACACATGCTCAAAAACACTGCAAATTTCCTAAACACTCTTTAGTTAGCATGTGCGGATGTTAGCAGCACAGTTTTCACCCAGATTTGAACCTTGCAGGTCCTTTACTGGAAGTGCTTTCACACATGCAACCCTGGAATTTCCAAGAAATATTCTGGGTAACTTGCTCATAAATTAAACACATTTTTCATCATAATTAAATTAAATACCTTCTGTCATTTGCGTGTATGTTTGAAAACCGTTCGAGTTTGATTTTGGGGGAAAACTGACAGCCTTAAAGTGCTGCTCTGTGATTGGCAGGTAACTTGCCTCTCGCCCTGGTGCAGCCTCATTTCAGGGTTACGTTTTGGTGGAAGCCCAGCTGTTTGAATTCACACATTCAACTAACTCAGGTTGAATTAAAGTACCAAGAAAACTTTGGTAAATGTCAGGGTTGCTTCTGTGAAAGCCCTCGTCCCCCGGTGAATAGTGTGATGCCCTATACTGTTTCCTTAGAAGTTTAAGCCCACTGGCTTGTGGCAGAAAGCCCAGTGCAGAGCAGAGACCTTAGAAAGCATGAACAGCACTTAACTGACCAATTACTCTAAAGTAGAACCGTCAACAAACAAGAACAGATCAAACTCACATTGGGGAGAGCACATTAAAGTGACAGGAGCTCCATTAAAGCCTCTCAGAGAGGGTGGTAATAGAGGGGGATCAGGGGTACTCAGTAAATCAAAACTAGAAGTTGTTTTTTAATATAAGCAATTTTTAGCATACTCTGGCAGTCAAAGAAATTTAACATATGAACCCACAGAAAAGTATGACATCCTTTAGATTTCCAGGCATGACTCTGATCCAAATTTCCCAGCCCTACTTTACATCTCTCCAACAATCTTGCCTTTGTAGTATGAGCTTCCTGTCCCAAAATCCATTTCTATTTTTGCACATTTTGTTCCAGTTATGTATATCTGACTCATAAAAGAACACCCTGCAGTGTAGTTACAGTTATATTTGTGTATCAACACCCCGAGGAGCAGAGCGGCCTGTTCTGTAGCGACACTGCATGCAGTACGGAGCAGATGTTGCCTTTATTAGTTCAGGCCAGGACAGAAAACACCATGAGATTATGTTACTATTACAGCAGTGTGTATATTGAAGTTCTGCTGAGGATGCTATTTATGGAGCCTTTTTTACACCTGACTCCTGAGGGTGCTGACGTGTAATAGAGCTGAAGAAATAGATGCTGTTTTTTCTCCTTTTGCCATTGCTCGTGTGGGACTGAGTGATGCGGACCAAAAGTCGTATCCCTCATATGGTCTGAAGGAAACCTCCTTTTAACTCAGTAAGCTGTGCTCAAAATGAAACATCATTGCCTTGCTGTTGTCATGGTTTGAATTACATATAACTCACAATGGATTTACACAGAACACTCTGTTTTGGTGTTTGTCTCTTTAAATACAAATGGCCTCCTCTCACCCTGCCCCTTATTCCCTAGGGGGGTACACCAGCACATGTAAAGCTGTGCACTTCCATGGTTGTCATGTTTAAGAACTCAAACAAATGACAGAGTTGACATATTCCACATTTTGTAGGTCTACAAGTAAAGGAATAGCCTACCAAAGAGGCCGATTACACAGAGGCAGGCTGCTCAAGGCGCAGCTACACCAACAGTTGCTCCGGGGAAAAAGCAGGCGCTTATAAAGAAGACATTTGTCAACACAAATGCAGCCAAACCTCACAATTATTCACTCCCATGGCTTCCTACCACTGCTAATACTGACAACACTCAGCTCTTCCTAACTTTCCTACCTGATGACAAACTGTCTCATCGTGCCTTGCTGATATCTCCACATGGAAGGAACCCCACCTCCAACTAAAGTTGGCCAAGACTGAGCATATTGTCCTTTCAATCAGTCCCTCCAACCACAGTTCAGCATCCAGCTTACATCCAATAAACTAATGCCAACAAACTCTGCCAGAGATCTTGGTGTCATGGTTTATGACCAGCTGATTTTTAAGGTTTATATGGCCTCAATTGCTCGGTTTTGTTGATATGCCCTCTATCATCCGGAGGATCAAACCCTACCAGACAGAACAGGGAACACAACTTCTTGTTCAGGCTCTGGTGATTTCATGCATCAGCTCCTGCAACTCCCAATTTACAGGCCTCCCTGCATGAACATTTAAACCTTTATAGATGATCCAGAATGCAGCAGCACATCTGGTCCTAAACCAGCCCAAATCAAACTCCTGGCTTACAAAACAGAAACAAGGATGGCTCCAGCCTATTTGGAATCCCTCATCCGGGTCTACACTCCCTCTCGCCAACTACACTCTGCCAGGGAAAGACGCCTGGTGCTCCCATCTCAGCATGGCTCGTAGCTAGACTGGTCTCCTCTGTCATTCCTAAGTGGTGGAATGAAACTGTAGTCCATCTGCAGAGTTCCTTGTTGCTTTTAAAAGAAAGCTGAAGACTGAGCTGTTTAGATAACACTTATGCACTTAGTTTGACTCTTCTCCTCTGTAGTCCTCAGTGGGTGAACGAGTTAGAGGGTTAAAGATCCAGATCTTTTGGAGCAACTCAGCACTGAGTATGTTGATGTTGATGTCAATGATATGAGGACATGATGATGATGTTGATATTGGGGTGACTTGACAAGGTTTTCTGTCAGTTGCTTGGTTGGGGGAAAAACAGACACTACCTTAGGACTATATGACTAACCTTGTGCAGCAGCTAGATCAGCCTAATTCAGTGTCTGTAATCAGGCTGGTTCATCTTGCCAAGCTCCAATCTACAATAATTGTGAGCGAACCCAAAGTGGGATGGCCCAATCAGAGTCCTTTAGAGCAGGATGAGGAATGAGCCATGAGCAAGACGACAGCAGGAAGTGACTGCGCATACAGGGATTAGTGTAGATGCTAACAGCTTCAGTAGGAGTTTTATCAGATTTATGATGGCATTTCTTTATTAAATGAAAAAATACCAACACTACAAACTTCTCTATAGTAAGGATATTTTCACTCCACTTCTGACATGTTTTGACGAAAGTTTGTTTTACAAAGTGGCTCACCTTCCATAGGGCAGCAGCTCCCGCCTACGACATTATCAGGTTGGCCTGTAAAAAATGTTGGTTGACGAACGATCATCTTATCACCTGCCAGATATGCTTCTGAAAGGTTCAGCCTTCCAAACATTGTCTATGGGCTCTTTCCCCTGTGGACTAGTGAAATATATTGAACGGTCAGGTTACTACATGGCAGCAAATGTGTTCAAACGCACTTGAAGCAGTTTGTTGGACTTACCAATGTTGATCCCTCCGGTCTAGATTCTTGCTGGTGTTGTACTTACTCTCAGATGTATGTTGCTTTGGACAAAAGTATCTGCTAAATCAAATTGCAATATTGTAGATGAAATTGAAATTAAGTCAGCGAAGTAAAACATGGCTAGAATAGTAGATAAACTGTTACAAAATTGATGGCTTTTATTCTCTGATCACATCCTTCAAAGATCATCAGTGCTACTTGCCTCCGCTTCATTGTTTTTCACTTTTTGTGTGTAAAAACATGACCATGTTTTAAGTTGAGCTGAATAAAAGACCAATGTCAGCTGTTGGCAGTAGCGATAGTGATAGAAAGCTAACACCCATCTGTTCACTGCTACTATGCCAGATAGATTAGTATGATACAATCTCAATCTGCAATCTGTGCTAATCTAATTATCTACAGATGGTACCATAGACGGGGGGGAGTGAAGAGGGAGGGGAACACACGGCACCAATGACATTTTTATGTGGGGACTTTGATCAGATATTTAACAGATCATATCAACTGTGTGGAGTACAACGACAGTAACAGAGTCTCCATAAATAATACAATGACTGTGTATTTAATTTTGTAGATTATTTTATGAGCAGATCATAAAAATAAACCTTAACCTATTTTACACAGACATCATAGACATTCTTTTCTTGACTGTTTTCTTGCTGCTGTTTGTAGAAACACCTTGCACTACTCATATGAAAGCAAAGACATAGGCAGCTTTTTCAAGATTTAACATTGATGCTAGAGTCAAAATTGAATCCTTACTAGGGATGTCTGGATCAGAGTTTTTGCCACAGATTTAATCACCAAGCATGTAGTAGTGGGAATGACCCCTCCACTGCTGAAACCAATTATATTTGGTGTTTTGTTTTGGTGACTGGTTAGCCAATTAGTCTGTCACTAATACTGACAGTAGTTCTACCCTAAGCCAGTTTCAGGTGAACACCATCATCCCTGAAAGGCTCTCTTTGGTCTCAAAAAGGCCGATGACAGGCTGAAAAAACCACAGCCACAGGAGTAGATTAGGCCGGAATTATGGACGTGATTCACTGATATTTTCAGTGTTGTGACTAATCTTTTAGAGGTTTTTTCTGTTGCCAGTGTGAGTGCAGGTGAATGCTTTTGGTGAAGAAATAGACATTTTGTACAACATAAATAGAAACAGAATACATTGATTTGCAAATACTTTTTGACCTATATTGAATTGAATAAGTACAAAGACAAGATATTTATTTTATGAAACTGATAAAAGGTATGTATTTATTTTTTTCAGATATTGATTCACTTTAAATCTGATGCCACTCAGTAAGTGTTTGGGAACTGAGGACATTAATTGTATAAGCTTTGTAGTGGAATTCTTTCCCATTCTTGCTTAATGTATGACTTCAGTTGCTCAACAGTCTGTCAGATTTTACGCTTCATAGTGTGCCACACATTTTCAGTGGGAGGCAAGTCTGGACTACAAGCAGGCCAGTCTAGTACCTTCAGTTGTTTACTAAGAAGCCCATGCTGTTGTAACACGTGCAGAATGTGTCTTGGCATTGTCTTGCTGAAATAAGCAGGGATGGCCCTTGAAACCATGTCATTTGAATGGCAGCATATGTTGCTCCAAAACCTGTGCATTTGCTGTAAACCTTTCATGGTGCCTTCAAGTTACCCATGCCATAGGCACTAACACGCTGCCATACCATCACAGATGCTGGCTTTTGAACTTTGTCTTAATAACAGTCTGGATGGTTCTTTTCCTCAGACTACAGCACACTTTGTGTCTGTCAATCTCAGGTGAACAGAGCGTTTCTTTGTGTTGTTGATATATGGCTTTTGCTTTAACTTGCACTTGTAGATGTAGCATCACTCAATGGTTGTCCAAAGTGTTCCTGAGCCCACCTGGTAATATCCTTTACAAAATGACCTATTTGCTTACACAGTTGTTCACAAAGTGGTGACTCTTGCCCCATCCTTGCTTGTCAGTGACTGAGCCATTCAGGGATGCTCCCTTTATATCCTAACTTTGAAACTCACCTGTTTCTAGATAATTTGAGCACCTATGTTGTTTTTGTTAAAAAACAGGGTTTTTCAGCCCTGCATTTTTGGAACATCTTGCAGTCATCAAGTCCAAAATGAGTGAAAATTAAAAAAAAAAAAAAAACAATTGGGTTTAACAGTTTGAACCCCAAATATCTTGTCTTTGTAGTGTATTTCATTGAATATAGGTCAAAAAGGCTATGCAAATAATTGTTCTGTTTCTATTTACATTATACATATTATTCCAACTTCATTGGAATTGGAGACTGTGCTTTTAGTGGAATCTGAGCACTTTATCCATATGCCAGTCTATCAGGGTACCCCTAGTTTAAAGCATTGAGAACAATTCTAGTGCCATAGTCAAGCCTTCACACACTTCTCATTAGATTTAACTTAATTTCTTTTATAAACATGGTTTTAACTCCGTCAAACAATTTTACTGCAATTCAAGCAACTTACAAATACCCTTAAGTCATATTCTGTGTAACTGAATGCAGTACTCTTTCTCTCAGTCTTCTTAACTGCAACGTTTTTTTTCAAACAACCACAACTCTCTTTCTTCTCTTGTATCATTCCAGCTATGATATGGTCCATTATGGACACTCCAACCAGCTACGACAGGCCAAGGCCATGGGAGATTACCTCATTGTTGGAGTCCACACAGACAGTGAGTGAAGCCATCAATCGTCACGCATATCGTATGATGTGTTTGTGTTCAAAGTATCTTACACATGTCCTTATCTTGTTGTGTTTCAAGGTGAGATAGCAAAGCACAAGGGTCCGCCGGTCTTCACTCAGGCAGAAAGATACAAGATGGTGCGGGCCATAAAGTGGGTGGATGAGGTCGTGGAGGGAGCGCCTTACGTCACCACCCTTGAGACTCTCGACAAGTACAACTGTGACTTCTGTGTGCACGGAGGTAAAGTAAATCATCCGATCCGCACCTTATCTAGTCGCACTATTCCAGTCATTTGACATGTTAACGCCCCTGAGAGTATTTTAACTGATGATGAAATAGACTGAGATTAGTGTTGGTGCCTCTATATGATATAAAAAGTAATCTAGACCATCAGCACTCAGACTGAGTGTTTTATGCAGTTTATAATGACTGTAGTCACTGCTTCAGGGTAGATGTTAGAGCGATTGACTGAATGCTGCATTGAAAGACTTTATTTATATTTCCCAAGGCAAAGATTCTCCATTAGTCATACTTTTGACTGTTAAATGAATTGAGTTTTTGTTTGAAAATACTATTTATACATGTACAGGACAAATACGTAATATTTGCTGTCTATGAGTAAGTGGTTAGGTTAAGCCCCAATCGAAAAGCTGCTGTCCTTTAAACCAGTCCATTCTTCCAAAACCAGGCCCCAAAAGCCCAAAATAAACATTCAGAAATATACAAAAAGATAGGAGGTACGTCTTTTTTCTTGGGGGAACCAAAATCACCCCATGTTTGGTCCCACTTCAACCTTAAACAGTAGAAGTCTGATCACAAAATAATACTACAAAAGCTTCTTGCCAGTGTTTTATATCAAAAATGCTTAAGTTTGTTAAATTAGGCATAGAACAGTCAGACTGCAGTGTAAAAAAATACCAATAAATTATTATAACACTTTATAACCCTTCCAATTCCATGGGATCACTATACTACAGATTTTTAAAAGGAAAACTACATCCTGAAACTTACTTTTTTGGCCATTCTATGAAGGACCTCAGGTTACATTTTGTTGAATCCGTATTAAGTGCTTTTTCCCAGTTTGATAATGAAAAACTTAGTAGTGATCCCTTAAGAAACTTCTATCAAAAACTTACTATCAGCCTCTAAATATTGTTTAAAGTGCATGTTTTAAAGTGCAGGAGTTTAAAAAAAAAACTTGTTGTGATGTGTTCAGAGAGAACAAATCTCTGTCGAGGCATTTTCAATATGGGGTAGTTCTTCGTAAAAATGTGAAAAACTGCCCTACCACGCAGTGTGAACAAATCCTTTGAAAAAAATCCTGGATTTGCATCTGTGTTTGGATCACCACCACAGTCTTATCACTTCTGTCTTGTACCATGTCCAACATTTCCTGAAAGCTTCATCCAGATCCTTTGAGAAATTTTTGAGCTATCCCACTCAGATACAGAGAGACAAACAAACAAGCACAGGCATCATGTTTCTGTTGTTAACTATGAACGATCACCTTGAATTGCTGTTCATTTGAATAATGAATAATTGAATAATTTCAGATGACATAACACTAACAGTGGATGGGAAAGACACATACGAAGAGGTGAAGAAGTCAGGCCGGTACAGGTGAGTTTCTGTTTGAACAATGGAGGACGATACAGTCAGATACAGATATTTTTGTTTGCTATGTTTTAGACATTACATGATGTTTTTTTTCTGGGTTGCAGGGAGTGTAAGAGAACACAGGGAGTTTCCACCACAGATCTGGTTGGCAGGATGCTTCTGATGACCAAAGCACACCACAGCAACATTGTAAGTACAGCAGAGCATCATTACACAAAATTGATATTTAAACCCTTTTGTGATTGTTCACAGTGATGATTGCAGTGTATCCAATGGTTCTTGTTGGTTTAAAATAATCAAAAATGTTGCACACAGTTTGTGCTGATGTTGTTCTTCAGAGCTGCGATATTTCCCTCCCTTTAACTCACAGAAAAAAGGTCCTGCAGGTTTGCTTTTAATGGTGGTTTTGCATGAAAACTGACACTTACAAAAGTGATATCAGTGATAGGTCAAAGTCTGCACAGTCCTTTATGCTTGTCAAAAGCTGTTGAACATTTAAAAAGAAATACAGTCTCACATTGCGTCAGATATATTTTAACACTTTCAGCTGTCGTCATTTTTCCAGAACAACTTCATTATTTTTATTTTTTCTTCGCACATCTGTCCAGGTCTACATAATAATAATGCCACAGCTTATTATGTTTAAAGATAATTTAAAAGGTTGTTCAGTGTGTTTTATGCACGCAGTATAGAATCTTTAGATTCAAGGATTCTTGCGGGGACAATAAGAAAACAAATTGCTTAAAGCTGGTCAAGATCATTTCTTATGCTCTGGCATGCTTCAGTGAAGAATAACATTGGGACCTGAGCATTAACAAATACAGTATCATACAATCTTCTGTTTGTTTTCTTTGTATACAGCAGCACAAGAAAAGGAGTGGAGTTAAATAATCCAGCCAAAATTTAGACCAAACATCTAAACCCACTGTGTAAATAGTGAAATGCTTAACTATTTAATGTAATTAGAGATAACAGAGAGCTTGTTAGCTAATATTCATCTGTGTTTCATTAAAGATTAATGATGTGAATAGACACATTACCCAGAAACACTTGGTTTCTGCCCAAAGACTTTCTGTTTTGTTTTTGTTTTGTGTTACCATATTGTCTTATTTTTTTTGTTCACCTTTATTTATTTTTTATTTATTTATTTTTTTTCCAAATTTTATTTTTACATCCATGGGAGTATGTTTGTATAAGATATATCTTGTCCTGTGATTACGTTGCTAAATGACAATAAGTACTCACTGAAAATACTAATGATTTGAAAGGGTGTCCTGGCTAAATACAAACACTTTTAGTCTTTATCTGACTCCATCTTCCCTTTTCAGGACAGTTCAGACTACCAGCAGCACACAGACAACTTTGGAAAGGTAAATACCAAATATATTACTCAACACTTTATCAGTGCCTCACTTTTTAAAATCATTTTTTAATGCCTGTATCTAAATGTAGCCTCCATCTCTTAATCTTTTTGTCCTTAAAGTAGTGAAAGTTGCTAAGTGGGTCAAAAGTCAGCTATTATTGAACAAAGGCCTTCACTGTGGAGCCACTTTATAATCAAGCTGCAGGCTCTGCCAGTAAACGCTGAATGATACTTCTGTTTCCTGAATGGGGAGAGTAACAGAGAGTCAACATGCTGCTGTTTAAATGGTCTGAAAGCAAAAGAGGCTCCTCACTATCCCAACACTTCAGCTGGAACGCTGTGTATTTGGCCAGAGTTGAATGAAAGTGCTCTGGGAGGACTCTCTGTTTGCCAAAAGCACTGTTACTATTCTCACCACCAGGTGGCAGCATGCAGCTCTAAATATGCATCCTCTGTTCGTACACTTTGTACTCACTTTGTCTGTTTCTGGTTTACGGGGGTCACATGGTCAGAAGGGCCACAGTCCATGGACGGGGGTGTCTCAGTTCCTGCAGACGTCACAGAAGATCATCCAGTTTGCTTCAGGGCAGGAGCCTCAACCTGGAGACACCATCATCTACGTGGCAGGAGCCTTTGACCTCTTCCGTATCCTTTTGTAAAGTTGCTTTTTTCTAGATTTAGAGGGTTCTGCAACTTTTTACAAACCATGAAAGCAGGTGTTTTTAGTAAGATTGAAAAAGTTATGATTAAAATCGATTCCAATACACTTCAATTCCTCTTTTTTTCAAACAAAAGCAGTAATTTGTCTCTGACTTGCATGAGCATACATATGCTGTTAAAAAAACAACCCAAATCTGTGGCAAATTTGATAAAACCATAGTACTTGAAAACACATACTTTAACATGCAGCATATACATCCTTAGGGGTGATTAAAAAGACAATACAAACTTGATAAGAACTGACAGCGCTTCATAAAACAAGACGTCTGTTTTCTGTTATTAATATCATCAAGGTGTTAAATAATAGTGAAAGAATTCTGATATGAGGTGTTTTTACTGATTAAGATACTTAATTTCAATTAGGACAAATGACTTTCTAGCTGTTTTTCATTGTAGTTGGCACTCTACAGTATATCTTAGTTCTGAAGGTGGTGATTTAATGCGGTGGTTCTCAACCTTTTTGGGGTCCTGGACCCCCTGCATATTTTTGATTTACCCTGAGGACCAGATCAAATAAGTGGGTGGGAGTCCATGATATTCTTCTTCTTCTTCTTCTTCTTCTAAGTCTTCTAATCCCCCTTCTTCTTTTTCTTCTTCTGCTCCTTCTTCTTCTTCTCTTTCCTCTTCTTCTTCTAAGTCTTCTAATCCCCCTTCTTCTTTTTCTTCTTCTGCTCCTTCTTCTTCTTCTTCTTCTTTTTCCTCTTCTTCTTCTAAGTCTTCTAATCCCCCTTCTTTTAATTCTTCTGCTCCTTCTCCTTCTCCTTCTTTTTCTTTATGTAACTGTGCTTATCATCTTCTTCTTTGTTTGTTTGTAACACTTACTGAATTTCAAGTGCTAACCTGAACCTTGCAAGTTATTGAGTTTTCCCACAACACATTCCTACAGATGATTCGCAACAAAATCATTATCAATATCAAAATCATTATTAAGAAAATAAATCACTGATTTAATGGATGGCTGCACTCTAAGATATTCTCACTGAAGTGCTTGACAGACCTTTCATTATGATAAGAGTTGAGTTTGTTTGTAGTTAATTAATGGTCTGTCTGGTTGTAAGACCTAGAGAAGTTCTTTTACAAAGGTCCTTGACCCATCTGCTGTTAGACATCGGCCATGTGGACTTCCTCGAAGCAGTGCATAAGCTCGCAGAAAAGCCATACATTATAGTGGGGTTGCACTTTGACCAGGTGAGCCCTCTTTTATACTTTATCGTTAGTGTGACTCTCACTACATCTTTATATTAAGTGTTTGCACATGACTAGTGTCTCTGCTTAAATCTCAATACATGGATTCATTTAATAGATAGATAGATAGATAGACAGGTTTGCTCCCACTTTCACATGCTTGTTGTCATGCTCAGCATCTTTCGCACTCCTTGTCACCACGCTATTTCTTTAGCAGTTTGATGTGAGTCTCTAATGAACCAGAGTTGTTGTCTTTCAGGAGGTGAACCGTTACAAAGGGAAAAACTACCCCATCATGAATGTCCATGAGAGAACGCTCAGCGTCCTGGCTTGTCGAGTAGGTTTGGCCTCATGTTGTTCATCTACACTTAAATGAGTGGAACTGCTTTCTGAGTTTGTTCTGCACTTTTTCACAGTATGTTTCAGAGGTGGTGATTGGTGCACCGTTTGCAGTCACTAAGGATTTGCTGGACCATTTTAAGGTAAAGCTGGAAAAACCAGATATCCATCATGACTTAAGATCAAATCTGTGTTGAATATCAGTGAAACTGCACATACTGTCATCTACAGGTGGATCTTGTTTGCCATGGGAAGACCGAAATATATCCAGACAAAGATGGATCCGACCCTTATGCTGTAAGTCGCCAAACTCACACATGATGAACCAAGGGTCTTATTCTACAATTCTCTGAAACTTCTCCTCAAGAGGATCCTCATCTTGGCAGTTTTCAAATCTCACTTGGTTTTAAAGATTTAGGAGACCATAAACCTGAGTTGCAAGAAAAGAAAATCAGAAAACAGTATGCATGTAAAACAAGTTTTAGCTGCTACTCTTGATTCTTACAGCACTGCCTCTAATTACATGGCAAATGAAACACACCACAAACTTAACGAATGTGAAGTTCTGAATACATTTCAAGTTTATGTTTTTGGTTTCAAAGCTCTGCACAATCAGGCTAACCTGACACACTCAATGGACTGTTTAATATATTTGACTAGTCCACCTCGGCAAAAGTCCATAGCAAGTGTTTGGGAATGGGCAGAAGGTTTTAAAAGCATATCCAGCAGGTCAATCAGATAATGTAGTGGGCGGGCTCTGCTGCTGCAGTGTTTAGAACAAAACCTTGAGCCACTTAGTAGAACAAACTCTCGCCAAAACATGCCATAAGTAGAGTAAAAATATTCTTCCTGTTCAGAACTTTGTAGTGCTTCTATTTTGTTTTTTTTATCTGACAAAGAAATGTGGTCATGATCTCTGCTACTGAAGCTGTTAGCATCAATGCTAATCTCTGTATGAGCTGTCACTTCCTGCTGTCGTCACACTTGTAGTTCCCACCTCTTTATGCTCTTAAGCAGGTGTAGCCAACGTGGTGCACGTGAGCACCTGGTAGCCCACAGGACGCCCCTGAGGTGCCCACCGGGACATTATATAAATAACACAAGTTACTACCATGGAGCTTGAATTAGATAGTGATTTTTGAATTTAATTTTTTATGTTTTGCAAATAAGTCTTACTTACATCAGTAAATTAATCAACTAATTAAACACATGTACTGCATTTTAAAACTGACAATTTTCCTTGAAGTTCTGTCTTGTGAGGGTTTAAAGTATACAACGCCACTCTTCTATCACCACTGGAGCCCATTCAGTTCCACCTGTCAAAAAACTCACAAAAGTGTGACTGTTGCATAAATCAAAAAAATAAATGATCAAAGGTGCATGAAAGTATAATGTTCTCATATTATTAAATATATTAGTAGTGATTATTGTGAGGAATCATTAAATGTAAAAAGTAAACATAAATGACATTTGTGCCCTATTAAATGCATAATGTAAATGATTTTAAGGAAAGCTATACATACGTATATTACTCAGAAGCATATAAAACAAGTTGCCCGCCATAGTACTCATCGTCTTTTGGGTGGCTCTCAGGCTCAAAAAGGTTGGTGACCCCTGCTCTAAAGGGTGCTGATTGGGCCGTGCCGCTTTTGGCTGAGCACAATCCTTGTAGATTTGTAGCTTGACAAGATGGACCTGCCTGATTGCAGAGGCTGATCCATCTGCACTGGAAATTTATCAGAGTAGGCTCTCCTTCATTGACTAGTTTTGGTATGCCATCTTTGCCAACCAGACCTTGAATCATGATTTTGTGGGCAGGGATGCTCCAGCCTGACTGACTGTAGTAAAATGATTGTATCAACACCACATATTTGTGAGTTATTTGGACAAACAATCAGTTGCCAGGGCTCAAATTAGGCCACTAAATGGATTTTTTATTTGCACAAACAAATCCTAGATAGGAATAATTTGATGAAGGCTGGACTTTGAAACAGCTACATAAAAAAAGGTTATAAGAATGGATTTCTCCTGTAATATGCAGAAATGATGAGTCACATTAAGTCTTCTGCATCTAGGAGCCAAGGAGGAAAGGCATCCTGAAAACTGTTGATTCTGGGAACAGCCTCACTACAGATGCAATTGTTCAAAGGATTATCAAAAACAGGTAAGACAGTGCACCTCAAGGATGACTCCACTGAAACCCTGGTGCATAAATAGCCATCTTTGTAGTCTTCACAAACATTTAGCAGATTTTTCTCTAAGGTAAAATGGGACATTGCTGGCCTTCTGTTGTAAAAGCTAGAAGTTCTAAACTCTAATGACTTCACCTCCCTCTCTTTTTTTGACTCAGGTTGCTGTTTGAAGCGAGAAACCAGAAGAAAGAGGCCAAAGAGATCGCAGTGATCCAGGCCATGAAGCAGAAAGAAGAGGAGAAGCTGAAAGAAAAACCCCAGACTGTGCCGCAGAAAGGCCCAAAAACAAACACCGTCAACTAACATCGTACTGAAAACGAATCTGAACTCATGCACATTTAAACGTAACTCTTTTATAATAGTGACGGTCCTGGCCACTTACAGCAGTCCTTACAGCAGCCAGAGCAGCATCATCTGCTGAGGGTATCAGGTATACAGTGTGTGTTTACGTGTGTGAAGGTGTGTGTGAGGATCTGTGTATTCATATATCTTACATATGCAAGTACATGTTCAAGTGGAGGCTGCTGAGAGATATGTCTGTATAATGAGGTCTCCCCGCTGTAAAGGAACGTCTTATATTCTTGATTTGAATAACGGTTATAAATAGCTAAGAATATAAACAACAGATCATATTGATTGATTTTGGAATATTTAACTTTTTATCAAACGAACCCGACATGGAAAGGTCATACAAAGCCTATGACAAGTTTCAAAGTTTATAATAAATCAAACAGTGATGCTGACACACTGTAATTATGGTGCTTTTCCATTTGTGGTATCTGCTCAGCTCAGCTCGCCTCTGCATGGTTTGGATACTCCCCACTTTGTTTTCCATTACAGTAAAGACTTTGTCAGTGCTTCTTTAAGATAGGCAAGGTCATCATACTTGTGTGAAACTACCGTGGCCTCCTCATAACAACAAAGGATGAAACAGACAACAGAGCTGCCAGCACTATTTAGCTTTTATGTCCATGTGAGAAGATACATTTTGTTCTTAAGACGGTTTAAACAGTAAACCATCTATAGCAGAGGGAAGTCTTGGAAGTAGTCCGACTTTCGAGGCAGACAACAGGACGTGTTTCATTTCCATGTGGTGGAGGGGACCCCCATTGAGTTGCAAGAGACCAAAAGAAAGGAAGCCTAACAATAATAATAAAGATATTTTTAAAATTTAGAAAAGCATGTTTTAGTCTTAATTGTAACAATAGTTTCATATAAAGTAGTTTAAAGGTAAATAAAACCATTGAGATTAACGCTGAAATTAAGTTATTTTAAAAGTGTTTTAAATGTCAGTTTAATTAAAAGCTCACATATTTGCTCTTTTTTAAACCAGTTTAAATAATTATCAGATTACCTCTGTACATATTTTTTACATTTCTGGCCCAAGAATCCACTCAGATATTAAAGTAAGGCATGCCTATAAACTCCTTTGTTTCAGCCCTGCTCACAACAGGCTGTTTCAGTGTAAATCCTCATTAACTGTCTTACCACACCCCTCAAGAAGTGGTTGTTGCCTCAGCTTTCAGAGCTGTGCTCTCATGTTTACTGTTGATGCACAGACATGCCTGGACCTTCTACTGGAGCAGTCTGTGGGTTGAACAAACACCTGGTCCAGGGACTGTTTCCCATCTGAGAGAGGCAGCATATCCCCTGATGACATTTTTACACCGCGTCCTAACTGAACATGAGCGTCGGATGCTACATCATCTGCAGCATTGCACACTTGCTGTTAACGCTGCATCTGTTAATGACGTAATTCTATTCCCTGTTTCCTCTTATATTCAGAACATCAAGTGCTTTAACTGTACAGCTGGAGAAATGTGGGAGTAGTTTTTTCATACTGTCTAATTGACTCAGAGTCTCATCAATACACAGCTCTCTGTGAGACAAATGTGGTTTCTCCTTCAGTGTTAAAAGTGAAAGTAAATCATTTCACTCACTGAAATAAGTGAACAGATGAACAAGCTCTGCCAAGTAAGAAAAGTCAAAGGAAACCAAGAAAATCCCATCAGTACCTCTTAATCCTCCCTCTTTCCTTGCTCATAGTCTGTGTTGATTCAGTCCACAGGGAGAAAAATAGACACGGGGTGACAAAGCAAAAATGATGCGCTGTGTTGCACAGCATCGCTCATGTCAGTTAAGACATTAGCATATGATTTTACGTAATTAGCTTGAATTTGCTGCTGAGCTCCTGCGCTTCACCTTCAGCTAGGATGCAGTGCTAGGTGACTTTTTGAGGGCGCATTTTCTGAAATGTGGAGGAAGCAACAGAGCAGGATTTTTCTCATGTTGTTGGGGTGGCAGACATGCCGTGGACATGTTTTTTTGTATAAAAAACATTTTAAAAGTACATTTTGCATAGCATTGGACCATCAATTACTTAAACCACCTTAAGGGGTATTAGTCTCCCAGTCTGTAGGACTTGTTTTTTGGGAGGTCATGGGCTGGAAAGTTTAGGAACCCTGACCCTTAAAGATCAGGGTTTACTGCACTAAACTGTATTAAGCCAAACCAGACTGCTGGGTTGGAACATGATATTTTATTACTCTGATTAAAGTCAAAACCTCTAAAACAGCTCAACATGTGAACAACAGTACCTGTGTGACCCTGTAGGAGGTGTACAGGTTATGGACGCTGTAGTAAACAGACAATAGAAGTGACAGGCCTCCTGTTGTGTTACATCTAGGGATGGGAATTGAAAAGATTTTATTGATAGCAATGCTATTAACAGTTCTGCTCATCAACCTGATTCTTTAACGATTGCTTTATTGTTTCCTGCTGACTTTCTGCATCTTAAAAAGTTGGCCTGCACAGATTTTCCGAGGCAACAATGTCAAACACATGACACTCCTGATGTTCAACACTGAATATTTAGTAGCTGGAAGTCATGCAACAGGCATCTTTTTACCAAAATTATATCACAGTTTTGACCATGTCTGCCCCCTGTCTGCCATGATTTTCACTTCTTTGTAATCATTTGTGTTGACTGCCTTTAATGAGAGCGTGACATCTTTGATTTGCAAAGCGTGCAGACCAAAGAGGAAGAAATTGATAAACAAAAAGACTAACAATATTGATTCTTTAAGGGAATTGATATCAATTTTCCAGTTGAATAGGTTTTCAGTTCCCATCCCTAGTAACATCAACAAACATTTCCTATAAAACGGGAAAAGGTTTCTAACATTCTAATAAGCTGATTGTTTTCATTGTGCCTGATTTTTGCACCCATGGGTCTCTGCACGTTCATATTAGTTAGCAATCACACATAAAGATAGTAAACATCAGAGTTATAAACAGGATGGAAGTGAAAAATGGAAGAAAGAAAGATATGAATTGTCTATCATATGTCTACAAATGATTTTAAATCCTCAAGTACTTTATTTTTGCCTTTAGACATTTTTAAGTGTTTTATTTATCAAGTTTGGTCACATGAAGTGGAAGTGTTTGGATCTGAGATGAAGCACTGAACTTTAACATGACTTGTCATTTCTGTGGGGTCGTCGCTGCTTTCTGTCCAGCGACACCCCCCGGCTGAACTACCTTTGTATATACTGTATGTACTGTATGTATGTTTTAAAAGTTGATTACAGTCTCTCCAGGATGCAAAATCCATTAAGGAATCAGGATGGAACATTTCCCATGATTCCTTGCATCTAACTTTGGTTGTGTGAGGTGATGGACTCTTACCGGACCTCATGTACATATCAGACCTCGCTCCTATCTGACTGCACTGAAATCATTTGAAATGTTCTGTTTTTATTGTTGATTTTTAACTGAAGAGACTTGCACGCTCTGCCTTCTTAAGTGCAAATGCATTCTCAGCTACACTCCTTATATTCATCCTTATGTAGACAACACTATAGTTTGAACGGACTGCTTTTAACCTTTAGTTTTGTCGGTATAAATCAACAATGATGCTCAATGTCATTCAATAGACCTCTCACTCATGAAATGGACCTCTTACTGTCATTGAGGCCTGTACAATTAACCTGTCTCTATATCAAATGGGATCAAATAATATATTTTTTGTAGATGTATATTTTACTCACCTCCTCTGCATTAACTACTGTATAGATGATTTCGTATGGTTAAATCATAATACAATTTATGTATGTATGTATGTATGTATGTTGGAATGTATTCATTGTAGGATATAAACTATGTAATTGACAAATCTCACTGGATTATGACACTCTTGAGGATAATTATAACACTAATTTGAGAGAAAAGTCTCCTTGTCTTGTTCTTTTCAATAAAACAGGGACATCTGGGTGTGGGAGGGTTGTAATAAATAATTTATGCTTTTGGTAAACGATCAGCCTGAGCATGAATCACATTATAAAAGGTTAAGGTCATGATTTGGACACAGAAATGACCTTTGATCAGGAAAAATGACATGAATTTTGCAGCATATGGATGACTCAGAGGGTTCGTTAAATGTCACACCATCATGAGGAGATGATTTTAGCAGCAGATGGTAGAAAGCAGAAAAGTCAATATGTATTCTGACCTATTTGATTATGAGGGGAATCAGAGGCATGAAGCTTTATGACTTTTGTATTTAAGTGTCCCAGAGCTAAAGGCTTACTCACCCCACCACTTTATTAGGTACACCCATTTAGCTCCTTGATGCAAACAGCTAATCAGCCAATCATAGGAAGCCAATCAATGCATTTGGACATGTAGGCCTTGTCAAGATGACCTGATGACTTCAAATGGAGAATGGGGAAGAAAGGTGATGAAAGTGACGTAAGACCTAGAATCGTTGTTGATGCAAGGTGGGCTGATCTGAGTATTACAAACTGCTGCTCTACTGTTTTTTTCACACAACACCATAATCTGTAGGGTTTGCAGAGAATGATCAGAAAAAGAGAAAATATCCAGAGGAAAATGCCTTGTTGATGCCAGAGGTTAAAGAAGAATTGCCAGACTGATTTAAGATGATAGATGGGAACAGTAACTCAAATCAATTCTTACAACAAATTAATGTAGAAAACATTTCTGAATGCATAACACCAGGAATCCCAAAGCAGATGGGTTACAGCAGCTGAAGACCACACCAGGTGCCACTCCTGTCAGCTATAACAGGAAACTGAGGCTAAGATTAAAATTGTCAGGGACAGAGTTTAGCATTAACAACATGAAAGCATAGATCAATCCTTCCATGTATCAACAGCTCAGGCTGATTCACAGCCTTCCTGAATGTTGTCCCTCGCCATGTCCGTCCTTTATGACCACAGTAAGCCCATCTTCTAATGGCCGCCATCAGCAGCATAGCACACCATGCCACAAAGCTCACGTCATCCTAACTGGTTTCTCTCAAAACAAATTTGGTCTTTCCTCCACGATGGATGATTTTTAGTCAAATTTGGCAGCAGGCGTGCCGTCATGATTTTTAGACAGAGTTTGGACTTCATTTAAAGATCTTTGCTCAAATCTAGTAACAAGTGTGTGGTCATCATTTTTGTTGCCAAATTTTGACTCCTTTTTTGCTCAGATTTGCTACAGGTGCACAGTTATCAATTTATTGGGCCAAATTTGGACTTTTTTCCAAGATGTTCAGGGTTTGTGCAAATTTGGCGACAGGCAGCAGTCATTGTTAATTTGGGCAGGAGTTTGACTTTTTTTTTTTCCTTGTTGGCCAGTTTGTGCTAAAATTTGGCAGCAGATACATAATCATCATTTTTTGGGTAGTGTTTGGATTATTTTTTTTGTTGTTATTGTTTTTCCAGGAAGGGTGCACTTTTTTGGCATCAATTTTGGACTTCATACCAGGATGGCAAATTTTTGCTCAAATCTGGTGGCAGGCATGTAGTTATCTTTATTTTGGGCAGAGTTTGGACTTTATTCCATGTTAGCCAATTTATGCCCAAATTTGGCTACAAGCATTTTTCCAGCTTGTTTTTTCTAATAAATTTGTCTACAGGTGCACAGTAATTTTTACTAAGATAGATGGTTATGGCATAAATTTCCAGACAGACTCACATGTATCTTATTTTGGCCCAAATTTTGACTTTTTTCCAGATGAGCTTCACTGTACACCAGTCACACACAGTCATCAGATCGCAGTCCAATAGAACACTTTTGGTATGTGGTGGTATATGACTTTTGCCAACAAATCTACCTCAACTGGATGATGGTATTGTGTCAAGATGGACCAAAACCTCTGAGGAAAGTTTCAAACACCTTGTTCAATCCATGCCAAAACAATTTAGGCCACTCTGAGTTTGAACTTGTTCTAGCAAAATGTTCCTAATAAAGTGGCCAGTGAGTGTATGTTGCTATTTTTTTAGTATAATATGGAAATGGAAGGGTTAATAAATGCTATTCTTTCTTGTGTGTGTTTTCACTCCTCAGCACCTTTACATGACGGGGTCACAGTTTAGCCCCTCCCCCCTTCAGGAACGTTTGGACACGCCCCTTGTCCATGACGTAGTCACACCGTCACTGCCCGCAGGTGTTCCTCATTAAGCTAATCAGGTGCTTCATGCTAACTGCAGGTCTGCAGGTCAGGCTGTGAATCAAGCACACGGTCGACTGAGCAAGCAGAGAGATGTTTTGCTGCCTGAATAAACTCCCAGTCCCACTGCAGGTAACAACGGTGTTTAACTCATCATTTAACAGTTTTCACAACATTTTAACCACATTGTCAGAGCTGCAATAGGTGAGCTGATTTTGCTGTCCCCTAGTTTAGCCTAAAGAAGGGACCACTGTGATGCCATGAATTTGGTATGCTTTATATTTTTTTAATAAGACATGCCATTGGATGCTTTTCAGGAAGGCCTAGTTCTTGTTAGTGTAAACTAAACACATTTTTAATGAGCTTTATTAAAGGAACAGCAGTCTACTGTAAATTCAGGTGGCATACGGATCAGAAGCACTTATAGTCAGGAAAGATCAGCCTAAAACATGTATTATGATAAAACTTAATTTTATTATTTATTTTGATAGCACCTTAAATAGGTATGATTCTGAAGTAAGAGGAAAACAAAGAAACAACTGAAGAAATATTGTGACATAATTCAGGGAGATTGCTTTTGCAGTAATTTATATATTTGTCACATTTTTTTAAAGTTCAGTGATTTAATCAGGCGATATGATTCTGGCAGAAAGACTGGAAATAAGGAAGAAGATCTTGAAAATCTTTACAAATAAAACACTTTCCACCTTGTAAATGTTCACCCCACATTTAATAGCATCACCTTCAGAGTTATGATAGTAACAGATGTCTGTGATGCTGAAAGAGAGGCTGCCATTAGCAATATGAGAAAAATAAGATTCTAAATACTTCTAAAGTATATGATTATTCTCATTCATAAGTAGTTAAGGGGATTATTTCTTCTTTTTTTACAAGGAAAACGATACATGTCAATTTCTGTAAATTGGGCAATGAAAAAGTTAAGAGGGTGTATTTTATATGAGCTATGTTTGGCTGTAGTGTCAGTGTTGCTTTTTTGTTTATTTTTACTTTAAAGTTTTACTTTATTTTTTAACAAGCCCAGTTTCACTTAGGAGGGCAGTCAGTAAGTTGATGTCATGTAGACTAAGGTAAGCACAATTTGAAAGTTGGGGAGGAACAAGGCAAGAGTTTGACATCACTGTTCAGACTGCATTTAAAAACAGCAACCCACATGAGTTTATTTGAAAGAAATCTCATATATAGAAGTCTTGTGTGTTTTAATGCCTGTATTAAAACCATTGATGTTCAGTTATTGAGGTCAGTTTATCTTAATATGCAGGGTGCCCCTTAATGATCCATGCAATCTTATTTGTAGTCACATTAAATAAACAGCCATTTATTGACTCCAGTTCTTGATTTCATCTGTAAAACTGTGGCTCCTTCTTTCAGATCTGCATGAGAATGTGTCTTCACCAGGATGTCACAGAAGAGGATAAAAAGGCCAAAATGCAGAGCTCTAAAATAGAGCAAGATCTTTGTGAACATGCCAGGACTGAGATGAGCGTGATCAAAATCCTCCTGCTAGGTATGTCAAACTACTGCCATGTAAACATTACCACTGTGTCAGGCTAGGCAATATTGATCAAATTCTTCTCAAAAGAAGTATTGTACTGTGAAGTAATGACAAATGGTTGTCTACAACACCAGGATTGTAAACTTAGATATGATTTTACTTGAGCCTTAATGATATTTTTTAAAGCAATTTAAAAAGCAGTCCAAGACACCTAATATTTGTTTTTATGATTTAAAAGAAAGCAAAAAAAATTCTGTGCAAATTCTGGCAACATTTCCATGTATTGAGGTTTTCAAACTCCTGTGCTTTTTAAATTTTCGTCATTACTGACATGGAAGTACAAAAACATGATCCTTTGTCTTATTTTAACCAAATGAGAGAGAGAATTTTAGAGAGAATTTTAGAGAGAACAAATTTCGCCTCCCTCAAAATATTGCCAAGGTGTTAGCACAATTAAAACAGTTGCCTGCAGATTATTTAAGATTAACAACATTGGATTTTTGCTGATATCCAAGATGCGGATATTTTTGAACTCATCGCAAAAACATTTCTTTTAGTCAAGGGCACAAAGCATCCACTTTACTAAAATGGACCCGTTCCTCTCATGGTGACAGCCCACCTGTGTAAAAACTGATTTAAAGGAAATATTTCATTCTGTTTCAATTGATATTTTTGATAATGCTGGCCATTTAGTGATGAGGTAAACACTGTACATTCTGCCAATATTACAGCCAGTATATGGGCTCTATTGGCAATGTGTGCTCCCAAAATATTGACTATAAATATTGGAAGAAATGTTTATCTGCTGATAGGATGACCATTCTCTAGGTAATTATCTGCCCATACTGATATTGTTCCAACAACATCATGCATCCCTATAAATAATGGTTGCCAAAACCTTATTTGTTGCTGCAGTATTAAACAGTTTCCCAAATAATTTATTTACAACTAATAAAAATGTGCTTTCAACTCAACCTTTTGTATTTATTACCTTGTGGTCAAACAGCAACTTTATGTTTTGTTGAAAACTTTTTAAACTGATCACAAGGTCAGGCATGTATTTTTGTATCGATTAATTTAACACTGCACACACCAAAGTCCAGATGACAACAGAAGAAACTCAGATAGGTATTTATTATGCAAGATAAATGCTCTTCAGTGACACAGACTAACCCTTTATCTCATCTGAAATCATCCCTGTAAATTATAATAACTTAGTGCATACACCCCACAGTTCTGATGCCCTAATGCAATATACTAAAGGTATTTTTTTATTTTGTGTGTCAGGAGTTGCAGAAAGCGGAAAGAGCACCCTGATCAAACAGATGAAGATAATCCACAGTCACGGCTTCTCTAAACACGAGCTCATCAGTTTCAAGGTAACAGTCAGATGCATTTTCCCCCCAGAGGCAGAAAAGTTTCTAAAGATTCATCAACTTTCAGCGGCACAAACATCATGAAAGCTTCATATTTTTGATTGTCGTTCCCTCTGCAGCCTGCAGTGCTGGACAACCTGCTGACATCCATGAAGTTTGTCCTGCGAGGAATGGGGATGCTGAGGATTAATCTGGCCAACAAGAAGAACAAGGTGTGGAGACGTCAGATTAAACTGGACATTGAGTTACTGAGAAACAGAACAGGAATTCAAATGGAAGGTAAACTTAAAATATCAAATAGTGTTAGATAAAATTACAATAGATAAAGATAAAAGTAGTTTTAGTTCAAATGGCTGTAGAAATGCAGTATAAGGTAGGATTAACACCAATATGTTTACTTTCTGTGCAGTTCCTCTTTATCACACTAGATGTCAGTCTTCATTACTGAATGGGAGATGATTTCTGGCATGGCGATCCTAAATATTTTTATTTATTTTATCTATATTTATATATACTTATTTACATTTTTGTTTAGATCTATCTCTTCTTTCCTCTTTCTATATATTTTTATCTGTAATAATTAACTGCTACTGGAATCTCAATTTCCCTGAGGGAGTTTTTCTGAGGGGATTATAAAAGTACTATCTAATCTAATCTCTAATCTAAAATTCAGAGCTCACAATATATCAGCTTGACACTGTCGATAACAAAAAGCATTACAACAGAGGAGAAAACGCTACAGCAAAACAAAGCAATACAATAGAATGGTAAGCAATATAACAAAACAGAAAACACTACAAAAATACACCACAACAAAAAACAAAACAGTATAACAAAAGAGAAAGACATAACAAAACAGAAAAAAATACAAAAAAAGGAGAAAATATAACAAAACAGAAAACATTACACAAACCAGGAAGCATTACAGAAAAAAAACTTTACAAAGAAGAATATCCTAAAACAAAAAACAAAACAGTATAATAAAAGAGAAAGCCATATAACAAAACAGAAAAAATCCAAAAAAAGAAAATATAACAAAACAGAAAACATTACACAAACCAGGAAGCATTACAGAAAAAAACTTTACAAAGAAGAATATACTAAAACAAAAAACAAAACAGTATAATAAAAGAGAAAGCCATATAACAAAACAGAAAAAATCCAAAAAAAGAAAATATAACAAAACAGAAAACATTACACAAAGCAGGAAACATTACAGAAAAAAAACTTTTCATAAAAGAATATACCATGTCAAAACACAAAACAGTATAATGAAAGAGAAAGCCAAATAAGAAAACAGAAAAAATACAAAAACAGAAGAAAATGTACCAAAACAGAACATTACACAAACCTAGAAAGATTATAGAAAAAAACTTTATAAAGACGAATATACCTACAACAAAACATAAAATAGTATAACAAAAGATAAAGCCATATAACAAAACAGAAAAAAAAAAAAAAAAAAAATGACAACAAAACTAAAAAGCATTACACAAACCAGGCAACATTACAGAAAACCTTACAAAAAAAGAATACACTACAACAAAACATGAAACAGAATCTTGATCAAGATTAAGGAAGTGCAGAAATAACATCATGATATAGTTTTTTAGGAAAGAGGATTCTCTAAGTGTTGAATGAAGGTTAAACTGAAAATTACAACATGTTACAGGTATTCTGGAAATCTTAACCAGTGCATCCAAATTCTGTCTGTATTCTGTTTCTGTGGCAGTAACCATCTGAGCTCCACCATCGCTGTTGTTCATCACAGGCAGTAGGATGAGGCTGTACCACTTGACTATTGGAAAACAATGCTTTTACTTTAATTTATTAAAACACGTGTTAAGTCCTCTGCTCTGATGACCATTTCTTGTCTTTATTCTTCAGGTCCACGCTCGCTCTGTCCTGTCCTGCAGTCAGTGTTTGGGGGACGACCAGGAGCTGCTCCCCTTCGTGGCTCACGCTTTGTGCGCTCTCTGGTCCGACCAAGGAGTGCGAGCAGCTGCAGCCAGAGGCTACGAGTTTGAGCTGAACGACTCGGCACTCTAGTGAGTACGATGACCTTAAGTGATCTGTGTTATCCACTTATGACTGACAGAGGAAATGTCAGGGGAAATTGCTGTTTTAAGTCGTGTCGTCACTTCTCTGAAACGCAGACCGTCAGGAAACCAAGTGATGGGGTTATCATGACGGGGACCAATCCCTGTGACGTTTTTACATCAGGAGCCAAAATCAGCAACACATTAAAAATGAGTGTTTGCAGACAGCGGAAGGCAATCAGGCTGGAGCAGATGAAATGGGCAAGATTGAAGAGGCAGTTTATTTTTTTTAAGCGTAAACAGAGTCAGTCTGTTCGGTTCTAAATAGTCCCTTCAGTTTAATGTGCTTTTAAATTGATTGTTTATCACAACAACACATCTTACTAAACATCTTACTACTTTTTTCTATGTAAAGCATTATAAAAGAAGATCATAATTTTGTATGTTTCACGTTTGAGTGGGTGTTTTGATATCAACTATTGTCCTTCAGCCACTGTGCCCTTCAGATTATTCATCTAAAAAGGCCTGTGGAGTGAACACTTTGTCCACCCAAATCACTGTCTGAGTGTGAGCTTCATTACCAGCTCAAGAATAGATCATTCACTTTAATGTGGAGTCCATTTTGCTGAATGTCAGTATTGTTGAGCACTCATATTTAATGTCAGTACTAAAATGTTGACCTTTAATTGCCCTGCAGCAGCACATGTGGTTTTATTTGTGGTGGAGTATTCTGTTCTTTAGTGTTGGGTAACAAAACTATTGATCATTAAAAGCCTGAAAGCCAGACCGAGGCAGGAAGAATAAAATTGGCTCTGATTTTGCCATATTTTTAAGTCAGTGATTCACTGTGTAAAAGAATCATCTAGAATGAGTGCAGACACAGATGAGTCACATTTATTAACTCTAAAACAGAGATGGCCAACTTTGGTTACCACCAGGGCCACGTCAGTGCTATCTTTGCTTCAGAGGGCCAAAGAGTCTCAAATTAAAGGTGCTATTGTTGAGATAATAAAAATACTTTTAACAAAACAGTAAATACCTGGCAGTGGTCAGAATTTCTTTTATTTTTTCATGCTCAAAGCCAAACAATGAAGCTAAATTTAATGATCTTAGAGTTAAGCAAATTAAAGGCAGTAAACTAGCATATACCTCAAATAAAAAAACATGATTATGGGAAGCAGTCATAAAAATCTTGGTTCTTGATGTTTTTTTTCTAGTTCATGTGACTTTCTTGCTTGTAAAATACTTTTGCAGAACAATTACTGCAAATTAAAGCTATTGATTACTTGTAAAGAATGAAACAAAACATGTAATTAAAGAGTGATATAAATATAATTCCCACTTTTGATGTTGTATTATCCTTATGTATATGATGGTAAATAAGACTAAAATGCTTCATGGCAGATTTTTTTCTTCTTCTTGCCATTTTTTAAAATTTGAAATCAACTGGAAGGCCGCATTGAGTCATGAAGGGGGCCACATCTGGCCTCTGGGCCGCTAGTTGCCCACCTTTGCTCTGAAACATTGTTTGTAAATCTTTTTTTGTGTTTCATGTTGCTACAGTGTCAGATGGAGATTCTTGCTTGTGTAAAGTGGATTTCTTTCATTAGCTTTTTGCTAACGGTGGCCTTTCAGCTATGTAGCAGGGCTGGATCAATGACAGGCACATTGACTGGCAGCCCACCCAATTAGAGTCATGGAAATAATAATTAATAAAACAAATGAAATAATAAATAAAAAATAAATGATTTAATTTTAGGTTGAATTGTTTTTTCCTTGATGAAAAACAGATTTTGAAAAATGCAGGGCAGCTCATAAATTGATAAATCTTCAGTACATCCTCTCAAGTAAAAAGAGATTTCCAGTTATTTTGCATATAAAAATAAAAGTATTTCAGCTTTGAAGCAGACTGGTTTTATTCTTCGTGTGTTACTGGAGGTGTGAATAAATTGAAACTGGTTCAGAAGTTTATTTTATTGCAATAGACTATTCATGTAGTTGATAACCTCTCTTAGTACATTTTGATAAGGAAGTAAAGTTATGCCTCATGATAAAAATGTGGGGATTTGATGAATGAAAGAAAAGAGTTAAATAAAATGAAAAACAATACTGAGGCCCAACTATTCATAATAGTAATGTACTGTATCTACCACTTTAGAATTGTACTACTGATGTCCGTCAAAACCGGATCAAAGGTGATTATTAAAAATACAGACCCCCTGGTTTTTGTGACTTTTTTGTGAATGTGATGGCCAAAAATGCCAGTTTTTATTTTTTTTTATTATTAAAAAGCTTTGAGACTTTATTTGTTTAATAACATTACACCAGAAAATCAGTTTGCATCTGTTATTTGGTGTTTCAGGTATCCAAACAATAAAAAAATATGTCAAATACAGTGGGTCAACTAGTCTAACCAAACCAAACTAAATAAAAAACAACTATTTGGGGTATAATGTCGGTAATCGGGCAGATCCATTTTGTCAAACTCTAATCTACAACAGTTGTGAGCAACCAAAAGCGGCACGGCCCAATCAGAGTCCGTCAAAGCAGGAAGAGGCAGGAGCTACAAGTGAGACGACAGCAGAAAGCGTCTACGTGCACAGAGATTAGTGTGGATGATAACAGCTTAAGCAGTACTTTTGTCAAATCTGGAATGCATTTTTAAAAACAACACTGAAAGCATTTCTCAATCGGACATTTTTCACTCCACTTCCTACATGCTGTGGTGAGAATTTTTTCTATGAATTGGCATTATCTGACTGGCCCGTAATGGAGGTGAATGACAGGATTGATCGTCCAGTCACCTGTTGGATGTGCTTTTAAAAGGTTCTGCCCATTCCCAAACACTTTCTACGGGCTGTTGCCCAGATGGACTAATGACATATATTTAGTCAGGGCCAAGGCCATCCCAGTCAGAGAGTTTGGGTTTGCCCCTTCACCTTGCACAGCCAATGGATTTGCCAGATTCCATGTCTGTCATTAGGCTGATCCATCTCACAAAACTTCAAGCAGAAAAGATTGTTTCAGATCAGAAAATGACTGGGCTTCTTGGCATCCTTGTTAAGGTTAAAGATCACTTTCAGTGGGGTGTTTCCCAGATAGATGTTAAATATAGCTTATGGATATGTGAAACAGTCCACTTGGTGTCAGGTTATTCACTCAACTTGTTCAACTAAAAGACCTGTTGATTAGAAGAGACATTGGTTTCAGCTCATTCAGGACACAGAAGGTTTTGCTGATTGACAGAGAGCACAAAAAAAGAGAGGCATTCATGTTTTACTCTTGAAACATCAGAAAACTCCCCTTTACTGCATCATTCATGGTGACTGGCACTGCTGCTGCAGGAAGAGTCACTGTCTGGTTTCATGTATAAACCATACAGACACACAGATACAGCCATCTTATTACTCGACTGCATGCACTCACTTGTGTAGTCTGTCTCTGACCTCTATACACGCTCACCCACTCGCAGCAGTGATCCACTTGATGTCTTTTATGTTAGAGGGGAACTTGTGATGTGACAAACGTCGCTCGTCCTGCACCACTTATGCCTGTGGTGCAAATGAGTGCACCTATGCTTACATTCAAGACATTAGTCTGCTGCTTTTCACAAACTTCAGGGGTGATTGATATGTGCACTTTTTATACTGAACATCCTTTTAATAGGAGAAGAAGTTGACTGAAGCCGGATGTTGGTCTGGGTTGTGACAAGAGCTAAGATGATCACATTACCTCTGCCAAGGCAGTTGGTTTTTTTGTGTGTTTGTCCACTTGTTTTTTTTTATCTTGTTTTTTTAAGATAACTTAGAAATTTCTCCACTGATTTTGGTGACATTATAAGGGAACACTTGTCATGCCACAAGGGAGAAGTGATAAGATTGTGGTAGTGATCTGAATCCAGATGTGGATCCAGGAATTTTAAAGGTCCCATGTCCTACAAAATCTTTTCTTTTTGGGTTTTTTTTGCGTATTATGATGTAAGAACGGGACTTGAGGAGCAGGAGAACATGAGGCCTTTTACTTAACTCAGTCCACAGAGAGATGTGCTATATCTTTAAAGAAAATGTCCCTTAACGCCCTCTGTTTTTGGCTTCCTGGGATTATTATTGCATAGCTATAATCCTTCAATTACATGTGCGTTATCCCACATCACAGGCAGACGCCATGACTGTTTTGAAAGTCTGCTCCACAACCTGTAACCCCTCCTCCCTCCTTCAATCAGAAATTGTTTAAGCAGCCAATCAGAGCAGAGCTCATTATTGTCCCTGCCCCCTCGGGTCCAATTGTTTTCAAAGGGGAGGGAAAATGAGCTGCATCTGATCCTCTGAGACTCTTTTTTTTTTTTAATTCAACTTAAATTAAATCCTTGATTAATAGGCACTCAAGAAAAGATGTAAACAGTCAAACACACAAGGACGTGGCACCTTTAAGGAAATTTTATCTAAGAGATAATTAAAGTCTGGATCTGACTGGCCACTGGGAATGTGATGCAGGTCTACGAAGTCTGAACCTAAACCATTTTCAGAAACAGAAATGTGAAAGCTTCATTTTCAGGCCTCCCTCAGAGCTGGAGGACAGTTTAAAACCTGTCTGGCTCTCTTTCACCCCTCTGTCTCACTCTGCTGGACACACATTGATTTCTCCCTCTAGTAATATTGGACCTGAATGAGTTGAGTGACACATTGGAGCCCACTAAGACCGGAATGCACCTGAACATGTTAAATGACTTCTAAGACTTTGGTTGTGCCATGAACTGAGCTCCAAATGTCGCCAAAAGTACTTTGCTGTAGAGGCAGGTGAACCATTGGTGTAACAGACGCGCTTTAAATCCATTTAGACTGTTCCTCATGGTCCCTGTGTACCTGATGTCAGTGTGACGATTGAAAATGAACTGGAAAAACTGCATAAACATAAGTTTGTTCAAGAATTATGAACCATTTTATAACGGGTGTTTGTGTTCTGTTAGATTGCACGGTATAAAGTCATACAAGTGCATCTTTAAGAGTTATAACTTGTGGAACAGTTATTTCTTTTTGCAGTTGGAAAAAGAAAAAGATTCATCACAAATAAGACAAAATTTATTTTTTTTATGATCACATCATACAGCCCATGATGGTCAAAACCTAGTATCCCCAAAATGTTGGAATCTTACAGTGAAAAAGGCCTTCAACCAAGCTGTGTACATAAATGTAGATACTTTTTCAGAGATCAGCATTTTAGTATTGGAATACATTTTTACTGATCGAACGAATCGGTTTATTATTTGAGATTTTCAATAATCATGAGCTGTAAGCTGTAATCTTTATATTAAAGCAAAAGAAGCTTCAAATATTTAATTTTCTATGGAATAGAAATAAAGTTTATCTAATAAATTTTATGTATTAAAAGTTATTAGATAAAAACATTGTATTTTTAATCAAATAACTGAAAAAACTTAGTTACTCTGCAATATTCTTCTGGATCCAAGGAAAAATTAGTTAATAATTTTTAGTAATTGTGGGATATGTTGAGTCAAAGGGATAGAAAAAAATATCAGTGAACTGTCATCATAAACATTTTTAAGCATGCACTTTTGTGGGCATCAGGGCATTTTCAGATTTATTGTGTCCCAAACTAAAAATAGAAATATCTGAAATGTAATGGCTGTAAAAAACAAAACAAGTGCCTTGTGTTATGTGACATATTAATCTTTTAATCATGATTACTTTGTTTTGATTATTTTGGGAGAAAGTAATTGAAATTGAGACTTGATTGATTGCCCATCTGTCATCATAAGTACTGAATATTTTGCTTTGCTGTGTCCTGAAAAGGACAACGGCGAGAGTGTGATACCCGGGCCCCTGAAGGATCCAGCAGGGGCCCTTCGACTTCTTTGTGCAGCCCTGCCTGTGTTTACCTGAAGCTTAAGAACAAATGAGATTTGAATGGCAGTCTTATTTCTTTCACTCTGTTTTGTTCTAGATTTTCAGCTGACCTTGTGTAGACATTTCCACAGGATAAAACATTTGCAGCTTTAATAATGAATTATTAATGTACTTTATGTTTTTTTAAAAAGCTTAAAGACAACTCGCCGTGGCCTGAAAAAACCCTGGAACTGAAATTGAACATGTATCACCTCTGAATTGAGTTTTTAAAATGTGAAGTTTCATCTGTCAGTGATGATGATCTTCCTCTTCCCTCTGCAGCTTCTTTGAGAACATGAGTCGAATCATCGCTCCCAAATACGTCCCCACAGAGACAGATGTTCTGAGAGTGAGGGTGAGGACATGTGGAATCGTTGAGACTCAGTTCCAACTAAATGAAATGATCTTTCGGTAAGACTTACTAAACTGAAGCCTTCCCTGCGACATGATATGACTACATGCCAATAGAATTTTGTAGAGGTGGAGTTTGATGGCGTCACATCTGAAGCTGTGTGAAATAGTGGCTTCATACAAGTTTACTTTGTAAGAGACACACATTCCTGCAAGTTTCAAATTAAAACAGTATTTCACCTTCGTGTTCAGTGAGGCAACCAAACTATTTCTATTTTATAAGAACAGTGGAACTTTTGATGTGTTGGGGCACAGTGAACTTAATTCATATTTTAGTTATACACATCGGAGCAAACCTGACTCATTCAAACATACACACCGCTGTAGATACAGAATCAGTCAACTAGATGTACTTAAACTTGGACTGTCAGGACATTAGATTTTCAGGCCACATTTATCGTGCCAAAAAATGAATAAATATTAATTTTATTATCACAAAATTTACAGAAAATACGGGAAAAGACAATACTGCAAGTCAGCTTAATCTCTGCCTTATTTTCAATGTATATTTCACTAGTCCATCTGGGTCTAAATACAAAATAAAAGCTAAGTGATGAGACCTAAATATCCTAATATGAGTTTATTTCCAAGGGTGCATTTGCAGTAGGCAAAATGTTTCCTGCTCAAGCTCATTTTCCCCCAAAGTCACGCTTGCTTGTATGCTCTGTTCAGTAAATAAGGATGGTTTACTTCCCTCTCTGGCAGACTTGGAGGAGATGGGCTTGAGCATTGTAAGATTAATGGTCTAAGTGTGAGTGCACCCTAAGTGTGTTGTAACTGGATGTGTGTTTCATTTCTGTCATGAGTTAATAAGCTGGTACTAAAAATATGTCATTTTCTGGTTCAGCAATTCAAAATAACTGCCCATAAGTTCAAATGAGGACTTCTTGCTGGAAGTCGCATGTAAATGTTGACTGAACTTCAACGTGCTATAGTCACTACCTAGTGTTTAGAGCTGTAGTGTTTTAGCAGCTCCTTAGATTAACTTTGGACTTTAAAAAGCAAGAAATTGGTCTATACACCTGTTGATGCAGTTGTTGGCGCTATGAAATGGAGATATGCTTGCAGAACTAGATCAAGTCAATCCATGTTAATCTATTGCCTCGATATATTCTTGAGTCAAGAGCTTTCTGCTTATGGAGTTGTATGCAGTTGTACCTGCTGCTGTCTCATTTATAAATCACTTTGAACACCTGCAGGGTCTCTAACCAAAGCTGAGGCCACATGCAGGAGGAGGTAGCCACCGAGGCTCGACTCAGACATCAAATATTGATCATTTCACCAAGCCAAGATATTCCTGGAATAATAACCCTCATGTGAAAGAAGCACCAACACACAGAAACTCTAGTTTCTCATCCCCCCTTCAACATTTCTCCCCAGTGTGACGTTCGTGATGCCCTCGTGGCCTCTCTGTGCTGTGACGCCATTCAGTGTGTGTCACAAGAAACTGAATCCATATGCAGCAGGGCAATATAAATACTGAATGCACTGTAGCCTCCTCTGCTAGAATTACATTAAAATGATTTATTTTGTTTAATAATGAAAAATCAAACAATGATGTTGTATTCTATCTCTGAGTTTTTTATATTCAGCAGAAACTGAGAGCGTTGTTCTCAGGTTGTCCGTATGTATGCACTTTACCATCATACAGGACAGGGCCTTATGAACAGGATAAGTCAAGAGGTCTTTAAAGGATTTTCTTTGAACTTGAACCACATACCCACCTGGATCCAATGATGAACTACATAGATTATGGAGGTCATAGGTCAGATCTCAAGGTCATGATCATCTTGATATTTCAGGGACACTGAAAGGGTTTTCCATCAAACGCTGACTCAAGGATGAAGTGATCAGATTCTGGAGGTCAGTGGCCGAAAGTCAAAGTCAGAAAAACTCGTGTTTACCCATCACTTGCAAAAGCCATTTTTGAACATCATTTTACAAGAATGCTTCAAACTGTACAAACACACCACACCAAAAGCCAAACCAAAACCAAAAGCTGAAGAAAAATGCCTTAACCAAGTCTGCCAAACCAAAAGCACCAAACATCAGTATGACTCTGTATCTTCAGGTTAAAATGACTTAATGAGTTTATTCATCCAGTCAGTGACAATTCTGTTTCAAGAACCTACCTCCTCTAGTTTGGTTTTTGTTCTTTTGGTTTTGTGTTTTTGTGCTGTAGGTTTGGTTTGGTACTGTCAATTTGTTTTTGTTTTTTGGAATTTTTTTTGGTTTTGTGCTTTTGATTTCATGTATGTGTGGATAAAACAAGAGCAAGTAAATACTATGATTTGAGTCTTCATGGTAGTAGAAATTAGTTTTGCGTGTTTGCATATGTTTAGAAAAATCCTGACTTGCCCTTTAAGTGACCTTTGTAGTGGTGGTAGGAGGGGATGGGGGTGCACGAAAGGATATTAATCTCAAAGGAGGACATGACAAAGTGATTGAGAACCACTGGTTGAAGGTCACAGCAATCATCATTGCTGTGTACACAGTTTTGTGAAATCACACAAAAAGCTCATGGGTATTTTCTTCAAACTGTGCACAAATGTCCTCCATGACACAGGACTGATCTGATTAGAGTTTGAGGGCACAGTCAAAATGTTAGGGTCACACAGAGCCTTTTTTTCTTTACCTATGAATGTGATCTTGTGAATGTGGCCTCAACTAGCTCAAGAAGCTCTCCTCAAACTTTGCGCAGGTGTTTACTCTGTCTCATGTTGAACTAATCACAGTTTAGAAGTCAGTGGTCAAAAGTCCAGGCAGGAGCTTTGATGTCATCTTAGGGATGTCTCGTACTAAAAGTAAATGAACAAATGTATGAAATATGCAGGACTGGAAAATTGTTTATTTTTGGTGCTTACTTACCAGTTTGCTGCTTTCTACCTTTTCAGCAAGTTCAACAGGAAGTAGGATTTGGCAGTATCTATTAGAACTGGTACTCCTTCCCTAAATCTTTCAGGTATATGATTTTATCAGTGGGGATCAAAATCACATATCACAGGTATCTGTTCTGAGCAGGCACTTGCAGCTGAGCAGGGTGCTAATCTGTAACAGAGCCTCCACTGGTACCATGAATGCTGTGCATGTAAATCGCACTCTCCCTCCAGATTTGCAGCAACAACAGTCTGCTTGCTGTTATGAGTCCTGATTTTCCCCGACAGAGCAGGAGCTGGTACCGTCAAACACCCTCGGTTAATGCTGATTGTCCCCAGCTTGTTACAACTGCCTCCTGACCCAGGAGAGAAATGCCTCATTGCCTCCGACATGAGGACTGCAGTCATACACCTGGAGACTGTCTGGTCCAATTTAAACGTATTACCTGTGTCACCGAGACCCTCGGCAACACTGAGTGCCAGCTAGTGTTTTGGAAAAGATTGCCTCTGTATCAGAGGGTTTATTTTCAGGATTGCTGACACAGTAAGATGTTTGGTTGAATGAGAAATTGACAAATTCTTCAATTCATCTATATCAAGGTACACTGTATGTCACTTGTATGTATTTTGCAAGTACACCTGAACTTAAAATTGCAATTTTATTGCTATCACATTATTTAGAATTTATTTATCCTAAAGAGCAATTCAGTTTTGCATTCTACCAGACCATGAATACATTTTTGCATGAAGCAGTCAAGAAATACACAAAATGAGCTCAATTAACAGTGTAAATAGTATGTCGCCAGAGGTGCTCATGGCATGTTGGCACCCTCTTGTGGCCCCGTCTAAAGTAATGAAGCACACATCGGCCCTAAAGAACATTTCACAGTCTAGGTTAAACAATTCATGCATATTTTAAGAGCGCTGATCAACTCAACAAAGGTAAATAAGAATGTTCAACTAAGATAAATTTTAAAGAGAATATAATTACTTTATATATCATAAAATATATCAAAATGGCAGTAAATAAGAAAAATATTTACTGAAAAGCTTTCCTACTCAGCATGTCTATATTTAACCCTTTAAAAAGAAGCTATGTTATACAGCCATACACTTTACGCATGATTATAAGCTGACAGATGAAGCTCTAGTTGTCTTTTGACCAGCATCAGATTGATTGATGCCCATGTAATGGGTTTTATTTTGGATTTAGAAAAAACATGAATTCTTAGGACAGCTTCAATTGTTCAACGTAATGTCTGTGTTAAAGTGATGGACAATATTATTGCACACAGCAGTTTCATAACAAGTAGACCTGATAAAATATTACATATTTAGGTAAAAAATAAATAAATTATGACTGTATGATTCATATCTTAATCTCATTTTACAGATTTGCTAACATAAGGCACTGCAGTCACTTTGAATAGCGCCCTGTATTTTCATCTCTGCTGTAAACACATCCTGATTTACAAGGCTGTACTTGGCCTGCTCCCATCATACTTTTCACTGTACTCATGTGAAAACCTCTGGAAGCTACAGTCTTCGTTCTGTGACTGAGTCACAAAATCTACTTTTGCTCTCTGTCCCCAAAGATCGTCTTGAAATGGGTAAAAGAAGATTCACATATGCTGCTCCTAGAGACTGGAAGATGCTACAAGTAAATCTGTGTCTTGGGCAGCTGGTGTCTCTAAATCTTTTGAACTGCAGTTTGAGGCATTAGAAGAAGATGAAGCAGGCTGTAGATGCTTTGATTGATGATTTTCTGCTCTGTGACTCTAACTTGGTTGGTTGATATGTCTGTATCTGTAATTGTCCAGCATCTTGCAAATGGAATTTTTAATCTCAATGTTTTTCTGGTTAAATAAAGTTCATCAATCAAACATTGCAAAAAGAGAAGAGATGCACTGACTCTTGAGTCATTTTACCCCATGTATGTATTTTCTTGGGATGAAGGATCGCTTATTATTTAACAAACACGACTGATAACGTGTCATTAAATTACTGATGCTCTGTAGATGCAGACATAAAATTACCATACAGTTAATATGTGACAGTATTTTCATTAAATCAATACATAATACAGCATCAGAACAGCTCTTGTGGGGACTTTTTAAGTTGCTATGATGTGTTTTGTGCAGAAATACTTCATTCAAAAACCTCCTGAAAAGAGTTCACTCAATAAGTTTTTGACAATTGTGTGATTAGCGCTTTGTATTTAAATAAAACAAACCACTGTATTTTGTTTCATTTTCACAGGCTGTATGATGTGGGGGGTCAGCGGAGTGAGAGGAGGAAGTGGCTCAGCTGCTTCGACTGTATTCAGGCTCTGATGTTTGTGGTCGCCCTCAGCAGTTATGATGTGACTCTGCAGGAGAATTCAGGGGTGTGCATATTGAGCAGCATTTTAAATTCATGTAACTATTAAGGATACTTTTTCATCTTAATAATAAACTTATCTTCATGTTTGTCTTTTTTCACTCAGAGTCGACTGCAGGAAAGTCTTGAACTTTTTCAATCCATCTGCACCAACAGGGTGTTTAATAGTGCATCACTGGTAAGTTTAGTTTTATTTACTTAGTTTACTTCCTGAAAGATTAACATGAAAGGGTTTTTGGAAAAGAACACAACTCTTTTTAAAATGATCTTTTATTATTTCATAATTTTGGAACAGATAGTACACAAGTGTAAGTAATCATATCAAACATGCATAATTATACAGCACGGGTCACCAACCTGTAGATCTTTGAGTAAATCTGGATGTATATTCAGTCTAAATCTGAGACATCTGATCACTGTTTCACATATTTAACAGATATCTGGTCTGGCTGAATCATAATGTTTTCAGGGTAAATTGAATCAAACTGAGTTTCCTTAATCTGACCTTTTTTTAATATAAGTGAGACAGTCAGACAGTCAACACTTCAACTCTTAAAATTATGAGTTTTGTTTTATAAAAGGCTGCACAAGTTTTTAAATGCTAATGCAACTTTTGTTTAATTTTTTGTTAGGATTTTTGATTGATGTGAAAAATGAATTTGTGAGTTAAATTGGGCAAATACTGGAGATTCGAATCTTTCTCTACCTAATGATTTGATTGGGTTTAGATTCTGATTGTGACGATTCAATTCAGACCAATTCTCGATTCAGACCAATTCATGATTCTCACTCAATCCTAACAGTGCTTATGTCAAAACTTTATTACAGTCTGTTAGCCCGGCTAGTATCAGCACGCACCTCATTACAACTCTATTCTTTTGAGACCTACTATTTCAGGTGTTATGATGGCTTTTCAGATATTGGTTTAAAACATTTTAGGATTGATCAAGAATCTTAGATTATGAATCATTTTCTTGCCGACCTCTAGCAAATACACAATTAATAATGCAGGTTGGCAGGTTTAACGTCAGCAGTGAGCACTGATTTAGATTAATGGTCCTTCTTTAGTAAGCATCTTGTAAGGATGCCGAAACAGCAAACCTGTAACACATCATTTTGGCCCAGCTTTCAGGGTACTACACACAAAGAGGGAGCTATTACACTGCTGTCTGCCAAACACAGTTACAGTTGTTAGTAGGGATGAGAATCGAAAACAAATTCCACTAGAGAATCGCTAACAACCCCCTCAAGGAATCGATACCATTTGTATTTTTGCTTAACAACTCCCCAATCAATACTTCCAGTTCATTCTACACAAACTGCAAATCCGGTATGTCGTGCCCTCATCAGAGGCAGTCAGCAGAAACATTAAAAAAGACGTCAGATGTGATCATGGCAGACAGAAGAGAGAGGAGGTCAGAATTGTGACATAATTTTAAACAAAAAGATGCTTATTTCATGTTTAGTGGGTGCAAACATGAGGAATTTTCCGAAGCAGCCCAGAATTAAATATCTGAAGTGACAGGCTTGATGCTGCTGCCACTGGTGAGGGAATCATTAAAGAATCAGACTGATAAGCATAATCAATAATGGAATTGGTATCTGTAAAATCTTTTCAGAAGCTAAACTCCCTGAAGAAAACTATTCGGCCTTTGATTCCCTGTAGAGCAGATCCCAGAACCTGCTGCATGGAAAGATGTTTCGTTTTCATAACAGAGGATGTTTGAGTGTCCTGTGTTCATACATAACAGTATGCAGATGACATTTGTTTGAGTGGCTGATGATGACTGTTAGCAAACCTTCATCTGGTTATGTAAGTACTTATCCATGCGTTGTTTTAGATCCATGGATCAGTGTGAGACCCTGACTACAGAGGATGTCTCTTAATTTGTAATTGTTGCTTTTCTGTCATCGATAGCTCTGCTGCCACCTCTTCCCTCTCTTACAGATTCTTCTAATGAATAAAACAGACCTTTTCCGTGAGAAGATCCTCTACCTTGGTAGACATCTGAGGTTGTACCTTTCGAGTTATAATGGTACTTTTAAGAGTTTTTTTTCTTTCACAGATAAATGTGTCAGTGTTATTTATTAGAGATGGTAATTTTGTTTGTGACTGCCTTTTAAGTATTGGACTTTATGACTCGATTTTAGTCAAACAAAGGGAAGCAATCAGTCCCATTAAACTTTATTTAACATTTAATTAACTTTACTAAAACAATGGCCCTGTGCCCTCTCATTTTATCATTTTAGCAGTTCTAATGTTTGGATTAGACCAGGGTGACCACATACTGATGAGGCATAAGAATTTGACCACTGCAGGTGAAGTGAAGAACACGGATCATCTCTTCATCTTGGCACTTGTTAGTTGGGGAGGGGGTCCTCAAAGCTGATGTTAGAAGCAGGAAAACTGTGCGAGAGCCTCAAATTTGGGTATAAAAAAGGTGAATTCAGTCCGATATAAATCATCCCTGTTCAAAGTGTATGTCCAATAACAACATTTTGAGTTTTAAAACAGTTTTTAAAAGATTTCTAAAATATTTGTTTTCTGTTTTTATGACCAGTGATTAAAGACTGTATATCACAATAAAATAAGCAGGGTAATGTATCACAATTTTTCATGATGGCCTATTTTTTCTATTTTTATTGTTTGCTTTAAAAAACAAAAGGTTTCTGATCTGTTTTATTTGAGCAAAGCATGGTCATGCAACATGGAATTAAATCTGTAGTCTATTCCTGCAACAGAAATAACAGTAAATGTAGCAGAGAGACAGACTGAAATGGCTTAACCAGAGGCTGGACGACAATACAAAATAAATGTCCATAAATATCCAGTATTATTTTTTTAAGATTAGTAACTAAAGAAATCAAATTGAACTTCAAAATATTGATACAGTATTGTGCAACAAAAAAGTGCAATTTAATTATGTATTATTTTCGCACACCCCTCGTCCACAGTCTTCTATTCCATATGGACTTGCTTTCTTGTGTGTGTTCATTATCTCTCTGCCTGAGGGGTCACTGTGGTCCTTCTGTCCTCTGGGTAATCAGAAATGCTTCTTTCTACACCGTCCTGTGTTTGTGTGACATGGTTGATACTGGTTGAATCATGACCAAAATGTATGAGATTCACAGAGACTGAGAAACATCTCCTTTTCTCTGGTGTCATGTTTTATTCCTGTATAAAAAAAAAAAACCCTATAGATTTCTGTGGAAAGCTTGTGTCTTGTTTAGCAATAATTAATAGTGTACTCAGTGTACATAAGAGCATAAGTCAACCAACTCCACACAAAACCGAACTCTGTTTCCGTTCTTCCTCATCCAGGTGCAGATTTTGACGTTGACGCTGCAGCCTACCATATCACGGTCATGTTTTCATCATGCATCAGCAGCCCTGATAAACCAGTGTACCACCACTACACCACGGCCACGGACACCAAAAACGTTCAGGTGGTGTTTCACATGGTCATGGAGCAGATCATCAAGGAGAATCTTGAAGCTGTAGAGCTGCTCTGAAAGCCCCAAATTTGCTCCTGTGACTGTTTTAAGTCATTCACCAGTTATTTTAATGTAATCACAGTTATGTTCCTTTGTTTCTAATTTCTAAATGGTTGAAACAATGAAGAGCTGCACCTTCTCTGATTTATTTTTAAAAGATTTTAAATAAAATATTTATTGATAAAATTGCTTAGACCTTCTCTGATGCTGTTTGTCTACAGTAAAAGCTGGGACACTTGGCACAGGACAAACAAGGAATTAGGCTTTGCAGGCCCTGAGGAAGTCGCAGTCGTCCTTAGGCTTTCTGAAGCATATCTGTACTTTCTGTGTCATTTGTCTTGCAAGGCATTCATTCTTTTCCCCAGTTATACTGAACTCTTCTCCCTATTCATTTTTTAAAGAGCACCCAGGCACACATTTACAATTTACAGATCTACACCGATCAGGCACAACGTTATGATCACAGACAGGTGAAGTGAATAACACTGATTCTCTTCATCAGGGCACCTATCAGGCTGCAAGTGAACATTTTGTCCTCAAAGTTGATTTTAGAAGAAGGGAAATGTCAAGGCATAAGGATTTAAATTTAACAAGGGTCAAATAGTGATGGCTAGATAACTGGGTCAGAGCATCTCCAAAACTGCAGCTCATGTGGGGTGTTCCTGGTCGGGAGTGGTCACTATCAAAAGTGGTACAAGGAAGGAAACTGGGATGGGGTCATGGGTGCCCAAGGCTTATTGATGCACAGGGGAGCGAAGGCTGGCCTGTGTGGTCTGATCCAAAAGACGAGCTACTGTTGTTAAAATGCTGAGGAAGTTAATGCTGGTTCTGATAGAAAGATACCAGGATAATCAGTGCATCGCAAGTTTGTTGCGCATGGGGTTGCATAGGGTACCAACACAATAATAGACTGAGCTCTGATTGTTATTCCTGATTGGTGTGCATTGACCACGTTGAGAAACCAATCGTTCCTTTTTTGTGTTTTTTTTTTTTTTTTTAAGTTAAGAGCTCTGTTTACACTTAAACTTGCTAATTCATGTTAAATGAAAATACAATGCAAACTTTTGTGGGATATAGAAAGATAACTGGGAGCTGATCTTAACAATGTTTTGTCTGTCAAATTCATAAAAGGTCGATCGGAGGCTTGTAGACACTTCAGCTGCTTCTTTCTTCTCAAAGATTCCAAAAAGACGAGTCAGATGGATGAGTTTGTGTAATTGGGGACATGGCATCAGGCAGATCCAGCTGCTTCACAAGTTAATTTGATGCTTGCATTTTAATGTTCTAAATAAAATGTTTATCACCCAAAGTCATGTTACCATCAAATCAAAACTCTGAATCATCAGTTTCAAATTAAGGCTGCAATATCATAAATTTATTAACGGAGACTTTGATCAAAGATACATCAACATAACATTAACAATCCAGACTTTAAGACGTATAGAAAACAATGAACACTTATCAAAAAGCAAACCAAAATATTCCCCATGTTGTGCAACACATACATAAAGTTAAATTCAATAAATTTGGGGTTTTAAGTAGTCATGATGCTTAAAGTCAGGGCTCAAGAAGAAGGGTCCAAGGAGTGTTTTTCAGCTCAGTTTTCAGCACAGTCTGAGGAGTCCAGAGAGAGGAAGACTTCTGCTTTACACTTAAATGAGCCCTTCAGTTCCTGGAGTTCACAGCTCTGCAGGTTTGGTTTAATGTTCTTGATACAAACAGGCTGTAGAGAGAAGACAAAAACAGTTATTTATCGAACACAAATGCCCTTTAGAAGTACTGGTGTTTAATGAGGGTGTGTCTGATTTCACAAACTTTTTTTTAATGCAGAATAAAACCCTGAACTATTTAAACAAAATAAAATCATGAATTGGGGAGAGATTGCAGATTAAACTGGAAATTTTCTTTTAAATTGTCAGTTATTCCATTTTTTTTGCATGTTTATCAACCATGACCATGCATGCATGTCAGAAAAACATCAAAAGGACCTAAAGCAAATTTTGCTAGTTTTATTTCCTCAGAGATAAGAAAAATCGATTTTGCTGTGGAATAATAATGCTTGTAACTTTAATGCTGACAGGACTTCTCTTTTTCCCTTTGTGTTTTCAGATTTTTCTTTCTTTCTCATTTAGGGGGAATAAAAACAGTTTTCTTTCTTTATCAACGCTGTCCCCTTTGCTGCTGTAACACTGCAAATTTCCCCGTGTGGGACGAATAAAGGTTTATTCTATTCTTCTATTCTATTCTTTCACTGATTTTGAAGAGATGGAGACTGCATTGTCTTTTTCTTTATTTTTTCTCAATTTGTCAGAATGAAAACGATTTCCCTTTCTTTATTGAAAGGATTTAAACTGCGCTGTTCTTATTTTGTTCTTTTCTCCCTTTTATTCTCTCTTTTTCATTCTTTCTTAATTTTCTTTTTTGCTACCCGTCTGTCGTTCTTCAGGAATACAAACTTTAAAAGACATAAGTACATTTTTTTTTTTTTTTTTTGTTTCTTTTAGTCTTCTTCCCTTTTAAAAACACCAACTTCTATTATTTCTTTTTCTTTCTTTTTCTGTTGTCTTTTTCCCCCTCATCTTTTTAAGACTTGCAAAATTTCTTTTTTTTAATTTCTACCTAAAAAAAAATAACGTATTTTTGACGCTGAAGTTACCCAACATTAGTTTATTCTTGTGTTTATCTATTTTGATTTTATAAAAATAAATATAACAATACTTTTAAGTATTATGTGAACAAAGAGTACTCTGATCAAAACTGTGAAAACATCCCAAATCGTCAGTCACAACCTCTCCGCCGCGCGCAAAGCTACAGACCGCCGTGCGTAATGCGTAAAACCAAACCCACTCGCTGGACTCAGCCTTGATGATCTGAATGAGGACTAACCATCGTCTTGAGGAGGAATCTCTGCGGTGTTAGATCAGGAAACACGCTGTTGCTCTCTCCCTCCTCGCTGTCCGAGGGCTCCACGCTCTGCTCGGCTCTCCTCACGTACGGTGACCTCCGGATACCCGACAGCAAGCCGGACGCTCTGCCCACGGAGTAGTAGGTCGGTCCGGCCACCTGCTTGTACCATGCCTCTGCTGGACTGTGGGAGAGCAGCACGGAGACGATCACGATGGGGAACACGAGTTTGGCAGACACCTCCATGTCGAGCTCTGCAGCTTGGTGCTGGATTATCCTCCTCAGTGTCAGCGCGCTGCCCGGACCCTCACTGTCACGGTTCTTATAGAGACCCCGTGATCATCCACTGATTCCGTCAATGAGTGAGAGCAATTCACACGCATGTGACGCACCTCAGAAATTCAGCCCACCTGCGCGTGCTGTCTTTAGTCTCCAAGGGCTGTGACATAGTTGGACAGTGACTTCAGAGAACTACGTACATGACTTTTTTTCAAGGAGCTCTTCATGTTGGAGATTGCAATTTCCAAAACCATCTTATTAGGTACAATCGTTTAACTGCTTATTAACACTAATAGCAAATTGGGCCAATCACATGGCAGCAACATAATGCTTGTAGGCTTGTAGATATGTCCAAGACCACCACCTGAAGTTCAAACCAAACACCAGAATGGGAAGAAAGGTGATTTTAGTGACTTTGAATGTGGCATGGTTGTTGGTGCCAGGGGTTGGTCTGACTATTTCAGAAACTGCTGATCTACAGGAACTTGCACACACAACCATCTCTAATGTTTACAGAGAATGGTTCTAAAAAAAGAGCAAGAAAATATCCAGTAAGCAACGGCCTGTGCAAAAACAACTTGTTAATGCCAAGCTGTCCATAAGGGTAAGAAAACACCAAAACATTATCATAGTAAAGTTAAAAAAACAAACAAACATGGCAAGTTAGTTAGTACTCACAACCCGATGCTGTCTCTGGTTTTTGCCCTGGCTGTGTCCAAGTTCTTTTTTGTTTCGGCCTTCTCTGCCTCTGTCTTTCTTTTCTTGCTCTGTTTAGCAGGAGGAGAGGTTACCAGTAATCAGGGTATAGGTAGTTTCTCTGCCAGTCTCCAGCGTACTCAGATCCCTCTCAGCTCGGCTATGTGCATTGAATCAGGGTCAGTGCACGCTGGCAAAATGTATGCGCAGAAGATGGGCAGAACGGCAGTATGGGATTTGATTGGTTTAATAAATTCGGTCTGAATTGCTGTGGTTGGTTGGTGTTTTCCCTGCTTTACTCCTGCTGTAGACAGCGGCTATTTTTGCTCTCTTTTAAGAACACATTATGCATTGATTGCCATTCGGACATAACCATCATTTTAACCAGTATAACAAAAAGTGTATCTAAATCTGATTACCAACCCTGCCTTTAACAGGTGGGCCCTCAGTGTTAAACTAATTTTGACATTTGAGGACCAGAATTAAAGGTGTGTCAGTTCAAGGATAGGACTCAAACAGTAACCTGTTAAAAGCCAGGCCACAGAGATAAATGTAAGTGTTAGTCTAGGGTGAAGGTACATAACATATTTAAAGGGAAAAAAGGTAGAAAAGAAAATCTCTCTCAGTCTCCAAATATTCACCACTGAAACAATTCTGCAAAATGTACACAATTTATTTACAACAAACAAAAACAAGCCAAAGGCAAAAATGTATTTACAAGCAACAAACTGAGAAGCAAGATCTTAAAGAAAAGGGTACAAAAACAAAAGACTGCATAAGCTGGCACTCAAAACAAGGAATTACTTGAAAAGTAACTGTTACAAAAACAACTGCAAACTAACAGTCCCAAATTCTCACAAGTTAAGCACAGATTACAAAATTACGAAATTGTTCGGAGGCCGAGAATGTCTCGGTACTGCTGCTGTCAGAAACGCCACCGTCCATTTCCCGGCTGAGGATATTTGAAAAGGCCATCATCCCTCTTGGGCCAATAAGAGGGCTGCTTCTCCCTCAGAGGTAGTGTTTATATGACTAAATCATATCTGGAGAGGGCCTCAGTTGGGACTTTCAGAAGTCCAGCCATTTCTTTGTGTGGCCTTGGTTGATGCCACTACTTCTTCTAGTCCTTATGTAATAAATAACCAAAGTGACTATGTTTTTGATCGATTTCAGTGTTTTTATGTTTTCAGACATGCATTTTGACATTAAAGACAAAATGTCAGTGCCGGAAATATTCTGCGATGAGAAGACAGTTTCCTGTGGCAAGCAAGTGGCAGTGATGGTAAATCAGTTTGTTCTCGACATTGTGGCCGCCTTGACCTAGATTCAAATCTGGATTGTGCCCAGTGTGACAGGCTGAGCTCCTGTTATGCGACTGCACTCAGCTACACCCACCTGTGGTATTCATTTTACCAGCTAAGTTACAGATGAAACATTGAAATCCTAAGTTTTTCTAAATTTCTCTAAATTTGTAAACCACAATTTCAATGAAGATGGGATGTTGTGTGAAATGTAAATAAAAACAGAACACAATGATTTTCAAATCATTTTTGACTTCTATTCAATTGAATTAACAGCAAAGACAAGATATTTAAAGTCCAGACTGATACAACGCTTTGTCGTTTCTTTGAAAGTCACTCATTTTGAATTTGATGCCTGCAACATGTTCCAAAACAGCTAGGACAGGGCAGCAAAAGACTGGGAAAGTTGAGAAATGCTCAACAACACCTTTTGGAACAGTCCACGGGTGAACAGGACATAATTGGAAAATGAAAGGATATCATCACGTGGTCTTAGAAACAGTTTGTTGCACATGTACAGTTAAGACTCTACCATGCAAAACGAAAGACATTTATCAACATAGTAAAGAAATGCTGCTGGCTTCTCCGGGCCTGAGCTCATTTGAGGCGGACTGTCACCAAGTGGAAAAGTGTGCTGTGATCTGAGGAGCCCACATTTCAAATTGTTTTTTGGAAATCATGGACATGATGTCCTCTGGGCCAAAGAGGAAAAGGACCATCCAGATTATTATGGGTGCAAAGTTCAAAGTCAACATCTGTGATGCTATGGGAGTGTGTTAGTGTCCATGGCATGGGTAACTTGCACATTTGTGAAGGCCCTATTAATGCTGAAAGGCACATACAGGCTTTGGAGCAACATGTGCTGCCGTCCAATGGACATCTTTTACAGAGATATCCCTACTTAATTCAGCAAGACAATGCCAAACCACAATGTGCAGATGTTACAGCAGCATGGCTTTGTAGTAAAAGAGTGCAGGTACTAGACTGGTCTGCCTGCAGTCCAGGCCTGTCTCCCACTGAAAATGTGAGATGCATTTTGAAGCGCAAAAGGTGACAATAGAGACTCTGGAGTCTGGACTGTAGAGCAACTGAAGTCTTACTTCAAGCAAGAATGGAAAATTCCACCTACAAAGCTTCAACAGTTAGTGTCATCAGTTCCCAAACACTAATTGTTAGCTGTTAGAAGGAAAGGTGATGTGACACAGTGGTAAACATGCCCCGTCCCAGTATTTCTTGAACATTTTGCAGGTATCAGATTCAAAGTAAGTAAATATTAGCAAAAAAAACAAACAAACAAAAAAAAAACAACTAATCTTTATAATTTTGAAAATTAAATATCTTGTCTTTGTAGTGCATTCAGTTGAATATAGGTCAAAAAAGGACTTGCAAACCATTGTATTGTGGTTCTATTTAGGTTTTACACAACGTCCCAACTTCATTTGAATCTGCATCTGTACTAATAATACAAACCATGACATCTGTCTCGTGCAGCATCAAACTGCAAAAGTTCAAAACAATTGCACATAATGCTTCCACACATCATTCAACATTTACAGGCTTTACTGTTACTGTGCTTTAACCACAGCAGAGCACAGTCAGGTTTTTTCTCTCGTACACAGGTCACGGTTTCTCCGTTCAGGGTCTGGTTTCCTACACGTCACAATCAACAAAAGATAATGCTGCTGGTGTGCTGTTGTGGGGAAGTGAATCAACGGTTTAGGTGTCCTGTTTCTCAGTCTAAGGGACAAATGAAGTTTTTTTTGTTTGAAAACAGGAAGGCATATGCAGATGAGTAAGTCATAGAGAGAAAGATCACATAAATTCACTTATTTTACGGTTTCTAATGTGTGTGACTCATTGTTACCTGCAGATCTTTAGATGCTTCAGAAACTTTAATTTTTTTTCTTTGATTTTCCTCGAAAAATGCTCATTGAACCCAAAAGCCTGACATGGATACTGATGCTGTTGTTTCTGTATGGTAAGAACACTTCCATCTGATTTGTGCTTCATTAGAGGGACTTACTTTAAGAGACTGTGTTCATTATTTTCTCCTTTTCAGATGTTCTGTGTGATACATGGAAAGTGGAATATCAACATCAGCGCATCTGTGCAGTCAAAGGCTCCTCTATGGTCATTTTATGCTCATTTTACCCTCCCAACAACCTGACAGTAAAGCAGATCTCCTGGGCTCGTATGAACTCTAATTGCTACGTAACTGGCAATTTGAGAAAAGTCGCCTCCAGGTTTCAGTACATTGGTGATAGACTGAGTAACTGTTCAACGAGAATACACCAAGTGGAGAGAAATGATGAAGGGAGATACAGAGTTGTATTCTTCAAGAAAAATCAGAGGGTTTGTCCAAGAAACAAAAGCATCTTTTTAAAGGTTATTGGTAAGTTGTTGTTTTTTTTTTGTGTTAAAAAAGAGTAAACATCCATTTTTATTTTTCAGTGAGGGATTATCATGCCTGTCCTTGTACCTGTTAGTTGCTTTTTATTCACCGATTAGCATCAAACTCCTGAGAAGAGTTCCTAAATAATAGTTTTGCAAGGGACAAATAAGTATTTAAGTACTGGTTCAGCAGGAAACAACTAGTTCCTAACAGATAAGTCACTTTATACTCGTTAATCAAGGAACAAAAAGTAACACAGTTCTGCAAAGGCAGTGAATAATTGAATAGATATAAGTGACAAAGCACTGGTCAGTCATGGGACAAATGTGTGACTTATTGGTGGTTTTCCAGGAACTAGTTCAGCAGGGACTAACAAGTAACTGAAAACTGGTTACGCAGGAAATGAATGAGGAACTTAGTGCTGGAAAACCAGGGGACAAATATGTTATTTTATGCTATTTAAACATGGTACAATAAAAGCAACCAAGCACCAGTGAAATGGGTTAAAATGTTACTAAGGACTTGTTAAACAGGAACAAACAAGTGTCTATGAACTGGTAAACCAGGGAATAAATAAGAAATTTAGAGATGGTTTTGCAGGGGACAAATGAGTAATTTAGCTATGGAGGGAAACTAATCAGACAGTAAATATTGGTTAGTCTGTGGAAAAAATGAATAACTGAACAACTGAGTAAGTAAGTCCCGGTGAAGCAGAGAACAAATGAGTAACTGAAGGAAACCAAAGAACAATACAGTGTTTACTGTACGCAGGTGCTAGACAACAGGGAACAAATAAATAACTCACAAAAAATTAACCAAAGAAACAAAAAGTAATTAACTGCCTGTAAACAAAGTAAACAAGAGAGATTAACTACTAGTTTACAGACACAAATAATGACTGATCACAAGTTAACAGGGAAACATATTAACTGCACTGTAAAGTGGGGATAAACAAAATGAAATGATTGACTGTATCATATTTTACAGGGAGCCAATGAATCACTATCAGGTGGTTGACCAGGAAACAAATAAGTTACAAACTTTTAGTTAATCAGGGAGCAACCAAGCTGTTTACTTTTGGATGACAGGAAACAAATCAGTCAACAACAGCAAGGTGACCAGCAAGCAACTTTTAGCTTAACTGGCATCTTTACTGAGTAAAGAAAAAGTAAGAACTGCAATTTAATCTACACTAATTTTTTTTTTTTTTTTTTTTTACTGGAAAGAAAAGAGTAACTAATGGGTAATTTCACCATCAGCATATTGACATAGTTACAGAGTGTATGGGAGAATTAACTGCTGGTTAAAAAACCCAGAGATAAAGAATTACCAGCAAGTTAAACATAGATTAACATGTAAAAATGTAAATACTCCTTTAATAGATTTATAAAGTTTGTAAAGATAGCTGAATAAAAAAGACTTTTGTATATCAAAATTTTTTATAAAAAACACATTCTTTTTTTTTTTATTTAAATTGTCTATGATTTTATTTTATTTTATTTTTGTTATTTATTATTTAGATTTATTAATGTATATATAGAGAGATTTTATATCTGCTAATTGTTTTTACTTTTTACTTTTAGAAATCCTGAGTTCTTTTATACCTTTGTACAATACAGTGCTACTAGAACCTTAATTTCCCTGAAGGAGTCTTTCCAAGGGATAAATAAAGTTATATCTCATTTAATCTGATCTAACATTTGGTGATTCAACTACTTGTTCACCATTAGTTTATGGTAGTTCACAAGTAACTCCTCATCAAACCTGTTAAAAGTGACTGATTACTCATACTTTAATCTTCTTTCTGAATAACAATTAAATGATAAGAGTTTTTAGTTATTTGAGCCTTGTGCTAGTCCTGGTTAACTTTCAGTTAGTTTCTCCATTTTTCTTCTACCTTTTCCATTATTTATATGATAATGGGTAAAAGCTGTCTCTTGATGTTTCCTTGAGTAAAAATAAAAGATGATTGATTGATTGTTTATTACTTTGCTTCTGTAGATTTGGAAATCTTTGTGACTAAGTTCAGTGGGAGCAGAGAAACATTGGAAGGAGACTCAGTGAATTTGACCTGCCTGAACAGCTGTGATGACCGAAACTCCTCTTCTGACTTCACCTGGTTTAAAAATGGACTACTCCTGAATGAAGGACCCGTTCTTTATCTACGCAGCATGTCCTTCAATCATTCTGGAAACTACACCTGCTCTCTAAAGACACAACCAGGAACAACTTCAGGAGCTGTGAACATCAATGTTGAATGTGAGACACATCAGATTTTAGTCTCTTTTGAGCTAAATAACTGTAAATGACCATTTTGTGCAATCAGCTCTCTTTTCCTTTCAGATGGTCCCAAGAACACATCAGTCTCTCTTACACTACTCAGAGAGGACTACACTGGCATGAACTTCACCCTGATCTGCAGCAGTGATGCTAACCCCCCTGTGGAGAAGTATACCTGGTTCAAAAAAGACAAGGATAATGATACAGCCGTTGGACGTCATTCTGTGCTCTTCACTGATGAAGCTGGGCAGTATTTCTGCAGCGCTGCCAGCAAACATGGCAGTCAAAACTCCTCTGTTGTGACCGTGGGGGTCAAATGTAAGTGTTATCTTTGTTTTTTGTATTACAGTGACCTATTTGGAAAGAAAAGCACAGAAATGTGGATTTAGATCTAACAAATGGCCTCTGTTTTGCAGCAAATTGGATGACTTATACCAGAGAAGTGGTCATTATATCTACAGTTGTTTTACTCCTGATTGTGGTCGCTGTCATTGCCATCAAAAGGTATTCTTATTAATATTATTCAACACATAGCCCACCTGCATCGATGCCAAATAAATAGATGTATAAACTGCATTGTGTTTAAAAAGATAACCCTTAAACAGCCAATATTATGATTTTTTTTTTTTCTTTTAACCCTCCTAAGTCCATGGGAGCACCGGTGCCCCCAAATGGTAACACTCACGTCATTTATTACAGTGTATCTCTGCAACCGTACAACAAATCTTGATTGGGGCATCTATGTTTGGAGGCTCACTCTTCAGTCAATCTATGGAGGGCTCCAAGTCAAATATACCCTTTTCAAAATTTCCTATAATTCAGCGTTTTTTTTCCCAGACATTTCATATTCATGGATTCAAGGAGGTAAATCCATAGTGATTTTTTTCACATTCTCAGTATGAAAAATGTAGTGGTGTTATCATTAGACCTTCATTTTAACCTTCAGAGGAAGTGACAACTTCCTGTCAGTCTACGGACCAATGAGACGACCCAATTATCACCTCTCTTGTTTTCTCAACAATAGTGTCCAATCAGGAACAGCTAAAGGTCAAGAGACATGATAGCTACCAATCAATTCTCCCCAAAATTAAAAGGAAATATGATAACATGTGGCCCTTTGTAACAGTTTAGACATAAACTACTTCCCAAAATGTCACAAATAACTCAATGAAGCAAAATAAAATTGTAGAAATATGTATTAATGCGTAACAGCTTTTTGCTGTTAGTTTGCTTTTATTTTTTTGTCCTAATATCCAAGGCTTGTAGCATATTCAGATACGATAGCCAGGTAGCCCATGTTGTCCTAAAAAAAGATGTCTTTAACTTGATTTGATCCCAAGTGCAGTGTGAAAGCTGACAGAACCATTGAAAACACATTGTTGCAACAATATTCACAACACACCCCAATTTTGAGGACTGCTAAAGTATGTTAGAAAAATACTTTTTAGTTTTCATACACAGAGTCCCTGATCCACATGTATTCTCAGTCTGTCTCTGTTAGAGCTCTTGCCACTTTAAGGCCCCCTTCCCCACCACTCTATTCTGTGGTAATTGGTCAATTTACAAAGCTCTGAGACGTGTTGTCAACAGCACTGCATTCATTCTTCAGGGGCACTGAGCTTGCCGCTTCAACCCAATGGACCTAAACTGCCAATGAAACAATGATATTACGTCACACTGGGGATGTATTCATAAGGGCTGGATATATGAGCCATTTCAGGCAGCTACTGGCACTGTAAACAGGGGTAGGGGGAAGTCCTGATGACACAGACTCTTTCTCTACTCTGTCTTGTACACAGAAGTGCTCTATTATGTGGAAGAGACATGTAAGGCATATTAAAGGCATATAAAACTGTAAAATCATGATATGGACTCTTGAATAAACGAACAAAAAACAGAATATATAGTTATAAATTGACCCTAACTAGCATGATCACATCTGATTTTCTGTTTTAGATGTCACAAAAAAAGAACATGGCAACCAACAACAATCTACATCGAGGAAACAGAGGTTGGTCAGCTAACCTGTTACATATTTATATTTACCTCCTCCAGGGAGGTTATGTTTTTGCTGCTGTATATTTGTCTGTCTGTTTCTTAGAAAGATTATGCAAAAACTACTGGACCTATTTTGCTGAAATTTTGGTAATGGTCCAACTTAGAAATTATTAAATTTGGTGGTGAATGATTGTTTTTGATCAATAACTGTCTAAATAATAATGATTTCAACATAATTCCAAATGCTAAGTGTGGGTTTTCAGGGTCAAGGAATCATATTATGATGGTAACTTTATCATGAAACTATTGTTTATAGATATAACAGCAATATGTGAGCTACCTTGGTGGGGTTTGCACTCTGAGTGCTTTTTAGTTTATAAATCAAATGCATTATGAATAGGGCACCCTAGATTCTTTCTTCCTATAGTTAGGACTTTGAAATCCAAAGAATTTTGTTGGCCAGTTGGTAGTTTGTGAAGTAAAATGAATGTAAATGTTTCATCCCATATCCTGCCTAGTTTTCATATAACATTTATTCTGAGGATCCTGATAAAAGAAGAGATGTTGTTCTACACTCTGTAATTTTGTGTTATTTTATTATAACTCCAGGTTCAGGACACAGACTATGTCAACTGGCTCCCTTGTGACATTATCCAATCACAACAAGATAACCAGCATGAAGAGGGGACAGAACTGGTCTATGCAACTATTGATTTCAGCAACTACAACAACAACTGCTAATCCAAGGAGTAACATTAATGCCTCATGTGATGTTTGGCAAAGAGGGATAAAGTGAAACTCAATGTGCAGCTGCAGGGGTCGTTTCAAAGGTGCTACAGAGATGAGATCTGCATAACCAGCGGGAGAACGTAGCACTACGTGACTGAGTGCTTGTCTAATCCTGGTGTTCAAGTCAGCACATGCCCATTCATCATCAGACATACTCACACAGCAGACAGCAATGGGCAAGAGCTTTGTGAGCACCCATTGGCCACTTTAATAGGTACTTCTTGCTAGCAGAGCTGCCTCCATTCGTCACAGCAGTCTGCTGGAAACATCCCTCATGGTAGCTTCACACAGTTGCTGCAGATTTATCGACTGCACATCCATGATGACAAGCTCTACCGCATCCCAAAGGTGCTCTACTGGATTGAGATCTGGTTACTGCGGAGGCCACTGGAAATCAGTTAACTCCTTGTCATGTCAAAAAAAAAACCGTTTGACATGATTTGAGATTTTTGGGCAAGGCGCATCATCATGCTAGAAGCATGTAACAAAAGGATGGACATGGTGTGAAACAGGACTCAGACAGTCTGTGGTGTTCAAATAACACTCAGTTGGGGCTAAGTGGCCCAAATGGCACTATGAAAATATCCCCCACACAACTTCACCACCAGCACCCTGAGCTGGGACAGGATGGATCCATGCTGTCATGTGGTTGACCCCAAATTCTGACCCTCTTGAGAAATCAACCCTCATCAGACCAGACATTTGTCCAATCTTCTATTGTCAGATTTTGTTGAGCCTGTGTGAACTGTAGCCTCACTTCTCTGTTCTTAGCTGACAGTCTTCTGCTGTTGTATCCCACCTGCCTGAAGATTTGATGGATTGTATGTTCACAAATGGTCTTCTGCCTACCTTGGTTGTAACAAGTTATTACTTTTAGTTTCTGTTGCCTTTGCCTTTCCATCACTACTACTCTGGCCGTTCTCCTCTGACCTCAGGCATCAACAGGGCATTTTTGCCAGAGAACTGCTGCTCACTGGAGAGATGAAAGAAGGCTGTTTTTGTGACGTGATGGATGTGGGGTTTGAATGAGAGAGTGGGATCAAAGATAAGTCCAAGGTTTCTGATTTGTGAAGAGGGGGTGACTGTGTGCTTGTCGATGGTGAGGGAGAAGTTCTGGGTGGCAGAGAGGAGGGATTTGGGGCCGATGATCATGATTTCAGATTTATTGCAGTTGAGTTTTAGGAAATTTGAGGTCATCCAGAGTTTTATTTCAGAGAGGCAGCTGGTGATGGTTGATATGGTTTGGGGGGAGATGGATTTGGTGGAGAGGTAGAGTTGGGTGTCGTCTGCGTAGCTGTGGAAGTGAAGTCCATGTTTGCGTATGATGTGTCCAAGGGGAAGCATGTACAGGATGAACAGAAGGAGACCAAGCACTGAACCTTGGGGTACTCCGTGAGTAGCAGGGATGGTGTGGGATGAGCAGTTGTTAATGGAGATGTAGTGAGATCTGTTGGAGAGGTAGGAGTTGAACCAGGAGAGGGCTGAACCAGAGATGCCAATGGACTGAAGGCGGTGGAGGAGGGTGGAATGGTTGATGGTGTCAAAGGCTGCGGACAGGTCAAGGAGGATGAGTATGGTGAGGGAACCAGAATCAGATGCAAGCAGGAGGTCATTTGATGTATGGGAACTTGCGATTAATAATGAATCATTGATATTTATGTGTAATCAAAAAGCCTTTTTCCCAGTGCCTTTACCAAAAGTGCAGCAACAAAGTTCTGTCATCATTACACCTAGAGACATTCACATCAGGGCTTAATATCTATGTCAGCTGATACTGCTACACAACTTGGATGTGCACAAAATGGTGCTCCCCACATACATGAAGGCAGAGACACACACTTGCGGCACTCCTGTCTCCTGGAGAGTCTGCATGCCCCCCTCTCTCCAATATTATGCCTCTGATACTACTCATTGAGACAATGCAAATGAGGGGTCAACTCAGTCCCCTTTTTAGATCCCTGCAGTGTTCAGAGGGACATAAATACACTGCCTGGCCAAAAAAAAAGTCGCCACCACAAAAAAGGGTCACACACTCTAATATTTTGTTGGACCAACTTTAGCTTTTATTACAGCATGCATTCGTTGTGCCATTGTTTCAGTAAGCTTCTGCAATGTCACAAGATTTATTTCCATCCAGTGTTGCATTCATTTTTTCATCAAGAGCTTGTATTGATGATGGGAGAGTCTGACCACTGTGCAAAGCCTTCTCCAGCACATCCCAAAGATTCTCAGTGAGGTTACGGTCTGGACTCTGTGATGGCCAATCCATGAGTGAAAATGTCTCATGCTCCCTGAACCAGTCTCTCACAATTTGAGCCCGATGAATCCTGGCATTGTCATCTTGGAATAGGGAAGGAAAAATCCATTAATGGAATAACCTGGTCATTCAGTACATTCAGGTAGTCAGCTGACCTCATTCTTTGGGCCATAATGTTGCTGAACCTAGACCTGACCAACTGCAGCAACCCCAGATCATAGCACTGCCCCAACAGGCTTGTACAGTAGGCACAAGGCATGATGGGTGCATCACTTCACCTGCCTCTCTTCTTACCCTGATGTGCCCATCACTCTGGAACAGGGTAAATCTGGACTCATTAGACCACATGACCTTCCTCCAGGACAGTTCTTAATCCAATTTTAGTAGTTTCTGCAATCTCCTTAGATGTTTTCTCTTCTTGATGCATGCCAATGATTTGACCCTTCTTGAACAGACTAACATCTTTTCCATGAACACAGGATGTGTCTTTCGACATGGTTGTTTAAGAAATGAGAAGCTACTCATTGCATCAGCTGGGGTTTAATAACTTGTTGCCAGCTGAAAGACAATCGCCCATGCGGTAATTATCCAACAGGAGGCTCGTACCTATTTGCTTAGTTAAATCCAGATGGCGACTTTTTTTTTGGCCAGGCAGTGTATTATGACCTGAAATGGCAGTGTGAATGGGGCTAAAGTCTATTCATACTTTTTCAAATGAAGTACCATTTAACATCAATCAGGATAAAAACCAGTAAAAATAGGGATTAAAAAGGTATTTGGAACATGTGAAATGAAGTTCACTTGGTCTGTGCTTATACCTGTGTTATGATGTAAATAAATAAATGTTATACAGCCCTTGGTATCAAAATGTGATCTTATGGGAAATTTAGTCAAAAGTGTTGATTGAAGATGAAATGTGTGCATCATTTCACATCAGCAACAATAATTCTGTTGACACATGAGAGTAAATAAAAAAATCTTCATTGTGTTTTGTACCAATGTGAGACCCAGCTGACACATTTTTATGATTTAATATTCTGTCTTTGCTCCCCTCAGTCTTTCAGGGTGTAGTGTGCTCTGGGTGAATCTGTTTGTTTTGACGTGTGAATCTAATTGACCCTGATGTTGTCTTTTGATTTGACAGATCGCATACATTTCTGCTTTTGTGGTTTTGGCACCATGAATGTTAATTTTCTCCTGCAGCCTTGCAAAGCTGTAAAAGATCTCTCACATGTTCCCAGCTGTGAACTAATTCAACTGACAAATGCAACAGGTTTTAGAGCTATAAAGCTGCAATATGAAAAAGAAAAACCACAGACATTGTTGTGAAACTTTTCAATCTGACAAATGAGAGAAAGACACAAATGTTATAGAATGAAACAGTGAAAAACATTTGAGTGGTTTGTTTGTTTACTGAAGGAACACTGTGACATGATGATATGAATGTGATCATAAGGTCCACTGACTTTTATTTTCAACAAATCACAAAATCCTGCATTTAAGTCTTTAGTGCAACAACTGTGATTATCTTTGTCTCTTAAATGACCCTTTATTAAGCTCGAATCAACAGCAAAAAATAAACAAGTAAAATAGTCATGATACCAATAATGCATACATGTTCATATATCTGCTTTATAAACTAAGCACAAAAAGAAAGGATGGTAGTGTTGGTAGATTATTTCTTTGTTGTAACAATGCTTAATAAATCTTGTCAGAGCAAGGGAAGACTTAATTAAATTCTTAACAGAGTCAAATTCTTAAAAAAAAAAATCTCAATTGAAAAAGAGTTGGAGTCAAAAACAAGTGTAAGAATTATGCTTTTGTATATAAATTTCATAGTCTGCAGATTTCAGATTTTGCCGTGTGAAAGCCTCTTTATTTCCATTCTCCTCATGTAAGAAACATGCATTTGTGGGATGAGCTGCAGATCTGAGTATGTGAGCTGCACCCACTAAAAATGAGTCAAATCCTCTCTGCCATTGCCAAACAGCTTCTTCTCTGCTGCTGTTGAATCTTGTTTTGAGAATCTGGGGCTTACAACCAGGTTCCTGATTAGAGAAGATTTGTCAAACCTCATTTTTGACTGAATCATTTCTTGCGTGATTACCCCCAGAAGCTGCTTCAAGTCCTAAACAATACATGAAATATTTCAATCATCTGCAGAAAGAAAGTCAGATGTGTTACAAATGTCATTAATATACAGAATAAACAGCTTAGGACCCAATACTGACCCCTGGGGGTCTTGACAGGTAATATCCAAACACTGTGATTCATAATTCAAGTTCTAAAAATGGCTTTAATCTTAAAATGCAGTCATCATTCTCGAAAAACTGCCTCAAAGATATATGTCTATAAATCCTTTAATAAACAAAGAATGTGATGGATTTGATTCAGATTTTTGGAGTGAGTCTCTTGTTTTTATTAGATACACAACCTGCTGTTGAAACATGATCCTATGGGAAATAAAGTTTAAACCACTGCTCAGGGAGAATAAGGGTTTTATATGCACCATTTATTTAGAAAGAAGATATTAGCTTCACATTAAGAACACATTACAGGAGGGAATGTGCTGGAGATAATTCTAAAAGTAGTTTGAGAAAAAAGAGTCAGGGTGAATGCTGCTGGACAGAGGGGGGATTCAGATATAGAAAATGACTAAAGCTCTTTGTGAACAGGGCAGTCTTACATTGAAATTCTGAGGAACTCCAATGTGCTTACCTTCACCAGGGAAGTGTTTGCCAGTGTTTGTCTGTCTGTTTGTCTTCTAGCGAGATAACTCAAAAATTTATGAACACATTTTGATGAAACTTTCAGGGAATGCTGGTCATGGCACAAAGGAATGATTAGTGATCCAATTCAGATGTGGAGGAATTTTCAAGGATTTGGCTTGGTATTTGAAATTTTTGACATTAACACATCTGACAACATTGGAAATACCCTGGCGGAGGATTTTGCTCTAAGAAAACCTCTAGTTAAATTTCTTTATTTATCATGGATGAGTCCGTTTGTTTTAACTCAGCAGAGTCTTCACAAAGACATGTTGTAGAAAATTGTCGCACAATGTCTTGTTGGTATCAATATTAATCAATGGGTTTTACTTTACCCATACTTTTAATATTTTTCTCTTTCTTTACATATTTTCAGTGAGGGAATGTTGAATGTTGGTATATGTTGGTAATTTTAATCACTCAAGTATCTTTCTTTTATTAGTATAGCTAGTAATATAGGTCTATGTAGTAGTAGACAAAAACAGCATATGTGACATTGTTGCTAGTAATCAGGCACATATTTTGCCTTATGTTTTGGTTTTATATTAGTCAGTGACAGGTTGCCATATAAACTGGGTTTATATTACACCTATGCCTTTTATAATGATTTTTATCTTATGCAGAACAACATTCCAAATGTTGCATTTTATAATGTCTTTTTGTTCTCGTAGATATTTTGTCATATATAGACATCAAACACCAGCATTTAGAGTTCCACACTAAAGGTAGAAATGGGCACAGAATGTATTTTTTGGTCATATTAAGGTAATTATTATATATGTGAGTTGATATAATGATCTCACCAACATTACTAAAAAGGTTATTTTCCAACGAGCCATAATGTGGAGCTCTTAGCAGAATTTCAGGAGCAGGACCACATCTCAACTTCACCCCTTCCGGTATTTAAACCCTCCTAACCCCTGTTTCCTGTTTGTTCTCGCTTCGTACGCGCTCTCGCTCTATGCCGTAGCACTTAAGCGACTTAAGCCGAACAATCAAAAGAAACGCCAAACTTTAATATATATATATTAAAAAAAAACAAAAAACATTCGTTTAGCTTATACTCACGTTTAAATTATCATGGATTCCATCAATCTTTCCACGTCCGAAGAAGATCTTTTCATAGAGGAGGAAATTAATCCAACATGGACACTGCTGGAGAACACGAGGTCAGACCCCGATCCATCCATGCCGGGGACTCTACTCTCAGCCCCACAAACACCACTCAGCAAGGGACCAACACCGAGCAGCCATACGGTCTCCTCGGTAGTCCACGTTCCACCGGGTTCCTCTCTCGTCAGGATCCAATCATACTACTCCGATGAGGAATCATCAGCGTCCCCCCGACCTTCTCCTGCAACAAAGATGAGAGGCCGCGGAGTTTCGAAGCCAGCTCCACGCCGTCGCCGCGGCTCTCCTACACCTTCTCCCGAGAGGCTGTCAGCCGCCTCCCATCAGAGCGTCGACCCCCCCCCCCGCTTCTCACCTCGCCGCCGGTCGGAACGCCATCATGCTCCAGCCAGGTCTACGAATCTTCAGTGTTCATCCAGGATTTCAGACTGGACCGTTGCCACCCTCCAAAAGACCTTAAAATCCAAGAACATCCCTTTTAACCGGTATGACAACAAAACAAAACTCTTTAACAAACTCACGTCTTCCTGCCACTCACAGGACCTCCCACTTCCGCATGACGTCACCACACAAAACCCTGCAACGCACGGCGAGTGCAGCACGTCAGTTAAAGGGCCAATACACATAAAATCTCCAATCAGAAAAAAGCAAAGAAGAGGAAAATACAACAAATGCCTCGCAGCTCCAAATACTCCCAATCTCCAACAGCAGACCATCTCCTCCAGGGCAGTTTCCTTTTTCCACAACAGTTTCCCACTCCGCATGTATCTACTACAGGGCTGCCAACCTCTTCAGCAGCCACCCAACAGCTTTCCCTGTTACCCACCTCTTCAGGTAACCCTGACACCGAGTTGTCAGTGCCTTCATTTAATCCCTCTCAACCAGCTATAGCTAGGGCCCTCAGCACTGGATTGTCTCTGCCCCAAGTTTTTCTCCCAGTGTCTTCGAGCTCCGGGGGACCACCACCTTCAACTTATTATCCCCAGCAATTAAACCAGGCTGCGACCATCGGGGCATCAGGCACCGGGATGTCATTGCCCCCGGCATTTAAAACCCAGCAATTAAACCAGGCTGCGACCATCGGGGCATCAGGCACCGGGATGTCATTGCCCCTGGCAGTTCAAACCCAGCAATTAGTTCAAACCCAGCAATTAAACCAGGCCGCGACCGTCGGGGCATCAGGCACCGGGTTGTCATTGCCCCCGGCAGTTCAAACCCAACAACTACATGCAGTGCTGCCATTACCCTCTACAGTCCTACAACAGCCATATCAGTATGCGTCTATCGAGGCTTCGGGCATTAGAGGGTCACCACTTTTGACCTTTTATCCTCAACAACCTCACCAGGCAGCTACAGTTAGGGATGTGGGCACCAGCTTGTCACTTCCCCCAGCTTCTCAACCCCAACAACAGGTGGTGTCAGTCAGGGTTCCGGGCACCGAGTTGCCACCAGCTTCCACACTTCAACCCCAGACAGCAGCGGTCGGGGCATTGAGCACCGAGTTGTGATGGCCCCCGACTTTTCATCCCTACCATCAACTACAGCCAGTTTTAGCCGGACCGTCAGGTACAGAGATGTCACTACCAGCAACCTTTCCTCCTCAGCAGCAACAGCAATTGGCTGCACTCGGGACATCGGGCACCGGGTTGCCACCGTCCCAGCCAGCGCTGTTCCCAGAACAACATCAGCTATTTGTCAGTTCTGGAACTCATGGCACCGGGCTGCCTCACTCTTTTCCCCCTCTAGCCATCCAACACTCTCGTCAGCCTTTGGTTCCCTCTCAGCCGAATTCCACCCAGCGAGGTCCACTCACCTTCACCCTGGCTACAGCCAATCCCCCTGTTCACCAACCTTTTTCCTTCATTTCACGTCCTTCTCCAGTTCCCACCAATCTTCGCAAGCAGATACTTGATGGTAATTACATCGATCTTGCACTCCTTATCTTGCCTTCTCTTCGTCAATCTTGTTCTGACAGGAGTCAAGAGGGTTTCGAAGAGAATACTTTTCAAAGAAGAACAGCTTCCAACCGTCTCAAAGAACTCAATCCTACAGAGTTCGCTTATGCTTTTTCCCTTTACAGGGATGTCCTTTGTTCCCAATTTCCTGACCGTCGCCAGGAATTAGACGATTACATGTCCCTCATCTTAAATCTGTCCCTTCGCTTTGGAGGTTATGGCTTCTATCAATACCACGTACATTTCGCTTCAGAAGCTGCAGCCCGTCTCCAACAGTTTAACGAGAGCACCTACTGGGGCAGTCTCGATAACGAGATTTATTGCCGCATTTTCGCAGCCCACGCAGCATTGCCTTGTTGCCTGTGTGGTGCGCCTTCTCATCCCGCCTCCGCTTGCTCCATCCCTGCCCAGGCCAAGCCTCAACTGGCCCCACCTCCTTCCACCTTCTCTAGGTCGTCAACCGTAACGTCACCAGCTCCTTCAATCATCTTCCCCGTGACAAGCGGCATTGACAAGAAAGGCAGACCCATCATGCATCAGGCAGGTCGTGCCATATGTAACAACTTTAACTACTCTGGCTGCAACATGTCCCAATGTCGCTTTCTTCACGTCTGTTCTTTCTGTGGAGGGGGACACGCCCGCTCAGCCTGCCCTCACAACCCTGTAGCATCTTCAAATTCAGGTAAGAGTTTATCCACACCTATTAATGTCACAGCCTTAGCTGTAGCACTTCAAAATCACCCTGATCAAACCTTAGTGAACTTCCTAATCCATGGTCTCAATTACGGTTTTCATCCCGGACTTTCAGTTATGCCTTCAGTTTCTTATGAATGCCCCAATCTTCAATCTGCAATTAAAGATCCTGATTCTGTAAACAGCTTGCTCGCAAAAGAAGTCGAAGATGGCTTCATGATTGGTCCTTTCACTACCCCTCCCTTTCCAATCTTTCGCATCAGTCCCATAGGTATAGCGACTAGGAAGTACTCCGGGAAAAAGCGCATCATTATCGATCTTTCCGCACCACACAGTAGTACAGTGCCTAGTATAAACAGCCTGATTCCCTTTGGGGACTACTCCCTAAGGTATGCCACCATTAATCACGTCATAGCACTTATTAAACTTGCGGGAAAAGGTTCATGGCTCTCAAAGGCCGACATCACCAACGCTTTCAAGGTTCTTCCTCTTCACCCTGATTTTTGGCAATTCTTCGGCGTTCAGTGGCAGGGAGTATACTACTTTGCCGTCAGACTGACTTTCGGTTGCAAGAGCAGCCCTAAACTTTTCGACACCTTGGCAGAAGCCCTCTGCTGGATCTTGTCAAACGTCCACAAGTTACCTTTCCTCGTTCATCTTTTGGACGACTTCTTAGTCATTACTCCTCCCTCGTCTCCGCCTGCTTCTGGACTGACTACACTGACCACCGTCTTCTCCAATCTCGGGGTCCCCTTATCAGCAGAAAAGACTCAGGGCCCCTCCACATCTCTCGAGTTCCTCGGAATCACCCTTGATACCATCTTGTTCCAAGCTTCACTCCCTTCCGACAAGCTCAGACGAATCTGCCTCCTCATTTCTAACTTCCTCCTTGCCCCAAGTTGCACCAAACGCCAACTCCTCTCTCTTTTGGGCCACCTCAACTTTGCTCTGCGTATCATTCCCCAGGGTAGGGCCTTCATTTCCCATCTCCTATCCATCGCCTCTTCCGTCCCGTCTCTTTTGTCTCCAGTTACTCTCAACAGTCCAAGCCGAGCAGAACTGCGCCTCTGGCTGAACCTCTTGGCTAACTGGAACGGAATATCCTTCTTCTATGAGGATCGCTCAACTCTCTCAGCTGACATTCATCTGTTTACAGATGCTGCTCCTTCCATCGGTTTTGGGGGTTACTACCATGGAAGATGGTTCGCGGGCGAATGGCCACCCGAGTTCACCAGCACGTGTCAGACCACTTCTTCTGCTCTCTTCGAGATCTACCCCATTGTCGTAGCCGCCATCCTGTGGGGCCATGAATGGTCCCGTAAATCCATTATCATTCATTCTGACAACCTCGCAGTGGTTGACATCATCAACAAAGGTCGCTCCAATGCTCCATCCATCATGCCCTTCATCCGTCGCCTTACTTGGCATTCAGTCATGCACCAATATATCCTCCGAGCGGCTCACATTCCTGGTCATTCCAATGCCATTGCCGACGCTCTTTCTCGATTCTCTTCTCAGAAATTCAGAAGCTTGGCCCCATCTGCAGACGAGCACCCTACTGCTGTTCCTCCATTTTCGGCTCTGACATTCAACTTGTTAACCCAACTCTCATACCCCTGCTCATCGAGTCCCGTAATGCTATCATCGATAGCCTTTCTCCCACGACTCTGTCTTCCTACTGGTCAGCTTGGACCTGTTTTCGCAACTTCCATCATCTGCACAACATACTTTTCCCATCTTTTGACCTATTTACCATGACCACCTTCATAACCTTTGCACACTCAAACCTAAATATAAAAACCCAGACTATAAAAACTTATCTCAGCGGTATTTATTTCTTTTCTAAACTCCTTACCGGCAACCCAGGACCAGCTCACAACCACTACCAGATAAACTCTCTTCTTAAAGGGCTCTGGCGTCAAGAACCCATTCAAATCCCTCGCCGCCTTCCACTCACTTTAGATATCCTTTCCATCTGCATACATACCATTCGATCAAGTTACACCAATCCCCACGTCGCACTAACTTTGGAATCCATGTTTGTCCTAGCTTTCTTTGGTTTCTTGAGATGGTCCGAATTCACAGCCTCCACCCTTCGCTTTGATCCTCGTCGACACGCGTGTGTCTCAGATTTGTTGCCCTTCTCTTCTGATACCATCGTGTTCTATCTTAAAAGATCAAAAACAAACCAATTCGGCAATCCTACCCCATCTTCTTTTTCAACATCCAAGCCTCCATCAATCCCTTCTCTACGCTTTCAAACTACTTACAAGTCAGGAAACGTCAATGTGAAACCTTAGATGAACCTCTCTTCATCTCAGAATCAGGTCAAGTTGCCACTCGCTTCTGGTTACACCTACACCTCCGTCAAGTCCTGTCCCAGTCAGGCATCTCACCCACACACTACTCAGGACATTCATTCAGAATCGGAGCCGCCACATCAGCCACACGTAGCAGCATTCCCGAACATCTTATTCAAATCATGGGACATTGGTCCTCCCAGGCTTATCTCCGCTATATTCATTCTGATCTCCAAGATCTAAAATCGGCTCAATCCCTTTTCAAATAACCATGCCACAGTTTTTGGGGGTCCGTCGTGCCCTGGAGCTACGGTGGACTCCTCATCGAAGTCTCCCCACACCGTCACCCATATACGTACAGCGTTACCTTTGAACGTCAATAAACTGTTTAAACACTAAGTTGATGTGTGGTCCTTGTTAGTGAAGTGGAGCTCTTAGCAGAATTTCAGGAGCAGGAGCACATCTCAACTTCACCCCTTCCGGTATTTAAACCCTCCTAACCCCTGTTTCCTGTTTGTTCTCGCTTCGTACACCCTCCCCCCTTCCCCTTTTCCCTTAATGCATACTCCTCTCTTCTCCTCAGGGTCCTAAAAAGGGGGGTCCGTCGTGCCCGGGAGCTGCGGCGGACTCCTCATCGAAGTCTCCCCACACCGTCACCCGTATACGTACAGCGTTACCTTTGAACGTCAATAAACTGTTTAAACACTTAGTTGATGTGTGGTCCTTGCTAGTGAAACATATCTACTGGAGTCCATTGTTCTAAGTTGAGAAAATTAAACTGAAAACAAGTATTTAAGGAAAGAACATAATGTACAGAACATTCTGTTCCGAAGCGAGGAGCAGGAAAAGCACAATCATATTTGGAGCTAAGTGTGAAGCTATTTTTAAGCAAATTCAGCCATCTTGAATAAACCACATATTTTAGAAAGAAAAGGAATATGCCTGACTGTGCCTTTTAAACAAAAGATAAAGAAAATCTGGACTCCATTGGATTGTATAAAAGTCTATAGGATGGGAAAATTACACAATTATATTCAAGAATTAATGGAAGTGAATGTTGAAAAATCTGGGAGGGAATCTTCTAGAAGACGGGGAAAGTCCCATCCAGCAGCTAATAAACATACAGACAACAGCTTGAGCAGAAGGTGGCCTTATAGACTGGGTTTATATTACACCTATGCCTTTTATAATTATTTTTATCTTATCCAGAACAATATTCCAAATGTTACATTTTATAATGTCTTTTTGTTCTCGTAGATATTTTGTCATATATAGACGTCAAACGGCGGCATTTAGAGTTCCACACTAAAGGTAGAAATGGGCACAGAATATATTACCTATTTAGGGTCTACAATAGTTAGAAACTATAAAACATACAGACAACAGCTTGAACTTCAGTTGTTTTGGGGTGTTGCGACACAAATGACAGGCTTCAATTCACACAACTGCAACACACAGGTTTATTTGTGAAGTGTATGAAGAGACATGGTACTATGCTTGGACTACTCTGTGTTTAAGACCCAGTTTAGACTGTAAGAGCAAAAAGGAACTGCCTTTAAAGTTCCTAAAGGTAATCACAATGTATATTGCAAAAGAAAAAAAGTGCAATAAGTGCCAGGGGGACTCTTTATGCAGGTTTTTTAAGTAGCATTGGTACAAGCATCAATATTGGTATAGATAGATAAAAACAAAAAGTATCTGTATTAGTTGAATTTGAAAAAGTTGTGCATCACTAGTCACTCATATCAGTAAAAGTAACGTAGCCTGAAAATCCCCTTTAAAGATAAAACATAATGATTTACTGTAGGCCAAATCAAGGCCACATTCCCTGTGCAGAGGAAGGAGACTTATCTCACTTTCTCACTTATCTCATTTACTGCCTCTGCATGTAGCTTTTGCTTTCCCCTCTTCAATGTCAATGCTTTATTGAATGTTTTACTTTCTATTTCCAAGAAACAATGAACAGTTTCCTTGAAAATGAGACTTCTAGTGGCATGCTTTGTCACTTCTTTTCTACTGCTGTCTGGGTTTACTCTCACTGTTGTTTTACTTGTTTGCACATTGTTTTAGTTGTTTTATATGTTTTAGACTTCTTGACCATGGATGCTGACTCTGGCTTAACATTTGTGTTGTGAATGATCCCTGTCAGATAAACCATTAAACTAAACTAAACTAAACTAAAAAGGCAGTAAAACACAACTACCTGCAAGTGCATGGTAGAGGTAAGTTGTGTTGTCATGACTGAAGTAAGTCACAAGTCCCATACAATTTGATACAAAACAATATGATATGATACACAACACGTTTTTTACCTCCTCAGAAATGTTAGATTTATTGTTACTATTTCTGTCACTTGGATCGACAATTAAGTTTATCCATGTTTCAGGGACCAGGCCTTACACAAGTAACAGAAAATAGACTTTATATCATAAAAAAATAATTGTCATATGTATAATTTCTACAGTTTCCTTGTCAAAGTACTGCAATATATCCTATACAATGGATCTATCTATCTATCTATCAAGATACTTCAGGCACAAACATCCTATCTCCAAATTTGCTACTTTTCAGAAAACGAATAACAATCATACAAAAATGTTCTTATACTGAATAAACTGATATATTACTGTCTTTATTATAAGTTATTTCTTGGACTTTTATTTGGTTAACATTTTGTAAACCCACTAACCTTATTGAAAGGTGACCAACAGCACTGATTTATGAAAAAAGAAATCTAAACAAAAAATAACAACAACAGCAAACGGAGATAAGAAAGGAAGAGGATTAGGGTCACAGGAAAAAAAAAACGTTTTTAGAGGATGAACATTTTCTTAAGAAGTTTAATTTTTTTAAATCATGAATAAAGTCAGAAGTCTGACTTTATTCTCAGAATGCTGACTGATCTCTGATGTTATTCTCAATTTTCTGACTTTTTTCCACAGACTTAAAGAAAAATTCAACCTCTAGAACGATTTTTCAACCAAAAAAAAGCTTTTTCAGTGGCCGAATCCTCTTCCACAGTATCGTAATAGGTTTGAGCAACATCTTATAACTTGTGCATTTAACACATCCAAGACTATAAAAACAAGCAATGACCCATTCCAAACTATTCAGTATATATATAGGCCTAATATATACAATTTTGCTTTAATTTTATTTTAGTTATTTTAGTAAATCACATACCAACATATATTCAAACTGGCATTTAATTTTTTTTTTGGCAGTTTTGAGCAGAACTGAAGCTAGTTTGGTAACTGAAGAAGATTAACTTAAAAAAAACTGATATGTGCTGATTTTATAGCTGTTTTTTGCGTATACATTTTAACTGTAAAACAGACCCATAAGAGTAACTGACTTTAGATTGGATAATATTTAACAAAACAAACATGTTTGCAGAAATGTATGCCATAATCAACACAGACATAATGATCAACAAAATGAAAGAATGTACAAAACTGTAACAGGGGTCCTTAGGGTCAAAAAAGGGGCCTAAATTGGCTTTAATTTGATTCCTCTTGGTGATCAAAGTTGTTTATTTATAATATACAATACAACATATAAAAAGTGGTCATTAGAGGGAGTGCCTGTTTACAGCTCTGTCCTAATTAGTCTCTGTACGCACCTGCGCAAGAAAACCTGCTGCCAGCGTCCAGAGCGACAAACCCTCCGACATTTATCATTAAGAAACTGAACTTTTATGAGTTAACGCCCATTTCTGACTAAACGAAACTTTCGGAGACAACATGCGGAAATGAGAAGGCAGAGGGTCTCAGTAGTCACTGTGTGCTGTCGGCGTGCAGGTTCACTGAGGACTTCTCTTCATCCTCGGACAGACGGAGCAGACGGATGTTCAGGTAAGAACCTCAGTGCAGGTACATGAAGGTGAAACGAGGTTAAGTTGGTTTGATATAGGACATTCACATTCGTCGTTCCGCATTCCAGGGGAAAAAACGCATATAAACCTATTATTCTCCCTGACCAGGTGACTTATTGATGTCAAACCAACTGTGCAACATAGATACTCATATTCCTCACATGCCACAAGACTTCTTTTTCAAATATATCCTTTATATGTTTTTTAAATATTTTTTAATGCCGAAAAAACGCATGTATGTTGCACAGTTGGTTTGACATCAATAAGTCACGTGGTCAGGGAGAATAATAGATTTGTATGCGTTTTTTCGGCTTTGAAAAATATTTAAAAAAAAATATATAAAGGATATATTTGAAAAAGAAGTCTTGTGGCATATGAGGAATATGAGTATCTATGTTGCACAGATGGTTTGACATCAATAAGTCACTTGGTCAGGGAGAATAATAGATTTATATGTGTTTTTCGGCTTTAAAAAATATTTAAAAAATATATATAAAGGGTATATTTGAAAAAGAAGTCTTGTGGCATGTGAGGAATACAATTATCTATGTTGCAAAGTTGGTTTGACATCAATAAGTCACATAGTCAGGGAGAATAATAGATTTATATGCGTTTTTTCAGCTTTAAATTTTTTTTAAAAAATATATATAAAGGGTATATTTGAAAAAGAAGTCTTGTGGCATGTGAGGAATATGAGTATCTATGTTGCACAGTTGGTTTAACCTCAGTGAAGAAGAATGTGTGTTGTTAAAGCAGGGACATAAAAACGTCAAACAGCAGGGCTGAGCTTGCTAACACACCTCGCTGTCACGTATGGACTTTGACTTTATGTAGGCTGACAAGATAATTTGACGGGCGACTGCATGCACCCCCACACACACTAAGTATTCACACACACTGACAATGGGTAAATACACACTATGAAACATGCTCACACACTGAAAACCTGTACACACACACACACATTGAGTATTCACAAGGACCACCTTTCACACAGGGGGTATTAGCTTTCATGTCTGTGTGTAAACTTATATTGTTGGGTGTGTGGGTGTGTGTGGGTGTGTGTATGTGTGTGTGTGTGTGTGTGTGTGTGTGTGTGTAAAATAAATTCAGTGCGCCCGGAAGCTCTGGTCTATGTAACCGAAGGGCACCTGAAACTGCTTGTTTACAGGAAGCCCGCCAATGGTTCAGCTACTTCTGATTTTGCTGCTTCAAAATATTTTTCTATTATAAATTGTTTATAGGCTATGCTATAGAAACTTCATACTTGAGGGACAAGGACTTATTGTTCATTATTTTGCGTAAATTTACAACCTATAAGAACAAACCACCTCACTCAATTGATAAATAAGAGTTTTACCATGTTTGAGTATATTTTATTCTGAAAGCTATGACAGGAAGTCATAGACTTCAGCATTGGATGCACACTCTCTTCTTCGATCATGACAGAGCGGGGAGCTTAATGGAGAGCATCAATGGCCAGAGGTAGACGAACTGAGGAGGCTTTTGCTATTTCAATTATTTTTCCCCCAAGCTAGGAACGATTTGTACATCGTGTAGTCCTTGAAATATGGAGGCGCAGAAGTTGATTCTACTTGCATTTGGACTTTTATTTTTTCAGCCATGTGCAACGAATCATATTGAGGAAATACGTAACTTCTTCATTTGTGTTGTGCACTGCATCCAGTCTATTCTGTTGGATATTTTAAGTACTATACAATATACAAATCGTTCCTAGCTTGGGGGAAAATAATTGAAATAGCAATAGCCTTCTCAGTTTGTCTACCTTCGGCCTCTGATGCTCTCCATTAAGCTCCCCTCTCTGTCATGATCAATAATTCATCAATTAAACAACATGGTTTCAAACCTGATCCCTCTTTTTAATCACTGTCATGAAGACTGTGAGCTACAACCTCGTTTTCCTCCAAACGAGCCTGCCTCCAAGCCAGACAACTTCACTTGGTCTCAATACGCTGCAACTTAGGGACCATTGGCAAGTGACCATATCGGAGGAATGGGGTGAAAGAAAATTCAATAACTGCACCATAAAGACATGAGAGAACTGTGAATTAAAATATTTTACAGGTTTTTTTTTGAACAAAAATAAAGCAAATACCATCAAAGTTATGAGATCTAACAACAAAATGACAATAAAACATGAATGGTGATTCCCTCTACCTTAAACTACAGCTCTTACTCCAGCAAAAAAGCTTTTGGTTTGATCAAAATTATTTTACAGAACTGTGTGAATTCATATGCAATGACAATAATTATTGTACTAACTGTACTGTTGTGGACTGTAGTGACACCAAACTCATACTAATGATCAAACATCTCGAATTTATTCTACTTCTGCTCTTACTTTAGAGAAATATGTTTTAATGTAATTTATATCATTTTTTTTTATTACTGTCATATGTTTATCAATAGGTCATGACTATAAAAACTGTAATAACTGTATTGTTGTTGACTGTAGTAACACCAAAATCAGCCCCATGATCAGACATCTCTTCTTGTTTATACTACAGCTCTTATTTAAGAGAAATAGTTTTTAATGTAATTTATGTGATTTTTTAAAATATTGATGTATATTCATTAATAGTTAATGACTTTAATAACTATAATAACTGTACTGTTGTTGTCTGTAGTGGCACCAAAGCCAGCCTGATGATCACATATCTCTTCTAGTTTATACTACAGCTCATATTTAAGATAAATAGTTTTTAATGTAATTTATATTTAATTTTATAATATTGAGGTATATTTATTAATAGGTAATGACTGTAATTGTTAGGACATGATCCTTTCGACTTTTTTATTGATGACACACAAAGTAGTGGTGAATGGGGGGCCCCCAGGAGCCAGATTCCCCGGGACCAGGCAACCCCCCCCCCCCCCCCCCCCCCCCCCCCCCCCGGAGAAAGGGGCCCCCGGTCGATCTTACGTTGGTCCGGGTCCCAATCTCAGCAAGGTTTTGGGTGGGGTGGAATGGGGCGGGGTGTGCGGTGGTGAGTTTGAGCCAATGCCCCTCCCTCCAGAGGAGCCAGGGCCAAGAGAAGCACTGGAGACTGATGCCCGAAGGACCAAGGAGGCCCCCGGACCTACCGCCCAGAGCAGCAACCCACAGGCAGCCACCAACACCGAGGTCCCCAGCGAGCGACAGGCCCATGAATCCCGCACCACAGGCCACCGAGAGACATGAAACCCAGCAGGGCGCACCCGCCCCAGGCCCCCACCCGCAGACACCAGAGCCCAGCTGCGCCCGAAAGCCACCGACACCATCCCACTTGATAGAGAGGTGCTTCCCAGCACAGAGTCCCAGCCATAAGGGGCTGGACCCCACCAGCCGCACCAAGATTAAACAAGTGATCCACCCCTTGTCCCCCCCTGTTATTCTGTATCTTTGATCCCCGACAAAGATACATTATCCCTTCACCGTGCCCAAGTGCAGTTCTAAGTGTGATGTGGTGCATTAAAACTGGTGAAAAACAGGTCGAGTGGAAGCCCTCCGAACCCCCCTCTCTCCGCCTGCCCCAGACAAGTGGATGTTGTGGTGCAATAAAAACAGAGGGCAGGTGAGGCAGGTGAGGGGCGGGCAGAGAGGGGTCACAACCTAAACCAGATTATGCTCCCCCTCCCCCAGCACCCCCACCCCCACCCTCCCAAGTTTGTGTATGTAGTGCAGTTAAAATTGGAGGATGAGAGGGGCAGGGGGGGCGAGGTATTCGATCCCCTACCACCCCCCGACTCCAAGTACCCCAAATTGAGTCCGCCCTTTTGGCTGAACAGGACAGGCAGGCAGTGACTGATCACTCTCTCCACAGTACAGACAAAGTCCCTCCTCCAGGTGTCGCTGTCTCTCCTTAGGACTCAGTCGAGTTTTTCCAAGTTGCATGGGGGGGGAGCTGGAGCTGTGACCGGAAGCTGAACAGGATTATAAGCAGCATGAAGGATGTTATGACCAGAAGAGGGAGCTGTCCCGCGAGACCTCCCTGCTCTCTCTCTCAATCGATTATCAATCTTTATGCTTAAGGTAATGAGACCCTGTAATGAAGCTGGCTCATCCCTAGTAGCTAACTCATCCTTTAAATTCTCTGACAAACCCTTGACAAAAACTGCTTTAAGCACCTGCTCATCCCAGCCACACTCCTGAGCTCAAATTTGGAAGTCAACTGAGTAGAAGGCTACAGATTGTGAACCCTGGGTTAGAGAAAGAAGCCGTTTAGCTGTCTCTTGTCCCTGCACCAGATGATCAAAGACCTTACGTAAGTGAGTAGTGAATAAATCAAAAGAGGATAGTAGTCCGGAACCCCCCTCCCAAAGTGTGGTAGCCCATTTAGCTGCCCTACCCCTGAGTAGGTTTACCATATAGGCTACATTAGCCTCATCTGAGGATTAACTGGAGGGTTGTAATTTGAAAACTAACTGACAGTTGAAAATAAACCGGCTACATGAGCCGAAATCCCCTGAGTAGGGTTCCGGTGTGGTAACAAAAGGCTCCTTTAACAAAATAGGTGACAGAGAGGGAGAGTCAGGAGTTGAAGCAGGAGGAACACTCACAGGAGAGGCGGCTGCAGCAGGGAGAGTGAGCTCGTTAATTTGGGTGCTTATTCTGACCATCTGACGGGAGAGCTCATCCAGGGAGCCGGCTACTCCGCGTAGCATGCTTTCGTGCTGTCCGAGAAGGATTCCTTGGTTGGTTAACGCCTCCTCCATCTTGGCTGGTTCCATTCCTTTTTGGTCGGTGGATTACTGTTAGGATATGATCCTTTCTACTTTTGTTGTTGGACCCAAAAGCTCAAGGAAGGAGGCTGGTAGCAGGTTTTCAGTGATTTTATTGATGACACACAAAGTAGTGGTGAATGGGGGGCCCCTTAGTGTGTGACGGAGAGGTATTGCAGGTCCTTCCTTCCTGCAGCTGTCACACTTTATAACAAAAACCTCTCCAGTGGCCTTAAGCAATGGTGTTGCAAGTCCACATGTTTATACCTAAAGCTGAAGAAATGTGTTGCTATACTCTGTGTGTTGATGTGGGTTCTTAGTGAGCCAGTGTAGTTTTTTTCTAAAGTGAAGTCATTTTGAGGCTCTTGGTGGCACCATTTATTGCTATGTATCGCCTTGTATCCTTATCCAGCGATCTTCTTTCAGGGGGAAAGCTGGCCAGTTCCTTTTTTGGAAGTTATACTAGTGCCATGGGCCTTAAGCAACCCCACTTCAAAAAACCTGAACCATCCTTTTAAGTTGGGCAAAGAACAATTGCTCATCTGTTCCATGTGCCTTATGGTGTTGAAATGCACTCAAAGTCTTAACACTTAGTCAGTTTTCCAACAGTGAAAATGTCATCAATTATGTACATCAAAAAATGTTGGTCAAACGTTTCCGTATAAATTCAGCAAAATCTGCAGATCTTGAAATATTTACTAAATCATTCCTAAATTATGTTCATCCTGTTTTTAATGCTCGGAGAATGTTCCTCATCATTCTTGAACAACAAAATTACAAAAAGGTTGACCACAGTTTTAAGAGGTCTTGTAGTAATCAGGGTAGATCAACTTTATGATTATCTTAGTACTTTACTCCAGTAGTATCCAGCTGCAGCCCTGGAGAGTGGCCCCTAGCTGCACAGTTGCCTACAAATGATTATAAAGTCGAGTGCAGAGGCAAGAAGTATGGATAATGCTACTCCCACAGTGGTCTATCAAGCATTACAAATTAGTCCAGAAGCTAAACAACATGAAGTTTCTGTATCTCCATGTTTCGTCCATATTTTGATTGCAACATCCACACATGGGCTGATATCTGATCCCTCAACAAGACTTTCAGCGTGCAGCCAGGAGCCAGTGCAGTAAGAGGGATGTGTAAGGCCCCTGTCTCCGTGGCTGCAGCTGGATAATACTTTGGAGCCTCATTCCTCATTTATTGGATTTTCATTAGCTGTGATAAAGGCAGCAGCTACTCTTCTGGAGTCCATTCGGCCAGTGCAGTATGAGAACTGTGAAGCAAGGGGCCAGTCTCCTGGGCTGCAGCTGGAAGCCACTTACTTTTCTTGAACTCTGTGTTTTTTAGTCCGTGGTGAGCCCTCTTGTTTTTTCTAGTCTTTGGCTGAACTGGGTACAGTTTTTGCGCATGGCTGGACCTAAAGGTGGGAGTGCACATCTCTGTCGCTAGATAGAAATCATTAGAGGCCATAATATAAATGTTTATTTGCCATTTTGCAGAGTAACTCTGCTCAAGTTCCAAATCAAAGACCCAGTTTTCCTCTGGATGGTTCTTTCGCAGAGATAGTCGGTAGATACTTGTCTCCTGAGAGGCCCAAACAGGCAGAATTGAAAGTGAAAGGGATTTGCAGCATGCTGTGACTCATTGGTGTTGTTTTCTAATGAGTGTGTTTCATTTACAGAGAACAGTGAAGTCTGAAGATGAAGTGCCCAGATTGTGGTCACACAATTGTGGAGGAGAAAGCCAAATTCTGCAGCGAATGTGGAAAAAGGCTGTCTGCTCCACCAGCAAACACACAAGGTAAGAAGATTATACAGTGGCCCTGAAGGACAATGGGAATAAACATTTCACAAAACACAAAAACATTTCACAAAACACAAAAACATTTTATAATAAGCTAAAACATTTCACAATACAAAAAAAACATTTCACAGAAGACAAAAACATTTCACAAAACGCAAAAAAACATTTCACATAACACAAAAACATTTCACAAAACACAAATACATTTCACAGAACACAAAAAAATTTCAGAAAACACAAATACATTTCACCAAACGCAAAAACATTTCACAATACGCAAAAACGTTTCACAATACACAAAAACATTTCACAGAACACAAAAACATTTCAGGGATCATGAAATTTCGAGCAACTGGAAAGGGTGGGACCATAATATTTGTCTCTGATTGGACAAACTTGGGCCATCCTCGAACGTCATTTCTGGAATATGGGTTTATGGCGTGAACAGAGCAGGCAATAAATGGTTTTAGGAATGGACGGTCCACGATGGAGTGTGTTGCAATATTAGATTATGATATCGAAAGGGCATTAATGTAATAATAAAGAGGCAGGGGTGAGTGTGTTCTTGGATATTGAAAAAGCGTATGACTCTCTGTGGAAGGAGGGAGTACTAATTAAAATCTATGATCTAGGAGTAAGGGGACAAATGTTTAATTGGATAAAGGATTTTTTAAAAGAAAGAACCATACAAGTTCAGGTGGGTTTCAGGATCTCAGTGTCCAAGACTAAGTATGTCATCTTTGGCTTTAAAAGTAAACTTCCTGACGGGTGTGACTTGGGGGCTGATAGTGAAACATCGCAGTAATACATCAAGCCATGATCAGATTAGTACTAGATTATGGCTGTATTGTATATGGTGCTACATCAAAAATAGCATTAACTAGGTTGGATATTCTGCAAGCCAAGGCGCTGAGGCATTGCTGTTGGGCCTTTAGAACCTCCCCAATCCCTGCATTACTTATTGAAATGGAAAAGATTCCTTTTGATCCCCCAGGGAAAAAATGGTATTTGTGGCTTCAACACAAAATACTTAAAATGTGAAGCTAAAATGCATAAGATAACACATTTACATTTGATAAACTAATTATAACATACAACACTGTTTAGACCCTCTGGTTTCTTGTTAACCTCTCTTCAACAAGGCATTTTTGGTTAAAGTAAAATGTAGTTAGTGATACCTGCATACAGTAAAGTTCAGACAGCAGCTCATTGGTTGTGTAAAAAAAACTGATGTTATAACAAGGGTAAGCTGACTTATAAGTGAAACAGTCAACCAAATTAACATTATTCACTAGACAGATTCATAGTCTTATCAATAATTATATAACGAACGTGACAAATATAAGTGTTGGTTGGCTTTGCAAACCTGCTTCGTGCATCACAGTGAGTGATAGAAAGAGACAACAGAGGGAACGATGGAGACTGGTGAGCCAAGAGAGTAGAGAAGAAAAAAGAGGAGACACTACTGTGCTGCTCCTGGGTGTAAACATGAGTTTAACATAGTTCAGGCGAGGACAAAACAGTCCATTTACACAAACCCAAAGGTTTTAATTTGTCGTACCCGTCTACATGTCACAGGTAGTTCGGAACCATTGAATGATAAGTACGACGGATAAACCTGCGACGTGCCCGCAACAGGGTCCAGCGTGGATTCAACTGCTAGAGCATTCTCATGACGGTCCCCCTCTTGACACGCAGACCTTGTTTCTACTTAAGAGTAATCCACATTGTTCAGTATCCAAACAGTAGTCCAGGTCCCAGCAGCTCTGATTGCCCTCCTAACGGCCCTCAACGAAGAATATCCACCAATTCTCTGTAGTCCGAGGTCCTTTAAGCGTGATTTAAGGGTTCCAATAGCTATATGTATGTCGTGATATGTGGAGAGCATTTCAAGAATCACACTATACATGTGTCCCTTGTTGAAGTATAGCTCTATCAAGGCAAGCTTCTCTTCCATCCTGGAAAACGCTTGAATTTTCGTGCTGGCTGTGCTGGAGCAGTATCCAGTGTAAACAGGAAATGATATTAGAGTGATGCCTGATGTGCTTCAGTTAAGCCAATTAGAGACAAGTAGCATGGTCCCACCGTTTTTGGTTTCTTGAAATGTATTTCATGATCCCTGAAATTTTTTGGGTTCTGTGAAATGTTTTTGCGTATTGTGAAATGTTTTTGTGTTTTGTGAAATGATTTTGTGTATTGTGAAATGTTTTTGCGTATTGTGAAATGTTTTTGTGTTCTGTGAAATGTTTTTGCGTGTTGTGAAATGTTTTTGTGTTCTGTGAAATGTTTTTGCGTATTGTGAAATGTTTTTGTGTATTTTCGCGCATATACATGTATCAGGATGAAATATGTAACTATAAATTGCCATATACATTTTTTTTTAGCACAGGCCTAGTTCACAAAAGCAGATTTCATAAATTAGAGAAGTCATAGACCCTTAGACGAGGGGAGATCTTGAAATAAATTACTAAGAATGAAAAAGGAAAAACATCCCTGAGCAAAATGTATGATATTGTACAAGGTATAAATGGTGTTTTGTGTTTGTGCCTCACCCTTCCTTTTTATTCATCCTACATAACACAGATGCAGCTGATCAGCCCAGATCATTGGTTGCAGACTCTGAAGTTACAGCTGAGAAATCAGTGCCACAGAAAACTGCTGAAGGAGGCAAAGAAGCAAGTCGATGCCCTAAACGACCATATGATGAGACCGTCAGCGACCCAAAGAAGAAGGTGTGTATCAGCACCACTTTGATGTCTCTTTCAATGCCTTGAGTCTTTGGCGTGCTTTTAGTCTTGAGCTACCATAAAACCATGGTTCTTCTTTTAAGGGTTAGTTTGGGTTTTTTTGAAGTGGGTTTCTGGGGGTCCAAGGCATTAGTAAATATGAGTTCCAATAAAAGAACTTGTGAGCTTTGGCCCTGGGGGGAGATATCCGGTAGCTGGTACATAGCAGTGCATGATGCCACAGAAAGCCTCATAATTAACCCACTTAAAGGTTAAAACCACTCAAAAAACTATATTGGCTTGATAATGTGATACAGTAAGGTTCTTTACATTGTTTTAACTTGTCCCCAGAGACAAAGCTCGCCAGCTCCTTTAATGGCACTCATACTAATGTCATAGGCCTCTAGCAACCCCACTTCAAAATACCCAAACTAACCCTAAGTCTAGCAGGCATATGTCCATTGGTCTGTTTGTCTGTCTGTCTCGAGCAAGATAAGTCAGAAAGTTCTCTACAGACTTTGGTTAAATTTTCAGGGAATGTTGGTCATTACATAAGGGAGAAGTGATTAGATTCTGGCTATGAAGTGAACAACTTTCCCTCTTGTCTTTATAGAAAACAAAGAAGAAGCGGAACAAAAACAAGATGGATGGCGCCGTCTCAACAGGCCAAGACCACAGCCACTTAGACCTCTCCAATGTGGGAGAAGACCAGGGAGGGAAGATGAATGGTGGAGGAGGTTCTTCAGACAGCGAAAGCTCTGATAGCCCAATGGATGAAGCACCAGATTCACAACAAGACAGGGCCTCATCACTAGAGGGTCAGCCCAGTTCTTCAGCTCCAGCCACTCCTGCTGCTCCACCTGAAGACAAACAAGTCCTTCAAAGTGGATCGACTGACAAAAAAGTAAAAAAAGGGGCCATGATGCAATCAGAGGACAAAATTTTGACCCAAGATCAGAGTCTCAACACAGACACTCCAACCCAAAGGCCCCCTCTAAGGGATGGCAAGGCTGGACCCACTCAGCCAGGTGCAGGCCAAGGAACAAAGACCAACAAGCCAAAAGAGCAAAAGACTGACAGAAAAAACTCAAAGAAGAAGAAGGACACAACAACAGCTAAACAACCTGCTCTGGACCAGAATGCCAATGAAGAGATGAGTCCAAAACAAATGGAACAAAGCAAACAGAAGGAAAAAAGTCGGCAGGAGCAGAAGCCGCCTGAACAACAAATGGTTTTTGGCTCTCAAGCTTCTGTGAAGGTAATGTAGGCTAATATTTAAGACAGTTAGTAAGTTAGATAAAGAAGAGCCTACATTTTGTTCTTTGAATCAAGAAAGAACCCATTTATTTTTGTTGCTTTATGGTCAGTCTCAAAATCTGTAGAGAACAAGTCACTGTAATTGTCTGACAATATAGGCCCCTGGGAACAAATGCAGATGTCTCTGTCATTACAGTTTGTCAAGCCTTGCCTCCCTTCGATACTATAGCTATGTTTGGCTCAGGCCCTGCTTGCATGACAGTGATCCACTAAGGAGGTTATGTTTTTGCTGGCGTTTGTCAGTTTTTCTGTTTGTTTGTCTGTTTGTTAGCAAGATTATGCAAAAGCTACTGGACGGATTTTGCTGAAATTTTCAGGAGATGTTGGTAATAGCCCAACTTAAAATTTATTAGATTTTGGTAGTGATCCTTAAAACCACCATATGTCCATTGGCAAACAATCGTTTTTGCTCAATAACTGTCTAACCAATAATGATATCAACATTAATCTGAGTGCTAGGTGTGGGTTTTCAGGGTCAAGGAATCATATTGTGATGATAACTTCATCATGGAACTATTGTTTATAGATGTGACAGTAATATGTGAGCTACCTTGGTGGAGGTTTGCGCTTTCAGAGTGCTTTTCTTGTTTTTCTTTTCAAAAGTTTCACAATCAGATGACAAAATTCAGATAACAGCTGTTATGCAAATGGATCCCCTAAAACAACTAAAATGGTGTAGTATAAATTAAGGATGCACAGTGCTATTGTAGCAATATCAGTATTGGCAGAAAATTGCCTCAGATGTTGATTATCAGTGTCAGTTTGTGTGTAAATCACCAGTTTTCTCAGGATACAGAACTACATCGATTTTCTGAATAGCAGTGCAATATTTGCAGAAATTACAAGGCTTCCAAGACAATGTTTGATTCAATATGATGTAGAAGCCTGCAATTCATTTTGGACAATATTATATATAGATTTAACACATTTCATTAAAATAAGAAACGTAGTTTTGACTATTTTTAAGTACTTCTATTTTAATCAAAAAACACATCAATCTTTATTTAAACACAATGGCAAAAATGAATTTTAATATTCAGTGCCTTAAAACTGCAATTTAAATGTAATTGATTCCTATTAAAAAACATTTAAGAATGAATGACTCTAAAATAATGTTTGAATTATATGATAATGGGTTATTTGTGTTTGAGGATTGTGACCTCTACTATAAACACCAAATTCAAAGCACCAGATATTCGTTTTTTAAGAACTTTTACCTTTCTCTGTACTCGGTTCATTTTTAAATATTAATTTGTACTTTGTCAACAACCTTTAATATCGTGATTCTGCCTTTTTACCTATTTCTAAATTCTATTTGAATACATTTACACATGGAGTATGTAGACTGGAATTGTTATTTTTGCTTGACTCAGCCATTTATTCTCCTGCCATCTTGCTTTCAATAAACAGAGAGGTTGGGAGTGGCTTCATAAGTGGAGGGGGTTGTAGAAAAAGCTTTTGCTCTAGATGTATTAACCCTTACATGCAAAAAATACACTCAGTGCATCCAAGCGGACTCCTGATAACAGGTTTTCTCTTTCTGTTCACAGGCAGTCTGTATCAGATGCTTCTACAGTGCTAAATACAGGATCAGTAAAGCCAAGAGAGTAGGGATGGGAATGATTGATCTTACTAATATCGATGACATTGGCAATTCGGTTTTCGGTTCCTGCTACATTTTCTGTGTGGATGAAAGTTGACCTACATAGGTTTTCAATGGCAACAGTGTCAAACACATGGCACTTCTGATATTCAATGCTGTGCTACATAAATGACACAGCAAATTGCAGGTATTTGTTCTTATTGGAAGTTGTGCCACAAGTGTCTATTTGTCCAAAATTTTGCCATAATTTTGCCCATTGCCAAAGATAATTTGTGACTTCTTTGTTATTAATTCTTCTGATTGCCTCTGATGAGAACATGACACCTCTGTTTAGCAAGGCATGTAGAACAAAGTAGAGAGAACTGATAAGGGAATTTCAAAGCAAAGACTAAAATATCAATTCTTTAAGGGAGTTATCATTTCTCAACTGGACTTGGTTTTCATTTTTTCAGGGGAGATTGTTTTTTTTCTGTGTGGGTTGAACTTATGTCGGTCATAAATTGTTATAAATGTAAAAATTGTCAGCATATAAAGCAAAGCTGTCTTCCCTGGTGTTTTTTGTAAGTCCAAATTGTTGTGGAACAGCCTTGAGAGGAGTAGATATCCTTTTTAACCCCCCTAAATCTTGGGCGCTAGCTGCTAGCCTCAGGCTACAGCTAGCCTGTTTGAACTCACAGAAATCAGCATGGCTGAGCAGAAACAGTCACAGGGGAATGCTGTGGGAATTTCAAAATAAAGACATGCCATATAGATGGCCATCTAAATCAATATTTTGTCTTCCAGTCAGTCTGATGGGATAATTGATGAGCCATCGACATACGGACATACACCAATGTTTTTTTTATTGCCCTAATCAGCAGACATAGGAATGTCTGAAGAGGAAACATAATGATTATCAATTAGTATCTGAATGCCTGCAGTGGGTTGTTAATGAGTAATCAGACCCTCAGTCTAACAGGGGGATGTCATTAAACAGCTGCTGTGTTCATATTTTTCATTCTGCTTTGCCAGACTAGCAGTACAGGCTCAAGTGTGGACCCAGAGGAGAAAGACAAGGTTGTACAGCAGTCAGAAGGTAAAACGGACTCAGCCTCAGCTCAATCCTCTGATGCAGAAGAAGAACATAAAGATGGCAGTAAGGATAACACAGAATCCAGCACCCCAGCTGGCCCTCCACTCAAAAGGTGAGCATGATCACGCACCTCTGAGTAAGAATGAGCTGTTGTTTTAAGCCACTGTGATTTTATTTGCTGTTTTATTGTGTCTTTTTTGATTTTTTGGATGACCAGTGGGACCATTGCCGCCTCTGAGAGGCTCACAATCTACTTCCATGCAGTCCTCTCAAAGGATTTCAAATTTGTTCCAGGTGAAGATCGTGTCTTCATCAGAGCTGGGTCCTGCATTAGGTCATGGGGTGAGAATGCAGCCGAGCTGTTTGTGACCAGGTACTTAAACTTTCTTGAATAGCCAGGCAAGTAATATATATTTCACTAGTATAGGTTTTTGATATATACGAATCCATTGGTTGTGAAGGGTAAATGATAAATGGACTTGAGCTTATATAGCGCTTTTCTAGTCGCTTTGACGACACAAAGCAGCTTTACACTGCAAGTCACATCCACCCATTCACATCCATTCACGCTCACATTCACTCGCTGATGGTTGGAGTAAATATGTTAGTTGTCCATCATTATCAATTCACACATTTATGCTCTTTCACACCCATTTACGTGCCACTGATGCAGCAGTGGGAGCAACTTGGGGTTAAGTGTCTTTCTTAAGGACACATTGCCATGTGGCAGCCTGAGCTGGATTCGTACCTCCAATTACTGACCAAGAACACTATCAGACTGTGCCAGCAATGCCCTGTACATAAATGAGGCCTAAAGCCCTGTGGTGGGTGGTGATGTTATATGGCTTTGTAGCCAGAGTCTGTGCAGAAGTCATGTCCCTACCCGCCGCTGAGCTAAACAAACACCTTCATTATTTATCAATACACATTTACCTAAATGCATGTATATTTGATTATTTAAAAAAAAAAAAAAAAGGATATGCCACATTTATGTTGTTTATTGCTGTTCTGTCACGCAAAATTATTAGTTCTCAGTTTAGGTCTTTAAAGGGTCCTAAAAAGTCTTGGATTTGATTTTAAACCATATAGAAAACCTGTCAAGAGGGTTGATCATAACACAAGGACTCAAACTCTCTTATAACTTAAGTTTGAGTACTTTTTTTTCTTTTGTGTAATTTTTATTTCTATCACGGAGATCATGCATATTACATTTTACAAAGAACAAAATGCATACAAGTATATAATGGATATGTAATACAAAAACAATGCTGAAATTAAGACATCCCTCTATATCTCAGTACATGAACAAAGGATGTCACACTTACACATCAGATCTAAATTCTCTCACACCACAGTTTCTTCAGTAGTCATAAGAAAACATAAATTCAGCAGTTGTTAAAGCAAATCTGGTGCCCGTGAGCCAACTCAGCCCACTTTGACCAAAATCCCCTAATTTTCTCTGACTGCATTTTAATAGAAAAATTAGTCTCTCCATAATGTACATTTAATTAATGATTTTAAACCAGTCCTCTATTCTTGGAGCATTTGGTTGCAACCACTTTGTAGTCAAAGCTTTCTTTCCTCCAAATAAGTAATATTCTCAAGAATTTGTCACCTGTAGTTTGAATATTAACTGCCATAGCGGCCTAAAATAATGTCTTGACATCAAATAAAATAGGGTGTGAAATATAGCTTGTAAGAAAATATGAACACCGTGCCAGTATGATCTGATTTTAGGGCATTCCCAAAATAAATGAAAATGGTTTGTAACATTAAATTCACATATCCTCCAACAGTTTGCACCAACACCTTGATGTCTCTTCTGAGCAGGGGTGATAAAATCTTGTTATACTTTTCCAACCAAACTCCCACAAATTATGAGAGGATGTAGTTTTCCACTGTAATGTAATCGTGTATTCCCATTCAACCTCAGACATAACTCTTCATCCTTCTCTCTCCCATTTCCCTTTAATGTGAAGAATGTTTGAGATAGAAAAGTTTTGAAAACTTTTATATAATTTCGAAATCGTTCTACTTCCACATCCTAATTTGTAAGATGTCACAAAGACATTTAGTAACTCACTGTCTAGTTTTCCTGATGCCTCAATCATTATTTCCTTCACACGATTTCTTAATTGTAAATATCTAAAGAAGTCCTGGTTCTCCAGTCCATACTCTATTTTAATAGTTTCAAAACTCTTCATAACTCTGTTGTGAATCAGACAGCAGTTACCCTCCATGTTTTAAATCTGCTGTCATTTCTATTAGGCATAAAATCTACATCATATGCACACCATCTTAATATTTTCTCCGTCTCCCTCAGGTTATGTTTTTTAACTGCCTCCACCTATGATTTAAAAGTGACTGTTATCCAAAGATTGTTTTTGTCTGGAAAACAGTCTATCAATTTATTATCTGCTATTACAGCTTGTAGAAAGGTCCTGTCACTGCTCTCTCCTCTATCCCCCTCCACCTTGCCAAAAAAACTTTCATCACAAAGGCACACCAGAGGTCTTAATTGGGTGACCAAATAGGGGAGGTCTTTGAGCCCCACGTGTTATTGAGGCGACCTCATTCAAAATTAGGCGATCACTGGACGGCACCTTTAATGTCTGTGTGGTGTGAGGGAGGTGTATATGTGTGTGTGTGTTCAGAAAATAGAAAGGAAGAGAAAGAGAGAGAGAGAGACTCCAAGAAAGATTGTCACCTACAACTGATAATTAGAATATCACTACACAATAGCAGAGTCAGTAAAACCGAAGTTTAACTGGTCTGGTATTGGTCCTTTAACCAGTGATATTCTGCTTATGGATTGATCTACGGTAGGCGATCGACAATAAAGAAAGAGAATGCAGCAAAAATCAAAACAGGTCTCACAAGCACAAAGATAAACTACACGCTATACTAATTGTCTCTGCCCAGACATAAGCCTCTTACTTTTGTTGCTCCGGTCCTCCGGAGTTTCAGCGAAGAAGGGATGGAATAAAAAGAGAGTCCTGTTGCGCTCTGGGTCTGCGGTGAGCTCCTCAGCTGGATTCAGGCGGTCCGCCTCGCGTCCTTCTGATGGTGGCGAGGTGATGTTTGGCCCGGTGGCAGCGGAGAAAAACCATAGACGGAGGATGAGATGCTTTGTTAGGCCTCTACAAAGTTGGCGTGCTCATCCTCACAGATGTGCGATCAGCTGATTTCGCAGCGATCTGCGTCGAGTCCAAAGGGAGATGAAAAGGGGAAAAACAAAACGAAAACAAACAACAGTCTGGATGCTTGTCCCGCGAGTTGAAGACCGTGGCCTAGGTTTAAGTTGAAAGGAAAAGGAAAGAGAACGAGCCAAACGTTTGTGTTTGCTCCCTTTTGGCGGCCAGGTAGTGGAGAAAACCTGGAGTAGCTCTCTACTCTAACGCGGCACTTGGGATTAGCCCCGAGGAGAAGCTGCGTTGTTGCCTTTATCGCCTGAGTGACATCATCGGGGATCCCAGTGGGGTTTACCTGGCTGGGGCCAATGTCCATGCAGAGTTTTGATTTGAACTGAAATTCACACCTAGGTAGGGAAAGCTGGGGGTTGTGGCGCCTTTCCCTAACAGTTGGAAAAACTCTAGGTCAGGCTTTTAAAGTTCCATGTAGGCCTCTCCTTTGCCCTCAGGCCCACATGGAGTATAGATCCCAACAGCTGGTAGGGATATTAAAGATTGGGACATAAAAATTAACACGTCATCCAAATAAAGATAATTTGTGTTTCTTTCATGCTATATCTATACCCCTAATCTCTGTAGCCTGTCTGATAAATTGACTAAGAGGTTCAATAAATTGAGCAAACAGAAGTGGTGAGCATGGACAACCCTGTCTGCATGAATATTCTAATGTAAAGGACTTAGAGAGGCTGCCATTGATCTTAATCTTTGCTGTTGGGTTTTTGTATATTGCTTGGAAGGTCTCAATTAGATTTATGTTAAAGCCAAACTTATCTAATACCTTTTACAGGAAGGACCATCTAACTGAATCAAAAGCCTTTCCTGCATCCAATCCCATAAGCATGGCTGGATTTTTTTTTTTTTTGTATATGCCATATAACATGTAATGCCCTCCTAAGACTGTCTTGGTTTTGTCTCTGGTGGATAAACCCAGTTTGGTCAAGATGTATCAAAGATGATAACACCTTTTCTATTCTTCTAGCTAATATTGACATGAAAATTGTATAATCTACATTTAGTACTGAAATAGGTCGGTAATGTTTACAGTCTAATCTGTCTTGCCTTGCCATTTTGTGCCTGTGTGAGTGTGGGTAAGTGCAACAATTCAAGAAAGCTTTTTATGTCATTGTTGTTATCCAACTTGGGTTGTGTATATAGTTCTTTATAATATTCCTCAAAAGTGTTTTGGATCTCCTCTATTCCTCCTCTAATGTATTCTCTTCATTCAGGGGCATCGTATTTTATTGATGGTATTGTCTTACTGTTGTTTCCTCAATATATATGCCAGTAATTTCATCGCCTTACTTTCAGGGGAGCATATATGCAGAAAATTGTTACTGTTACCGTCAGTCCCTCCTATAATCATTACATAATGACCTTCCTTATCTTTAATCTCTGAAATATGCTCATACTGAATCTGATTTGAAATAAGAAATTACAGCCCCTCTCCTGTGCCCAAATTTGTAGGAGGAGTAAAATAAATGTTTGAACAGTCATCTTTTCAACTTTTCATGTTCAGTGTCTACTAAATGCATTACCTGTGAAAAGGCTACTTGGGCCTCTTCCTTCCTAAATTTTGAGAATATTTTACTTCTCTTGATTGAATTAAGAATTATATTCACATTATAGGAGCTCACCTTCAGAGTATTATTCATCATAGTTATTGTGTTTATGAGTTAAACAATCTTTTAATTAGGTTTGTGTGACAATTCCTGTGCTGCTCTGAACTGCAGCTAACAAACAGTAAATAAAATAAATGCTTATTAACAACCAAAGATGTTCAAACTGACTTCCAAGGGGGGGGCTTAATAAAAAACCCTGTATGTGTTTTTTAATGCAGCCTCTATGAAGGGAAGCCTCCCTTTTAGGGAAGGGCCCTCATTTCTGATGGTTTTAGCATGAGTCTCCTCCATAGTAAGGTATATATGGCCCCCAACTTATAAGTTATGCCATAATTTTGGCTTTTCATAACTGAATATGTGAACATTGCACAGAAAAGGAATAACTACAGAAATTAAGTATCTAAGTATATTAAACTTTAAAATAATTTCTTCAACCCCATTTAAACACAATTTTAGGACAAACAAAACACAAAGGCTGCCGTATCAAAATACATGTAAACATAAAATGTCAGCATATGTTACCCAATCATCTGAACAATAGCATTAGTGCCGAGGGGTCCTTGCTGCATCTGTTAAGCAGTGTCCAAACATACCTCTGAGGTAACTCTTTTACTGGAGACATTTCAAAACAAAACCGTCATGTAGTTTTTGGAACTTGTCTTTGTATGTTGATGGTCTTTTACGGCCCTGTTTCTGTCCTCATCTCCCACTAACAGTCCATGACAGCCTCCGGATCTGCTCCAACAGTGTCTCAGGTGGTTTAAGCATGGTGACCTGCAGCCCCTTCTCCGCCATCTCCTTTGTTGCTTCTTCAGCTGTGTTGTAAATGCAGGTTCCCTCTGGATAAAACACTCAAAGTCTTGCTCGGAAAGGGGTCTGAAACCGTATCCCCCTCTCTTGCAAGATCCTTTATGCCTCTGCGTATGCCTGCCTTTTCTTAAGTACACTTGGTGCATAGTCATTGTCAAGACTAATTTGCGCATTCTTCTGCCATGCTTTTTTAAGACTTTCTCTTTTGTTCTGAAGCTCAGAAACTTAATGATGATAGATCTCAGGGAGGGCTCCTTCTCGCGGTGCTGGTCCGAGTGCTCAGTGTGCCCTTATATGGATCTATTTGGAGATCCATATTGTGAGCCAGGGATAGGTTCTGCTTCCAAAAACTTTTCAACAAACCCAATCATGAATGAGGAGTCATTCTCAGACCCTTCCGCAACTAAATAGATTCTTATATTGTTTCATCGGTATCTTCCTTCTTGGTCGGATAGCTTTGTCTCCAGGTGAGCCTGGAGTTTTGTTAGCTCCTCCATTACCTCTTCTAATGACTGCATCCTTTTCTCGGTATTGTTATTCTTTCCTCAAGTCTGAAGTTAGTTTCACTAATCTCTTCCTTAATATCACCTAGTTGCTGGTTGTTGTCTTGTCGGAAGCGTTTTATTTCAGTCAGTGTTGTTTTCAGACTGACCTCCGTATCGGCTTCCTCTTCTTCTCCGTTAGCCGTAGCTGGTGAGCTACAGCTAGCGATAGCTGAGTAGCACTCTCAACTTTGGTTTTCAATTTGGTCGACGTTCTGTGCAAATTGTTTTGGTTTTCCTTTCAACTGCTGGTCAGTATTTTACCCTTCTCCATCCCACTGATCGAAGCTTAACTCAAGTTAGATAAATTATGAGGGTAATTATTCCTAGTTGTCGGGGGAGATAAATTCTCAAGCTGCCATCTTTCAACTGCCCAGTCGGAAGCCCCCAAGTTTAAGAATAAGAGTAATTTGTTTAACTTGTGAAGAAAAAAAACAACACTCATGTTGTAATGTGCAATGCAAAATCAGGTCCCTCAAACTCTGCCTCCGATTTTCATGAATCCTTTGTCCTAAAGATCACCTTACTCAATTATCCTGTTGTGTGAGGTGTGTTAAGAGTCATTGTATCCTCCACAATCATCTTGGAAGAGTTTCAAGAATGCACTGAACTGAAATCGAAAACTTCTAGCATGTTCAATATTTATGGTCAGAAATCCTGATGTGTGTGCGCTGCACTGAAGGCAGCCGAGCACGTCCTCCAGTTTTTATCATTTGGAATGGAACAAAGCCAATCAAAGAACAAGATGGCTGAGGCAGTAAGCAAATGTAGCCATGGCAATGATAGTAAAGAGAAAGCATAATTTAAGACAGACATCAGAAAGGAAGGCTTAATGTGTTAATCATGTGCACAGCTTAACCTGTAAATTATATATTACAAACTAATAAAGAGAGATGTTGGACAGAAATCACAACTCCCAAGGATGTCATATTTAACAATCGCTAATTAAGTTAATTATTTTTGTTTCTCTGTGGCCTGATACCAAATGACCTGCAGCCTGGTGGTTTAGGACCTCTGTGTTAAAAGAAACCTTTTAGCTTGCAGACCTGTTGTAATGGGGCTGCATATAACACCAACACTCACTCTGGTATGATCATGAGGCAGTGCTGTTTGATCAGTGGGCACTGAGTAGACTGAGCTTATAAGCTAAACTGCTGACAGTTAGTGAACTCCCATTTGCTGCAGCAATTCAGAAAGTGCTCACCAGCAGTTGATAGTTCACATCAGAATATCTTCTCCTTTTCACACAGGGACCTTGGAAAACATGGATATTTGGTTAAAGGCCGTCTGATAAGAAGAAAAAGCGATGTTGTCTCTGAGTCGATACCATACAAATATGTGGTCTACAAAGATAAAAAGGGCAAATATGAGCATGAATTCATATACAAACTGGATTCTACACAACAAACTGTCAACAGATGTTTGTTTGTCAAAGGCCACATCATCACTGAGGACGGTGAGTAAAACAACACCTTACTTACACTTTAGACTTTACATCTCAGTGTTAGGATGCAGCTTTTGAATACCTCGTTTTGATTAGAATCTAAAAAAAAATCTGTTTTTCTTGTAGGAGACTGGCATCAATATGATGACATCATCTGTGCTGAGCCATCAAAAGGCAAAATGGCATGGATAACAGAGACATTCTGCCCTCAACAAAAGAGGGATCTGATTCAAGGGAAGACCATTGCTGGAAACATTATGTTGGAGACCATCTTTGATCTTCTCACTAGCTGGTCTGTGGTCAATCTAAGAAGGTTTCTGATCCAGCTGAAACAGTTTTTCGAGATTTACAGTGATCCTTTTGTGTATGAAGAGAGAGGGAAGAAGTGGTCTTCCTTAGGCTATGGAAAAGATGACGTAAGTTTCTAACCATATCGTGTTAATAATAATATTGCATTGCGTGATGTTTTGAATCATGCAGCTAATGCTTTCTTGAATGATGTTGAACCTCCAGGTGAAGAAGATGCTAAAGGACTTCATTCTGCAGAATGTGATTCCTCAGGAGGATGGGGACAGGAAGAAGCTCTTCATCCAGGATCCCATGAGGGCAGCTGTAATCATACTCACAGTATGTAAACAGTATGGTATTGTGCTGAAAGATGCAGAAAAGAATTGGCTCTGCTCTGAACTGTGTCTGCCAAAAATGAGCAAAGAAGACTTCCTGCAGTATTGGGCAGATTTCTCTCAAGATGTGACTATTCTTAAAAGGTAGGCTTTTCATGTTGGATTAATTATACATACATATTATTGTACAACAACAGTCACATTTAGCATACCAGTGATCATCACCTACACTTATCAGTTTTCTACCTCACATGCTGATTGAACTGTTTTCCTCACAGTCTCACAGAAAACTTGGTGTCACTGATAAAGGCCGTGAGAGGAGCAGAAATGCCTAAATGGATTCTGGCCCTACCGCTCCTCCACCTGCTAAAAGGCACCACCAAGCCCTTTGAAGCTCCATCTCCTGGAAACATGAAAAATATCTTATCCTGGGCAGGCTTACATGGTGTTGAAGTAGGTTCCTCACGCTACATGAACAGCCAGGACAGGAAGTAAGATTTTCCTACCTTTTGCTGAAATACAGCTTAAACAAAATCCTCCAGGACATTTGTGTGGAAACAGGTGGGTGCTGAATGTAGTGTCTCTCTCTTGTGTTTGCAGGGAACTGATTAATCTGTTTCAGAGCCACAGTCACTTGATGAAGGTGGATGCACTTGTAGTGCGATCCTGCCTGTACTTGATGACTTTTGATGACTTGAAGGAATGTCTCACACACATTGACACTGAGCTCCTGGATGTGCTTCATATCTTCAACAACAAAACTGCTCAGGATATTTATTTAAAAAACTTCCAGGTAAAATGGAAATGACAGAAGGGGAAAAACAAGGGCCTGGAAACCTGGACAAGTGTTGGTGAAAAAAAAAATGGTTATACCTGTCAGTCACTTACTCAATTTATCTAGCTATTCATTCTTTATATTTGTTTAAATTTACAATTTTGTTGTAGTTCAAAATGTTTTACAGATATTTATCAACTCTGTGATGTCAATATTTTTTGTCATTTTAGGAGCAAAAGGGTATTTCAGTGGCTTGACTGCAGTATATCAAAAGAGATTAGCATGCAAGTAATGCAAGAAAAGGATAAAAACAAAAAACAAACATACTTTATCCCTTTTGGGGTCATGGGGAGCTGGAGCTCATTCTAGCTGACATTAGATGAATGCAGAGTACAGCCTAAACTGGTTGCCAGCCAATCTACCATTGAGAGACAGACAACTATTCACACCTAAGAGCAATTAAGAGTCACCAGTTCACCCAATGAGCATGTTTTTGGTTTGTGGGAGGAAACTGGAGAACCCAGAGAAAACCCCTGCATACACAGGGGGAACATACAAACTCCACGCTGTACTGTACAGTTGAACCAGTAACTGTCTCGCTGTAGGGGCAGAAGTACTACCTGCTGCATCACTGTACAGCCAAAAACAAAACAAAACAAACCTCTTCCTTACATCACAATTTACAAGGTGCTGCTGACCATCCATCAAATCCCCATTTACACTCCCTTTGCATCCTTTTCAAATGACGTTACCATCACTGCTCACTTTCCGTCAGCATTGCTGTTAACCAATACATTCACCGGGTGGGGGGCAGCCCAGAGAAAAAGTTTATGACAACAACAAACTCAGAAACAAACATGGGGACTGTGGAGGAGGTATTGATAATGTACGTATTACATAAAAGATCAAAACAAAGGCAGCAATGTAGGTGGCGGCGGTGGGTGAGGCGTTAATTCGCAGGCTTTCTCTTCAAAAAGTCCCACCATTATTATTTCTTTTTCGTGTCTCACTAGAGCTACGTATTGGGTAGTAACAGCAACACTGTCCCCACGGTTTTCAGTGGTACTGCTCCGTTTGGCCTGTATCCGTAAGCTTTATGGAAACATGCAGAAATACAGACGAAATGAACGCAGATGACGGACAGAAGGCTCCGTCTGGATCCGGATCTGTATTTGACGCTGAGCATAATTGGACCTTAATACATTTGTTTTTTTCTTCTCTCCCTTTTTGTTTTAGACAGTTTTGGACATTCTCTCACATGTCAATGAACAACTCTTTCAAAAGAAGTACAGGTGAGTTTTCCTAAGATTGGTTTCTTTCTTCTTTAACACCATCAGTATGACATTGCTGATGCTGACTGATAGGATCTGTCTTTGTAATTAAAGAGATAATTATAATAATAATATTAATACATTTTATTTAAGGGCGCCTTTCTTGACACTCATTGTCACCTTACAAAAAGTACAAAACAAAAAAGTGCATTTAAACAGGCATAAAAACAGGTGCAAGAACAAACGATGCAATACAATAGACAGTGCAAAAGATAAGAGGGAGTAGGAGAGTGAACGCATGAATTTTGAGTCTGGTTTTAAAGAGGGTTAAGGAGTCTGTGTTGCAGAGATCAAGGGGTAGTGAGTTCCATAACTGGGGAGCCGAGTGGCTGAATGCTTGGCCCCCCATGGTGACAAGGCGAGCAGAAGGGACAGAGAGGTGGACAGAGGAAGAGGATCGTAGGGTACGGGCAGGTACAGAAATGTGAATGAGGTCAGAGAGGTATGGAGGGGCAAGGCTGTGGATGGCTTTGTATATGTGGAGTAGGATTTTGTATTGAGTGTGGTATGTGATGGGGAGCCAGTGGAGCTGTTGCAGGATGGGTGTGATGTGGTGAATGGATGGCATCTTTGAAATGATGCGAGCTGCTGAGTTCTGAGTCAGTTGAAGTTTATGGGGGATTTTCTGGGGGAGACCAAATAGAAGGGAGTTGCAGTAGTCGAGTTGGGAGGTGACTAAACTGGACCAGAATGGCAGCGGTGTGAGGGATGAGGGAGGGGCGGAGAGATGGTGTCAAAGGCTGCACTCAGATCAAGCAGGATGAGGATGGATAATAGACCAGAATCAGCAGCTAAAAGGAGATCATTGGTGATTTTCAGTAAGGCTGGTGGAATGAAGGGGGTGGAAACCAGATTGAAATTGTTCATAGACATTATTGTGGGACAGATGAGAATGAAGTTGAGAAGCAACAGTTTTTTTTCCAAAAGTTTTGAAGAGGAATGGAAGATTGGAAATAGGATATTATTGAGGTTGCTGGGCTCAGCACCAGGTTTCTTAAGAGTGGGAGTGACTGCCGCTGTTTTAAGGGGTGAGGGGGCAATTTCAGTGGTGAGGGAAGAGTGGGTTATGTTTGTAATGAGAGGGGCCAGAGAAGGAACAGCAGCTTTAACAAGAACAGTAGGAAGGGGGTCTAGTTGGTATGTAGAAGTTTTTGATTTTTTGATGAGTTAAGCAATTTCCGAGACAGGAGGTAGAGTGAATACTGAGAGTGACTGAGAAGGAGAGACAGCAGGAAGAAAGGAGGTTGAATTTGCAGATATGGTAGGAATAAGCCGCTGAAGGATGTTAGTGATTTGGTCAGAGGAGATGGAAATTAAGTTATTACAGGTAGTAGTTAAATACATGCGTGGAGGAAGTGAATCGGGGGTTGTGTGATATTTCTTAGTAAAGAGATTAAAATCTTGGAGCCTCATTCATTACAGTTGATCAGACCAGAGTAGTAGGTGGATTTGGCTTGGGAGACAGTTTTTATAATGGGAGAGATCAATATTTTTGCATGGATAACTAGGTTGTCTACCATTGTGTAGCTGAAATTCTCTTTTTTTTCTGTTTTCAACAGTTGCTTTACCATGGCCTATAGGAGAACGTGCCTTAATACAGCAGTGAAACTGTTGGAGAAGCTCTGCCAAAGGGTCAAACCTTCAAACTACCGCCAGGCCTGGAATATTCCTGTGGCTTGTATGAACCTGGTTTCCTCAGTGTCAGACTTTGTCTACTGTGACAAACAACAGGCAAGTGATATACATCACAAGTTATAAGTATGTGGCACTAAGAAAGTCACACAAATTCTAAATGAAAAAATCCTTTCAGGGCACTGAAGAAGAGGAGAGGGAGGGGCATCATGTGAAAGTCCTGATCTCTAAGGCCATTGCCATTATGAGAAATTGGATGAATTGTTCCTTCAGGGACAATTTGCTCAACAGACCAACACCCTTTTCCAAAGTTCAAGCCACAGCAGAGATTGAAGTGAGCATCACGTCATATTTTCCTATTTAAAAAGAATAAACACAGAAACAGATATGAATAAATCAGATAATCACTATTTAATGTTTTTATGCGTCTTAGATTTGGAACAAATTAATCTCCATCAGTTTCAAAGACGAGGATTGCACAAGTGAATTGAGACAGACATTCACAAACGATTTTGAGGGCAAATACAAAAAGGTATGTGATGCATCTTTATTTTCATTTATCCTTTGCAATTTTTGCTTCAAATGTACGATCATTTCACTGTTTTGTTTTTAGAAATCTGCTGTGGATCAGGTTGAATTCTACTGCATAGAGATCGAGGAGCTCAGTAAAACCTATCCACTCACTGCTGCCAGCATTGAGAAGTGTGCCCTTGAGGCTGTGACATCTCTCTGCCAGGTTTGAAGGGATACTACATTAACAGCAAGTTTATAACTGACGTGTTCATAGGGATGAGAATTGAAAACCAGTTCCATTTGGGAAGTTATAACAAATACAGAAAAAAATAAACATAATTTGTAGTTGCTTAACTTCTTAACTAATTCCTTCCACTAAGTTCTGCATGTCTTGCAATTTGAGAAGGTCACCCTTTATCAGAGCCAGTCAGCAGGAACTTTAACTAAGAAGGCAATCAAAACAGATAGGAGACAGAAACAGCCAAGTGTGGCTTAATTTTACACAGCATGACTATCGCTGTCAAGAATCGAGTGTCTGTGATTTAAAGCAAAAGGGGACACACTGTCTCCAAAGACTTAACCCTTTAACTTCCAGCTGAACTGTTTGACAAAAATCAATTTTGAAAAGGCAGAAATGTTCATAAACAAAATAGGAATCAAAAATAACTTAAAATATATAATATTGCGTTTGAAAAACACGAAACGAATGTTTTTTATGAATAACAGAGCTCTGCTGTATAGTTTTGTACATATATGTATGTATGCATGTATAAGACTGCTTGATTATTGCAAACCTTTATTGTTATTGTTATTATTATTATTATTATTATTATTATCGTTATTATTATTATTATTATTATTATTATTATTATCATTATTTTAAATACCTAAATTTAACTTAACCATTTGCCAGAGTAATGATTTATACATATACATATATATCTGTTACTCATTAAAAACATTCTTTTTTGTGTTTGTCAAAATCAGTATAATCTTTTTTAGTTATTTTTGATTGCTATTTATTCACAAACATTTCTGCCTTTTCTTCTTGATTTTGTTTCAGATGTTTGTGCATATTTATGTCATCACATAATCAACTGTTTGCTTTTTAAAAATGTAAATCTTACACCAAAAATCGTCAGTTTTTTGGTTTGTTTGTAGTTTTCTCTGCTCTCTGAAATGTTAAAAGAACTAATTAATGATTTGATTTGTATTGTCTTTCACAGCATTTAATGTTCCTGAATTTATTGATGACTTCTGCCAAACAGTTGTTTTGGTAGCTAAAGGGTTAAAGGTATGCTAATGGCTATGTTTTTAACAGTCCAAGTCTGAAGGGACACTGTGGGAGAGGATTGAGATAAACTGGAAGTTTGGGAAACTCATCTCAACAATCATTGAGAAATCTTGGCCAATGAACCATCAGGGGAATTACCAAGAAGATGAAGACATGGTCCTTCAGCACCTCCTCTCCTGGACTGCTGGCAAAAACATCTTCCAACTTCACGGTATCTTTGCAATTTCAAAATAATTGTACCATATCAAACTGAAAATTGAAAGAGTCAAACCTTGGTACCGGCCCTCTGGGGGCTGGCACCAGAGATTGGGATGGTTGCTTGTCAGCTTTGAGGTTTTTATGTGATTGTTGAAAAACAAAATTGCGCTTACATCCCCCACCCAGCTTTTTGAGATTTTTGTCAACGAAAATGAATTACATTGATAACGTGCCAGTTTTAATGGGATCACAAGTGTATCTGTTTGATATATTTGTTCTTATTATGTTCTTCTAGGAAACACACCATGGAAATACAGACTATGATTGAAGTAAAGCAAAGGTCAGACTAGAATTGTAAAGAATAGTCTTTATTGTCATTACATGCTGTACATACAACAAAACTTGTTTGAGCAGCCTGCCATGAGTGGTAGACTGCAAATGAAAGAGACATTAGAAACACACAATCAACCAACTAATTAAAATTATAAATATAAATATAAATATGTGATAAAAATTGACCAGCAAGTAAAATTAAAGTAACCCACACAATTTCAGCACTACTAAAGCCCAACCCAACAGCTCTAGAGCTAAGGGACCAGTCAGCCATGAAAATTGCTAAAGCTGGGCATACACTGTGCGAGTTTTTCAATCGCGGTGTTTTGCTGCTGCTCATACTGTACGAGTGAATTGCAGGGGTTAACAGTTCGCAGCTCACGATTCCTGTTCTCACTATACGATCCTCACTACACGATTGAACCAAAACTCGGCCCGATCACCAAAATAGTCGCAGGAGTGAAAAATCGTGTCAAAAAGGGCCACAGTGTACGCCCATCTTAATGCATGTTTGTGTAATGTGCCAAAAGAATTGTCTGGGAAATCTCACAATTCCGGCCCTGTGATCAGCTGGCAACCAGCTCAGGGTGTACCCTATCTCTCGCTCAGTGACAGCTGGGATAGGTTCCAGCCTCCTAGTGATCCCCAAAAGGGATAAGCGGTATAGAAAATGAATGAATCAAATGGGATCTAAGATATACACTTCCACAAATCTATCAGGCATAACATTATGACCACTGACAGGTGAAGTGAATAATACACATTATCATGGCACCTGTTACTGGGTGGGATATATTTGGCAGCAAGTGGACATTTTGTCCTCAAAGTTAATGTTAGAAGCAGGAGAAATAGGCAAGTGTAATGATTTGAGTTACTTTGACAAGAGTCAAACAAAGAGCATCTCCAAAACTGCAGCTCCTGTGGGGTGTTAATGGTCTGCAGTGGTCAGGATCTATCAAAAGTGGTCCAAGGAAGAAACTGGTGAAGCGGCAACAGGGTCATGGAAGGTCAAGACTTACCAATGCATTTGTGGAATGAAGGCTGTGGTCCAGTCTGACAGACGGGATAGTGTTGCTCAGATTGCTGAAGAAGTTGATGCTGGTTCTGATAGAAAGGTGAATACACAGTGCATCACTATCTGTTGCGTATAGGGCTGTATGGCTGCAGACCAATCAGTGTGCCAGGTAGTCATAATGGTATTACTGATCGGTGTAGACTGATTTATCAATTTTAAAACTAAAAAAAAAACATCTCAAATGTTACACTGGGGGCCTTATATTACTCATGTAGTTTAAGCCTAGGATGTTTTGTCATTGTAGGTGCTGATGAGAAATTGATGAAGGAGCTCTCTGAGGAAGCAAGAGGCAGAATTGCCAGTGCCATATTGTCATTCATTGTTGTGAACAACAGACTGGTCAATGGAGACATCAAGATCAGCCTGCTTAACATCCTTCTCAATGGGAGCAAGGCCTTCTTGGATCTGCTGAAAATCGGTATGTTGATGAAATTTTGATCTGCCTACGGAGAGTCAAAAACAAGACTGGAAAAGTAAGAAATGCATTGAGTCTTTATTCTCATGAGAAGGAGACAATTCAGAGAAGCACACGGCAGAAAGCAGTTCAGAGTATTGTCCCACTGAAACAAATGTTACACTCCCTTATTTACCTCTCAAGGAGGCCTCTTGCTTTGGGAGAAGGAGAAAAAATAACAACACAAAGCTCCTTACCAGCTGTTGATTGGGGTGCAATAAAACAGATGGACTATCCTCGGGAATTCACAGCCAGGTGTAATCTCTATGGAAATAAAGATCCCTTCCTGCCTTCCCCTCTGACCCCAGGGGATGGTGTGAACACAGAAGAGTTCACCAGGTCATTCACTTAGCAGTACAGCTTAAGTTACAGAAATAATCAGGTGAATAATAAATGTATGCAAAAATTCCACCACAGGTAATTAAATGTTATTATCTTCAAATGTTGCTTAAGAACTTTGTAATATTTGTAGTAATTAATTGCTCTTCTTGCGTTTAAGAGAAATTGTGTGTATGTGTGATTTTATACAAACAGATTGTCTCTCTGAGAGAGAAGAATACAAAGATACCACCAAAATGAGAAGACTTTTACTGTGGAGGCAGGATGAAGTGAATGCTGTGTACCATGAGAAAAAGCTTATTGACAAGCTTCTTACAATGATCCAAAAACTGGAGAAACACATGCCAGGTACAATGCCAATGCTAGGAAGTTATATTAGACAGGTTAGCTTTCATTACAGAAAATGTGACAGTTGTCATTCTATCTTCCCTCAATAGTTGATGTTGCTGACATGAAGGAAAAGCAGCAGATCAACATTGAGAGCATGCCTTTAAACCGTTTCATGGAGGTCCACCAGCTTGATCAAATGCCCCCTCCCATGGCTGGTGTCGTCACCTACTTCGGTCTTGATGAAGACATCAGGGAAATGGCTGAGGTCCTGCACACTTTCAGTGACAGTTACATTTTTGGTGTCTGCTGGGAGAAACAAGCCAATGTCTTTGCTTCTGAAGAAATGGAAGATGGCAATCCTGGCAAAGATGAAGTAGCCATAATGGCAACACCAAGAGCGATACATGATGACATTTACAAGCTTTGCTTTGCCAATTACACTGACATCTACAAGTGTCTGAAGAATGGCAGTATAAGACTCGGGGAGGTGAACCAGCTCTTCAGTGCCTTTAAAGGCAAGTATGAGGAGCTTGCAAAGGACCTTGAGATCATGTGTAGGATTGATAAATCCACCGATAAGCAGTTGATCCACAGCAGGGTTCAACAGATTGAGCAGTACCACGAACTTCATCTGGCTGTGGCTTCAGCAGAAATCATCATGAAGGTCAAAGAGACCCTTCATCTTCAGGGAGACTTCGGGGTTCTGGAAACGCTCACTGAAGCTGTAAGTGATCATATCATGAACTAAGTAGTTTTTTTCAAGTTGTATCAAAGATAATTCTTCATGACTTGATAATGTACAAAAAACAACAATTAGCTGCTCTAGCCCATGTGATACTATCAGCCTTTGGTCTAATGATCTGAAAGCATATCGATAGGATATGGACTGATGTCTTTCTTCCATACAAGCTGTATTAAATCTTTCATCATATTATTATGGTTGAATTATTGTGTTAGTCTGACAAATACAGTTGCTTGTCATTCACCAGTAGAAGTTCTTGTACTTGCAGGTATCACTAAAGAATACATAACAGTACAAATCAGAACAATAAGTAATACCATCTACATGCTTTTTCCTCCTTTAGAGCCGTGCAGAGTTTCAGAATGAGCAGCTCAATCGAATCGACAATGACCTGATGCAGGCAAAGAAGGTCTTGGTAGACATCACTGAGCCCCGTAGGCTGTGTCTGCAGGAGCTGGGACTAAGAGGGCACTTTGTAAAATGGGTGAAAGATGCTCTAGAAGGTAAAACTTGAATCAGAAATGGGACTGAGATGGCTTGAATTCAGTATAAGATTGGACTACATTGCGAAAAAAAATTATATTGCAATTCTTTTTCCTCTTACGAGCTATATTGCTAGATTTTTAGGGGACTTCCCACATAAGTGCTGCATTTTTCATGTGCAAGAATTTAAATGTCATCCTTTAACCATTTTACTATACACTTACTTGTCCTTCTATTGCACACTGCAGCTCCTTGACAGGAACTGTAATATACTGAGGAAGAAAATGTAGTGACATGTTTCCTAATAAACTTTACAAATAAACTCATGTCTTGAAATTGCATGACTCAAAGAAAAAATTAGAAACAATTTCTGAAGATGTTAATAGCTAATCCTCTGTAGCCCTACAATATTAACTTCTGAAAGATTACTGTTTTGCCTGCTAAGCAACTTCATTTTTCCCAGTGAAAACTTGTTCTGAGGATGGACTGTGGCTAAATAAATGTCTCTGTTTAGAGATTCACCGATGTTTCTGTTGAAATAGAAAGAAAAAAATCTGCATTTGACATCATCACTCTCTTTATTGTAACAACACTAAATCTTTGATAAGCATCATCAAACTCTGAAGGCACAAGGTCTGTTCTCTGAGCAAGTCTACTAATGGTGATATTAAAGGAAAAGTGCGTTCTCTTTAAGTAAAGTGGCACAGCAAACGGAGATGAATAAATTAATCCTGCTGAAATTAAGATGAACCAGCAAAAACCTGCCAACTAAATAGAAAATGCCAGCTGCCCTTTGCACTGATTTTAAAGGGGATTTTAAAGCCATGCGCCCTTAGGCACTGTGCCTAATGATGTCAAAATGGGGCCCTTCGTTTTCATCAGAAAACACACAAATATCAGTATGAAATGCTTTCAATCACCTTACTACACTGCACAGTCTGCGTTGTGGCTACTGTGCATGCTCACATTACAACTGTGATATTAGAACAATATATATTTCCCAGCCCTTATTTAGAATGCTAGCTCACTTTGTTCTCCTGGTCAATAGTTAACATGGTCTATTTCTATATACAGCGAAACGTATCAGGCCAGTTTATGTATCTGTGTATGCCCCTAATCCTCCTTTGTCACTTTGTTGATAATTATGGGATACATTTTTTTCCAAAAAATGCCCAGAGATGCTTTGATCTTGAAATATTATCTGCACGTATGATGTTTGTTATTCGCCTCATTTCTTTTCTTTTGTCCATCTTGCTCCTTTTCTTTTGTCTCATTCCCAGTAGAATTGAACTTAGTTTTGATCAGAGACTCAATCTGATGAGAGAAATTTCTCTGTTTTTTAAGAACTTATGTCTCAACTGTTCAGTGTATTAAAGCTGGGCTCAACCAGACCGATAAATGTTCCTGAATAATATTCTCCTTCCATGCGTTACCATATGTAGCAGCTTCACTAACAAATCAGCTTAAAGCCAGTTGAGTTAAACCTCAAAAATGTTCTCTCTTCCCAGATATCAATGAGCTGAAGGTCTTTGTTGACTTGGCGTCCATCTCTGCTGGAGAGAATGACATGGATGTTGATCGAGTTTCTTGCTTTCATGATGCTGTCCTCGGCTACTCTTCAGTGCTGTACGAGCTCAAACCAGACTCTGGTTTCAAAGTCTTCAAAGATATGCTCAGCAAGCTCTGGAGAGCTCTGGAGAATGACAGCAACCTACCAAAGAAACTTGTAAGAAGACCTCTTTCTCTTTTTCATATTAGCAAAGCACTTCTTCATTAAAAATTGTTAAGTTGTGTCATATTGCTCAAGAAAACTATAAATCAGATGTTTTGACATCACTCACAACAAGAGCAGGCAGAAAACACATCATTTACAGCTGATCGTGACACTCTGTTCAGCTGATGTAGGGTTTTAGTGTCAAGCTCAACAGATCAATCAAAAAAGAAGTCAAAGGGTGTTGTGGGAGAGTAACCCTTTACAATGTACACCAAGCAAGTATAACTACACGACCACTGACAGGTGAAGCAGTATGCAGCATAAACTCAAACTTTTCCTTGACAGTTTATGAAGTATGAGTAATAATAATCCAAGTGTCTTCCTTTTTAGAGGGACAGTGCACGACACCTGGAATGGCTCAAAACTGTAAAAGACAGTCATGGGTCAGTGGAGCTGTCATCTCTGTCTCTGGCATCAACCATCAACAACAAAGGAATCTATTTGATAAGTGCTCAAAATGTGAAGAAGGTAAATATCATCACCAAAAATGATGGTGTCCATTAGAGGCTGTTTAACAGAATAATCCATGAGTGTATCTCTGCTTAAAATCCAGTTGAGTCTTGACACGGCCCTGAAGCTGCAGATTCCAGAGGAGCATGACGATGGTCAGCAGATGCACTGCTATTCTCTGGAGGACCTTCAAGAGCTGCAGAACAAACTTATGCTGATGTCTGGTAAAGGAGATCAAGGCCAGAATGAAGTTGACCACTTTGCAGAGGTATGTGTTGAACAATATCAGTCCTGTTTGACACTCCAATCTTACTGCTGCTGATGCCTGTTCTTTACTATATGAATATGCCCTTTAAAATCTTCACAAAAACAATCATTTTATTAAATTACATGCTAAACTGGTGATAATTGGGTACAGGAAGATAGTTTGTGAAAAGGAGCAAAGGAAACAACATATTTTGAAATCAATATTGTTTTAGTCAACTGTGCACTGAAGACTGATATAGGCTCAATATTTGAAAACAAAGCAAACAAAGATATTTTAGGTATAGACCAAACAAATTGTGAGCCTAAATGTGAGGGAAGAAGTTCTGGTGTTAATGAATTACGGGGTTCATTTTGATTAGGCAAGACCAATTTGGGATGTGTGTTCTGATCAAACACAGTGGTTCTGACTTGTAAATGTGAGCAAGATATGATTGGCTAATATCCTGAAGCCGTTTGATAGCAACACAGTCAACCAAGAGAATTCATGGCAACAATGACAAAGTCACTCATCTTAGAAATGGAAATTACGAGAAGCTTGTTAATTTTAATTTTTTAATAATGCACTTTTTAAGGTTATGGCTTAATCCATGTTAATTCTATGTAGTGTGACTGCTTAAATTTATTTTTTTGTGATCAACTTTTAATTACATTGTTAACACATCACAAAAACAAAAATGAACAGAAATGTAAGCTATATACAGGTCACCATTGCCATGAACGTACAAATAATTAATAAATAAATAATAATAAAGGGGGGGTGCAGCTTCCAGTTCATAAGCTGGTGATTACAGTTGTTCAATAAAAAGTGGATGTACAAGAGCAGTGATCAAAGATACCCAGGTTTGTACAGTGGATGCCTGGGCCTTGTTAATTACAGCCAGTAATCTTCTATAAGAGAGATGTCTCTGAAATGATGAAACCACTCCGTTATCGTAGCAGAAAACCATGAGTGAATTATGGTCTTTTTTGCAGTTGTTGAACCTGCAAACACAATTTTCCTTGCAATTAAACTAGTACTGTGTCTGAGGGTGAAATCATCATTGAGTAACAGTAGAGACGCATCTTCGGAATTGGAAACTTAAGAACCTTTTCTAGACATTTAGTGACTTTGGACCAAAGATTAGCTACAGTGGGGTTTCCCAAAAAATATAAAAATATGTACCAACAGTGTTTAAGTTACATTTAGGACAGTTGGAGTTATGTGTGAGCTTAATTTTGAAGCTAAAGGTTGTAGCATAATTATGCACAAATTTGTTATGAATGAGTTGATGTACTGGGTTTTTCGATAATATATAGATATGTTTTTCCAAATTTTATCTCATTGTAAAATGATATCATGCCCTTCGAGGTCATGATTCCAGGATTTGGTGACCTATAGAGATTTAACATTTTTAGAAACCAAATCAGAATAAATGGTGGAGTATAATCCGGTAGACTTTTGTTGTGGGTTTATAAATGTATCCAGTTGATGAGAGGACAAAGGAAGGTCCCATTGGACTCTGTTAGCATGGATTGACCCCCTCAGTTGCAAATATAAAAGCCAGGATAACCCAGGTATAGCATGGTGATACTTAAGCTGTTGAAATACAAGTGGTCCACCTCTATTATATAAGTCAGAAAGTCTGTGTAGTCCCTTTGAGACCCAGGTCTCATTGTAATAATGGCAAGAGTCCTGTAACAAGTTGTAGTTATACCATATTGGGGAACGATTGCATAACTTTATGTTACAGTCCATATATATTTCTGAACATCTGACCAAATCTGCAGTGAGTTCCTTCTTATTGGTCCAAACACATTGTATGCTGTTCTAAGTTTCATCCCACAGAATAATACATCAGCAATTTGATGTGGTTTAACAATTTCCTCTTCTATATGTCTCCAAGATTTACCAACTTCCATATTACACCAGGTTCTTAATGATTTTATTTGGAACGACCTGTAATATAACTAAAAATCTGGAAGAGCAAGACCTCCTGTATTTTTAGGATGCTGTAATGTGCTTATCTTATTGAGAGGTCTTTTGCCATACCAAATGAATTTGGAAATCATTATTGTAAATCGTCAAAATAACCAGACGGTGGGGGCAACGGAATCAGAGAAAAAAGAAAGTTCAAACGCCCAAGAATATTCATCTTTACAATTGAAATTCTGCCTTTTATTGTCATTTTCAGGCTAGACCACTTCTGAATATCCAATTAAATTTATAGTTTAAGTTTTTCATAATTTGTGTGTGAAAATTCTGAGAATTTTGTCATAGTGGTTATAACTAAATAAGTAAAATTTAAATTGTGCCACTGTATGTGTGGAATAGATGGTAAGGAGAGCAGTTATGCAGTGTCATTTAATGGGATGAGAAGGGATTTATCCTAAATAATTTTTTAACCAGAAAAACTACTAAAGTGGTTAAAGATTTGCAGAATGCAGGGTAATGAGTTAGAATCATCCCTTAAAGACAATAAAACATCATCTGCATAGAGAGATATCTTGTGCTTTGTACCTTTTTTATTAATGGGGGAATTATGGTCATTCAGTCTAATTTCCTGAGCTAATGGTTCCAGTAATGGTGCAGAAAGAAGTGGCGAGAGTGGGCCACCCTGTTGAGCACCTCAACTGTGTCAACAGCTTTCCTCTTTTGGGCTGTTTTGGTGCTGTAATCCGGGAAGAACAGCAGCCAGGATGTTAATGTTTTGCCTTGATTGGTCGTCTGATATTTAAGTGGCAATGAGAGGGCTCTGATTACTCTAAAGATCCTCCCCCTGTCTTGGTAACAGAGGAGCTGAAATATTAGCTTGCAAAGGTGGTTGAACTTTTCCTCGGTAGTATAGATGTGATGGGCTCACTGGATTTCGTTCTTCTCCCCTGCAAGAGAAGGGAACCATTTTGGCAACATTTCATGTAGAAACTGAACAGCATTTTCCCCTTCAGCTGATTCTGCTAGGCCCACAAGTCGAATGTTGCATCTTTGCAATCTATCCTCCATCTCAGCAACTTTCTGGCAGAGTTTGGACTCGTTCTGCAGGTTGCCGACATCATGCTTGACCATTCTCATGTTAGCTAGCATCAATCCTCCCTTGTAGCTTCTTAGCTAGCTCAGATTGTTGAACAATGTCCTGACTCAGCTTGGTAACAGCGGCGTTTGTAGACTCAATCAAAGTCTTGAGAGTTTGAATTTCGCCAGAGAGCATGTCTTTTCCGACCTCTCTCACTGCCAGCTTGATTTTCCCGGTCAGCTGTTCCTCTTGCTCCTGCAGCGCTAGCAAAATGGCTGCGTTGGATGGCTCCTCAGGCTGTCCCTCTGAAGGCTCTGTCTTCTTGGTGGCTGGAGTGTCCTGTGATACTTTATTTCTTGTTGGTTTAGTTCCCGACATGATAAGAATACACTTCCAAGTAACAGTTACACAAGAGGTCTCTGAATTACAAGATATTTTGTGTATTCTCTGACATAAGACATTGAGCTTGGACTAAACGTGCACCTCCCTTTGGCAGCCACCAGGAGTATCCTGCTTAAATTTATTTTAATTTTATGGCAAAAGCAAAAGGAAGATATCAGAGCAACTTATATGAAATAAAAACTTTTCAGTTGAAAGCAAGCTAGGTTAATTGATTGAATTTTAAGAAGTTTAATTGCTATTTTAATACCAGCACTGCCATCATTAGAGCAACTTTAATTGTCTTCTTGAAAATATGTTTTAGTGGCTATTTAAATTACAACGCTGCACTAAGCTTTCAAAATTTTTAAGTGATATGCTTTTGACTTTTAATAAAAAAAACAAGTTCCACTTTTCAGATTCTGTTTTTGCTCTCCGTTTGTGCTCTTTTGTTTCTGCTTGTTTTGTTCTTATCTTTTGTGGTTTGATTGATTCCTTTGATTTTTTTAGATTCTTTTTTTTCTGATGTGTTTCTTTCTTTGTCATTATGTGCTGTTGTATTGTGTCAAACACTTTGAATTACCTTGTTGCTGAAAGGTAGTACACAAATAAATTTGCCTTGCCTTTCCTTTGTATTTGTTTTTCAGGTTTTTGCAAGTGTTCAAAGATTAGCCGAGGCCTTCATCGCTCTCTACAGTGCTGGAAATCCTCTGTTCAGACACTGGGAGGCACAAATCAACTGTTCTCAACACAGCAAGCAGCCCAGCATCAAGCTGGACTTCAACCTTGGCAGTGTTGTCAGTGTTGTCATTGTGGAGGGCAGCATAGAAGAGCAGCTTCCTGAACTTTGCAGGAAAATTGAGAAATGCCTGGACTACTGGAGGGACTTTGTGGCCAAACAGAGATCCAAGCATTACTACCTGAACTACTTCACTGCTGAACAGATCGTTTACCTCTGCAGCAAGCTGAGTCAGCAAAATGTGATCAACGTTGAGGACCAGGTTCTCATGATGCTCTCCTTCATCAAGCCAAACTGCACTACCTCAGACTTGAGGCAGGTCTGGCATACACTCCAGTATGAAATCCTCACCAAGCCAAAAGAGCAAAATGAGGACATTGAGTTACAGACTTTTGTTGTGGTTCCACAAACTGAGCTGGAAGGTCCAGACTTCACCCCCGATTTTGATCTTTTGCCCAGTCTTGTGGAGCAAGCAAAAGGTTCCCTAAAGTTTGACCTCATCTGGAATGCATACATGAAAGACATGAAGAAATTTCTCCCAGAAGTTCTTGACATACATAATCTCGGGAGACTGTTGGAGATATTGGCCAACAAAGTAGATGAAAGTGAAGACGATGACAAAGAAGAGGACATTTCTGATTTTGACGCCGCAGGTCTCATAATGAGGCAGCTTCCTAAAGGCTTTGTAACAGGAAGTCCAAACCTCATTGTTTGCCCACATGATGATGTCTTGACATCTTGCATCTCCATCTACATGAGCAGTGAAGATGAGCTTCTTCCAACCTACGACGAGGTCCTCCTGTGTGACTCCTCTACGCCGTATGAACAAGTGGAGCTTTTCCTCAGACGCTGTCTCAGCTTAGGCTACAGGGGACAGAAGATATACACTCTGTTGTATGGAGATCTGCTCACTTACGACGTGAGCTCTAAAGTTGAGAACTTTTTTCAGCGCCTGAAAATGCAGAGCCGAAGAGACTACAGACTTGTCGTTATCTGTAGCTCTGAAAGAGAACATGCTTACCTTCCTTCTGCCTTCAGCCAGTACAGATTGCACATGGTTCCCCAGGAACCTTTGGGGAGAATCCAGGGGTACCTCCACAAACACTTTGTTGTCCCAGCAGATCAATGCAGTGCTGCAGCTGCTTTCAAAGATCGACTTGGTGTTGGTGTCATCTCATCGAGAAGGGCAGGTGTTGGTAAGTGAAAAAAAAATATACTCATTGATTCGACTTGATAAATCCAAGATGTCATGGGTACAATTTTGAAGTAAAAAATTGACAAAAATGTCTAAACCAGGGTTTCTGTGGCTCGTCGTCTTTTAAGTTTAATGCTATAAAAAGTCCTAAGTAGTCTTACCTTTAATATACAGAGGTCTTACATTTTAAGGTAGATGGTGCTTTACTGAATCTTTAAAAATGCAGTTTTTGTGTTTAGCTTTTATGCACCCTGGGGTTTAAGAAAGGTTTTCCGTCCACTAAAAACACATCATTTAATTTAAATGTTGGCATATTTTTAGAGTCACCAGCCTGCGTTAAAGTGTTCCATTTGAAGGGGTCTTTCTTTTGCAAACATGTTTTAATAGAGTATTTTGGACTGAAAACTAAATGTCAAAGTTTTGTTTGTAAGACATACCTTAGAGCTCTTGAATGTTTGAAACCGTTTGTAACAAACATCTTGCCAAAGCAAATTCACAACATGTAAATTCTATATTAATAAATCGATAACATTGACAGATAAATCAATCAATCAATCATTAGATGGATAAATAAATAAATACAATCAAAAGAAAAAAAATCAAAGCATTTATCAGCAAATTCAGCACTGGTCCCATGTTTAGTTAAACTTTATTTTCCATTAATTTTTGATTATTTGAGCTACTTTACTGTACCACTACTGTGTTTATGTCCATTTGTTCAGGCTGTATAACATGCTATGTAAATCTGGAGAAATCCTGCATTGTCATAGATGTAACAGGGTGTGCTTTGGGATGGTGAATCGTATAAAACATTCTTACTTTCATTGAAACTTGTGCATCAGTGACACAGATTCTAAAACAGTCATATACAGAGGGATTAAATCGGAGAGAACAGCACAAAATGAGACAGAGATCCTGGATAAGTAATTTTAAACCTAAGATCAGGTTTCTAAAGGTCAAACTAACTTGTTTAAAGGTGATTTAATGTATACTTTATCTTCTTTGCTTTTGGAAAGAAAAAGCTTCATGGTAATTTCATTGTAAAGACCCTGCTCTTTGTTTTAGTTAAGTTACCTGTTCTATGTTCATGTTTTATGTCTTGTCTTGTACTTCCTGTTTCATTTTGACATTTCATTAGTCTTTCCTTGTTTACCTGTTCCTTGTTTTGCTTCCTGTCTGGCTCTGTCACACCTAATCCATGATTGTGATCAAGGGGTAGGACCAGATAAGTTTTACTTCTTCCTACTCCTTTTCGAGCATGTACATTGTAACTTATGATGAATATTATAAATTAGTTATTTGCTTTCTTATTACTTTCTCTTTGTCTTTTTTTTGTTTTGTATATATTTTTTTTGTTAATATGTTCGAAATAAATAAATAAATAAATAAATAAATAAAATTGTTCCTTCCCAGCTGTGTAATCACCACCAATCACCTCATGTATTTAAACCTCATGTCTTCCCCTGTTTTGTTGCTAATTTGTTGCACTCTCTAGTCTTCGTTCCAGCCCTCTTTCTTGTCACGTCTTGCTGGTAGTAACCCATTTTCTATTAGATCAAGCCTTTTGCCTCACGACTTGGATACCTTAGCCTTTCTCAAACTGATTATTCTGTCCACTGAACTTTTGCCTGTCTTTCTAGTAAAATGAATGTCATTGTCAAACCAGTGAGGAATCAAGCTTTTGTGTCCTTTCTTGTGCCTCGTTCCTTGACATTCATAAAATGGCTGTGCACATCTGTGTAAATTCCAACAATAAATGAAAATGGACACATACAAATTTAGATTTGTAGGAAGTATTTTTGTGCCTCACATTCAAGCTGGGAATGCACTGACTTAGCATGATGAAAACTGGCAAACTTCAGTGATTTTTATTTTTATTTCAGGCAAGTCCCTATACATCCAAAGGCTGTATGAAAAGCTGAAGCACTCAGCAAAAAAGCCATCAATGATGAAATGCATCCGCTTGATTGAGCCTTGTGTTAATGAGAACGTCGTCCTTCAATCTCTATTAAACACCGCCAAGAAGGAGGAACTCATCATTTTTCATTTTGACGTCACATCATCGGTAACAATAAGTCTCAAGCTAACATTTTGATTGGTTTAATCAATTAAACACCTATGTTAAATACTGTTGGTAATTACCTGTATTTTCTGTTGTAAATAAGGTGCAGAAAGGTCTCCATGAGTTTCTTTTCAAGTTGTTGATTCTTCGTTACTTGATGGACTCTGAGGGAAAAATGTGGAAGTGTAGTGACAAGCAGCTCTATCTAATAGAGATTCTAGAGCAGACCAGGAATGCTACACAGCAGGTAAGAGTTTTCACAAGATTGATTATTTCAGTCATTTGTCTCCCGGTCCTATAATTATGTGTAATTGTCTGTTTTCTGTACAGGCTCAAACCAGGAGCAGCACATTCACAGACATGTTTCCCAATATTTTCTGCCGTTCACCGAAAGAGGTTCTAATGCTTGAGATGAGAAGTCAAGAATACCCCAACATTGCACCTACAGAGGATCCACTTATGGATGATACAGAATTCAGGAGTGCAGCCTTTCAGCGGCCTTACCAGTATCTCACACGGTTTCATAACCACATTGATCTTGATGGGTTCACATATCAGGGTGTTGAAGGTTCACATGTGGAGTGTCTCCAGATGCTTCTCATGCACTGTGGAATGAAGGATCCATCCTGGGCAGAATTAAGAAATTTTGCATGGTTCCTGAACCTTCAGCTGCAAGACTGTGAGACCTCTGTTTTCTGTGATGTTACAGTCACTGGAGACACGTTAGCCAGATTTAAAACTTTTGTGGTGGACTTCATGATTCTGATGGCAAAGGACTTTGCCACTCCATCACTCAGCATCTCTGACCAAAGCCCTGGCAGGCTGCAGATGGACGACATGAATGGTGTTCAGGATGAAGACTTGGCTCCTTTTCTGATCAGGAAGAGATGGGAAACAGAACCGCACCCTTACATATTCTTCAATGACGACCACGTTTCCATGACCTTCATTGGTTTCCATCTCAGGCCAAATGAAAACAACTCTGTTGATGCAGTAGAGCCCACCTCTGGTAATGTAATAAAAAGGAATGTCATGACAAGAGCCTTGTATGACGGTCTAAAATTACAGAGGGTCCCATTTAACATCAACTTTGATGATCTCCCAAGAGGGGAGAAAATAGGGTGGATCTGCAATGTTCTTGGTATCGAGACACCTCTTGATCCTGATGAAACATATGAGCTAACAACAGACAGCATACTAAAGATGCTAGCAATCCACATGCGGTTTAGGTGTGGCATACCAGTCATTATCATGGGCGAGACAGGTTGTGGCAAGACAAGGCTCATTAAATTCCTTTGTGAGTTGCGGAGAAGTGGGGCAGCCGCAGAGAACATGAAGCTTGTCAAGGTGCATGGAGGGACAACCCCAGAGATGATCTACACCAAAGTGAGAGAAGCTGAAGAAATTGCCATTATAAACAAGCAAGACTACGGATTTGACTCTGTTCTCTTCTTTGACGAGGCTAACACAACTGAGGCCATCAGCAGTATCAAGGAGGTGCTCTGTGACAAGACAGTCAAAGGGGAAAGTTTGACACAGCAGAGTGGGCTGCAGATTGTCGCAGCATGCAACCCCTACCGAAAACACAATGATGACATGATCAAGAGGTTAGAATCTGCTGGTCTGGGGTACAGAGTCCGAGCAGAAGAGACAGATGAAAAGCTTGGGTCAATCCCTCTTCGCCAGTTAGTCTATAGAGTCCAAGCACTGCCACCGAGCATGATCCCTCTGGTGTGGGACTTTGGACAGTTAAATGATCACACAGAGAAAATTTACATCCAGCAGATTGTGCAAAGAGTGATTGAAAAGAAAGCAATCAGTCAAACTAACATCAAGTGTATCACAGATGTCCTGTCAGCTTCTCAGAAGTACATGCGAACAAGAAAGGATGAATGCAGCTTTGTTAGCCTGAGGGACGTTGAACGCTGCATGCAGTCTTTTGTTTGGTTCTATGAAAACCATGTCATGTTGCTGGCAGAACTCAATAAATTTGAGAGACAGCAGAATACTGACAGTAATGAGAGATATCAAAGATCACCTGAGATCAGAGACCCTGTGATGTGGTCTTTAATAATGGCCATAGGAGTTTGCTACCACGCTTGCCTGGAAAAAAAGGACAAATACAGAGAGAAAGTCAGCAGATGTCTTCCACACAGCTACACCTCAGCAAAAGTCATGCAAGAGATCTCACTTATGCAGGACTTGCTCCTGAGTGGTGTACCAATGGGGGATACCATTGCAAGAAACAGTGCCCTTAAAGAGAATGTTTTCATGATGGTTCTCTGCATTGAGCTGAGAATCCCTCTCTTTCTCGTTGGCAAACCTGGAAGCTCCAAGTCTCTGTCCAAAACTCTAGTGGCAGATGCGATGCAGGGCCAAGCTGCTCATTCAGACCTCTACAAAATGTTCAAACAGATCCATTTGGTATCCTTCCAGTGTAGCCCACACTCAACACCTGAAGGTATCATCAACACTTTCAAACAATGCGGACGCTTCCAGGAAGGAAAGAACCTGAATGAGTACATCTCAGTTGTGGTGCTTGATGAGATTGGGCTGGCTGAAGATTCTCCAAAGATGCCGTTGAAGACCCTCCATCCTCTGCTAGAGGAGGGATGCATAGATGATGAGCCACTTCCACACAAAAAGGTTGGATTCATTGGAATCTCCAATTGGGCTTTAGACCCAGCAAAGATGAACAGAGGCATATTTGTCTCCCGTGGTGACCCTGATGAAAAGGAGCTCATCGAGAGTGCCGAAGGTATATGCAGGTCTGATTCAATGGTTCTAGATAGGGTCAGGGATTTCTTCCAGCCCTTTGCAGAATCTTACCAGAATATCTGCCTGGAACAAACCAAACAAGGCAAAGGGTTTTTTGGCCTGCGTGACTACTACAGCTTGATCAAAATGATTTTTGGACTGGCCAAGGGTTCTCATCAGGAACCCACCGCTGAGGAAATCGTGAAGGCAGTGTTGAGAAATTTCAGTGGCAGGGATGATGTGGATGCAGTAGCTGTCTTTACCAAGAGCCTCAAGATTGCACCAAACTTGGAAAACATCAGTGCCATTGAGTTTGTGAGAGAAAGCATTCAAGCAGTCGGACAAGATGAGGACTGTCGCTACCTGCTGGTGCTAACAAAAAACTATGCAGCCCTTCAGATCCTCCAGCAAACCTTTTTCTCTGAGAGTGGTCAGCCAGAAATCATATTTGGATCCAGCTTTCCAAAAGACCAAGAGTATACTCAAATCTGCCGCAACATCAACAGAGTGAAGATCTGCATGGAAACAGGTCAAACAGTTGTACTTCTTAACTTGCAGAACCTCTACGAAAGTCTCTACGATGCCCTCAACCAATACTACGTCTGTTTGGGAGGACATAAATATGTTGACCTTGGACTGGGAACCCATCGTGTTAAATGCAGGGTGCATAAAGACTTCAGGTTAATTGTCATTGAGGAAAGAGAGGTGGTCTACAAACAGTTCCCCATACCTCTCATCAACAGGCTGGAGAAACATTACCTGGACATCCAAACTGTGTTAAAAACCGAGCACAAAAGGATTGTGGAGGAGCTGGAAAAGTGGGTCAAACTGTTTGTTTCCCTTGGCAGTCAACATGGAGCTCAGACTCATAGGTACAAAGCAGCAGATGTCTTCGTTGGCTACCACTCAGACACATGTGCATCTGTGGTACTTCAAGCAATCGAGAAGCACAAGGACAGTTCGGAGGATTTTGAAACTGCAGACCCTGAAAGGAGAATTCTGGAGGAAGCCAAACTTGTCCTACTCAAATGTGCCACACCAGACTCAGTTGTGCGACTGGACTGCACAGGCCTTCCCAAAGTGGAGAGTGAAAATCTGTCCAGGATCTACTTTGAAGAACTGAGCAACAGCTGTTTAGCTGACTTCATTCTTGCTTCATTAGACGTCCATGGCCTCTGCTCATTCACAGAGGTAACTTAAAAGTTGAAATAACACCAATTTAAAAACTATTATTTATTATGTTTAAAACTTTTTAGGTCTTAGGTCTTAATTGTAATTTCAAACTGTAGGTAACAACATTCTCCCGGCTTCTGACGACATCTGACTTGGGGCTTCTGGAACAGATGCTGCAGAGTGTTGAGCTCCTGTCACTCCAGCAGTTTGACACAGAACAGTCATTCTTGAAGAAGATCAGGTTTGTTCATGCTTTAGTTACATTTGGTCTTTGTAAGGATACACAATATTATTGGTATAATACACGTTTTGGGAAGTAATTGCTCTGGTTAACTACTAGTACAGGGCTGCCACCAGACGTGACTGGGCCCCTGAAAGGCCCCATAGATTGGCCCTGGATCGGTTCTAGCATGTACACATTGCCCTCGGTCAGGTCAGGTCAGGTCAGATGTGGGAGCATATGCTGGGTCAGCACTATGCCTTTCGTCATTCCAGATGACACCTCTACACCACTAGCAATGTTAACCCACTTCAGCAGGTTTTTTAACTTCAGCAACCCAATCTCGAGCTGTAAATGTCAAAAATGTTTGTTATAAAGAATTTCAGAGAGGGGAGGCTCAGATCTATGTGTGAGCAGCAAAGTAATCATGTGGTTAAGATTATTTGCCATTTTCTTACCTCCGCCAAGGAGGTTATGTTTTTGCCGGCGTTGGTTAGTTTGTCTGTTTGTCTGTCTGTTTGTGTTCAAGATAACTTGAAAAGTTATGGACAGATTTGGATGAAATTTTCAGTAAATGTGTGGAATGGGATAAGGAAGAAATGATTAGATTTTGGGACTGATCCGGATCACCACCGGATCCAGGAATTTTTTTAATGATTCTTTCACATTGCCAGATAGGACCATTTTTGCCAAAGTTGGCTGAAGCTGCTTGGTGGAGGTCCGCGCTCTCTGAGTGCTTTTCTAGTTTATGGTAATTTTACAGAGTGAAGGGCCAAACCTAAAGCTATGAGAAAAGCTGGTATTTGGTGATAACAGGATGTTTAGTCACGAAAAATACTGAATCTGAGTTCAGTTTTGCAGGAAATAAACTTGCAGTTGTAAGGGTGTGGGTGTTGAAGTCAGAGGAAAAGTAGGATCAACTCCCTTGGGCTTCAAAGGAGGGAGGGTCTCATGTTTAGTCAGATACAAATATGAAGTTTTATTCTGATTTTTTGTCAAGTATCAGTTTTGCTGAAAAAGGAAAATCAGAGAATGTTCTAAATCTTGTAGTAATTACAATTCATTGTTATTGTTTTTTTGAAGCCACATTAACCCATACATTTATTTTATCTTCAAAATTGCAAAGAACCCTTTTAACACTTGGGTACTCTTTGGTTCAGTTAAAAAAATTAAACAAAATATCTGAAAGTGCTGAAATAGGAACATTAAACTTAAAGCTAAGACTTTGAATACATCACTTATGATATGAAGCTGCAGTTAGTTATTATGAAGGATCTGCTGAGGCGTTTGTTGGGCCCAAAGTTATATCATAAAGTTGTAATTTGCTGAAGTGTTTTTTAAACTTGTTTAACAGCTGGTGTATTAATGCACTATTTTATAAGAATATACTAGATGTACATCACAGAACTGTCTAAAGGGATACACATATCTTCAAAAACCCAGGTAGATGCTATTATTATTAGACAAATTCTATGTTCTCTTTCAGAAATTTTCTCACAGCTAAAAAAAGAAGCAGGAACAGGGGACCCTGCAACAAGATCCTCATCATTCAGTGTGATTATGAAGCTTCTCAGAGCGCCAATCTCATTGCATCTGCAAAGTAGGTCCAACCTCAGGTGTGTATAACCTGTGTACTGTAGAATAGTTCTGTCATATTTAGTTTTTCTCTTGCTTTTCAGGTACTCATCCATAAATGAAATCAACAAGATAACTCAGGAGGGCATGGGAAGCAGGGTGTTTGTCTACTTTATCACCAGATTGCCCAGAATGGAGGGAGGAAGCTCCTATGTTGGCTTTCATGGAGGTAAGTTAACTTAATTCCTTGAATACTGTTTTCTTTTCGATATGTTTGAACATAAGAAAATAATGTAAGACTTGTTAATACTCACAGGCCCCTGGACATCAGCTCATATTGATGACCTCAGACAGTCGACAGACATTATTTCAGACATCAAGGCTTTGCAAAAAATGACCATCAGTGAGATGTTTGAACCACAGACAAGTTTGCCTGAAGGTAAATTAGTGAAATATGAATATTCGCCTTCAACAAGCCTCTCTCTCTATCCACTTAGTTACTATATATTTGAGTAGCATGCTATTTTCAAGCACAGATGTAGATGAATCCCTTTCTTTACATAAGATACTTTAACTGTATGAAAGCCTTTCTGGTAACACTTGATATAAAGACCATCTCTATAATTTGTTATAAACATGTTGTAAGCATGTTTAAGAAGTCTTGTAAAGCATAATGCTATGCTTATAATGCTGAGAATCATAATTATATTATTAAAATCATAATTATATCTTATATGTGATACTTATAGCTATAAGAATAAACATTTCAAATTCATTATGTATTGATTTATTTAACTATTAATAGTGCACAATTGCCACATGATCACATACACCCTCATGTTTAAAGATGAAAAACCACATAATCGTACTGTTAAACTCTTTTCTCCCCTTAAAGCCAAGCAAAAAAACCTTTTCTGTTTCCACCCCCTTCTTTTCCCTTTCTTAAGTCTACCCTATCTATTCCAGAACAAAATCTTGGTTTATTTACACTTTTAAACTCCAACAATTAGCAGTGCAAATGAAAAGCATGAATGTGGGCCAGTTTTATTGTTATAAAGCTTTCTATATAGTTGTAGCTGCTCCTACCTAAAAGCAAAATATAACTCACTCTAAGTATGATAATTCTTTTCAAGTACAATAGCATTATTACCATTATGAAGCATTTTTAATTATACAAGTGCTCATAATCAGGATTAAACTATATTTAGGACATTGTAATCATAAACTATTTCTCTCAAGCCATGGAGGTTGATGACATGTACACTGAAAATGAAGAAGAAGAGGCAGTACAGGAGAATGCTGAGCTGGATGAAAAGGTCAGTACAGATTAAGCTTTCAGATGTATTTCATGGGAAACACAGATTCACATTTTATGTTTTCATTTCAGATGAAACAGTTGAATGAAGGAGCTCACTCAAACAGTGAACACTCCTCAGGTTTAAAACCACCCAAGTCACACTGGAAAAGGAAACAGTCACTCGACAAAATCTTATTTTAAAGTCCTTTAATCTGAGCAGAGCAGAAATGGACGTGTTAGTGCAGGATCTTTGCTGAAACCTGTCTGTTTCTGGTCTGCCTGATTAAAAGAAATCAAAGGATGAATGTGCTATTTTCTTTTCCAGTTTGTTCATCCAAAACATAAAATGTATGAACTTTCTTGTCTCCACACAATCATTCTTTGGTATTAACAACATTTAATTGTATCCTTTTGTGTCATGGGGCTGCAGGCTGTGGACAGTGTTGTGGACACCACAGCTCTGCTGAGGAGCTGTGTGCAGAGTGCTGTGGGCATGCTGAGGGATCAGGTGGACAGTGGCATCCGCAGCACCCACAGAGTTGAGATCCTGCTGACACTCCTCAGTGACAATGAAGAAATGAAAGGTACTCAGGTGTAATTACCAATAAATACCACTTGCTATTCCCAACTAGCACCAAAAGACTATGTGTATGTCGGTTCTGTGTATGCATGTTCTGAGCCTGTTTGAGTGCATGTGAAAATGTGCCTGTCTGCACTGTGCTAGTGTGTAATTTAAATTATAATGCGGAGATTTCATTGTTTTGTCATCATTTTGTCTCAGGCAGAGTGACAAAAATGTTGTGTTGTTTTTACAATGTCAGTAGACTTCTATTCTACTCTAAAGAAACCCTCAGTTGTTTTCTGACAACAGAAGCATTGATCTAATATAATTTCTCTTGGCAGGGGAATTTCTGCAAACTGTGAAAAAGCATCTCCACTCATTGCTGTCGTTCCAGGATGACAACACCTTTTCTAACTGGGTCATCAAGGAGGCCTCAAATATTGATGCACTGCAAGAAGGAGGCACCTTCAGGTCAGTGATTTAGTCACAAAAAGATAATAACTTGTCTTCCTGAAAGGAAAGTGCAACATTGGATTTTTCCCACAAAACGCTGATATTTCTGAACTTAGTTTAGTCAGTGACAACTAAAAACTACACTTTTGTGTGGATATGGATATAAAGTCTGTCTTATCATAGAGCTCACATATAACTGGTATTGTGAGTCTATTTAAGGGGTCTCCAAGCTTTTTGCTGTGAGGTGCTCTTTTCAAATTTCCCTGTTGCCCAATGTGCCACCTCACCATCCAATTACATCAAGTTTAAGCATAAACTAGAACTCTGCTTTAATTTTCCATGGGCAGTTTCATTATTCTATCCAAAGAGGCAGCATGCTCAACATCATAATGAAAAACACAATTATCTCCTATCAGCTGTGTTTTATAATGACTAAACAACAAGGCTGCCATGTCTATTGAAACATCCACATTAAGGACAAAAGCATAACCACACCAACTTATTATCAATATTTTTCAAGGGTTAATTGAACAATGAATTTATGCCAACATAACTAAAAGAGAATTCAGTTTAACAACAATGGACCTCTATACAACACTGCCACCATCCTAATGAAACATCCTCACCTGAGTAAAACTTGTACCTTGTCCATCAGCGGTAAATCACAGTCCTGTCAAAGAGAAAGAGAAATATCAGTTCTAATCAAGAACATTGCAGTTTTTTGTAATATCACATATACCGGATTGGAAATCTTGAAACCTGGGAATAAGAAAAAATATATTTGGTACCTTTTGGCAGTCTTAAACATATGCACAGCTACACATTTACCATTCCATGATTTTCCTGGATTTATCATTTTGTAATTGGGAAAACACAAAAATTATGATTATATGATAAAAGATATGTAAAAAAGTGGAAAAATTAATTGAGTAAAAGAATGAGAGCCACGTGAAAATGCATCCATATTTATAATTATCATTTAACATACAAAGAACAACGAATAAGAGTGCTGCACATTTCAACAAGTGCCTACCTGTCCCTGTGATGTCTGACTTCAGTTTTCTTTGCACAGCTCCATGATATGGGACCTGATTAGTCACTTCAAGCTGCAAGTATGCTTGATAGTGGTTACATTGGTCAGGTCTTGCACTCTATGGGCTTAATCTAATAAGATCCCAAACAACAAGTGCTAAAGTGTGTGTGCAAACTAAAAGTTGCACGTACTATTTGTGGTTGTGTTGCAGGTGATCTTTCATGACTGCGTGCGCAATTTATAACAGGAGCAATGGTGGTGCAGACAGCCCTATTTAAAGGAGGATTTCGCATGTGCTACCAGAAAGAGTTTGGGACAGCAGGGTGGCCATAAATGAAAAATGAAGTTTGAAGCCATGGATTTTGAGGCAAATAACACACTGGTAAACTCCAGCAGAGACATCTCAGCGTTGCCTGAAGAAACACGTTTGAAAGACCATCTGTGAAAAGCACACAGCTCAAAACTGGCATTGCTTGATAGACGATATGTCTCTACTATTTCATTTTTTGAGCAGAGGTTGCGGTTATCTTTTTTCCTGTCTGTTATTTTGGTTGTCACTTTTCCCTCATGCCATATATTTATCCATCATTTTTAATTTTCCTTTTCTAATTCCAATTGAACCTAATCTAAATGACAGCATTCAAATAGTTGCACAGCTTCATCACCGATACCCTCTCATGTGAAGGGTAGTCTTACAATTACGCATACACACTGACTAAGCGTTAAATGTCCTTTAACTGAAAATCTGCACAATTCATTTATCAGCTCTGAGTGACAAACAGAGTGTTTTTGGCTACGAAGGGGATCTTTTTTTACATAGGTTAAAGGACTTCCTCCAGGATGTATTAAGAGCGCAAAACAGAGCTTGTGTCTGCATGAGTATGATGGCAAACTGGATCATCCCTCTTTTTCCAGTCCATCATAGTGACAGACAGCCTCCAAATCTTTCCGTCATTCTTCAAAAAATTCAGTCAATGATGGAAAGTATTCGGTTAATGCTGTTTATAATAGTCCAAACATGTTGGCATGCAAATGGAAGATTATCTCTCTCCGTCATCAGACCTCTGTGCATAATGCTGTCAGTTTGCACTTGTCTTTCAAACGTGCTACTTAATGGACGCAAAAACACAGAGCACAATCAGTTTCAGGTTTGATAAATCACATTGCGAGTGCTAAATGATTTCATTTGCATCTCCTCCTCCCAGTATTGTGCGCATTCTGATGATCTGCGTGTATTCTGCATATTCATGAAGCCGAACACGCTAAATGGACTGTTTGTGCTATTTTGCTCATTCAACAAATGCAATCGTCGGTACAAATGTGCTCTCAAGTTTGCACACGTTTTTATACATGCAAACCTTTAGTAGATCAGGCCCTTTGTGTTAGAATGTCTGCTCACAGAGACGTTCATCCAAAAAGCATTCGTAAAGTGAATGAATACAACAGGCTTAAAGGGATAATTCTGTTTTTTTGAAGTGGGTTGTGTGAGGTAAATGGCATGAGCCTAAATGTGTCCCACAGTGTCGCAGCTTAGTTCTGTCTCTGTTGTCACATAGTTTTTTTTTTAGCTTCAGATTCAGACGGGTTTCTTTAATCCTCAAGGGCTTTTGAATTTTGTAGTCTACAAGACCAAACATATATTTGAGCTCACAGCATTAACAAAAAATAAATAAAAAATAATAAAGCATTATAAGTTAATATATAGCCAGGGTTGATAATTGCTCCTGTGGAATAATTGCTCCTTTAAGTAATTAAATTAATTTAAGCACACATGGACCTATCGTGACCAAATTTTTTATTAGTTTTAATACATGGTACATAACCAAGCATTAAGGACATGACACATCTAAAATAATAAATATCAAGCAAGTAATCAGAAAAACAAAATAAACCATATCATAAGGGCTAAAAAAAAGAAAAGAAAAAAAATCTAAATTAAACATAAATAAAAGCTGCACTGAGAAGCTGAGTTGTCTTCTACATACAAGCTTTAAAGACACCAGAAAATTGCAGGGGGCTGCTGATCTGGCACACCAATATAAGGTCAGCTGTGTTCTGCTAATCTATATTAGAATTGCAGCTTTTATTCAAAGTAAAGCAGCTATGGTTGTTTTGTGTAACCCAGTTGTCTTGGCCAAATTGAAAGTCATTGTCTGGTAACAAGGCTGATGTATTTCCCCCATTTGGCGTAGTAAAAGTCTAGTCGACTTAGCATCCTGTATGCCATCTCCTCATAAGCCGAAACTACACTTAACTGGGTAAACTAATGGCTGGGCCAAGGAAGATCCCTCGCTTTCCATTCCCTGACCAGACGTTTTTGACCCAGCATAATGGCTGTGAGGATCCATCTTGCCTCAGGTTCTGAAAAACCTTTTAAAGGGGTAGAGTCCCCTAAGATAAAAAAGGCTGGGCATAAATGGGAAATCCTGACCTAGTGCTAATTTGCTATTTTCATGAATTGCCGTCCATCAGCTCTGGGCCTTTGGACAGGACCGCAACATATGACTCCACCCTATGGAGTTTTGCAGGGGTCCAATAGACTCGATTTAAGATTTTAAACTGTATCAATCTGGTCTTTATCTCCCAGAAGGAATTCCTGGGGCTTTGTAAAATAGCGGCCCATTCCTCATCACTAAATGACCTATTAAAGTCAGTCTCCCATGTCTGTTTGAGCCCCCCTGTCTGCCCGCTTAACTTATCCAACAAAACAGAATAATATTTAGCTGCTTCTTTACCCTTACCAAAAATGCCGAGTATTTCTATAAGAACATCTGGTTGTGAGAGAATCAACTGATGGTCTGGGATGGCCTCGTTAAGTAAGTGTCTAATCTGCAGGTATCAGCATAAAGCATGGTCACGGATACATGGATCTTGTGATCACCAGTTCTTCCTCTTGTTAATGTACAATTTGAAGTACAATTTGAAGTTGCTTCTTCTACTGTAAAGCACTTTGGTAGGCGTTTAAATGTGCTATATAAATAAAGCTGACATTGACATTGACATTGACAAGTAAAGTTTTGTAAACATTTGTATTTTGCATTTGATTTAATGCATTTTTTGGTGCACCTGTGTGTCTATGTATTTAATTACAGTAATGTGCTTATAATGGCCTTGTTTGAATAAATATATGGCATCATTGGCCTTTGAATAATATTTGCATATCGTTGTGATTAGAGTTGTTCTGGTTCTGATACCTGTATCGGAAATTGCTCCCATTCTGCCCAAAATGCTGGCATCGGTATCGGCAAGTACTGGAGTCCAGACACCATCCGATACCACAGAGCTCCAAATGTCCGTGGTAAAGCTGACTGCATGCTCGTCTTCTGCTACCGCCATTAGCCGTAAGGGTGTATTAGCCGTAAGGGTGTAATGCTGGCTGGTTGGAGCGCTCAGCGTGTTTGCAATCTGTGATTGGGGGTAAGCGGTGATTTGATTCATAATCCATTGAATAGCATTGCATTGTACTTTGTGTTGTATTATATCCTTCCTCTTTTTCCATAACTACGGTGAACGGTGGATAGCCGCTTTGCGCATGCTCATCTTCTGCTACCTACGTTAGCTGTAAGGGTGTATTAGCCGTAAGGGTGTAATGCTGGGTGGTTGGCGCTCTCAGCATGTTTGCAATCTGTGATTGGGGGTAAGCGGTGATTTGGTTCATAATCCATCGTATAGCATTGCATTGTACTTTGTGTTGTATTATATGCTTCCTCTTTTTCCATAACTACGTTGGACGGTGGAGAGCTGCTTTGCACATGCTCCCTTTATCGCTAAGCATTCTGGGTAATGTAGTCAATGTAATTATTCTGAGCAGGTATTAATATAATATATATATTATAAATGATGGTACAGGCTTCTGGTTTTTTTTATTATTTTGGGCAATTTATTTAAAGAATTTATTGTAACTGGGTTTCCTATTTTATTGTGCTTTCAGGTTTATGACCTGTGATTATTGATTAAAATAAATATAAAGCAATGACTAACACTTCCTGGTGAGCCTGTTCGGAGGGAGTTTGCCAGGTCGTAAATATATCTCCGAAACTGTGCTGCCCAAATTATATGAGGCAGTTAGGGAACACATTTTGTGTATGCTTAAAGACGTGCATTCAGTCAGCTTTACCATGGACATTTGGAGCTCCGACGTGTGCCCCATGTCTTAATACTGTCCTATTTAAATGCCTTCATTTTACAATATTGTGACTGCACTTTAATTTAAAATAATGTATTTATTTATTTATCTAAGTTGCTGTTGCACTACTGTTTTTATACTGTTGTATTTAAATGTATTTTTTATTTAAAAATATTGTAGCTCCACTTTGATTTTTTTTTATAATTATTCCTAGATTTATTTAGTCAAACTGCATTTTCACTACTGCTTTTTATACTGTTCTATTTAAAAATACATTTTAAAACAAATGGCTTGAATTTGCTGTATTTATACATGTTTTACAAAGAGTTTAACCTGAGCCAGGCCTCACCACAAGGATAACAATATCACAGTCATGCAGGCCTAGTTATATTTTTTTTCTATAACATACTGGTATCGGATCGGTACTCGGTATCGGCCGATACCCACAGCACAAGTATCGGTATTGAGAGGGAATATTTAAAATTCATGTTTCATCTACAAATTAAGTAAAATTTAGATCAGTAACATATTTACCATTCATTAGACTTTTTTTGAGGTACAGGGTGGTGTTGGAGGCTTGTTATTTTGTTTGACTTTGGGACTAGTTAATAGTCATGTCAGTCCTTAACAGCACCCAAGAGTCAATCCTCAAATAGTGTAGAAATAGCGGTCATGCAATTGTCACACATATTTGATCTCAGCCAATTGATGAAAACAATTAAAGTGAGTTCACACACAAGACATGCACTGTCTCTGTATTATTGTACCTGTAGTTGAATACAATCTCATATTAATACTAAGCAGAGAAATGTAAAACAATGCGGAAGGATAGGCTTTCGCAGTAATTTCACTAGAAACTACTACATGGTAGTGCGCTCGACTATGAAAACTCTGACGTCCGCGGACATTCCGCGCGGAGTCCGCCCTGCTCACAGTACGCCAGAGTCTGGGTCCATATGCAGGTATACACCATATACCCTCTAGAAAACACCCCGAAATACCATAGAACCACAACAAAATGCACAAGGATACGTACAGCATGCTTGTGTGACTTTCACTTTCACTCAGCGTCTGTGTGTGTGCTCCTCCGTCTGCCAGTGAGCGTAAAGACGCAGATAGACGCGCATCGCAGGGACAGTGAGGGATCATCAGTCACTCTGTGTGATTTTATCATTCAAACAGTGTCTTGATAGCTCATGTGTCAGGTTTAAGTGAACACAAAGACCTCAAAAATGACAAGACAGCGTGTTGATGAATCAAAACTCTACATTCTTCAGCGGGGGCATTACCAGAAGGGGGCAGGGGTGGGCAGTGCCCACCCATGGACACGCTCTGCCCACCCCTGGAAAACTGGATGTAGTGTTGACGGCAGTCTGGGCACCGCATATGATATCCCATTCCCAGCAGTGTCCGCTCAGTCCCCAAGCAGCAGTCCCTCCCAGCAGGAAGATGTTAGCCCCTCGGCGTCCAGCGTGCAAATGAATCGCGCATGTGCCAAAGCTGCTCGCAGACACCGTCAGTAGTTCAGACAGTGCTTAACGTTTGTCCTGCTGTTCATTTATTACTCGCCTGCCTCGTCTTCGGAGTTTCAGTCACGTTAGCGATCTCTATTTGCCCTTGCTCTACCGCCTTCTCCTACCTTTGCCTCTCCTACCGGACTATTCATCATTCATCTCAGTGTAGTCTGTACTTTTTGTGCAGTGTGCTCGACTATGACAACTCTGACGTCTGTGGACATTCTGCGCGGACTCTGCTCTGCTTACAGTCCGCCAGACTCTGGGTGCATACGCAGGTATACGCCATATACCCACTAGAAAATGCCCCGAAATACCATATAACCACAACAAAATGCGCAAGGATATGTATAGCAGCATGCTTGTGTGACTTTCACTTTCTCTCAGCGTGTTTGTGTGCGCTCCTCCGTCTGCCGGTGGACGTAAAGACGCAGATAGACGCACATCGCAGGGACAGTGAGGGACCATCAGTCACTCTGTGATTTTATCATTCACACGGTGTCTTGACAGCTCATGTGCCCGCTTTAAGTGAACACAAAGACTTCAAAAACTGACGAGTCAGCCTTTCATTAATCAAAACTCTACATTCTTCATCAGTCCAGCTCTTGTTTTCACTCACTCACTGTTTTCTAAATAATAAATTCACCCTAAGGGATCCTCCATCACTTATTCTCCATGATATCAGAACAATCTTTAAAGGATCAAGCTCCAAATACAGTCTACTAGTGGAGCGGTTCTCAACCTGTAGGTGGAGGCCCATTGTGGGTCTCAGAGCTGTTTTCAGTGGACAATGTATTAATCTGGTCAAATTGTGGTCAAAATGTCTTCAGTGTATGGAGGCCCTAAGAGGACAAACATCATCACAGTATGTCAGATTATACCCACTAGAATAAACCAACTACACACAAATATTACACTGTTTTACATTTCTCTACTCAGATATTCCTATTCAGATTTAAAAATTCATGTATGTAGGCTATTATTACTTTGAGTTTGATGTTCAAGTATACATTTGTTGATTTAAAAATGAAGTAGTAATAACTTTGACCTAGATGTTAACTTGAACAGATCCAGTTTCTAATGACATTCTGACTGTTCATGTCCACTCCTTATTGTCCTCCAATGAAAATCACCTCTGTTTACATTAATGTTCAAGTCAGATGCTTTTATACTAAATAGTTCATAGTGTTGTGGACTTGTAGCCTACAAATTGATGCCAAAACATTTTTCAGTTACTTAAGGAAAATTTAATCTAGGTTAATTATGCATATTCACTTGCACTTCATAATTTAACCCTTTAAAGCCTGAATGCACAAATAATAGCCAGAACATTCATTTTTTTTTGGAGCTGAAATGTTTCTTTCACTTCCTATTGAAATCCAACAAAATCACAATTTCCATAACATTTAACATATACATATTTTTAGTGGCAGAGTTGCTGACTCTTCCTCCAGGGACCCGGGTTCAAATTCTGGTGAAGGCAGTTGTACTTTTCAACTGTGTGTCCAATACAGACTGCTGATTACTACAGCTCCTTGCTGTATGCATCTGGCTGCTGTCCTCTCAGTCTGGATGTCACAGGTTGTCAGTCATTCAACCTTTCATTTCCATACAACTTTATTCTTTTCCTGTCTTTACAATGCAAATTTCATAACATATTTCACACATCTGCTACTGATTACAATCTATGTCATTTTAGCCTTAACAGATTTTACTCTTTTAATCATAGATTACAACTTCTTCATGGTGGCCAAACATTTCTTCAGCTTTCTGCAATTTCCTTTCACATTTATTCATTTTCAGCTTTCTTTCACAACTGTAACCATTTTTATTACACATTTCCCACATTTGCAGCTGTGCTTCACTGCTTCCAACTATTTTATGTCCCATTTTTACATTTTCAGCTTTGTTTGCATTGCTTTTAGCAATTTCATTCCACAGTTCCAGCATTCAGACTCAGCATTTCAACGCATTTGCTGCAAGGAAATGCAATTTTTATGTTGAAATGCTGAGTCAGCATTTCATTATATATTGCTATCCGACTTCCGTCTTCTTCTTCATCTTCTTCCTCCCTCAACTATTTGGACCTTTTCACAGCTTTCAAATTTGCACAAATTTTCACAGAAAAAAATTGAGCAGTGCAGCATGTTCAGGAGATTTGTGCTTGTATTTTTCACGAGTAACTGTTACAGTTTTTACAGTAAAAATGATTTTCTGCAGATATTTTCCCATTGAAATGAATGGGAGACTTATGCAGTTCTGCTGAAAAGTGCTTCAACTTTCAGGCTGTACAGCTTTGGCGTACTTCCACCTACAGACTTCAGTCTTGCTTTGACAGATTCACTGATCTCTCAACTATTTTTACATGTGTTCAGCTTTTTGCTGTCTTCTACAGTTTTTGAGATATCACTGTTTAAGCAACACTAAGTTTGGAGGATTTCTCTGTTCTTAGAGCGTGTCATGTGACCTGTTAGAGCGTGAGCTTCGTCTAAAGATTCGGAAATTTGTAGCCGAATAATCGCAATAAAAGCCTCAAACTTTACTCAAAAGATATGATTTATACATCAAAATGAAGGTATACTTCTCCTCTTTCAGCTGAAATTCGTTTCAACCTCGACATTGACATCGTTTTTTCTCAGTGAGCTTCAGAGCCACAGGTATCCTGCAAAGTCCCCCATTTGCTCCAATTGAAATTGTCTTCCCCAGAGAGCTGATCGCTTCACTTTGAAGCCCGTTTTTAAACTGCTCTCTTGTCAACAATTTCTACAGTACAGACATGAAACTTACATCAATCTTTTCAGGAGATTCTTGTGATGCTCATGGGGCAGCCCTTTTTTTGATAGCTATCACGGTTTTGGCACAGCATTAGCCCGTATACCCGGAAGTACCCAGCTTGACTGCACCGCTCTGTACAGGCATACAGCATTATTATATAGTGTGCCACTGTTTTAGCAGGAGTTTCCAGTGAATTATCTGAGTTGTTGGCTGAGTGATTAGCACACTTCTCATTTTATCCGGAGACTGGGGTTCGGTTCTTGGTGTAGACTGTTTTTTACTATGAGGCATATTTCAGAACATATGTGAACACTTGCTACTCATTACAGTCCTTGCCATTTTAGCCTTCAAAAATTCAGGGCTGCCAGCTGTCACGCATTGCTCGTGAGACGCACTCTCACACTCTGTGGCTTCACCCCAACTTCGTCTCCTCATCTTCTCAGTGTACAGCGTCATGACACAGACATGCGAAAAGGATTCTGGGAAATGTAGGCGGATGTACGCCGACACTATACGACAGCGCCGAGTCCACTCCACGCACTGCTGTCACACAAAACACTACTCGCCATGTGGTTTCACATCGACATTAAATGTGACACAAGCTCTGTCTCTTCATGTTACTGCTTTGCAAAGGCAGCTGGCCCTTGTCCTCACTGTACAGCCTTATAACACAGACATGCGCAAAGGATTGTGGGAAATGTAGGCTGATGTAGGCGACAGCTTCACTTTCAAGCCCGTTTTTAAACTCCTCTCGTGTCAACATTTTCTACAGTACATACACGAAGCTTACATCAATCATTTCAGCTGATTCTTGTGATGCTCACAGTGCAGTCATTTACTTGATAGCTATTACGGTTTCGGCACAGCATTAGGTCGTATACCCGGAAGTCCCCAGCTTTATCATCGACCCACATTAAATGCCACACTACCTCCGCCTTTTCATGTTAGTGCTTTGCAAAGTCAGCAAGCAGAGCAGCTCCTCTTCCTCGACCTCAGTGTACAGCGTCATTACAGAGAAATGGAAAACAATGCGCAAGGTTAGTGTTTCACATTCATTTCACAAGAAAATACTACGCGGCAGTGCGCTCGACTATGACAGCTCTGACGTCTGTGGACATTCTGCGCGGAGTCTGCTCTACAGTCCGCCAGACTTTGGGTGCATATGCAGGTATATGCCATATACCCACTAGAAAACGCCCCAAAATACCATATAACCACAACAAAATGTGCAAAAAAAAGAAAAAAGAAACAGTTGCAAAAACAACTTAGAATGAAAACAGAACATTTACCCACTTACATCTCTCCCCAGACGAGAGATGATCCCCACCCAATCGTAGTAGAGCCATACCTTGCTCCACCTTGTGAGATGGAGCTATAGTTTAACAACTTTAAAACCTAACGTACCTAACTTACACTTCTTTGCAGAGCTCCACATCTACTTCTGTGTTTAATTCGTAATCCCAAAACTTGATTATCCTGAGAACTTGAACGTCAATATCATACAAATAAAATTGTCTCAGACAAAGTCTGTGACCTAACGTCAACTAATAATGACAGTGAGATTAGAGAGAGAGAAAAAAATAAATAATAAAAATAAAATAGTTATATAATATAAAGTAGTAATATAATAATCAGAAAGGCTCCAGGACCAGACGGTGTGTCCCCATCCTGCCTGAGAGTCTGCGCTGACCAGCTGGCCCCCATCTTTACACAGATCTTCAACCGATCCCTGGAGCTTTGTGAAGTCCCCTCTTGCTTTAAACGCTCCACCATCTTCAGCTCGGCCTTCAACAAATTAGACACACCGTCTGGACCTGGAGCCTTTCTGATTTTTCTGATGATGATGTTTCCTTCAACACCATCATCCCTGTAATCCTCCACCAGAAGCTGTCCCAGCTCACCGTGCCAGTCTCCACCTGTCAGTGGATTACCAACTTCCTGACTGACAGGAGACAGCAGGTGAGGCTGGGTAACACTACATCCAGCATCCGGACCATCAGCACTGGCGCCCCACAGGGGTGTGTCCTCTCCCCACTGCTCTTCTCCCTCTACACCAATGACTGCACCTCAAGGGACCATTTGTGAAACTCCTGAAGTTTGCGGACGACAAAACTGTCATCGGACTGATCCGGAACGGGGACGAGTCTGCATATGAGGCTGCGCAGGACCAATGAGGCAAAGCAGGATCTACAGGCCTGCTTTGACTGCACAGACTGGAGTGTCTTTGAAGCTGCAAACGACAACCTGGACGACCTGACAGACACTGTGACAGCCTACATCAGTTTCTGCGAGGACTTATGTGTACCAACTAAAACATTTCGGACTTTCACCAACAACAAGCCATGGTTCACCGCCAGACTGCGTCAGCTCCGCCAGGCCAAGGAGGAGGCTTACAGGAGTGGGGACAGGGTCCTGTACAGGCAGGCCAGAAACACACTGAATAAGGAGATCAGAGCAGCTAAGAGGAGCTATTCTGAGAAGCTGAAGAACCAGTTTTCAGCCAACGACCCTGCTTCAGTGTGGAAGGGCCTGCGAGACATCACCACCTACAAGAGACCCTCCCCCCGCGTCGAGGCAAACAAAGACCTGGCCAACGACCTCAACGACTTTTACTGCAGGTTTGAGAGGGACAACTTCACACCCCTCACCCATCCAAGCCCACCTCTCACCCAGACCAGCACTACCACAACAACCCCCGCCACACCTCTACCTGCACTCCAACCTGCCCCCCCCCGCCACACTCAGAGTGTGTGAAGAGGAGCTGAGCCGGCTGTTCCAGAAACAGAAAACCAGGAAAGCACCAGGCCCAGATGGAGTGTCACCCTCCTGTCTTAAAGCCTGTGCTGATCAGCTGGCCCCAGTCTTCACCAGGATCTTCAACCGCTCCCTGGAGCAGTGTGAAGTCCCCTCTGCCTTTAAGTGCTCCACCATCATCCCAGTCCCCAAGAAAACCTCCATCACAGGACTGAATGACTACAGACCGGTGGCTCTAACGTCTGTGGTCATGAAGTCCTTTGAAAGACTAGTGCTGAGCCATCTGAGGTCTGTAACAGGACCCCTGCTGGACCCCCTGCAGTTTGCCTACCGGGCAAACAGGTCGGTGGATGATGCTGTCAATCTCGGACTGCACTACATCCTGCAACATCTCGACAGCCCAGGGAACTATGCAAGGATCCTGTTTGTGGACTTCAGCTCGGCATCCTCCAAACTCTCTCACCTCAACGTGTCTCCGTCCATCTGTCAGTGGATTACCAGCTTTCTGACCGACAGGAGACAGCAGGTGAGGCTGGGAGACATCACCTCTACAACCCGGACTGTCAGCACTGGCGCCCCCCAGGGGTGTGTCCTGTCCCCACTGCTCTTCTCCCTCTACACCAACGACTGCACCTCCAAGCACCCAGCTGTTAAACTCCTGAAGTTTGCAGACGACACTACCATCATCGGCCTGATCCAGGATGGAGACGAGTCTGCATACCGGCTGGAGGTCGAGCGGCTGGTGTTTTGGTGCAGCCAGAACAACTTGGAGCTGAACAAGCTCAAAACTGTGGAGATGACAGTAGACTTCAGGAGACAGCCTTCGTCACTGCTCCCCCTCACCATCAGCAACAGCCCTGTGTCATCCGTTGAGTCCTTCAAGCTCCTGGGAACTACGATCTCTCAGGACCTGAAGTGGGAGATGAACATCCACTGCATCCTGAAAAAGGCTCAGCAGAGGATGTACTTCCTTCGTCAGCTGAAGAGAAACGGCCTGCCTCAGGAGCTGCTCATCCAGTTCTACACCGCTGTCATCGAGTCCGTCCTGTGCACCTCCATCACCGTGTGGTTCGGAGCAGCCACACAGCAGGACAGACGCAGACTACAGCGCACAGTTAGGACTGCTGAAAAAATCACTGGAGCCCCCCTGCCCTCCATCCAGGAACTGTACTCCTCCAGAACCAGCAAGAGGGCAGGGAACATCATCAGAGACCCCACTCACCCTGGACATAACCTGTTCTCCCTCCTCCCCTCTGGCAGACGATACAGAGCCCTGCGCACAAGGACCTCTAGACTCAAAAACAGTTTCTTCCCTACTGCCATAACTCTCCTAAATAGCTGAATGTTGGACCTATTGCAGTGCTAAATGGTTATATATATTCACCTTCACTGGCCACTGATTCAACTGCACTACAATGTGTACTCTGCACCAATTTGTACATATATTTATTTCTCTGCACAAATGTACATACATATAGCATATACACATATTTTTCTATTTTTACTGAGTGTACATATTCCTCTCCATTCAAATTAGGTGTGTATATATATATACATATATATACATATATTTTTCTAGTATGTTTATGTTTATTTTTGCTGCTGTTATTCTGTGAGCGATACCACCTGCTGAAGCCAAATTCCTTGTATGTCACAAACATACTTGGCCAATAAAGATGATTCTGATTCTGATACAGACAGGAAATAGAACAGCTGGTCCTCTGGTGTGGTCAGAACCACCTGGAGCTAAACCCGCTCAAGACTGTAGAGATGACAGTGGACTCCAGGAGGCCCCCCCCCGACTCTCCCCCCACTCATCATCAAGGACAGCACTGTGTCTACTGTGGACACATTCAGGTTTCTGGGATCCACAGTCTCACAGGACCTAAAGTGGACCCCCAACATAGACACCATCCGTAACAAGGCGCAGCAGAGGCTGTACTTCCTGTGACAGCTCAGGAAGTTAGGCCTGCCCCAGGAGCTGCTGGTCACCTTCTACACGGCCATCATCCAGTCTGTCCTCTGCACATCCATCACGGTCTGGTTTGGATCTGCAACCAGGCAGGACAGACACAGACTGTAAAGGACAATCAGGTCTGCAGAGAAAATCATTGGGACCAGACTGCCCTCCATCCAGGACTTGTTCTGGTCCAGAATCAGGAGACGGGCAGGTAACATCTCTGCAGACCCCTCACATCCTGGACACAAACTGTTTAGACTCCTCCCCTAAGGTAAGCAATACAGAGCACAGTACGCTAAAACCACCAGGCATAAGAACAGTTTCTTCCCCCAGGCTGTTACCATACTGAACTCCTAACTGCAAATGTCCGTCTATCTACCCTATATATGATCATTCATTGCACATATCATCCTCCCACTTATATGTACCTGTGCACCTTGTTTCTTGTTCTTGTTGTTTTTTTATCTTGCACATTGTACATGTTGTACATACTCTATTCTATTTCTGTTTTCACCTTAAAGCTATGGTCTACGATCTGAAAACCAGTTTGGCTGTTAAGACAGATTTGAAAAACGCAGCCTGCCCCCCCTTCACTCACCCCTCCCCTCCGTGTTACAAGATCCTGCCCCCCAGCTCGTGTCGCCTCCTAACAACACGCCCCCTCCGATAGAGCACGAAGCCGGCCGGCAGAAAATATCAGCAGCAACAACAACTTGAGATTGCTCATAGCTGAAAGTAACAAACACGACAGTCATCCCCCTTATAACACACAGTGGTAGCCATTTCAATTGGACTGGCGGCGAAGCGGGTCCGGCGTCGCCACTGTTAGCCGATCAGGATTTACCTTTCTCGGCGTGTCTTCACCAGCTCAGTTTACAGTGCTAACGATGCGTGGCTAACTTATGCTAATGCTGGTCTTCTCCGGCTCCATGACGCTTCAGTAGCTGTGCAGCTAGCTGCTCACCGGTACAGGGAGGTAGTGGGGAGGAGGCGGGACCATGGGCTGGACGGTGCGGAGCAGGGGAGACAGGGGATTGGATGGACTCACGGACCAATCCGAACTGCGGGGGACGGCGGGTCAGATTGGTCAACTATTATGTCGCTTTGCAGCGGATATACTGAATGAATTTTTTTCATTCTTTTTGGTCTTTATATTGCGTAGATCGGACCAGAGGACCATAACGGCCTTATAAACGGTGTTATTAAGATGTACCAAGCTTCCAAATCGTAGACCATAGCTTTAACTTAATTTTTAAACTTTTCACTTAAATGTTACTTCCTGCCTTGTTATTTCTGCCTATGTCTTGTTTGTAATATAGGATATACACTGTGTCTATCTATTCTATACTTGGAGAGTGAAGTGAACTGGTGCCAAATTCCTTGTATGTCTAACATACGTGGCCAATAAAGCTGATTCTGATTCTGATTCTGATCTCCAATATTACAGAGTAATGGGACATGAGCTAACTTCAGACCAACTGATTGTTGGTCGACAGCCTCTGAAGTGTTCAACACTCTGCTTCACCGCTATACTAATCATAATAATATTATCAGATACTAAATCTTATCGATTCTAACTCATAATATTAGCATATAAGGCTAGCACACACGCTTACAGTAACTGTGTATTTCTAATGTTCAGCTGTGTCAGCGTTGATGCCATATCGTTGTTGACAGGCTGAATTGATTTTTGATGAACAGTGAAGCGACAATAAAACCCCAGCAGCCCAAATGAAGTAACCAATGTTTAAAGACTTCTTTACTCACCTTCTGACAGTAGCAGAACAGCTCAGTCTGGCTTTAGCCTGTTGTTTTCCTAAGTTCAAGCCGACGCTAAAAGCCTGTCTAATCTTCTCTCTGGTCTGGCTTCCTGCTCGGCTTTTCCTCCTCTTTCTTTTCCAATCCTCATCCGTCACAGTCCTCTTTCGTATCATAGCCTCAGCGTTCACAAACCGGGAATGTGATCTACTATTCATATAAGCCATGTTTTCTTATCCTGAACTCACGTTCGTGCCATAAAGCAGTATGTACTTCTCACGAGATGTCCGTTGATCAACCGCGGCTCGCGGTTAACAGTTACACAGTGCCAGGGGAGATCTCCCGGCTGCACAGAGAGAGAGAGGAAGAGACTATTCACTTTATTTACAGACTCCCCACTATAAGACGGACTTGAAAACAGTTATGGTAAGGTGTAAAAGTTACGAAGTTTTGCTTTAAACTCAAGTTATGGTCCTTGTGAGTCTTTTTAAACCAACCATAAAAATAGATTACAAAAGGCACATTGTTAAAATGAAATGATATTTGGACCATCTGTATTAAAGGGGTAGAAATTAAAACAATAGAGACAGCAGGAAGTGGGCTTCTACCTCACAACTTGGCATAGTTGGCGTAAAGAAATCCAGCAACATTGTCCATCAAACTCAAACTGAAAAGGTCCCAGTTTCTATCCTGCATTACCAATAAAGAGCAGGTTCAACATCTTAAAAAGTTCAGTCGACTCCTGACTCTAGAGGGGAGAAAAAAAAAATATGCAGGTTACTCACGTCAGCAGGAGTCCATAAAAGAGCAGGTGCTGTGGCTAATAAACAACGTCCCATGAAGTCTTCCCCCTACATGTTTGTGATATAAGCCATTGCCTTAGCGAGGTCATCAAACAGGACATGTCCTCCAGCCTTGGTGTAGAAGACTAGCGTGGCAGGGAAGATCAGTGAAAACTTGATCCGTCACTCATGTAACATTTTCTTGCATGGGATGAAACATCGGTGTCTCTCCTCCATGATGTGATGGTCCAAGTCACTTTTCCCTTGTCCCGCACAGCATTTCTTATCTTCTCCTTGTCAGTGTGCCTCAAGAAGCATACCACAAAGTGCCTTGGGGGTTACCGTCGGGACGGGCTTGTGCAGCCATACTGTGCGCTCGTTCAATCTCCAGACCCCCTGTAAATTCCACATCCAGTATCTCTGGGAGCACAGTTGCCAGAAATGAAGTCACATGCCCCTCATGTGCCTCAGGAAGCCGGCAATGCAAAGTTTGTTTCTCCAGCCATGATTATCTAAATCATCCAACTTCTGTCTGAGAGCTTCAGCTTCACCCCGACTTGCGAGTGGGTTGTCCCTCCAAGCTTTATCGGTGTCCTCCACAAAGTCAAGCCGGCTCTTTACACTGGTTAAGCACCCAGCTAGCTCAGTGGTTTTCCCTATGGTAGAAGCCGTTGTTGCTCTTGTTTTGTGTAGTTTTTTTCATGCTCTTGCGAATTTTTCTGGAGTAGGTTGTAAATTTTAGCAATGTCTTCGGCCATGGTGTCCGGGCAGTCAGTCTTTGGACTACTCTGATCGTGATGTCCCTGTTGCTGTGTAAACAGGGCGTCACTTAGCTCCTCAGTGTTAGCAGCGGGGCTAGCTTTACTCGTCACAGGGAGTTTAGTGGTGGTAGCCGCCTTTTTTTCACCTCTGTTGCCAGCTGGAGCCATAAAATGCGTGAAACCACGGTCAAAACAAGAAAATAGTCTCTGTATTGTTAATTAAACTTCTATGGCACAGAGCAATGTGAGCAGCCAAAACTCTAGGAAGCCATTCCTCAGTGCTCATCACGTGACTCGCCCAAGCACACATGGACTTATCTAACCCTTCATTATTTGGATACCATTTACATAATTTTCCATTTCCTAAACTGTTCAGTAGTGCACACAATTAACAATTAAACTTTAAGATTTAAATCTGTTATTCTCATGAAACATCAGGATCACATTGTGGTTTTTGTTTAAACTAACAAAGCAAACAAACAAAAAATGCTACTTTTTTTAAATGTAAAAAATGAAGCAGTAGTTAAGACCATTGACCTAACTCTTCGTAGCTTACCTTAAAGTAGAGGAATTGTACATTAAAAGCAAAAGGAAAACTGGAGTAGCACTTGGTTCTCCTTTAGGGAGAACCAAGTGCTACTCCATGACATCGTCCCCAGAAATGGAAAGGTTTTTCCTTTGTGTTTTCAAAAGCACTCCACGCTTACATGGAGCCATGAGAACGACTGAAAACACGGTAGCATGCATGCCAGGCAAGTAATTGCCAAAGTCTTTTGATTGACCTCCTTTGATGGAACAATAGCGAATGACTCAGTCCTTGATGACTATAACAAAAGCAGCTCTGCTGGTCAGAGTATTGATGAAAATCCGCGTTTTGTTGAAGGAGTGATGACAAACCTGGCACAGTTAGCAGCACATATGTTGCTTGGTAGTCATCCATAGCTGCTGCTGTTGTTGTTCCTGGGTGTGCGCACTACCTTTATCTGAAAGAGCACTGCGTGTGCGGTGCATGTCCCTATTTTCCCTGAGAATGGTGAAGATGGCAACTTTTCATTATCCAGACTTTTTGCTCTGGACCCCCATTTCAAAACTTTGTGGATTCATGCACTCGGGACACCATTCTCGTGTAAACGGAAGTGCAAACCCTACGAAAACTCTCAGAAACTCCACAAACCTAATGCCTAACCCTGTAATAACCAACCTGCCAGTATGTATGGAAAATTCATTGCCTGTAAATATCAGCAGAAAGAGCTAAATCTGCTCATAATCATAACTAAAACTCATGCTCTCATCTGTCAAGGCCGATTTTGCCGATTCACTTTGCATCACTGATATTTGTTGGTCTTTGTAGGAACACTCTGTGGAAGCGGGTCCAGGCTGTGGTGGTTCCTCTCTTGGCCCAGCTGGTTTCAGTCATTGACAGGGACAGAAACATGGACATCCTACTCGATAGCAACTGTGGTGAATCTGTGAAAAGGCTGTGGTTGGACATCTTTGGCAATGACAAGCTGCTTGAAATCCCACAACTAACTCTTGACAACAAGTGCGTGTTGATAATGTTACACTTCAATTAAAAGTAAAACTGAATTTTATTTGCACAAATAAACTCTTTGGTATTTTTACATTCAAAGCAATGAGACAAGAACAATTGTTGTACACAACAACATCTCCCAGGACAAGATTATGAGCTGCAGCATGCCGTTCAGTTGGAGGATCAAGAACTACCTGGAGGAACTCCATGCACTTCAACATGAGGGTTATTACTTATTGTCACATACTTAAATACCACGATGACGCTGCTGTTATCACTAACTAAACTTTTAACTTGATTATTATACATGTATGTGTTTTAGGCCAAACTCAGCTAGAGTTTGATGAGTTCTTCTGGAAGACACCACTTGGAAGATATACTGCACAGGCAGATGAAGAGATGCAGAAGGAGTTTTTCCAGCGATACCTTCAGGATTTCATCTATATGACAATGACTGTGACTTGTCAGGAAGATCTGCAGGTAGTTAATAGTCTAACCCCAATTTCCACAAACTCAGTCTGTGTAGCAGTCCTTACGTATCACACACTCAGGGTTAAATCATCCCCAGTCTCTCCAATCAGTCTGCGTCCACAGCCTGCACCTCAGTACATCTGTAGCACATACCAGCAGTGTCCTGCCACGTGGGATCACTTGAAATATGCAGCAAGTCTGTTTTCAAGCTGCTTCAACTCTGTGACAATCACTGCCAAGCAGATCAACCCAAAACAGGAAAACAATCACATAGAGCTTCCGGAACATTTCAGATATATTTAGGACTATCATATCATATCGTAGGAGCTAAAGATATTTCACTAGAATTGATCACAGTTAATAAGCAGATGTGTTTTCTTCCTTGAATTTGGATTGAAAGTTATGATAGTAATACTTAAATACTATGCATTTAAGGCATTAATAAGCTAAGAACATAATCGTGGTAAGTTTTTTAATTCTGTAATGTACACACACATTGTAGAAGCAGAGAAGACACTGACATCATCGTATAAAGTAATCAGTGGAAAAGTGGATTTCAAAGGTCAGCTGGCTGTAATACCAGTTGCTTATAAGTTGCTCGTCCTATATAAACGTAGCTGTCATCACACAATGTCATAACTCTGATTATGTTTCTTGCTGCTGCGCATCATAGCGCTGTTTTTTTTTTTTTCTGCGATAGATACTGAAATGTAAGTGCAAGAAGTCATTATCTAAAGGCCTAAAAATGGGCAATTCAAATAAAAGCTTTTTACCTTAAGCAATTGTTTCTTAACTTGGAGCCTGTTTTTATCTCTGCTTCATAATTAATGGAAAAAATTGATGCACAGTACATTTTGTTGATATTATGCTAAAGAGGTATGATGAATAAAAATAGATCAAGCATAATTCTTTAAAGACTTTCAAATTTGCAATATTTACTCTGAGGGCAGCTCACGGCTGAATTTCAAGTGACTGAATGAAAATGATGTGACAGCATGAAAAATACATTCATAATCAGCTAGAAAGCGCTTAATTTGAAGTTCTGAAAAAAAAACTGTTACTAGATAACTGCAATGAATTTTAAACTTTTCAGCGTTACTATAAGATAATGATGGATTTATCATTTTTTGCAGTCCTCATCCTTGGGTTAATGTGCTCGTCTTTATATTCTTGACCTCCCAGATCCTGTGTGGTGCGTTGAATTGCTGTGTCAGTGAGCTGAGATTTCAGCTTAGTGCCACAGACTCAGTGATGTCTCTCTCATGGGTCCATGCTGCTTATCACGAGTTCAAAAACCGTCTGCAGAACCTTTCCAGGATGATCTGCATTGAGCCTCAGGTGACGGAGCATCTGTTACGGAGAAACACAACAAACATGGATGAACTGGTGAGCCTCTAAAGACTTTTACAAGTCATGACTGCATTGCTTTGTGATTTGATACACAATCAGAAGTGGGACAATTGATGGTCTGGTTACTTTGTGCCCATGTTTACAGCCTGTTTTTTTATAAGATGGAGACACCCTCAACTTCAGCTCAGAGCCCTTTTCGTCAACTTTTTAACATTGCTTGGTTGAGAGTTTACTGACCCTTTCCCCAGTACTTGTCAATGTATTTTCAAACAAGATAAAAGTTTAAAAAGTATCATTTATATTCATATAGTTGTTAATATGATGATATGAAGTCTACAGAATAAAATGGTGAGTTCCAACCCCAAACCTGAAGCTTTTGTAGACCTCTGCTAAAAATAACTCACTTAAACTACACTTAAATCAACACTAGAATTATACTGCAGTGGTCAGTATCTATCAAAAGTATCTATTGCACCCCACGGATGCATGTGGGGAGTGAAGGCTGGCCTGTGTGGTCTGATCCCACTGACGAGCTGTTTTTCCAAAATGTTAAGAATGTTGGAAAAGACTAAGAATGTTATGTAGTCTAATATTATTATATATAATATTATATATTATATATTATATTATTATGTAGTTATCTAATGCATGTCAGGCTATTTTTTTTATTTCTCGCTATTTTCTCTCGCTTTGTTTGGGAAAGTGGGAGTTTGGGGTTTGTAAATGTAAGTTCAATTTAGGTGCTATTCTTTGTGTTTTTGAAGGGGTTTTTTTTATCTTGGGCAATTCATTGTGTCACTGTCCACATAACAGAATTTTCACTTGTTTATGACACCTAAAAGTAAGGATAAGGGTATCAACGTGGTCAGCTGGAATGTTCACGGCCTAGGTCATTCAATTAAGCGTGCTAAGGTTTTATCTCACCTTAACTCTCTGACTGCAGATGCACTGTTCCTTCAAGAGACTCATATTAGAGCATCTGAACAGAAGTGTTTGCGTTGCAGATGGGCAGACCAGATATTTCAATCCACATTCTCAAGCAAAGCTTGTGGTGTTGCAATCATTATATGGAGAAATATACCTTTTAAACATATCTCGACACTATGTGACCCAAATGATCGATACATAATTGTCACAGGCCTTCTTCATTCTGTTCATGTAATGCTGTTGAACATTTATGGGCCAAACATTGATGATGCATCTTTTTTCAGAAAAACCTTTGAGAAGTTGCCTGACCTTTCAAGCACAATTTAATAACCGCTTGGGATCACAACAAAATACGTGACTTCTATCTTGACAGGTCAGCTAGCAAAATATGTGTAACCCCTCTAACGCTTCCACGGTCTTGAAGAATCTTATCACTGACAATAACTTAGTTGATATATGGTGGCTTCAACATCCAACAGATAGAGAATAGTTTGTTTTTTTTTTCTAATAAACACAAATCATATTCCCAAATTGATTTTCTTTTATTGGATGCTTAACTCATACCAAATGTTACAAACACCAACTATTATAACATTTTGATTTCGGACCATGCTCCAACCTCCATTACTCTTTTTATTTATTTATTTAACCTTTATTTAATCAGGAAAATGAACTCGTTGAGATTAAAAATCTCCTTTTCAAGAGTGTCCTGACCAAGATAGGCAGCAGCACAGTTAACAAAGTTACTTACAATAACAACAACACGCACAAATACACATGACATGTGTAACAATTAAAGTACAATGAAAAAATAACAAAGACAGTTGTTTGACAAGCTGGACTCTTGAAGGAACCAAGATCATCTCTCAAAACATCTGCAGCCAGATGCCTCAGTGTTTATATCATTTAACGTCCTTAAGTGTCCAGTGAAACCAGCTCACTGAGTTTGAGGTCCTTTTGCAGCTCATTCCAAGCAAAGGGAGCAGGAAATTTAAAGGCCTTTTTCCCCTGCTCAGTTCGACCTTAGGAACAGACAACAAAAGGAGATTCTGCGACCGAACATCATAAGATCCTGGACTCCTTTGACTGATGAAGGTCAGAAGGTATGATGGGAGTAGACCTAAAATCGCCTTGTAAATGAGAATATGCCAATGCTTAAGTCTATGTGTAGACAAAAATGACCATCCTACCCCTGCATACAAGACTCAGTGATGAGTAAGGGATTTTAAGTTGGTGATGAACCTCAGAGCTCCATGATACACAGTATTCAAGGCATGTAAGCTCTCAGACGAGGCGTGCATGTACAAAACATCACCATAATCAAGCACAGACAGAAATGTGGCAGCAACAAGTTCCTTTCTAGATTCTTGATTTCAAAAAACCTAGACAGTACTCCTCATGGTATTTCTGCCCATCTCTGTTAGCAAATGAGAATTTTTGTAAATATGTGTCAGCAAAAATTACAGAATAACTTGAGAATAATGACACCTCAGATGTTTCGGATTCCATCTTGTGGGAACATTCAAAGCTGTTATGAGAGGCCATATTATTGCCTATGAGGCGGCTCAAAAGAAGTCAAATAAAATGCGATAAGACGAAATCAACTCTGAGATCTCACAATTAGAATCATTATATAAAGGCACATGCAACACTTAAACATTGCAGAACATTCTCACTCTTAAATACAAATATAATACGATTTTATCACAACAGGTCTGCGACCGGCGACTCAGGAGACAATATTTTGAGTTTGGGGACAAACCTCACACACTTTTAGCTAGCCAGCTCAAAGGCAACACGCTACCAGGGCTATCCACAAAATAAAATCGCATTCTGGAGAGCTCTTAAAAGATCCTAAGCCAATAAACTCTTGTTTCGAAGAATATTATGAGGAGCTTTACAGATCTAAAGCCACAGGTAGTGTGGACAACTGGTTAAAAAACCTATACATAACAAAATTAGATGACACCTCATGCAAGGCCCTTAATGCAGAACTATCCCCTTCAGAAATACTGGACTCTATCAGATCAATGTAAAATGGGAAAACCCCGGACGGCTTTGGCGTTGAATTTTACAAGAAATTTGCAGATCAGAAAACCCCAGCTCTCTACACAGGATGTTCTCCCACTCAATGGAATCTAAAAGACTCCCTCCAGCTTTGTATGATGCTAATATCTAGCTCTTGTTGAAGCAGGACAGGGATGAAACTGAACCCTTGTCATATCGTCCAATATTCATGCTCAACTTAGATTTTAAGATACTCACTAAAATACTCGCAAATAGCTTAAATAAATGCATAGAATCTGTTATACACACTGACCAGATGGGTTTCATCCCAAATCGATTCTCCTTCTTCAAATTTAGATGTGTTATGGATATAATGTATTTTCCTTTTGACAAACGTTCTAAGCAAGCCATCCTGTGTCTAGACACGGAGAAAGCCTTTGATCAGGCGGAACGGCGGTATCTCGTGAGGGTTCTGGAGGAGTTGGTCTTGGTCCGTCGTCTATTTCGTGGGTGCGCATGTTGTACCAACCTGGATAGGTTACCCTCTTTTCCTTTGCAGAGGAGGACGTGGCAGGAGTGCCCCCTCTCACCGCTCCTCTTCACATTGGCCATCGAACCGCTGGCAATTAGTGTGAGGGAGCATGTCCTCATTAAACCTATAATGCTAGGCAGAGTAGATCATAAGATTTGTTGATATGCAGATGGCGTTGCCTTTTTTGTATCCGACCCTGAACAACCAATACCACACTTACTCCAGCTTATTACCTCCTTTGAAGAGATCTCTTGTTATATTATTAATTGGCAGAAGAGCGAGCTCTTATCAATAGCCAGTGATTTAGTCCCACTATTTCTGTCTTCCAAACATTTTAAAATAATCTCTGACTATGTAAATTATCTTGGCAATTAAAATTTCCCAAAAAATGAGCACCTTTTTTAAATTAAATTTCATGGAAAAATTGAACAAACTCAAAGAGAACATAGAAGAATGTAGAAAACTGCGTTTGTCCCTGATTGGTCGTGTTAATGCTGTAAAGATGGTCTCGCAACCGAGATTTTTTTATTTATTTCAGAATATCTTTGTTTTCATTCCTACATCTTTCTTACGCTTCTTGACTCCATTGTCATGCCATTTCTTTGGGGATACAAAACACACAGGATCTCTAAAAGTCATCTTCAAAAACCAAGAGACTGTAGGGGCCTAGGTCTGCCATGTTTTTTACACTTTTACTGGGCTGCCAATGTCAGAGTGATGGTGTTCTGGCAATACGGATTTGAGAGAGGGGCTGGGTTTGTCCCGTCTTCTTGGCTAGCCATCGATAAAAGTCTTACCCTTAAGACTTCTCTCCCTGCTTTGCTCTCCTCATCTCCGAGGCCCCCCGTATCTTATAGGAAGGATCATTTTGTTCTGTCAAATACTCAGAGGATCTGGAATCAAATTAGAAAGTGTCTTATGCTCCCAAACACCTCTGTACACATTCCCATCTGGCTGAACCATGTATCTCTTACAGACACAGCCTTCAGAGAGTGGAGTTGTATGGGTGTTGTTAGTTTAAGAGACCTTTATAATGATGGACACTTGGGCTCCTTTGAACAACTACAGTCCAAATTCTGTCTTTCAAAATCTCAGTTCTTTAGATATTTACAACTGAGATTCTATGTCCAAAAGGCCATTAAGTCATATGAACTACCACCTGAAAATAATGCATTGTTCAAATCCCTTCTGGGCCCTCCTGAAGCGAAACACTTGATCTCAGAGTTGGTTCATTATTTCTCAAGTACTCTAGGTTCATCTACATCTGGGAAGATGAGCTTGGTATTGAGATTAAGGACAAAGCACAGGATGTAGTATTAACTAACATTAACTCTTGCTCAATTAATGCTAGACTCCAACTGATCCAATATAAGGTTGCATATAGATTACATTATTCTAAGACTAGGTTAAACAAAATTTTCCCTGATCTCTCCCCACTGTGTAATAGGTACTCTTACACATCTCTTCTGAACTTTCCTGAAATTGCATAACTTTTGGTCTCTCCTCTTTCAATGGTTTTCCACTGTCTTTAATTTAATTGTAACACCTGATCCTGAAACTGCTGTTTGGTCACTCGAATACTTTAGAAAACTTGGATTGTAATGCACGTATTGCTGTGATTCACAGTATGTTGATTGCCAAGAGATGTATCCTGAAATTGTGGAAGTCTGATTTAGCTCCCAAGTTTAAGACCTGGTTGAGGGAACTCATAAGCATACTGCATGTGGAAAGACGGAGATATTAACTTTCTGGTAACCGTCTGAAGTTCTCCAGGATATGGAGCCCAGTGTTAGAGCATGTGAATGACCAATGATAATCTCTTCACCCTCCTACCTTGCTTATGGACTTTTTTGGTAAGATAGGTAGTTGGACAGTATAGCAGATGACACTGTTGTGACTTGTGACTTTTGCCCTCTTTTATTTATTTCTTATTTCATTTTGTATGTTAATGTCGCTGTGGTTTTTAATTTCTTTTCTTGTATTTATTTATTTTATTAATTTTATTAATTTTATTTCATTATAATTGTTTATTCGTCATTGTCTCTTGTAATTTAATTAGAAATACTTAAAATAAATATATAAGATAAGATAAGATAGTCCTTTATTGATCCCCAAAGGGGAAATTCTGGTATTGCAGCAGTACAGGGCAAGTACAGGGATAGTAGCATGCATAAGACATAGATCAAGGAATAGAAGATATTTACAATTATCAAAATTAACTAACATACTAAGCACTAAATTAACAGAGTAAGTGGCGTTCGATTATCAAATTAACTAACATACTAAAATAATAATTTAACACAATACAGGACAGCTGAGCCTCCTGTGCAGTGCAGTAAAGATAAAAATAAAGTGACAGTGATATTAAAGTGACAATGTGAAATGTAGCAGCACTTATTGACCACACAGTAACAGTGCAAATTATTTACCTAGAGTAATGAACCATGATCAGGGATATGAATCAATAACAATACAGTATGGACAGAGGTGGTTTGGAGCATATGGAGGATTACTATAAATCTATTAAAGTGCAGTCCAGTGTCATATTGCTTGAGTACATCCATTGCTGTTTCGGGGGGGGTCAGTGCAGTGACAGACTGTGGCCTCCGCTGCTGTTGTAAAGTCTGATGGCGGTGGGCACAAAGGAGCGCCTGAAGCGCTCAGTTCTGCTTCTGGGGGGGATGATGCGTTGGCTGAAGGAGCTTCCCATGTCCCATAGCTCATCGTGGAGAGGGTGAGAGGGGTTGTCCAGGATCGACATGATTTTGTCCTTGATCCTCCTCTCAGCCACAGTCTGTAAAGTGTCCAATTGAAGGCCCACCACAGAACGGGCCTTCTTCACCAGTTTGTTGAGCCTGTTGACCTCGCCAGTCTTGATGCCGCCCCACCAGCACACTACAGCAAAGAAGAGTGCGCTGGCCACCACAGACTGGTAGAAGGTCTTCAGGAGCCTGCTGCAGACGCCAAACGACCTGAGTCTCCTCAGGAAGAACAGCCTGCTCTGTCCTTTCCTGAAGAGGGCGTCTGTGTTGTGTGACCAGTCCAGTTTATCGTTAATGTGGACCCCAAGGTACCGGTACGAGTCCACCCTCTCCACTTCCTCCCCCTGGATGATGATGGGGGCAGGGGACCTCCTGCTCCTCCAGTAGTCCACCACCACCTCCTTGGTCTTGCTGATGTTGAGCTTCAGGTTGTTGCTGTCACACCATGTTGAACCAGAAGTCTGAAGTGAAGAGGGTGAAGAGGAAGGGCGCCAGAACAGTTCCTTGGGGCACTCCGGTGTTGCTTGTGACCACCTCAGAGGCACAGCCATTCACCCTGACGTACTGCGGCCGGCCTGTGAGGTAGTCCAGTATCCAGGCTGTGGTGTCAGGGTGCAGTTGCATGTCCAGCAGCTTTTCCCCCAGGAGGCAGGGCCTGATGGTGTTGAAGGCACTAGAGAAGTCAAAGAACATGACTCTCACAGTGCCCCCTGGTCTCTCCAGGTGTGACAGGGCCCTGTGGGTGAGGAAGATGATGGCATCCTCCACGCCGATGTGCTGCTGGTATGCAAACTGCAAAGGATCCTGGAAAGCAGAGAGCAGAGTCCTCAGGTGCTGAAGAACCAGCCTCTCAAAGGTCTTCATGACATGTGACGTCAGTGCCACAGGTCTGTAGTCATTGAGAGCGCTGAGACGTCCTTTTTTTGGTACCGGGACGATGCAGGAGGTCTTCCACAGTTCGGGCACCTTCATCAACCTCAGGGAGAGGTTAAAGAGGTGCTGAAAGACTCCAGCGAGCTGCCCGGCACACACACTGAGGACCCTGGGGCTGATGTTGTCTGGCCCACTGGCTTTGTTGGTGCGGAGTTTGGAGAGCTCCCTCTGTACCTGGCTGGACGTGAGTGTGAGGCAGGGAGAGAGGGAGGGGTGCTGGGTGAGGTCAGTGTCCGAGGGGAGTGGGTTTGGGGGAGAGGGGGGGCTGTCTGTTGGAGCCACTTGCAAGCTAGGGGAGGGGGATGAAGATGTGCCAGGGAGGGGGGCAGAGTCTCCTGCAGAGTTGTGAGTGGGGGCTGGGGTGGGGGTTGAAGACCCAGATCCATTCTCTGAGCTCACCGGGGTGGGGGTTGTGTCGAACCTATTGAAGAATAGGTTCAGCTCAGAAGCAAACTCTGGGTCTCCCTCAGCTCTGGGTGCAGGTCTGTTGAAGCCTGTCATCCGTTTCATCCCACACCACAGCTCTCTGGAGTTTTCCTGCCCCATCTTGGCCTCAATCTTCTCCCTGTAGCTGTTCTTGGCCTCCTTCAGCTTCTTCTTCAGCTATGAAAAAAGAATAAGAATTTTGTTGAAAATAACCTACATTACACAAAAGAGAAGGTAATCAGTTTTGTCGGACTCATTATTTACGTTGGCTCATTTTGTTTGATGATCTTGTTCCCTCTGTCTCCAAAGGTCCTTGATGTGTATGCTGCTTTTGCTTGCGTGGAGTACCTGGAGCCTAAAGACCTGAACACAGATGCCCAAAGACAAGCTTGGCTCAGACGTGTCAAAAAACTCCAAGTTCCCATTGAGTCAATCTGCTCAGAGGAGAGCGTGAGATGCTATGGAGAGAGAAGCAAGAAGCTTGTCTGCCGAGTCCAGTAAGTTCATCTTTGGAAGTTTTTCAAGGCTGTCTTTAGATCTTAAATTGGCACACATTGGGTTGATGGTTGTTTGTTTGTTTGTTACTGCGTTCGTAGATCTGGATGGAATCGGATATTTTCTCTTTCTCTCTTTGTGGAGCACATGCTGGGAATTGAAGAGATAGACATCAAGCTTGCACCTCTGGTTTTGGAGCACACGAGACAGCTTGGCCAGGTTTGTTTGGCTTGTTTCTGTTTCAAATTTTCAAGAGATTTATCAAAATTACCTCCACAAGGAACAGCCTCAGTTATTCCCAAATTCTTTATAAAACATTCCATCTTCATGCTCTCTCATCAAGATACTGGAGAAAAACTCAGATCTCAAAACCAAGCAGCCATTTGAGGCCATAATCACTTTGCTGAAAAGCTGCAAAGATCAAGCAGTTGCCAGCCTCTTCAGGTAAAAAAACAGTTTTGCTTTTAAGTTGCATCATACGTCCCTTTGACTTCTGTGCATCACCCTTAGTCTTCTCTGCTGTCAATCTTTTTCCAGGTTTGGTCTTGTGCAGTGCCCAGTATGTAGGGAAGACCTCCAAAATCCACTCTGCCTGCCTTGTGGGCACTTGTTCTGCTTAGCATGTATCAAACAGTGGTTGGTCCCCGGTCAGATGAACTGTCCACTCTGCAAGCAGCAAGTTCAGGATGACTTCCCTTTGGCTCCTTCACAGGAAATCAGGTTGGTGGCTGAATAAGGAGTAGAACAACAGAGTATTATGGTAAAATAAAAAAAAAAACAAGACATGGAAAAGAAGTCTTAAATTCAGAGATCTGGGATGCTGTGTTACGAGAATTAAACTGTGAAACAAGACTATAGAGTGGTGAAGGGAACTAAGTCATTAAATTTTAATGAAAGTTGGAACATTATGCATATCAAGTTTAATATTTGAGGAAAAGTTTAATTATTAAAACAGATTAGTTGTAAAACCACAGAAAAAAAACAGTTAGCCTATATGTTACTTCAAAGAAATAGAAAATCAGGAGAGTCCATAGCTTTTGCTTAAATGATGAAATATTCATTTACTTTTTAAGCCTTTAAATTCATATAACTTCTCAAGATCTCCCATTTTTATCATTTCAGTGCCAGCAGATGGCTTCTGCAAAGTACAAATTAGCAGCAAATAATTTGTTTTTGTTAAATTAGGACTTTACTCCATCATATGATTCATATCATGATTTTATTCTCATGTTTTAACTACATTCTGTTATTGCATATTTTTCTTTTTCCCTCATAATTGTTAGAAAACAATGTTCCTGAAGTTTATAGAGAACCCAAAGAGCAATCAGAGATTAGATATGATGCAACAGAGTATAATTTATTGAGGGAGTGAGTTAGGGAAGGGGATGAGAGGATCTGTAAAAGCTGAAGGAGCTGGAGATTCAGAGTGTGGCAGAGAGTGGCTGGGCGTGCAGAGACACTAGAAGAAAAAAGAGGAGAACACAGGTTGGTCTCTGGGTGCGTCCAAAAAGTCCTTCCTAAGTCCTTTCTTATCCACTTTACCTTAACCCCCATGGAAAACGTCACAGGGTCAAGGAAAGGAGGGAATAGGAGGAAAGGAAAGGAGAACTGCTGTAAAAGATGAATTCGACTGCACTTTAACTTTCGTGTCAGATTTACTCGACAACGATTTCTTGTGACGTAGGTAAGCCATGACGAACTACAGTGTTCAGAAAATGAACTACAAGAAGCATCTTTGTCATCTGCTTTACCTCACAGCATTGTTTTGTGTCGTTTGACCTGTTGACATTAACAATCCAGGATCAGAGGACTGACCTGTGACAGGTGTTTTGTCCTTTGGTCATGCAGTGTGTGTGTTTTCTGCTCTCAGCTGTGAGGTTAGGTCGGAGCATCTGTAAATTTTGACATCTTTGACAGGGCACTTTAAACCTGAGGTCTTATAATACTTACAAAACCCAAAACCAGTGAAGTTGGCACGTTGTGTAAATCGTAAATAAAAACAGAATACAATGATTTGCAAATCCCTTTCAACCTATATTCAATTGAATACACAGCAAAGACAAGATACTTAACGTTCGAACTGGTAAACTGTGTTATTTGTTGCAAATATTAGCTCATTTTGAATTTGATGCCTGCAACATGTTTCAAAAAAGCTGGTACAAGTGGCAAAAAAGACTGAGAAAGTTGAGGAATGCTCATCAAACACTTATTTGGAACATCCCACAGGTGAACAGGCTAATTGAGAACAGGTGGGTGCCATGAAGCAGCTTCCCTGAAATGGTCAGTTATTCACAAACAAGGATGGGGCGAGGGTCACCACTTTGTGAACAAATGCGTGAGCAAATTGTCAAATAGTTTAAGAACAACATTTCTCAACGAGCTATTGCAAGGAATTTAGGGATTTCATCATCTACGGTCCGTAATATCATCAAAAGGTTCAGAGAATCTGGAGAAATTACTGCACGTAAGCGGCAAGGCCAAAAACCAACATTGAATGCCCGTGACCTTCGATCCCTCAGGTGGTACTGCATCAAAAACCGGCATCACTTTGTAAAGGATATCACCACATTGGCTCAGGAACACTTCAGAAAACCACTGTCAGTAACTACAGTTCGTCGCTACATCTGTAAGTGCAAGTTAAAACTCTACTATGCAAAGCGAAAGCCATTTATCAACAACACCCAGAAACGCCGCTGGCTTCGCTGGGCTCGAGCTCATCTAATATGGACTGATGCAAAGTGGAAAAGTGTTCTGTGGTCTGACGAGTCCACATTTCAAATTGTTTTTGGAAAGTGTGGTCATCGTGTCCTCCGGACCAAAGAGGAAAAGAACCAGCCGGACTGTTATAGGCGCAAAGTTCAAAAGCCAGCATCTGTGATGGTATGGGGGTGTATTAGTGCCCAAGGCATGGGTAACTTACACATCTGTGAAGTAGGGGTGTAATGATCCATCGATCTGGATCGATACATCGATTGGTTAAGCAATGATCCAATCAAATCGATGGAAACTCAAAACATCGATCAACATCGTCATCTTCAACACCTTTATTTTGAAATTCTGACCGGATAGCTGTTTCACCGCTTCACCTAATAGCGCCTCGTGCTTAAGTTTCAACTTTACAGCGCTCTCAAGTCTCAAACATTCAGCGTAGGAGACGCGCACGTTTTTGCTCTCTCACACACCACACCCGGTATTTCTCCTGCATTAAAATGTACTGTGTAGCGCCCACCGAGTAACACCGGTATATGCTAACGCGTGGCAACACGCTCTTAGCATCACAGAGCTAAACGGGAGCTTGACATGTCAGCCAATCAGAAAATAGCACTGCTGTATCCGGGTAAGATACGGTCGATCTGACAGCAGAGGATGCATGCTGCACACACACTACAGGAGTAATCACACAAGTACAGTAAGTTATCTCATCATTTGATTTTGTAGTGCACTTATTATAAAAATTACTTATTGTATGAAAGGAAAACAGTGAGAGCTTATTCTTATTCTTCCTCCACAGCTACCATTAAACAGTGAAGCAAAGTCTAAAAACACCTGACTACTAATTAACCCAATTTTAATTTAAACATGATTAGATCAGACAGATGGTTATAATCCTGTATAACCTATCATACCCAAAGGTCTGCACATCATTTCACATTTCAGTAATAAAACTGTCAAGACATAGAAATTGCTTTGTTTTTCTTTCTTGCTTTAGGTGAAATGTAGCTGTTTGTGTTCAATGAGTACACAATATCGTCTTAAATCGATCGAAGGTCCCTGAATCGTATCGTATCGAAATCGAATCGTGGCAGACTTTGTGATATCGGCAAATATCGTATCGTTGTCCAAAGAATCGATATCGTATCGTATCGTCATGAAACTGGTGATTTACACCCCTAATGTGAAGGCACCATTAATGCTGAAAGGTACATACAGGTTTTGGAGCAACATATGTTGCCATCCAAGCAACGTCTTTTTCATGGACGCCCCTGCTTATTTCAGCAAGACAATGCCAAGCCACATTCTGCACGTGTTACAACAGCGTGGCTTCGTAGTAAAAGAGTGCGGGTACTAGACTGGCCTGCCTGTAGTCCAGACCTGTCCCCCATTGAAAATGTGTGGCGCATTATGAAGCGTAAAATACAACAACGGAGACCCCGGACTGTTGAACAACTTAAGCTGTACATCAAGCAAGAATGGGAAAGAATTCCAGCCGAAAAGCTTAAAAAATTGGTCTCCTCAGTTCCCAAACGTTTACTGGGTGTTGTTAAAAGGAAAGGCGATGTAACACAGTGGTAAAAATGTCCCTGTGCCAACTTTTTTGCAATGTGTTGCTGCCATTAAATTCTAAGTTGATGATTATTTGCAAAAGAAAATAAAGTTTCTCAGTTCGAACATTAAATATCTTGTCTTTGCAGTGTATTCAATTGAATATAAGTTGAAAAGGATTTGCAAATCATTGTATTCTGTTTTTATTTACGATTTACACAACGTGCCAACTTCACTGGTTTGGGGTTTTGTATTTCAGAAGCACTGTTCTCTCTGTTTCATTCTCATATATCATTGTGAACATTGTTTCAATTTGTCATTATATTTGAAGTATAGTAAAATGCCTCATTTGTCCTTTTACTGAGTGTTTTAGATATTAGAGACCCCATTTTTCTGTCTTATTATTGGCATGATTTACTTCATAAATTAAGATAGATGAAAATGTGGTGATTAATATATAATATTAATATAGGAAACAAGTACCACAGTTGTATGTTTAATATTTATCGACATTGTAGGCAGTTATGGAGAAAAAGAAGTGCAAAGTTAGTGCTTTAGAAATTATAACATGTAATTGTTTATCGGTCCACCAATTTAAAAATGATAAAAAAGGAAATGAACTAACGTTTATATTTTTGAAAGCACTGACTTTGAAGCATATCTCTTTTTTTATACCTGCTAAAAACATTCACACAGTATTATATTCATATCTTCAAAGTCCCACAAAACTCGTCCTTTCTCCTTCGTAAGTTTCCGGAAACCTTCGGCAGGAGCCGTATTTATACACGTCACGTGCCGCAAGGCATTATGGGGCGTTCATTTCTCCTTTCCTATTGAAACGGATGGTCCAGTGTTTCCTAAGCGCAAGGAGATAATAAAGGAAGCAACGACCCTCCTTTCCTTAACTTTTGGACAATTCAGACAGCACTTATCATGGCCGACGCTGAAATGCTTCCGGGTCATTTTTTCAGTAAGGAAGGTTCCTTACTAAAAAAGGACTATTCGGACGCACCCTTTGTCATGCAACAAGAGGCTACAAAACACGAACTAGAGATCACCAGATCACTGGAGACAGCCAACAATACCAAAGTATGTGCGGGAATCATCTGGCACTGTGACAAGTCTTCGGGAGGCTTAAGTAGGAGCTGATGATTAGGAGATCACAATCAGGTGTGCTGCAGCAGGGTGCCACTGCAGCCAGTAGCAATGCCCCCTCACCAGGAGTGAAGGAGCAGCAGGAGCAGTCTAAAAATAAAAGTCACTCTCACCGCAGTCTTCACAAGAATTTTTTACTTAAATATTTGAATTGCGAGTTTACATCTTTACTTTGACCCTGATACTTAATCCATGAATAAGAAGATTGGGACAGACACCTACCAGGAAGTTGTTTAATATTATGCCGCCGTGGAGATGAAATTATTTTATTTCAGGAATAAATTTCTATTATGAAGTTTATGTTGAACTGTATGCAAAAAAAAGGCTAAATTACAAGATAAAGTTACAATACATTTTATTTTGGATGGGAAAATAAGAAGAGCCCCCATGTTAAGATAAGAATGCATTATAATGTGTAACTTCTTAAGATTCACATTTTTTCTGCTGTAAAAGCCGTAATGCCATGAGAGAAATTTGTGCTCTAAGGCTCCAGTATGTGAAATGTACGAGAAGAAAATCAGTCACCTGCACTATAAGGACGCCCTCAGGGGCTGATCACACAGAGATGTCGCTTCAGCCATGTGAAGTGTGCCTGTAAGGTTAAAGTGTTTGCGTGTGTATGTGTGTGTATGTGAAGTGTGTCTGTGAGTGGTGTGTATGAGGGCATGTGAGTTCTTGTGAGAATGTGGGTGTGAGAAACACAACATACAAAGAGTTGGGGACATCTCTGGAACACTAGACATAAACAGCTGATCCCTAAGACAGCCAATTGTGCCTAGGTCAGACATCTGGGCCTCTGTGTAGCCTTGTGTCCCCCTGTAGCATAAGTATTGTATCTCTACAAAGAACATCTAGTGCTGACACGTATGACTTAAGGTCATAGGTGACATGTGAACCTAAGGCTGATACCTGAAAAGACCTTATGTGGCTAAATATGTGATTGAGTTACATTAAAACATGTTACCTAAAAGGGCTAAATATATTAAATTCTCAACAGTAAATTTCCACAACAGAGCCTATAACAGCTAACAATGTGATATGAAAAGTCTTTGATTGTTAGAAATTGAGTCTGTCAGTATCACTAACAGTGTTCTCTTTATATCATGACTTCCCTTGATTCTGCTTGATTTTTGTAGCTTTCTTACTTTATCTCATGATATTGCTTACAAATTTTCTTGTAGGTAGGCCTACTTGCTTTTTTGTCTATGAAATATAACCATAATATGAACGCAAGGAACTTATTCCATGTTTTCCTTTTCTGTTGAGCATGGCATGTAGCACAATTTAAGGTCCCATATTTTGCTCCTTTTCTGCAGTTTAACATGGATCCTTGATGTCTTCATGAAATATTGTAACATGCTTTGGTCCAAAAAGCACAGCTGCATTCTTTCCACGCTCACATAACCGCTCTGTTCAGAATGACTGGTTTTGGGGGCGCTTGTCTTAATATGCTAATTAGCCAGAGCAGAGCAGCGTACATATGGGCAATTCATGACAGACCTGCAGCGTAACTTGAGCGAAGTACAGCACTCTGCGCCCCAGCCACGCGTCACTTACAGTTCTGAGCACACATGTACTGTTTATTCATGCCGGTTACCAGACAACAGCAAAGCTCGTTCCCCAAAACATCACAGGCTAATGCACAACATGCTAATCTGGGATTAGTCACCGCCGTAGGACAGCCACAACTTAGCCTCCTTTCCGGGCTAACGTTAGCAGAAACAAAGGGGCAATGGGGTGGGTAAAGATCTGATTATATTCATCCAACTGTTAAACTTCTCTTCCTGAACACACACAAACCGCAAATTAATGCTGGTTACCAGATAACAGAGAAGCTCGTTTCCCCCAAACATCACAGGGTAACCACAGTGGGTGCTAACCACAGTGGGACAGCCGCAACTTAGGCTACTTTCTGGGCTAACGTTAGCAGAAACGGAGGGGTAATGGGGTGGGAAAAGGACTGATTATATTCAGCCAACCCTTAAACTTCTCTTCCTGAACACACACAAACCACAAATTAATGCTGGTTACCAGATAACAGGGAAGCTCGTTTCCCCCAAACATCACAGGGTAACACACAACGTGCTAACCACAGTGGGTGCTGTCGCACACCCGACAGGCCACCATGCGCCACGGAAAATACTCGGCGACAGATTTTGCAGTTTGCTTTATATTGATTTTCACTGACGCTGTCAAGCCAGTCATTTGTACTTTCCCACTTATGTCTGTATTTCTGCATCCGTTTCCGTTTTAATGGGGCACGATGCGGAGTACCAGATGCAGCCGCAGACGCAGACATGTTTGCCTCTGATTTCCCATGACTTTCTCTCACCCAATCAGTGATGAGCACTTATTCCACTTGCCGAAAATCAACCAACCAAACCAAGTGCCACTATGTGTAGGCGAGAGCTAGTGGGTGTTGACTTTGGGCGGAATGGTTCTGCGTTCAAGGCAAAATGGAAATACGGGACAAACCACGTCCCGTATTGATTCAAAACGGGACGCAATGTTTAAGCGTGAAATACGGGACAATTCCGTATTTTACAGGACGGGTGGCAACCCTAGGCACCGCAGTGGGACAGCCACAACTTAGCCTACCTTTCGTGCTAACGTTAGCAGAAACGAAGAAATGGGGTGGGTAAAGGACTGATTATATTCATCCAACTGTTAAACTTCTCTTGACTCATGTAGGAATGTTCATACTTTGAAGTTTACCCTTCAGACTTTCAACAAATAACATGAACATTGAGGAACGTGTGAAGTTACCTCTGGTTCATTTCCCCCCCTGCTGTTAGCATTAGCTAATGAGCAGAAACTTAAATTATAATACTCACATTTCGATCATCAGGTTTGGTGACAGATTGTTGGTACTGAGCCTGGATTCAGGAAAAGTCTAGATTCCAGTCCCGTGTTGGACTGACTGAAGTTGAAGAAGCAGTTGGCCGTGAAGTTATTAGCACACACATACAGGTTTTAGCCAACTGTAGCTACCTCATTCCTTCAAAAATAAAACTAATCCACTGGGCCCTTTGGTCCTCCTGGGGGGAGATACTAGGGTAGACCAGTAAGGTTAGGTTTGCAAATGAAAATATACTGTTACGCATCAGTATATCCACGGACTCAACAGCTCGCCAAATACCATGAGTTTACATTTATGCATCCTGCTAAATACAGGTTTTGTTGTCTACTATCTTGTTTTGTGGGCTGGGAGGAAGGCCAAATATCCAAAAATGTGTTCAAAAGCCTTAAAAAAGTGTTTTTTGCATAATATGTCTCCTTTGAAAGAACACCATTAAACTCTTCTCTCTTGTTTTGTGTAGGACCCTAGTCAACCAACATGCTCAATTTAGAAAGCACTGCATTGCTTTCTTCATTGACCTGGTGTCCACTGTGTGCTTCAAGGACAACTCTCCCCCCTGTTCAGATGTCATCATTCATCTGTTGTCCTTTCTCATGGTGGAGGCAAACGCCATCCCCATTCTCAGGGGTAGGACAACCTTGATTACTAGTTTGATTTACAGTGAGTTTGTCTGTTTTGTCAGCAGTGGATAAATTCTCTTTTTTTTTCTCAGCTAATCGACAAACCCTGACAAAGGTGCTTTCCCCATTTGATGACTCTGTGGATAAAAGCCCGGTGATTCGGTCTGTGGTGCTGAAACTCCTGCTGAAATACAGGTGAGATGATGCATCTAAGGTTAACTTTTAAAAACTGCAAACACGTTTAGTGTGGTGGCTTACTGTGGTTTATGTCGTACTGTTTCCACAGCTTTGATGAGGTTAAAACTTACCTGCAGCGCCATCTGGTGTCCATTGAGCAGAGCAACATTTTGGAGATAGCAGACAAAACGGAACTGTACTTATTGTACATCAACTGCCTTGAGGTACACCCTAATTCAGACCAAAGTATAAATTATATGTTTTGGATTATCCACCATTTTTTATTCAATTTTAATTTGACTTTTTGTTTAAAATTTCAGGGTATTTTAAATCTAATTTGAATGTTTGTCTGTTTCTTAATATCATAGAAGACATGCTGTATCAGAACCGCCTCCAAGCAGAGAAATGATTGCTTGACAAAATTCCTAATTTGCAAATAACGAAAAAATTGACTAGCAGGGAGTCTGAACTTTTTCCGGAGTTCAGCAAAAGAGGCAAAATGGTTATCAATGTCGAGATCCCTGATAGTAGATAACCCAACATCTGACCATTGCTTAAAAACAGAATCCATCCACCCTGGCTTAAAACAGGGGTTTTGATATATAGGAGCATATACAGACACAGTTGGGAGCTTCAAAATTCCTTTGATTTGCTTTAAAATCTTAATCAAATTGCAGAGCAAAAAATTCTTGTGAATTTTAAGATCAGGTTTAGAAAAAAGAATAGCTGACAATGAAGCGCCCGTAAGTGATAGAGCATTACTAAGCTCAGTCTCAGGCCATCTAGGGCTGGGCCTGCACACTTCAACACTCCCACTTGCACCCCAGTTCCAGAAAACCCAGGCTCTGGCGTTACAGGCCCAATAGTAATGTCGAAAGACTGGGTGACCTAAGCCGCCCTCATCTGCCGGCTTCTGTAAGTGGGCCATTGACATACGAGGGGGCTTGGACGCCCAGATGAAGGACGTGATAATAGAGTCCAACATCTTGAAGAAGGAGGAAGTAAGGAAGATGGGCACATTCTGAAAGAGATAAGTGAATTTAGGGAGCACAACCATTTTGACAATGTTGACACATCCAATCAAAGAAAGGGGGAGAAGTTTCCATTTGTCAGTCAGGTGCTTGAGCTTACCGATCAGCTCCATATAGTTCAGTTTAAAAATAAGTTTTGGGTTTCTGGGGACAATAATACCCAAGTAAGAAAATTGATCATGGGAAACTCTGAAAGGCAAATTTAACAGAAAACTGGGGTCCAGGCCGTCAGCCAGAGGCATAAAGACTAATTTCTCCCAATTAATAGTAAAACCAGAGAGTCCCCCGAAGCCATCTAACAAGTTTAGAAGAGGTGAAAGAGATGTCTTTACATCTGAAAGAGTCAAAATGACATCATCTGCATACAGACTGCATGGTATACTCAGATGTGCCACAACTAATACCGGAGATTTGGGGGTTGGCTCTGATGGCTATGGCCAGCGGTTCAAGAGCTAATGCAATAGGCATTGGGGAGAGACAACAGCCCTGCCTAGTGCCACGGTGCAACAAGAATAGGGGGGACCTGTCATGATTAGTTAGCACGGACGATCGGGGGCTAGCATAGAGCATCTTTAATATATTCACAAATTTGGACCCAAAACCAAATTTGTTAAGCGCAGCCAACATGTACCTCCATTCTACCTGGTCGAAGGCCTGCTGGGCATTTAGTGAAATAACAGCGGAGTGGGGCATATTTGTTGAATACATCAAATTTAGCAAACACCTTGTGTTTGAGAAGGAAAACCTATCGGAAATAAAACCTGATTGATCAGGATGTATTAAAGTACCAATATATTTGTTTAAGCGGTTGGACAAAACTTTTGCGATAACTTTTTGGTCAGAGTTAAGAAGACTTAGGGGACAATAGGATGAAACTTTTGTTTCATCCCTGTCCTGTTTCAAGAGGACACAAATATGGGCATAATAGAAAGTATGAGGGAAGGTGCCATTTTTCACTGCGCAATTGAACATCCGAAACAACAGGGGTGCAACAATGTCAATGTGGGTCATGTAAAATTCAATCCCAAAACCGTCAGGACCACATGCTTTGCCGCTGGGAAAAGAACAAATGGCAAGTGTCATTCATCTGCTTGTGGTCAGTTAGTAGCTGACCGGTGGATGAAAAAATCTTATGTATTGCCCTATTAGCTTGGATGCCCTTTAGCTGCCTGGCGAGCAAATTATCAGCCTTCTCCCCCAGCTCAAAATGCTTCTGCTTTAATTTAGGGACGTAGTTCGCAACCTGTTCGCCAAGGATATGGTTGTATTCATATTTCACTTTAGGAATAGCGCTAAGAGTATCTTCAGAACCTGCGTTTTGATATTCCTCCTCCAGTTCAGCAAGTTTCGTCTCCATGTCAGTGAGGCGCCTACGCCTGGCCTTTTTACGAGATGCCTGCTAGGAGATAATATGTCCTCGTATAACTACTTTAAAAGACTCCCACAGAGTAGAATCTGAAACAGCACCATTATGCCTCCAAATACTAACAAGGTCCAGAGATTTGGTAAGGTCATTAAGAACAGGGACAGATTTCAGCAGTGGGGCAGCGGCAGAGGAGGACCTGTCCAAAAGCGGATCAAAATAGCAGTTAAAATCGCCACCGATAATTATATTATTATTATCATAATTCGTGACGAGGTTGAATATTTTACAGAAAAAAATCAGGGCTATCAAAATTGGGGGCGTAAATATTTAAGAGAACTAAAGGGACTGAGTTGACCATACCCGAGACCAGAATGTACCTCCCACCAGGATCGGTGATTTGCGTTTTGAATACAAATGGAATGGACCTACGAACAAGAATGGCAACCCCCCTCGCCTTGGAGGAAAAGGAGGACCGATACACCTGAGACACCCGATCAGATCTTAAACCCCTCTGTTCTGAAGGTTGGATATGGGTCTCCTGCAAAAAGATAATATCAGAGGACAGGGATTTTAAATGTGAAAATATTTTACCTCGTTTGAGAGCTTTACCCATACCCCTACAGTTACAGGTAGTAAAAGTGATGTGACTCATCTCTGACCTAAATAATTGTATAACATGTCTATGTAAAGAGGCATAAAGTTACAACAGACATGTAGAGTACAGAAAGCTGGCAAAACATCAAATGAAAATAGGAACAAATGCAGAAAAAAAAACCCACATAAAATCAACACGAAACCCAGACCCGCTATAAGAACTAAGCGGAACAACCCACTAGTTATCAAGAAGGCTGCTGGATAACAGAGCAAGCCAAAATTCACAGTGAGAAAACCCAGATGCCACGGAGCACCGTGCACATTGCCAACCAAAAACTAACTATTAAATTGCACGTACAAGATTAAGCTCAAGAAAAGAGATATTCAGAACACACACTTGATATGACACAATGGCACAACTGGTAGGAAGGCACACCCGGTGCAGCATTCAGAACATAAAACTTGAAATCTGAGAGGAAATAAAATAATAAAAAGAAATAATAATAATCATAATAAAAAAATATGTATATATATGAAAAAAGAATTTTAAGAATAAATATATATACATAACCGAGATAGTCAGTCAGTATTTATACAATGTCGAGGTGACAAATGAAAGTGTCCCAGTACTAGACTTATGCATCTGAGTAGGCACGTTGTGTGCTCTTCTATTCCACACACATACTTAATGCTGCATCAGTGACCAACTAAAGATATAAAAATGTAAAAGGTGCCGATCCCATCCCCAAATGTGAACCTGAACATCTGTCATAACGCTGGACAGGAAGATGAGAATTCTAAAAATATATAAACAAACAGTTAAGGATTATCTGCCGGGCTTAGAGAATCAGCAAACCACTCAGCATCCACCGGTGACCCAAACGTCTTCGACATGTTTTTGTAGTCCACCAGAGGCTTAGCAGGAAAACGCAGGGAGCACTTAGCACCAGCATCGGTTAGCCGCTTCCTCACACTTGCAAAGGCCTGCCGCTGCGCCGAAACCTCCGCCGTGTAGTCAGGGAAGATAGAGATTCTCTAACCGTGATACTGCAGGGGTGCTTGCTGGCGACTGAGACGTAAGATATTGGCCACATCATGGTCGTTGTGAATCTTGGCGATGATGATCCGCAGTCGCTCATTAGTTTGAGGTTTAGGCCGCAGGGCACGGTGAGCACGGTCTATTTTTACAGGTGTGCTAAAATTATCTTGGCCCAATAGCTCTGGTATCAGCTTCGAGACAAAGTCAGTGGGGCTGCCTTTCTCTTCTCCTTCTTTGATGCCCACAATCCTGATATTGAGACAACGAGAGCGGCCCTTCAGGTCATTTACTTAAGCTCTAAGGAGCCCATTAGCCACCTGTAGCTCTTTGCACTTAGCTTCCAGTGATGTTATGCGACCATCGGTAGCTGAAAGGGCTTCATCAAAGTCATTGAAGCGACACTCAGTTTCATGATGTTTCTTCTGAATCGAGGACACAGAAGCTTCAATTGCGTCGAGGCGGCCCTCCATAGATTTCTTTAAACCATCCACAAGAGGAGTGATTTTGATGAGTTCTTTACCTTGGTTAGCGATAGCAGCAAGTATAGCATCATACCCGGAAGCCGGTGGACTCGTCTTGGAAGCGTCCTTCTGAACTTCGTCTTTCTTAGGCATTTTGACTCAGAGCCACTTCCAATATGTTCCAGCACCGTTTAAAGTGGAACCCAGCATAAAATAATATTAAGGTGCAATGTTATTAAACAAAAATGAAGGCTATGGCACGGAGCTCAACAGAGGCACATCTACTCCATTAGTACTCACAAGCGCCCCCCCCCCTTCTTGTAGATAGATTACTGAGACAGAAAACATGGAGTTACAATAGGGGAACGCTTGCCTGCTGTGAAAGTAGGGGTCGCTCAAGCCTGTGTAGACATGCATATCTATTCAGTCTGACATTGCTTTTCTTTTTCTTTTTATTATCATAATTGTTTTTTATGTTTTGTATTTGTTAACTATTACAACTATTGCTTTTGTATTAAACTATGAATATTCTTTAACAGACTGCTGTACTGGTCAGTCACATTTGAATATAAGATGGTACACTCATGTCTTAACTTCTCATTTCTCCAGGACTCTATGTTCGAAAGGTTGCAGTTCAGATCCACTGCAGACCAACAAGTGTGTCTGCAGGATGAAAGTGTCTTCCTGACTGACTACCTGCAGTCACAGGGTCAGTCTACCCAAACAGCCACTGTGGAGTATTTGCAGCAGGTGACCAGAGTGCGTATGGACCTGGATTTAGCTGCCAGCCTCATTGTGGAGCAGCTGAGAACCTCAGGTATACAACCTGGAGCAAGTAAATCAAAAATCTGTTTTTATATACACTAATAAAAAGAAAAACAAATTCATACTTCTGTGTGAGATCTACACTGCAGCAAATGCCAGAGGTTTGCATGCTGGGTAACATTTGTTGTCCAGTAAATTGATAAGTGATTAAATTAGTACTGGTGTATGTTCAGTATTGTTTAGCTGAGTGCACAATTACAACATTAAGAATTTGTATGAATTAAAAGACCCTGGCCTAAGTCAAAGAAGGAGTCAAAGATGCAAGAAAGGACCTTTTTGAGCTGAAAAAAAAGGGGAAACAACAATTCAAAAAAGAAAAGTTCATTCTTCTCACTCATTTTAAGCTTTATATTTGTAAATCATCACTGTGAACAAACCTTGAAAAATGCAAAATAATTTGTCAGAAAGTGTTTTTCACATTGTTTTGCAAAATGTGAAAGTCACACACACTGCATCTTAAAGGATTGTTAAGTAATTGTGTTGATAATCATAATCTCATTGTGTTTTAATTTTTTTGTGGTGATGATTTTTGCCATAACCGAGCATCCAACTGCTGAATTGCATTTAGCCTGAATATTGCAGGGCATAGTTCATATACCATAACTATAACAACTGCATGGATTAACACAGAAGTATAGACTGTGATCTGATTAATCTGATTGTTGTTCACTTAAAAATGTTATTATGTTTCCTCTTTATTAAACCAGCAGCTCAAAGTCAAGATGGAACCTCAGCCTTCATGGCCAGTGTGGAAAACTTGTGTAGACACAGCGGAAACAGCTGGTATCGTGTCTACTTGATCCGTAAAATCTGCAGCCAACAAGGAGTGGAGTTTGTCATGAACCTCCTGAAAGTGGGTGAAATGCACTGGTTCTTCCCTGAGGAAGTTCCCAAAAAGGTATTATTATCAACATTTAGATTTTCAAGTATTTAAGTTGAAATAAAGACAGCATTCTGTTTCAGTTTTAATTCTTGCATCATGAAATAAATGGTTGAAATTTTGTTTTTCTTAGTGGGAAGAGGCCACTCCAGTAGACCAGTATCTTGTGTGTGGGGACTACAAGGCAATCAGAGAGGCTGTTGCAAAAGTTGTTAAGGAAGGCAAAGTGGACGGGCTTGATGAGACTTGTGAGGTAAAGTTTCACTTAAGTGTTTTTTAGTGATACAACAATTCTCAGTGAAATCTTGAACCACACAATATGACATCCACTGTTCAATATGAATCTGTCAGTGGTGGTATACAAACAGCTTTCATTCATTGTCGCCCTTTTCTCATTGTATTTGCTCTGCTTTGTTTGTCATTTGTGAGCCTGCGCACAAGGGTGAGGGAGTCCTGCAGAGAGTTGCATGTCTCACTACTACTTTGAGAGGACAGCCTGTTGTGGGAGTAGGGATAAAGGTGGTTTAGCCTTTGCCAAACCTTAAAATCAATATTTCTACAGCTTATCAGTACGGTTGATACTGTGACAGAGCGTCATTGTAACAAACCACTGGTGCATGAACAGGTATCATTTCTCACACGGGAGTATCTAAACTCCAAGCACATCAGCAATGCACATCAAATAAAATGTTGAAAGTCATACCTGTCTACTGTAGCCTTGGATGAAGATTTTTAACGCTCTTGATTCTGAGGCAGGAAAAACTCTCATCTGCTCAAAACAGACGTGAAAAAACACACCCAAACTTTGTGTCAAGTCCTGTTGGTCAAAAATAGTAATACAGGAATGGTTACAATGATGATGTATTAATTGACAGCTCAGAAATATTAAAATTAGAGAAATAAATAAAAGGTCATCATTGTGTGTTTAGATGCCATAAAAAAGAAAATGTGTGGCTTGTTTGTATTCTTGAATAATTACTAATCCGATACACCAGATGAACTGTTCAATATATTTCTGTTTTTCATCTTGGCAACAGCCCATAGAAAGTGTTTGGGAATGGGCAGAGCCTTTTGAAAGCATATCCAGCAGATGACCGGATGATTGTTCCATCAGTCACATTCATTAAGGGCCAATCAGATGATGTAGTAGGTGGGCACAACTGTTGCGGTCTGAAATACAAAACGTGTGTCACTTTATAGAACAATCTCTCGCAAACATGTCTGAAGTGAATATATCTTTCGTGTCGAAAAAATGCCATCAGTGTTGTCATTTGCTTGCCATTAAAGAAATGAAGCTGTTAGCATCTATGCTAATCTCTGTACGAGCAGTAGCTTCCTGCTGTTGTCTTGCTCATAACTTGGTCCCCCTCCTGCTCTAAAGATCTATGATTACGTAATGCTGCTTTGGGCTGAGAACATTCATCGTAGCTTGGAGTTTGGCGAGATGGATCTGCCTGATTACAGTTGGAAGTTAAATTTGTTTATATTCCAGCATTGTGAAATACATATTACAGCTGTTAAAAAGCACATTAGAGTGTCATTATTCTACTTTAATGTGTTTGTTTTTCTATTTTGTATCATAACTGCCTCAAGGATTTTTAAGGAAATGTTTTACTTAAAGTTAAAGAAAGAAATAAAGTATAACTCTTCTTGCTCTTGCTCCTTACTCTTCTTGTTGACTTTCCCTAAACACCTCAGAATGGCACATAAAAAGGATTTAAAGTCTGTAAGAGCTGTGACCAGAAAAACAATCTATGCATCAAACTGTGTGCCTTAGTGTATTGTTGCATCCCAAATGTTTTTTCTAACCCATCGTCAGATCTTGATTTGCTGTGTGTGTGTTTATGTTTACTTGACCATGGTGTTGTTCTTTCCTGATTCTTCATAGGGATGCAGATGTTCACCTCAGTGGATACCAGTTTATCTTCTGCTGGCACTGTACAGAGAGGTCACCTCTCTATACAGAGACCCTGATGTCAGTGTTCATCCAAAGCCTGGGGTAAATATCACATTAAGATTAGAACCTCTACAAAGAAGTAAAATGAGATTTATACATACATGTCCCTCAGGGCTTCTGTAATGTTGCGCTCTCCCTTTCAGTCATTTGTTTTGTCTTAACCATGGTTCATTTAGAAACATGATGTCTTACTTTCTACACCTAGTGTGACTGAGTTGTATTCTTGACTCAACTTAATTATGCCAATTTTGTTCTCACTTGCATTCCTGAATAAATGTTCATGTGTTCTTTCAGCAGTTGGAGGTCCTAATGGCGTACATCCAGACCTCAAAATTCCTCCCCAGTCCAGAGATGAAGAGGTTTGCTGAAGTTCTGGTGACCAACCAGCTCAAGTCTTTGGTTATTCCTCCTGGGACGTCTGGTGCCAAGTGTGTGTTGGTGGACTTAACAATTCACCTGGCTGTTGTCTTACTCTCTGGGAACCAGGGGGTCTTAACACCTCTGCAGCAACTGGCAATGGCCCCAGCTAACATGCAGGTACGCGTGTATGTTATAAGCCACATTTTAATATGACTGTGAGGACAGTTTCTTTTATTTAAAGAGATATTTGTGTTTTTATCTGTTGGTACAGGCAGCCTTCTTGCCTACGATGCCTGAGGACATGTTGGCAGTAGCTCAACAAGCCATGGGACAACTGCAGTGGTACAGTAAGTAACGGGTCGAGGGAAGGTCTTACTCTTACATGTGAAAAAAAGACAGTTGAACATTTTATATGGGCTCAGTTTTATGTTAAACTGAGTTTTGATTACTCCCTCAGACTGTCCAAATGGTCACCCCTGCACAGTTGAAGAGGTATGTTCTCTTTTGTTTGTTATTTGGAATAAGGTTCTTCTTCCATATGTTGACTAATTTCTTGGATTTTATGTCTTTTTCTGTAGTGCGGACAGCCAATGGTACAAAGTCGCTGTGTGGACTGTGGGGTGGCGATAGGAGGAACAAATCATGCACCAGTGTAGGGATTTCAGCATCTTGGGTTGGGATTTTGGGATTTTGGAAAAAACAAACAATTCCCTTAACTTGTAAAATCAATTCACAGCCTAATATTTTTGTCTCAACTTTGGCAAAAGACTCTTAGAATGGTGCATAGGGAGAGACTGCATGCAACTATAACTGTATGAAAGAAGTGTATAAAAGAATAATAATTACTAAATGATAATGAAAAATGGTGAAGTAAAATAACCTTAATACTATAGCACAAGGAGTTTATTTTCAAGATCTACATCCCCAAAATTGAGCCCATTATTTCACAAACAGGTTGTGTGAAAAATTCACACAGATGTTTTTGTCAGTTTCTGATTTCAGCTTTAGTTTGTTGAATCTTTATGGTTGACCTCATTACACATTAAGAGTTGCCTGTGTTTTCTGTCTAATAGATCATAATATATTAATATTAATATTAATATTCATTATTTTTACTTTTTTACTTTGTGCTTGAATATAAAAACATTTTAATGAAAGAAACACTAATATATACCCACTAAGCTTGTTTCCTTGTTATTTAATCTTTTCCCAGGAGATGTGTGTCCTGTTACTCATTTTTTGAACCTTGTCAACCTTTGTGGACTCAAACTCACACCTGACACCATAAAAAGTCTGTAAGGGCTCAGGGTTCAGGCTTTAAGATGGAGATTGAGATTGGGATTGGGAATAATGAGGCTCATGCTCTTTAAATACACACTTGAGGTCAACATTCTTTCCCTCTGTGTTTCCGTGGAAAGCATTAGAACTGTTTTGAGCACCTGTGGTGTTTAAATTCTCTTTGTTGTCACAACAGCCATGGTTGCATGCTGGTGTGCGGCTTTTCTTCTTCATGTGCTTTGTTGGGCTCGCCTCTTCTCCTTTGCCTCTTTTAGCAGTTAGCAGGGAGGTGTGGTGTTGAGTACTACCCTCGTCAGCTTGTGACTGGTGTAATTAGATAGACTTTGTTCTTTTTACTCAGATGTATTTTTTGTGCGACTGCGTGTACCAAACAGTGATGGTCAAACCAAGACGGTTCAGGACGAAAACCAAAACCACTATAGCCCTAGTGTATATTATTTTTGAATTTATGTCTTTTTGTTTGTCTTAACAGGGCTGACCGCACTCAGACAGGCCACGTCCTGGGGGACCCTGTACGCAGAAACAATCCAGCCATGCTGGACACAAAGAGCCTCTCTCCTGTCCCCTTCACCATCGTTCGCATGCTCACTCACATGGCCATGCTGATTGGTACATGCAGCCAACAACAGGTAGCTTAAATGGAAATTTTCCCCCAACCAAATATCCCAATGAATAAAAAACAAGGAGCTGTGGCTGAAAGAAAATTTTTATGGTTTTAGGCAATTTCTGCCATCATCAAGCCTCCAGTTCCCGACCCAGCTGAGTTTCTTCTTGCTCACCTACAAAAGGACATGGAACAGCTCATCAAATCCCTGGGGAAGGGGACAGACGACACCGTCAGCGCTGTTCACCTGCTGATCAATGGACTCATACAACAAGCATGTAAGAAATTACCTAAAAAAAACTCCATGTTTGTGTTTTTTGATAATTTAAGATCTATGTGACACCAAGAACTAAAACTCTAGCAGCCGCACAGGTTGCAGCAAACTTTAAAAAAGAGAAAGGCTGACCTCTAGTGGTCAGACATGTTAAAGGGTTTATTGTGTGGTTTGCGGAGTGTGCTTGTGTGTGTGGAGTTAAATCTTAAGTAATTAATAACATGAAAGTCAGCAAATGTAGGATCTCTGTATAAATATTGCCTCTTGTATTGTATTTACAGTTTTCCAAATGGTACATGGTAATGTCCATTTGTAATAATAATTCAGGTTTGACCAGTTAAATTATACAGTTAAATATAGACTCCATTGTCATCTCAAGGTGACATTGAGCCTCTTGAACCAATGCAATGCTATACTGAGGCACAAAGAGATATTTTTTAGATCATTTCTTCAAAGCAATAGTTCATCTTTTTTTTCCTGTCTTGCCTCACTCCCAAGTCCACAGCAAGCAGATAGACACCATTTTCTTGACTCTGTGTGCAGTAACAAGTAAGAGACGGACATAGATCACCCACCACTAACTAGCTTTGCTTAAATGCCTGAGAGTCAATGGTAAGTATTAACCTGCCTCTGCCTTAACTTATCAGATAGACTCTTCAGCAACTTTAAACGATCCTGTGTGCTTGTAGTTACTTTTTTCCTGCGTTATGTTGTTTTCTTCTACTGTTACCTTCCTCTACCCCTAAACAGTCTTTGTATTGTTGACCTACTTACCAGCACTTCTGCAATAGAGATGTGATGTTTGCGAAAGAGTCAACTCTTTTGAGCGGATCTTGTAAGTGAAGAATGAGAACTGATGAGCTGTTAATTTTTGCAAGCAATTTGCATTTAAGGATGGCTCACAAATAAACGGCTTAACTGTGAATCGGTTCTTATCGTTCACTTACAAGAGCAGTTCAAAAGAGACAATTCGTTCTCAAACATCACATCTCCACTGCAGAAGTGCTGGTAAGTACATCAACAATACATAGCCTCTGTTTAGGAATCGACGAAGATTATAGTCTCCGTCATACGAAGATAACTTAAAATGAAAACAAAGAAAAGTTGAACTATCACTTTAAAATTTCTGGCCTGACACAGGCTCCTCTTTGAAATCTTTCAAGAACTTGTTTAAAACTGAAAATGTTATTGTTCTTGGACATACTATTTGAACAGGAGTGATAAATTTCAAACTGACTTCACCTTTTATACCCAAATATGAGCAGCTCACTGGGCTTCTCTGAGAAGTCAGAAATCTATCAAGCATAACATTCAACCGCTGAAACTGATTTGTCCTGTTCAGGCATGCAAGTAAATAACTATAATTAAAGAATTTATTTTTTTTTTACTCTTGTTTCTGGGTTTTTTTTCTGTGAAACAGCAAATTTGAAAGTGCATGAATAAGAATGATAGTAATATTTTGAATATAAAATTATCATTTTGGTTAAAGGGCTTCTACATACTAGTGTATTAACCACTACAGAAACACAATTTAATGATTTCAGTTTTTAACACTGTTATTAATTTTAGGGCAGCTGTGGCATAAACCTTACACTGGGTGGTTGTCTGATAAATTTCTTGAGCAATGTAGGTAAAGATGACCTGCTGAAGTTCAAAGAAAGTAAAAGGGTGAAGAGGAAAGGTGACTGAAGAATCAAGATTGTTACAATAAAGGTATGCAGAAGACACATTGAATCCTGAAGCAGATGGGTCACAGCAGCAGGAGAACACCCAAGTGCCATACCTGTTAGCTAAGACAGTATGAGGTTGAGAAAAAGGTTGTCTATTATTGATTTCTTCTGCAATATTCAGACAGTACAAATCTGTCATAACTGTGTGTGGTTGTCATGTCAGTTTTGACCTCCATCTAGTACCCTGTTGAATCTATGCTATGGTTAATAAAGACAGTTCTAAAGACACAAAGTGCCCCCCCCCCCCCCCCCCAAAATAGTGGCTTGTGAGGTTGTATTAGAATTATTAGGTTATGGTTAAATTTAGATCAGTGACCATTATTGTTTTGATATTAAAAGATTCATTTTGAGGTTGTCCTTGCGTACAGTTTAGTGGTTAAAACAAATTACAAAAATGAAATCATAATCAGAAAGTAAAAAAAAAATGCTGTGCATTGAGCTACATCAAACATTGATACATAATCAGCCATTTATATCAGCTCATCTTTTCTTCCAGGGCCTGTTCCCAACAACAACCTGCTCACCACCAAAGAGGCTAGAAATGGATGGGAGATGGAAATGAGTAATAACATCATAACACCGCGACTGAAGGTGAAAATACTTTTCATGTTGTCAAAGGAGAGGCAATAAAGTAGATATGGACTAATTTAACAAACAGTCTGCCTTTCTAAACAACGACTAAATAGAACATTTCTTTCCTTTGCAGAACTTGGACAGACAGTTAAAGGAAGTGAACAAATACATCAGAGGTGACTCTCGAATCTCCGCCAATCCAATCATGAAGCTCGTGTTTGGGGACCCTCGTCTCTTCCTGACCTCGCTCCCTCAAAATTCTCTGATCCATTGCTCTGCTGTGTGGAGCTGCAGGGAGAAAGTGTCTCTGCTGAGTCTCACCCACATTGTAGAGCAGAACGGTGGCAGAGACACTCTGCCTGTGCTCTGGAGATTTCTGCACAAGGTAAAGGACATGTAGAAAAACGTGCAGGTCTTCTTGTAACAAAGCAAGAGAATTGTGGGCACTGCTTTACAGCTGTCTCTGAAAAAGTGTCTCCCTAATTCAAGGGTAACATTGATGTCTTTTGAATCTGGTCATGGTGTAGTTTTACAGACCCTCCAGGATTTCTGAGGTTTTTTTGTGATGGTTGAAAAAAAAAAAGCTGAATTTTGCAGCAAGTTTTTCCAAAAGTTGTAATATTTTGAGGCTTTATGTGTATCAATGATTACAAGAGCAAGCCATTTTGCAATATTTTTTTTCAAAGTTTCTAGTATTTTGTCCTTTCCAAAAATGGGCTTAAAATACATTAATTCTATTCTAATATATGCTCTATTTCCAACAGAAGTCAGCATTTCCCCAAAGTTTTTCTGAAAGGGGTCCTGGTCTTTCACAGGGTGGGATAAGAAAGGTGTACTCAACCTCAACATTAAATAATTAATTAAGTTATTTATTTTTGTGGCCCATTGTCAGGGCCTTGGCCATCCCTGTCAAAACATTAGAATTCACCTCTGCTTGTTGAACTGTTGCATCTGCAGGCTCATTGGATTACTTTTGGACAGAATTAGGATACAGAGGGCTCTGTAGACGGATTAAGGGGGTAAAAACTGGACAGGAATCGAGTTTATATTGTAAATATTTTGGAAAAAATAGGACTTTCTTTTTTTCAAAAAATTCAATGTGGGACAAGAAAGGAAGAGAAGTCTTTTTTTTCCTTAGGGAGAATGCTTAGCCTTGAATTGTATTCTGGATCTTTGTCATGGCCAAATTATTAAGGACAGCTATGTGATGGTATGAATGTGTGAGCCACTGTGATTGTGCCAACATAAAAAAAGGGAACCCCCAGTGGAAACACTCGAGCATAGCGGCACATTAATCAGAAAAGTAAAACAAATGAAGGCAAGGATGTTAATGATCAAATGCATTAAAACAAGTGTGCGTAAACAGTCCTTAGAGTATCACATCTAACTTTTGTAATGATGGGGGGTCCAACTAGACTTGCTCAAACATTAAGCTTAACATTTGTGAAAAATAAGAATCAAAATTTAGTCCAAAATGAGAAAACTTTTGAAAACTTGTTTGAAAAGTTCAGTTTCTTCACATAAGAAGACTTATTCAGTGGTGACTTCATTTACTATGACAGGCTTTGCTACAACATAGAGCTGGTCTAAACAGGTTCTAATACCACATGCATGTTTTCTTTTAAGGAGGCAGAGCTCCGCCTTGTGAAGCACCTTCCTGATATCCTCAGCCATCAGAGAAATCTGGTCAAGAAGTTTCAAAACGTCACTGAGTTGAATTACGGCACCATCGCAGAGTTCCTCAACAGTCAGAAAGAAGGTACTGAAACTGTCTGAGTTTATACTTGTGCAAGACTCTTCTGCTCAAATGCTCAAAACATTTTCAAAATACATGAAAATTGAGTTTATCCCCAATGTTGTACACAAACCTTTTCTCTCCAAAAATGTTACTTTTCAAAAGGAAAACATGCTAAAAACTGTATGAACATGTATTGTTTTGTCCTGATTAGAATTTTTTGGTACTTTTGATTGGATACAATTTATAAGACCTGCTCACCAGTGTACAAAGGTGGCATACTCAAAAAACAAAGGAGGAAACAGAGGTAATAGTAATGCCAGCCCTTTTTGAGGGTTTCTGCCTTGGTTAAGGAGATCAATTTTGTCCCAAAGAAGGTTGCACAACATGCAACAACAACACACTATTTAAGCAGAGGAGATTTTGGGAAGTCATACAGTATTCCAGAGCTGACAACAGGGGGCATTTAATTTCCGTGTCAGTCCCCCTTATTTTAGGTGATACTTTGACCATTCAGAGATCAGCAATGTCTCTATGCCATGTTTAGTCTTGGCTCAGTTACCCCATTGGAGGTAATACAGACACCTGTGCCAGGAATTTGATACAATCCCTAATGAAAACCAAACTTAAGTCTTGCAGAGTAGAGCAGATTTTTAAGCCTTGTTTAACTTCACTGATGTGTCATTGTCTTCCTTTGTATTTTGTGTCGTTTTATTTATGTCATGCCTAATTGCACATTTTTTCCTGTCATAATGTTTTATAGGTCTCAGTCATTACCATAGAATTGCTATCCATATTATATCAGAACTTGCTCAGGAGATATACCTGTAATCTACTTATTTCCTTTTCTCTGGTTTATTCTCCACGCTTGATGATTCACTGTTTGCATTTTGTTCTTGCCACAATAAATGTCAAAGTACTTTGCAAACATCTTTTAAAGGTGTTATATAAATAGAGGTATTATTATAATTACAATAATTGTTCTTACATGGAAAACCCCATTGGATTCATACTGAAACAAAAATCTGCTTTTGAAGATGGTATCTTAAATCAGCTCACCAAAAAGCCCATCAATGTGAATTGCTATTTTAGCTCGTGTGAATTAGTTATTTCTTTGTTTGCCCAGTCCAGGAAAATATTTTCTGGTATTCCAGTTGGAAAATCACCTTGTATTTCAGATCAAGGACTATCACACATTGTTATAGTTATAATGTCTTAAGCATAATGTTCAAAACTGTTACTATTGTCTTGAACTGCATAAAGACAAAGAAACAGCCTCCAAACATGCAGTCAGCTAAGGAAATATTTGTTTATCACCCCAACAGTCTTGTGTGTTCTGTAACATTGCTTTTCTTCATTTGTGTAGTTTCTCTCAAAGCCTGGTATGAGAAATACATCAAAGTCTTCCTCACAACCTGGAATCAGCTCAGAGTCTCTCTGGTGACCAATGGTAATAATTATATACCTAACACATGACACACTGTTTTACTCACACCTGCCTGTCCAACATGAACATCTGATATGAGTTTTTTGTCCCTTCAGGTGAGATTAAGATCCCAGCTGATCTTTGTGAGACTGACCTGGACCTGAACAGTGACTTTAAAGTTCTGTTACCTCGGCGGCATGGCCCAGGCTTGTGCTCCACAGCTCTGGTCAGCTACCTCATCGCCCTGCACAATGACATGGTCTACTGTGTGGATAAACACACTGGAGAGGAGACCAGGTGGGGGCGCTCTTGTCACATTTTTTTTTTTACTTTTTTCATGGCTTGACTGCAAGAACTGAGTGTGTAAACTTCTTCTGCAGCAACAGTCAGTTGTTCATTGGTGTACTTTTTCACATTTTAGTTAAAGATTACTTAAAAAAAGAAAGATTATTTATTTAATACAAAGTCAAAGGTACAAAAAAGGTAAAACAATTCTCTACACAAACTTTATAGAGAGACTTTCCCTTAGCTGAGCAGACGTTTTTTCCTCGTGCAGCTACAAAGTGAGCCCTGCAGATCTGACCGACCTACATGTCATACGCTATGAACTGGAGAGGGATCTGATGCCCCTGGTTCTGTCTAACACCCAGTACAGCGTTGAGAAAGGACAGGAGACTCTACACGAGTACGACTTACCCAAAATCCAGCAGCAGATTGTCTCTCGCTTCCTACTGGGAAAGCCTTTCCTCACTCTTAATGTAAGCAAATACAGGAGCACGAAAATAACCCCCTTTCATGGGCAAAGAGTTTCAGATAACATGTCTTTTTGTCCTGTTTTCTGCAGGGCATTCCAACGCTGGTGAACAGGCATGACCGCAACTATGAGGTCATCCTGAGGGACCTCAAAGCAAAAGTCAAGCAAGTAAGTTGTGATGTTCAAGTGGGATGCTCAAGATTATCTGCATTATCACCATAATCCGACAAGAACTGAAACGATTATTATTGATACTGACAGATATAAAAAATTGACCAGGAATGTATGTCCAATATCTAAAATTGCAAAATGTGCCAAGATGCTTTAACCCAAGTTGAAATTTTAAGCAGAGCCAACAGACCTCTCTCAACTGAAGTTATATTCATTTGTATTCTCTCTTAGTCCTTCAACTTTGAAGGCTGTTCCAAGGACTAAAGTTTTAGGTCTTGCTAGCTTGTTTAGTTGTATTTTATATTCACTTCTTCCAAAAATCAAACTGGACTGTTTTTCTAGCATGTGTCGCTAATAACTGAAGATATTCAGTTATTAGCGGCACAGCTGCAACACAGACACAAAGCATTTCTATTAGATCATTTTCTAGCTTCAACGAGATTTATCCATCACAGGGAGATCTCTAGTAGCTAAAGTTGAAGGCCTCTCCAGACTTAAAGACGTGGACAAAATTGTTAGTACCCTTCAGTTAAAGAAAGAAAAACTCACAATGGTCACTGAAATAACTTGAAACTGACGAAAGTAGTAATAAATAATAATAAAAAATTACTGAAAATTAACAAATGAAAATCAGACATTGCTTTTGAATTTTGATTAAACAGAATCCTTTAAAAAAACAACTAATGAAACTGGCCTGGGCAAAAATGATGGTACCCTTAACTCCATATTTTGTTGCACAACCTTTTGAGGCGATCACTGCAATCAGACGATTTCTGTAATTCTCAATGAGACTTCTGCACCTGTCGACAGGTATTTTGGCCCACTCCTCATGAGCAAACTGCTCAAGCTGTCTCAGGTTTGAAGGGTGTCTTCTCCAGACTGCATGTTTCAGCTCCTTCCACAAATGTTCAGTAGGATTTAGATCAGGGCTCATAGAAGGCCACTTCAGAATAGTCCAATGTTTTGTTCTGAGCCATTCTAGGGTGTTTTTAGCTGTGTGTTTTGGGTCATTATAGTGCTGGAGGACCCATGACCTGTGACTGAGACCAAGCTTTCTGACACTGGGCAGCACGTTTCGCTCCAGAATGTCTTGATAGTCTTGAGATTTCATTGTACCCTGCACAGATTCAAACACCCTGCGCCAGATGCAGCAAAGCAGCCCCAGAACATAACTGAGCCTCCTCGATGTTTCACAGTAGGTACAGTGTTCTTTTCTTTGTGTGCTTCATTTTTGCATCTGTAAACACAGAGCTGATGTGACTTGCCAAAAAGCTCTAGTTGTGTCTCATCTGTCCAAAGGACATTCTCCCAGAAGCTTTGTGGCATGTCTCCTCTTTTTATGATTTGCTTTCAACAGTGATGTCCTCCATTAAGTCCACTTTGGCTCAAACAGCGACAGATGGTGTAATCTGACACTGATGTACCGTGACCTTGGAGTTCACCTCTAATCTCTTTGGAGGTTGTTCTGGGCTCTTTGGTTACCATTCATATTTTCCGTCTCTTCAATTTGTCATCAATTTTCCTCTTGCAGCCACGTCCAGGGAGGTTGGCTACAGTCCTGTGAACCTTAAACTTCTGAATAATATGTGCAGCTGTAGTCACAGGAATATCAAGTTGCATGGAGATGGTCTTATAGCCTTTACCTTTCACATGCTTGTCTTTAATTTTCTTTCTAAGCTCCCAAGACAACTCTCTCCTTAGCTTTCTTTTTTTTCTTTTTTTTTCCAAGAAGAGAACAGATGAAAAATAGAATACATAAACATAACAATGAACATTCTCCCCCTCTTTTCCTGATGTTTACTGAACAGATAAACAAAATTAACAGGGTCTCTGTGCCAGGTAAATCAGTTAAAATAATAAATAAATAAATAAATAAAGAACATTATAAATCGTCAAATATTAACAACCCATTGAACAAAACACACTAATAAAGGACAAGAAGTAAATATATATATATATATGCATGTATAAAAATTTCAGCATTAGAATTTATGAATTAAAGAATATTGAAAAACAATGAAAAGTAATGAAAATAAATGATGAGTATTCAGTGAAGCAAACGAGAGTAATTATAAGCATTTGTGAAAATAAGTGAATGAACAAAGTGTACCTAGGACAAATGAAATGAAAATAGAATACATTTAAAGTAAAATAAATTAATAAATAAATACTTAAAAAATTATTGAAAAAATAATAATAAAATAAAATATTTGAAAAAATTAAAAAAGGGGGGGGGGGTGTCAATCCAGAGAGATGGTTGGTAGGGAGTTAGAGTAGCTGATTAAAGAGTCCCATTTTCTATAGAATTTGTGTGAACAGCCCTTTACAGTTAGACTTATCTTTTCTAATTTAACAATGGACATAACATCTTTTCGCCACATAGATATGGATGGGGGCTCAGGAGATTTTCAAGGAAGTAAAATGCAGCCTCTTGCTAAATGAGAGGTAAATCCTAGTTTTTCCAATTGCAAAGAGTTAATTTGGGGTTTTTCAAATGGAACTCCAAATATAGCAATACAGGGATCAATCTTCATCTCCGCTTTCAGAACCTTTTTCAGAATCGTAAAGAAGTCAGTCCAGAATTTCTGAAGTCTCGGACTGAAACAAAACATGTAACTCAGGTGACAAGGGGAGGCACCACACCTGTCACATCAATCTGGGGTATTAGGGTATATTTCAGAAAGTCTGGATTTGCTAAAATGTACTCTGTGTAATACCTTAAACTGGATAAGCTGAAGTTTAGCACAAGGAACAACTGAATGAATATTCTGGAATTCCACCACTCATCTGCCAAAGAAACTCTCAGTTTGTGCTCCCAAGCATGTTTGATTTTAACAGTAGAATGATTATCAAGTGTCATAAGTTTGTTGTAAATGTTTGAGATCAATGACTTCTGCTGGGGTTTCAAGGTCAAAAGATCTTCCAATGGGTGAGTGTCTGGAAGAAGAGGATAACAAGGGAATACAGAAGATGTACAATGTCTTATTTGAAAATAAATGAATAGATGAAACTTAGGCAAGTTAAACTTAGTTGGCAAGTCTGAAAAGGTAGAAAACATACCATCTTTGTAGAGATCTCTGACAACCTGAATGCCTTGGTTATGCCTACAACACAAGGGGCACTATTGTTAGAAGGGGGAAAGAGGTGATTATTTATTAGAGGCATCAATGAAGATGGTGGTAAGAACATACAGTGACACCTAAACTGAAACCAAATCTTTAGAGTGGAAAGCATCACAGGGTTCTTAGTAAAGATAGAGGGGTTGAAATGTAATGAAGATGTGAGCAAGGCAGCAGTTGAGGATGAAGTGTACAATTGAGTTTCAAGTTTGCACCAAAGTGGGTCAGACAACTGAAGCCAATATGTCAGTTTGTCTATATGAACTGACCAGTAATATAAAATAAAATTTGGTAAAGCAAGACCTCCATCAGATGTAAATTTTTGTAACAATGACCTCCTTATTCTGGGGGCCTTGCCCTGCCAAAGAAAAGAAGTAATCATTTGATCTAAAGATTTAAAAAAATGTTTGGGTAAAAACAGGGGGATGCAATGACAGAGGAAAAGAAATTTGGGTTAAATATTCATCTTCACTGTGCTAATTCTACCTATCAATGATAAAGGGAGAGAGTTCCATCTTTGAAGGTCTGCCTTGGCCTGAGCAATTAAAGGAGAAAAATTGGCAGCATAGAGGGATGGTAAGGTACGGGTAATATTGATACCCAAATATTTAAAACCTGTGAGGCTAAGCTTAAAAGAGGTTGTTAGACTGTTTTAATGTTAAGGCTAAAGCATTTACAGGGTAACATTCACTCTTAATAACATTCATTTTATAACCTGAAAAAGAACCATAACTCTCCAGAACAGATAAAATTGAGGGAACACTAGGTAATGGATTTGATACATACAAAGGAGATCATCTGCAGAAAGCGATAATTTCAATTCAATACCAGAACAGGAAATTCCTTCAAACTGGGTAAGAGATTTTAAGGCAAGTGAAAGGGGTTCTATTGACAAAGCAAAGAGAAGGGTTGAAATGGGGCAGCATTGCCTGGTGCCACATGATAAGCTGAAATAGTTCAACCTAATACTATTTGAGCAGACACTGGCTTGGGGAGTGGAATAGAGAAGACGTATCCAAGAAATAGATCTGTCTCCTAGACCAAACTTGTGCAGAACCTCAAAAAGATAATGCCACTCTACCTGGTCAAATGCCTTCTCAGCGTCGAATGATATAACTACTTCAGGGGCAGATGATGAGTGCCCTGAGAAAATTACATTTAAAAGTGTACGCACATTAAAAAACAGTTGGCACCCTTTAATAAAACCGTTTTGTTCTTCCGAAATTATTGGGGGAAAACAGTTTCTAGTTGATTTGCTAATACTACTTGCTAATACCTATAAGAGGCACACAAAATTGGGTCCTTGCCCTTCTTCAACAGAAGAGAGTGGGGGGGCAATGAGCCACGCTCTAGGGACTCATCATAAACAGCAATAAGAAGTGGAGCTAATTTATTTATGAATTTCTTAAAAAAGTCAACAGGAAATCCATCTGGGCCTGGTTTATTATTTTGCATATTTTTTAGAGACAATGTCATTTTGTCAAGATTTAATGGTTTATCAAGTTCATTAGCAATGAGGGGATAAACAGAAGGTATGTGAAGACTATGAAGAAAGGAGGTAATTTCTGCTAGGTCCAATGGGGCTTCTGATTCATAAAAAGAAGAGGAGAAATTCTTAAATACATTGTTGATGACTATGGGATCAGACACAAGGTTGCCTGTAGAATCTTTAATTTGAGAACTATTTCGAGATGCTGCTTGTTGTTTCAGCTGATGGGCCAAAAGCCTACTTGACTTAAGGCCATGTTCATAATAAGTAGCACGGGTATGTGTAAGAAGTTGCTCTGCATCAGTTGTCGTAAGGAGATCCAATTCCATTTGTAGTTCATAACGTTGTTTTGATAACTCGGGGGAGGGGTTAATAGCATTTTGACTGTCAATATCCTTGATTCTGGCTGCAAGTTCCCGTATTTTTTAAATTGCGATTTCTGTTACAGTTTGCCGAGTAAGATAGGATCTGCCCTTGTAGGTATGCTTTCAGTAACTCCCATAGTAATGATTAGGAGACAGTCATTTTTGTTTAAAGTTATAAAATCTTCTATTGAAGATGAAATATAAGCAATAAATGCCTCATCAGATAATAGCAGAGTATTGAACATCCAGGGCTAAAAGGAACATACTTGATCAGTAAATTTTATAGCTTAGTTTAGTTTAGTTGATTGGTTTATAACAGGACAGCGTGCAGTGACATAAATTATTCCAGAGAAATAAAAAGATGGCTGCACCAGATTTAGCAGAGAAGCTAATTTCCATCTGTAGTCCTTACATAAAAAGAGACATCTTAAATAGACAAAATTCCATACAAATTTAAAACAGACATCATAAAAATATAAAATTCAGCACAAGTTAAAATACACAAGCAAGATACCTTGGTTGTAAAATCGTCCAAATAAAAGTAACAAGAACAGTCATATGATTAAATTACAAAGTGCAATATAAGGTGTGGTTGTAGCAGGTGCCCGTCACCTCAGAAACAGGAGGTACACACTGCACAGGCCTAACATTTACATTCAGACAACTGGTTATCGTAACAATACGTGTATACAACAAACCTGGTGAAAGAGTGGGGGATGGGGGAGTGGGGGATTGGACTACCTACGAGGGTAGCCCCGGACTTAGTGTTGCAGAGCAAGTGGAGCATGCGAGAATATTAGTGATGCGATCATCAAATGATCATAGCATTAAGTTACAAAGACTTGCCTGTTCATTTAGTTATGGTCTTTCTGAATATTTTTGCCTCCTAATGCTGTTCACTTCCGTAGGTAATGTGCAGCCGTGCTGGGTGAAACAGCACCCCTCTATGTCTCGAAGCATGCAGCGAACTTTGTTAAAGGCGGCACAAGCCCGCACCATCAGGGGAGTATGGTCGGGAACCACAGAGATGGCCATTCCACGTATCTTGATCCGTTGTAGCTCTCTTACCTTCTTGAGGATATTGAAGCAGTCGGCATAATAGTGGAGCCAGGCTACCATGGCACGGGGTCGATCACCTGGTTTGGGTTTCGGGAGGAGAGTCCTGTGGGCTCTGTCCACCAGCGGCTCTTTCCTGAGCTGGAATGCCTCCTTCAGCAGTTGGGACACGTACGTGGTAGACCCGGATCTGAATCTTTCTCCGGGATGTGGACGATTCTGATGTTCTGGCGGCGTGACCTAGATTCCAAATCCACACATTTGTTTTCCAGTTTAACCATTTCTTTCATTAATTGGTCCACTTTGGTCTGAAGTGTCACAATATCATCAGTGCAGGCAGATGGAGACTGCTCCATCTTGGCAACGGTGCTCTTTAGCCCAGCAAAATTTTGCTGCATGGCCCGAAATGCCAGAGGATAATTAACCTTTTAAAGCCAGTAGTTCAGCTTTGATGGAGGAAAGGTTCTCCCCTACGGCCGCTTGAAGCTCTGTTTTAAAAATTGTTGTAATACCTTCACGTAGAGCCGATAGAATTTCAAATTTGAGATTGGCAACATCCATTGTAGGTGGCTGAGTGGCGATCGCTTCAGGCAGTGAACTGGACGCACCACGGGGCGAGGAGACGTCTTGAGGGATAGGCCACAGATGAGGCTGTATCGTGTTTACGCTTTTATTTACTTTGGGTTACATTTTTAGGAAAGAAAGACAAATCAACTGCGTTCACTAAACGTATTATAAAGTTACTTGGTCACAGAAAGTAATAAAAAAGTGCCTTATATAGTCAGGAAGAGTTACTCTGCAGGAGCTCCAAGTAGCGTGTCCTTCGCCCATGTTACCCATGTTAAGTCTCTTCTTAGCTTTCTGTGGTCCATGTTCAGTGTGGTACACACCACGATACCAAACATCACAGTGACTACTTTTCACCCTTTAAGCATGCAGACTGACTGATTACAAGTTTGAAGACACTTGTGAAGCTAATTACAGGACACACCTTAGTTTAACATGTCCCTATGGTCAAATCATTTTCAACCTTTTCTAGGGTGCCATCATTTTTGTCCAGGCCAGTGTCCTTATTTTGTTTTTAAAATGATTCTGTTGAACTACAATTCAAAAGCAGTAAATTTGAGTCAGTAAATTTGTATTTATTATTACTACTTTTGTCAGTTTCAAGTTATTTCAGTGAGCATGTGGGTTTTTCTTTCTTTAATGAAAGGGGCCCTCCATTGTCTTGAGGTGTCTTATTGTTCTGTTGTTCAGAGGAGACGCAGCAGATGAGACGCAGCTGCTGTTGATTTAAATAAAAAAACTTTGAATGGTCAGGTTGTGCTGGGATGGCTCTCAGTTGGATCTGGCAGGTCATCGCTGTTTATTTTATTGGTATTTTGATGGTCAACTTTGTCACAAGGAAGACTTGGTGTTCATGATGCTGAAAGCAGTTATATGTAATTTATTTTTTGTGTCACTGGCCCAAAAAATATGATTAACTGTCAACATGTTATCCCTGAGACCACGTGAGAGATCATTAGACATCTGTGCCCCCCCCCCCCCCCCCCCCCCCCGTATTAAACCTTTACAACAACTAGGAAGGGATGCCTACTTTTTTGCCCACTCAGTGTCTATGCTCTGTCCACAACCTGAAAGGCAAAGGAAAGTCCAGCTAAAAAGTCTTTAAAAAAAAACAGAAAATGTTTGAAGCAGTATTTGCTAAATCAAATATTGTACATCCTAAACAACCATTAATCATAACACACTGTAACACTCGTGTCTGTGTGCCCTCAGGAGCCTCTTCAGACTCTCACCCTGTTCGCCATGTCAGGGGAGCTTCAGTCCTACAGCGAGGTGTGTGAGGTCTTGTCCACGCTGGAGGTGGCCCTCGGTTTCCTCGCCATGACCGGGGGAGAGCCTAACATGCAGCTGTTGAGCTACCTGGAGGAGGTGCTGCAGATGGAGAACCAGATGGCTCCACACATTTTCAAGGTCAGAATATCAGAGACACTGGATATTTTATCTGTTACACATCGTATTGAATCCACTGAGCAAACTTTGGCTACTTTGTATACAAATGTGCCCTAAATGTGCTGTTAAAGGTCACTTTTAGTGACAGTATAAATTACTGATGGATTTAAAACAATAAAGCAATATTCACTGAGTGCATTCTGTTTGTTTGGCATAAAATGATATTAAGTTTTCTGCATTTCCCTGCAGGCAATGAGCATGTGCTGTCTGAAGCACAGTGTGGCTCTTTGGCAGCTGCTGATCTCACTGAAGTCTGAACATATGCTGAGACTAAAGAGGGTAAGGCATCACAGAAGTTTAAAATGCTCATTTAATGAGGTTAATTAGTATTGGTCATCATCATTGCTCAGAGTAATGAGTCTCAGTGGGTAGCATCTGTGTGCCTGGGAAAAAAAAATGTGGCAAAAAGTTGTAGATTTTGGCAAGCAAACATCCATATGTTGTACAGCATTTTGCCCTGACAATGGGTACGTTTTGGATTTTTCTTTTAATACAGGGGTGGGGCCCTGTGGACATATGCAGCCCTCCATCTTGCCTCTCTTCCAACAATCAACAAATTGTAAACATTAAGAAAACATGGTAGCCTAACACAACAGATGGATCGTTCAATTTATTACCTCCACCAAGGAGGTTATGTTTTCGCTGGAGTCTGCTTATCTGTTAGCAAGATTATGCAAAAACTACTGGATGGATGTAGATGAAAATTTTACCAGAGGTGTGGTTTGGTCCAAGGAAGAAGCCATTACATTTTGGTGCTGATCCAAACCAGACTGACATCACAAAATAAACATTAAAGTTTATAACAGCAAATCCCATTCATTTACAGCATTATGGGAATTGTAGTTTATTTGCAAACTGATATCTAGTTTTTCAAGCCTATGTCACTACATTTCCCAGCTTCCCTTGCAATGCCAGGGGAGGAGTTCTCCATGTTGCTCCATCTACTGTCTCTTCTCTGTCTGCAGCATTGTCCCACCCACAGCACCATCCGATTGGTTACACGCTCTGGTTACATGCAGAGGCACAGCACGGCGACCAGCCAGTCAGCACTGAAAGCTGTGCTACAGCTCTGCTCACAGACATAGCGGAGAGGAGGAAGTTTTGCCAATGGAGAAAGCCCGGCACTGCTCCTGGAGCCTTGGTTTCTAAGAAACCTTGGTTTCTAAGAAACCAAGGCTCCAGACGTGCCCGTTAATCACTTCAAACAAGGCTGCTGATAATGTCAATACGGAAATAGTCCGTCATAGCAGAAGTCTGTGTGTGTGGTAGTGTAAAAACCTAACTCCCTGTCTGATCACAAACATTGACTCAGTAGGATCCAGCTGCTGCCAAAGGTTAAAAAAATGTCAGAATCTGCTAAATGTGATCCAACCTGAGAAAACATAACAAAACCCTGCACAAGTTAGGATATGTAATTAGAAAAATTACTAATATAAATCAATCAATCAGCTTTATTTATAGAGCACTTTAAATACAGAGTTTGTGCCAAAGTGCTGTACAGCAGGAAAACCTGGAATAGAACCTGACAAGAACCAAGAACATATGGAGCACACCAAATGCTAATATAAAAATGTGGCAGATAAATTAAAAGACAGATTAACAAAGCAGAACACGATTGTGTCCGGACAGCACGAACACATTACACACAGACTTCCACAGCTATTATTGAAAGGAGAACCCAAACAACCACAGACAGCCGCATGGCAGCAGCTGCAACAGCCGACAACATACACTCATAGACAGACAGATACAGATTCATACATTCATTTATTCCTCAAACAACACGTTAGCAAAATAGGTCCCAACTTTTTTGCTTGAATTTTGTTAGGTATTCTAAACTGAACAGGAAGCCAATGCAGTGATGCAAGTATATGTGTTATATGATCCCTTTTTTTACGCTTGCAAAGCAATCGTGCTGCAGCATTTTGAACAAGTTGTAATAGCTGTATCGATGCCTGGTTGATACCAAAATACAAGGAGTTACAGTAGTCAAGCCTGGAGGATATCAGGACATGGATGACTTTCTCCAAATCTTTATGTGGCAGATAGAGTCTAATTTTTTATATGATTCTGAGCCGAAAGAAACTAGATTTGATGACAGAGCTAATTTGTTTGTTCTTCTTATGCTATTATCAAATATTACTCCAAGGTTCTTTGCATGAGGTGTTATGTATTCTGATAAGTGACTGAGAGACTGCAGGACGGTGTTGGTAGAGTTGTAGGATGGAAAACTATTATCTTATTTTTACTATCATTTAACTGCAGGAAGTTGTTTGCCATCCATACGCTGATATCCTCCTCTAAAGGACCAGAGTGGCTATTGGGGTGAATGGGCAGATAAAGTTGGGTGTCATCTGCATAACAATGAAATGAGATATTGTAACTCTGAATAATTCTTCCTAAAGGCAGCATGTATATGGAGAACAAGAGGGGGCCAAGGACAGAGCCTTGGGCAACTCAACAAGAGAGATGAGCAGGAAAGGAGGAGGAGTTTCAAACTGTGACTGAAAAGGGTCTGTCAGTAATGTAGGATTAAACCAGTCCAGGGCTATACCTTAAAGGATAAGTCTGGTTTTTTGACACCTGGACCTTATTTTTAGGATTAAATACGCTCGTAGACTCGCCCAGACAATTTTGGTGGAGCTCGGAGCCGTTTTCGAGCAATTTAGATCCATCCAACGATGTTTTTTTCTCATGCCATAGTAGCAGACGAGGCCAGAAATCAAAGCCCCTAAATCAGACATTATCTGCTGCGAAACTTGCTCATTTCAGCTACATTTTATAAATGAATGGCCAGTGTTATCACCATGTCAGCTCAACTTCGTGGTTATGGTCATCCGGGGCTTTACAAGGATGGGTAACTTTTGGTGACGTTACAGACATGCACCGCAAGAGCGCAGCTCAGTAGAGCCGCTGATGTTGCTAGGCTACATGGATACACGGCTATTTTTGTGCAACATGGCGGAATATTTATCTGATGTAGAAGTGTCTGACGACGACTTTGAGTATAATGGATGCCCGTATCGTTTTGAGCCAGAATATACCGACGAGGAGCTATTTAAAAGGAGAATGCAGAGGGAAAGAGCCGAACAGCTGGCCAGAGAACAAGCAACCACTGCACGTCCACGAATGGGGGCTAACTGGTGGTGTTGTTGTGGACATTGCACGGCAATGTCCATGGCATGAGAGAAAAACACAGTCGAATGGATTTAAATTGCTCGAAAACGGCTCCGAGCTCCGCCAAAATTGTCTGGGTGAGTCTACGAGCGTATTTAATCCTAAAAATAAGGTCCAGGTGTCAAAAAACGAACTTATCCTTTAAACTCCAGCCCAGTGCTGCAGATGATGTAGGAGGATGGAATGATCGACAGTGTTAAAGGCAGCACTGAGATCAAGGAGGACAAGGACTGAGGAGAGGTCACCATCAGCTGATAAGAAGGTCATTGGTTACCCTCAACAGAGCAGATTCTGTGCTGTGGTTTTTACGGAAGCTGACTAGAACTTTTCAAAAATGTTATTGCTGTCAAGGTAAGGGGTCACATGATTATGAACAATTTTTTCTAAGATTTTACTGAGGAAGGGTAGTTTTGATATGGACCTTAAATTGTTAGGTAATTGTGGGTCCAGGCCTGTATTTCAGTAATGGGTGAACTATGGCATGTTTTAGAGATTTGATTGATTGATAAATGTTGCTCTAAATCTCTTTTAATGAACAATAAAAACAAAGAATATGTTTTTTTTAAATATTATGTAATAATTGTTGTTTGATTGCTTTTCGAAATTAGCTTTAATTCTTTGTCAAGGCACTTAAATTTTGCATATTTTTTGTGTTTGAGGTAAAATATTTCAATGATGGTCGGATCACTATTTCATGGAAGCTTTGTATTTGCTGCTTTTGTTTTTTCATTTTTTTTTCCCTTTGAAGATCTCTGACAATGTGTAAAAATGTGGCTCTCAGCAGTAAAAAAAGACTCTGTGGCCCTCTTTGTTATAACAGAGCTGTTTCTCCTGTGATTGTATTTATTGCTCAAGATGTCAAGAAAGTAGCCAAAATGTACAAGATATTACAGGCATTGTGTTAAATAAAATGGATGCCTAAATGTACTCCTAAAGCTGCTGTATTTATTCAGCTTTAAAATGTTTGCTTTATCTTGTGACTATTATTGTTTCTTTCTGATTGAGGTCTAAACTGCTGACTTTTTATAAAACAAATTTAACTATAAGTGCTTAAAAATGTATTTCTCACTGAGAAGATGGTGGCCCTGAGCCCTAGACCTCTGGATCTAGGTGATAATACAAGAGCAGTGAGCATAAAATGTTGGCATTACAGAGGGTCTGTGGTAACCACTTCAAGAAACTAGTACATTAATTCAGTCATTAATGGTGTTTTGTTATTTCCATCTCCTGTTGTTTTTAGGATCCTTTTGTAGGCATCTCTGAGAAATACAAAAAAGCCCTTGGTAAGGACGAGCACCGCCTGCTGACCGGCTTCTTTTCCAGGAACAGCGCTGACTCTTTACTGCTCGAGATGCATGAGTTCTTGCTTTTGGTCCTAAAGAAGCCAAAAGCACTCAATACTTTCAGGCCTGACTTGAGGTAAGATTTTGTTTTTTATTTAAGTAAGTTTTAATTTCCTGATGCATAACACTCAAATAGATATTCTTAGAATCTCAACCAAAGAGATTCCACATGACATACTGACAGGTTTGTTCTTGCTGTATGTTGTGTGCGAGCATGTGATTAACACAGCACACCACACACTGACAGATTCATTCAACGACAACCAGTCTCCACTCTTGATCTCTCAGTATCAAATGTGACGTTGGTGTTAAACATGGTGGGTGATTAGCAAAAAAATGTGATAAAAAAATGTAATTGAAGGTAGTTCTCACACCTTCTCACATCTGTTTTGTTCTGATTCACTCAGGGAAAAATAGACAAAATTAACATTTTTAAACTGCGTTGTTTCATGTTCATACAGCTGTATTGTAAAACAAGCCAAACCACACACTGACAGATTTGTCTTTACGTCATTATGTCAGAGCCCTACTGTGAAAGTAAAATTTACCATGAATACTTGTCTTGCTTTGCATCATGAGGAGTTAGTTAGCAAGGTATGCTAACAATAAAGTGAGTCATCATTTAACTTGGAGCAGAGAGGAGGTCAAATGTTAAATGAATGTTTGCACAGATGAGCATATTCATTAATGTTTGACACAATTTGGAATATAAAAGTTAAATTCAGATTAAAAGTTAAAGTTAAGTTAAAAGTTTAAGTCAAATTATGTGCTTTTAATGCATTGCCTGTGCTGAGAGCAGGACACCAGATAACACGGTATCTATCCTGAAGAAGTTGTGAATTGAATTTTATGACATTTTCAGGGAATGTTGGTCATGGCACAGGGAAAAAGTGATCTGATTTTGGTGGTGATCAGAGTAGGAAATCAGATCAAGGACATCTTTTCAAGGATCATTAACAGTGTGGGATAGGGCAGTTTGACACCTTTTCTTCATAACCCAGTAAGCTCTCAAGGAATTTTGATGACAATTTCAGGGAGTGTTGGTCATGACATAAGGGAAAAGTGATTTGATTTTGATCCGAATCCATTTGTGGATTCGTGGAATTTTCAAGGATCTGTAAACAGTGTGAGATGGAAATGCCTTAGTGGAGATTTGAAGCATTTCTAGTCGAGTTCTGTGATGATCTGCAGATGAGATGGCAAGTAACATCATTGTGTTGCTATTTTCATGGCACAAAGGAACCCTGTTGGATTGCAGGAAATATCATGTCTCATATTTAATCAGTACTCATTTAAGTTTATTTGTATTACTATTAAGGCTGTCAGTTTTCCTCAAAATCAAACTTTAACGGTTTTCAAATATACATGCAAATAACCGAAGATAAAATAAAATAAATAACTGAAGATGTATGAATTCTGTTATATTATCATAATATCAGATTTTCCATGTCATTGTGTCCTGAATAGTTTCCATCCTTCATATTTCTTTTGTCATTTTACATGAGCAGAGCTTGTAAGGGCTAGCCTTGCAGAGCAGACGGACCTGCCTGATTCACTGTCTGAAATCCTGCTTGTCCGTCTTGCCAACTTCCGTTGTCCAGAGACTTCACTTGGCTAAATGCTTAATTGCCCAATCAGGGAAGAGAGGCAGGAGCTGAGGACGTGACGACAACAGGAAGTGACTGCACGTTTGAAAACAATGGCGGATTCTGCAGCGGTCTCTGTGGATGCAGCAATATCTGAGGTTTTAATCAGAGATGGACTCAATTTTTCTTTAAAAGAGGAGCAAAGAATGTCACTTGAAGCTTTTCTTACGTGAAATTTTGTTTTTGTTCTTCTCCCAACTGGGGATCACTTCTGGGAAACTGGGGGAGAACATGGAAATCCTCCACGGACATGCCGGTTAGTCTATGGTTGTCATGGTCACTCAGTGACACTTGACGAAATATGCTCTCCTCAGAAGTTTACCAAGAGAACTTGGAGATTGTCTTTGACGAGGTTCATGTAACATGTAGGTGGTAAATGATACATCTGTGTGGTGTAATTTAATGTAAGATGATAGTCTAAGGATGGAAACGTAGTTTAAGCTAACAGCCAACAACAGCACGAGCTGCTACGTCATAATGTGGCTTGATGTGGATTGGTCTGTGATGAGTGTGATGAGCAGAAATGTCGTCCAATCACCAACTGCTGTTGTTTTTGAAGATTCCACCTCTGAAAACATTTTCAAAGGGCTCTTAACCAGATGGACTGGTGAAATATTTCTGTGGCGGATATATGGAGCTGTCTGTGTGGCGTGTCAGGTTGTATAAGGGCTGCTTGATTATTAAAACAAAATATTAACCACAATTATTCAAAGAGAAATTTAGATCACAATCATTAGGCATGATTACCTCTTAGTCCAAGAAAGTTCATTATGTCTACGTAGATAATAGTATAAGCATTCATATTCAAAGTATAAGCATGATTACCTCTTGATTGTACACCATCTGTGCAAAAATTTCAAATAAAATAAATCATATTGCACTGATAAGCAACTACAGCTGTGAAACAAATTGTGCGAATGCTTACAATGTCTTCAAAATTCACAAAATTTTTGGGTACGTCTAGGACAGATTCTACATAGAAAAGGTTGTTGAGCGATGTGATCAACTTATTTATCATTCATATATATAATAGACATTAATTTTATGGGCTGTAAACTGAATCAGAAGCAGTTCTCTGTCATATTTATGCTGAAGTTGTTTGATGTGTTTTGTAGGTTTTCAGGAATAAAACAATCCTATTTACAGAAAGAAAACACATGGGAAAGATAATTCTGACTTATAAATGACACCATTTTTGGGGGATTTTTAGGTAATTCACGGTGTGTTCAATCGTCTTTAAGATTTAAAATGTATATCTTATGGTGAGGAAATTTAGGTATAGACAAAGGGAAAGTGCTAGATGTTCTGAGTAACAGTAGTTACTAGCCCGGAAACCCTTTCAGAATAAAAGCATCGTGTGAAAAGCAGCGAGTCTCATCCCTGCATGAAACGTATTGTTATTACTACAAATCAAAGAAGTCCTATCATATTATGTTAGGGCCCTGGACTTATTGACTGTCAGTGAGCATACCTGCACAGAATGAGCCCTGGCACAGTTCGAGTCTCTTGGTTCTCTTTCAGCATACATATCTGTTTTCTGTCCCCAGAGTGAACTACACTAACATCTCTCATCATAGGTGGAACTTAATTAATTGCCCAGTACAAGTGCTACTGTAAATATACCAGAAGTGGCCAAAGGCTTACAGACATAATATCCATCTAGAACAGGCTTCCTAAAAGAAACACTATACAACCTGTGGTAAACTTTTTTAATAATAAGCTCTAATAAATGCTAATGAGTGAAGACAGCTGGATTAAATGTCAAACATGTTTGTGCTCCTGGATAATGTCAGCCTGTCGCTGATTCTTCTCCCAAGTAAACCTTGATTTTTATGTCATTCTTACACTGATGTAAGACCAGACTCAGGATCTCTGGTGATTCACAGGTAAAATCCTCCTATCACCATTGCCATGTTTGTTTTGCAAAGTATTTTGAAGCTGGCAGAAAACGAGGCCGAGGTATATTTAATTAGGATAAGAGCTCATCTTGATCCTGTAAGCAAGTCCAAAAACAACAAAAACCTGAACCAGTACTTAAAAATCAGGTCAAACCTGCAATACTTTGGTCATTATGTAGCACAGGTAGGTGGACCTAATTGCCTGGCGTTGCTGCCTGACGCACCTCCAACGGTGCCTTTGCTCCAGCTGCAGGGTCATCAGCCGGGAGCCACCCTTCACTGATGTTTCGCTCCATTAATCCTGGGACATCTCTGGGTGGTGGAGCAGCAATAGGGACGTCACCCTACCGCTCCCTGCAGCTGGCCCTAAGAACCCTGCTTTCCCCACAACTTGTCCATTGAAGCCATAGCCAGAAGTTCCCCTGCTGTGCCTCCTCAGCAATGTCTCTGATAGCCCTTTTCAGGTTGGCGCCTCTGATGCCCAGGGTTTTGAAGAGGTACTGGGCTGGCATTCCTGTGTAGCAGAGACACCCAACCTTGACAGGCAGCTGCCAGCTCTTCATACTTGTCCTTCTTCCTCTCGAAGGCAGCCTGTCTTGGTGAAGGACAACCAAATGAATTTATAAAAATTGAACATTTTTGAACAAGAAGATAAAGAAGATAAATTCATAATTATAGAACCATACACGATTAAATTACATACAGGTGAAAAACTTTGATGGATATGGTTTTGTTGCCTTTTCCTGTATTTTGTCATCCTCCAATGTTGGATGATTACAAAACACAAATAATAATGTGTAAAGCATAATGTCATCTCTTCAGATATGACCTGGTAGTGATATAGTCACCCTGATTGTTGAGAAATGTATATGTTTTTTTAATATTAATTTTACATTACCATTGTTACAGGGTGCTTGAGATGTACTTTTTGCATGAAAAGTGCTTGAGTTTTACTTTGGACCAGTTGTATGAACCCTTTCTGATGTTGATGTATGAGTGAAGGTTTCCATCATTCACATCTAATAACACAAAGTATTTTTGCCTTTTCTCCCTTCAAAGTCTTAAAGAAAAACTTTTTGACTACATGAAGGACAAAGACCTGGACATCCCATCTGATGTGAGGGAGCAGTTTCCTGAAGAGGTCTGCCTGTGTCACTATGTGGAAGCCTGGAAGTTCATCGTGGCCTTCAAGAAGGAGCGTGGTCAGAGGCAATAAGACACTCAGGGAGTTCTTCTCTTTGTCTTCTTTATTTGAAGCTTTGTTTTTGCTTGCTCTGCTTTGGTTTAACACATATTTATGCAAAATAATGTGCCTTTTAAAGATCGCTGCTGTGAAGTTTTATCGTGCTACAGAAAAATGCTCTTACCTACAGTTGACCTGTATGAAAATATGATGCTATGATTGTGTTCTCTTGTTTTTTGATCTCATCATGGTGTGTTAAGAGTCTGTTCAGTTTGCTGACACTTGACTTAAATGAAGAATTTGATTCATATTTGATATGAAATTATGAATGTGTCTCTCCCAGAGGGGCAAAATTGTAATCAAAGGATGTTAACTCTACTCAGGAACCAAGTGTCGAAACATCTGGGGACTCAAAATCACTCAGACCTACATCTATCTGCATAATTTCCTTTTCCTTTTTGCCTTTTTCTTCATTCACTTTGTTGAATAAACTCCTCCCAATAAAGCTGATTGTTCAGACATGAGGTGTTCTTGTGTTTAGGTAAGTAACTGGTGGCTGTACCCTGTGTTTTGCTTAATGATGGTTGGGGTCAGCCCCAACCCCTCCAAAACAAGCAAAATACATGATGGATGTGTGTCTTTACCTAATAAAAAGATGCTTAAACAACAGATGCCATCTTAACTGCAACTAAAATCCCATTCACTCACTGACAATTTGGCCAACTTTTTCAGACATATAGGGAAACGTCAAGCTAAGTCTGGTATCACAGAACTAAGTTAATGTCAGTTGGACAGTTCTGATGTTTGTCGGGTATGTCAACAAATTTTAGGCTGTCACGATATGACCCCGAGATGGTAAGAAGAGTTGGACCCAAAAGCTCAAAAGATCAGGCAGTGAGAAAAGTTGAAGTGATTTTAATTTGAGGCAAGGGATAACACAAAAAAATGAATCACAGTCCAGTTGCTGCGGTGGTGGGAGCTCAAGGAGACCTGGAAGGAAAGCAGAGGAGAAAAAGGTGAGTACAGGGGAAAAAACCACAGAACTAAAAGCTGACCACAAAAGCAGTAAGTACGCCCCTGTATAGGGACAGAGGCTGAAAGCCCGAAGCATAAAACGAGTAGCAAACACTGGATAAGCAGAAACCAGGCGTCGTGTGTGCAATCCACCCGTGCTGCAGTCAACTGGAGAGTGGAATAAATAGGGTGCAGTGATTGGAGGCAACCAGGAACAGGTGTGGGAGACTGCAGCGTGCCTGAAGTCCCGCCTCCGCAGAAAAGGTGAAGGAGAGGAGCAGTGAGGGAGGGGGAGAGAGACTGAGAGGGAAACTGTGAATCCTCACATAGGCATTCTTAAAAATTTCCGACATTTGATCCGTCCTAGTTCAACAGACATCACCTCTGTCAGGTCGCATGCTTCCCCCTCAGGACTGGACTCATTGCACAACTACCATCAGTATCTAACACATTCATGTCCTTTCATACCCATTTACACACCACTGACGCAGGACTGGGAGCAATATGGAGTTAAGTGTCTTGTCCAAGGACACATCGCCATGTGACAGCTGGAACTGGGCTCGAACCTGCAACCTTCTGATTACCAACCAAACGCACTACCAGACTGTGCCCATATATATGCCCAGTGTGAGAGATGCTTTTTTTCCCTCTTCCTCCTGTTTTCCTTTTTCTCATCTAAGAAAACGGGGCGCCACTCTTCCTGTTCCTGTCCCCCCTGTATGTGTACTGTCTTTTTTTTTTGTGATCAATTTTTTTGTTTTATTTAACAAAGGAAAAAACAGAAATAAAAATATATACATTACAAAAAAGCAATATAAATATAAATTTTCATATCTGTGCAAAATCTTATATTTTATAAATCTGTATATGTACACACACACATATATATATATATATATATATAGAGAGAGAGAGAGAGAGAGAGAGAGAGAGAGAGAGAGAGAGAGAGAGATAAACACACAATTAAAATGATAACAGTCATAAACTTAAAAAAAAAAAAAAATCCCCTGGATCCAGAGCGAGAGTCCTCAGTCAGAAATTATACCTGAAGCCCACAGAGACTGTTTAGGAGTGAGAACCAAGTCTTTATGGCAGAGTCTTTGGCTCCGTGGACTCTGGCTGTTGACAACTCCAAGTAAGCAATGTCCAAATATATCATAATCCATGCTCGAAAGGAGAGTGAGTGTGGAGGATTCCAACGTGTGGCAACTATTTTTTTTCCAGCTGTAAGTCCTGCTAACAAAGCTCTTCTCTTGTCCAGGGTCAAACCCAGTTCTGGCAAATCATTCAAAATGAGTATAGCAGGCAAACAAGGCAATTTGATCTTAAACAGCTTAGAGAGGTTAAAGGCAACCATCTTCCAGAACTTGGACACTGAGGTACACTCCCAGAACATGTGAAAGAAACTACCAATGGCTTTGGAAGAACAGAAAGTACATATAGGATTATTAACCTTCATCAGATGGAGCTTTCTAGGAGTTAAATATACCCTGTGTATAATACATTAAAATGTATTTGCTGATGATCAGGATTTCTGGATGCTAATCCCACATTAACCCAAACTTTATCCCACTCAAATGTGGGTTTCAAATCTGGAATGTCTTTCCTCCACAACATGTCTAATGCCAGGGGTCTATAAGAATGCTGCAACATGAACAAATAGAGTCCTGAAACAAAACTACTTGTGCTTCTGGGAGAATGGACTAGTTTATGAAATGGATGTGGTGTGAGAGGGGTCTGCAAAGGGACTCCACTGCCTTTTAAAGATGACCTCAGTTGCAAATAAAAGAAAAAGGAGGTACGTGGTGTGCCAAATTTAACACATATGTTTTGAAAAGTATATAGACCCCCCTCCCCGTAAATATCACCAAGTGTGCAAATGTTATTTCTTTCCCAGTCAGGAAAACAAATAATTTGACCGCCAATTTGTCATTGTCAAATACTGGTGAATGAGGGCCCCACCCAGAAGAACAACCAGTCAATTTCTCAACCTTCCTCCATATAAAAGTAAATACAATATAACAGGACCAAATCTCAGTTGACATTGATGGATTGACATATTAGAATGCAAAATATTGGAAAAAAAATATGGGGCTAACCTCTGCTCCTCCAGAGCTCGCCAGGATACCTGTGCATCAGTTTGAAACCAAGTTAGTAGAGGCCTCAGTGTGAAGGCCCAATTGTAAAGTTTGAAGTTTGGGAGAGATAGGCCACCATCCTGTCTTTCTCGCTGCATTGTGGTAAGCTTAATACGAGGTCGTTTACCTCGCCAAATAAATTTTGATTGCTGATTGCAGTTTGCTCCAATATTGAGGGGGTAGAGGAAGAGGGAGAATTAAGCTAAAAAAAATGGACTCTGGGCAGGATATTCATTTTAATGATAGCTACTCTACCACGAAGTGAATTTGGCAGGCTAGACCACCTGTTGAGATCTGCCACTAGTGTATTATAAAAATTGTTATTAGTTAATGTCTGTATGGAGGGATAAATGTCTATTCCCAAATTAATAAAGTTTTTAGTAACTGGGATAGAAGCAGGGATGAGTGTATTACACATAGCCTGATTTAAAGGTAGCAAAACGGATTTCTGCCAATTTATTTTGAAACCGGAAAGCTTGCCATAATGTTCAAAAGTAGTCAAAACATGTGGGATACTTTGCACTGGGATATTTAAATACAATAAAACATCATCAGCATACAATGAAATGTGATGGTTGGTTCCATTTACAGAAATTGGGGAAACTGTAGGTGAGCTGCGTATAGCTTGAGCCAGTGGTTCAATGGAAAGGGCAAATAATAAAGGACTGAGAGGACAGCCCTGTCTTGATCCTCTCGAGATAGGGAATGGTGGAGAACTAGTTTTGCCTGTGAGGACTACGGCTGTTGGGTTTTATACAAGACTTTAATCATGTTAATGAATGGCATGCCAAATCCCATGGACCCGAGCACTGGCCACAAAAAGGGCCACACCAGGCAGTCAAAGGCCTTCATTGCATCTACCAAAAGGAGAGCAGCAGGGGAACTTGAGCTTTGAACACCATCTATAACATGTAATAATCTTCTAATATTATCTGTAGCTAGTCTAGACTTTATAAAGCCTGTCTGGTCGCAATGAACCAACTCTATCATATGGCCTGAAGCTAATAATTTTGCATAGATCTTTAAATCTGCATTCAAAACTGAGAGAGGCCTGTAACTAGCGCACTCTACTGGATCCTTTCCTTTTTTAAGAAGTAGTGAAATTAATGCCAAATTAACATCTCTAGAGAATGAGCCCTGTTTGATTGAATATTGGATCATATCCACCAATAACGGGCCCATCAAAGGCCAAAAAGTGAGGTAGAATTCTGGTGGAGTGCCATCTGATCCCGGTGATCTACCTTTGTGCATATCACAAACAGTTGCCTCACATTCCTGCAATGTAACAGGGCCATCTAATTTTATGGATTCATCTTTACTAAGGCGGGATAGTTTGATGTTATTTAAAAAGTTATTGCAAGTATGTATGTTATATTCTCTTTCCAATTCCTATAATTCCTGATAAAAGGAGGCGAAAGAGGCATATACTTCCTTTGGGTTTGATTGTATGGTATCATCTTTGTCTTTGATTCAAAAAATGTCAGCAAAATGCTTGTCTGTACGATGTTTCATAGCTAATAGATGACTGGGTTTTGAAGAGTTAAATAATAATACTGTCTTGTTCTGTGAATAAGAAATTCTGAACTGTGTTTCAGGAGGGAATTTATCTCCCTTTTAACCAGTTCCTTCTGTAGGGCGGTGTGGTCATCAAAGCTATGTTGCAAGGCAGCATCAAGGGTTGCATATTTTTATTCCAAAGCTTCTAATTTGGATCTATGTTCCTTATTCCTAGTTGAGGCATATGAGGAGGTATTACTCCTTATAAAGCCCTTGACTGCCTCCCATAATATTGGATCAGAAACAGATCCAACATTAAACTCCAAAAACTCATTAAAGTTACTCTCAAACTGGGCTATGATTTTTTTTCGTCTCATAATGAAGATGAGTTAAATCACCATCTAGGAGCTTTAGTGGGAGATAGACGAATAGTGACTTAACAATATATTGGTTTATGATCAGACCAGGTAATCGGGATATAACACGCATTTCTTATATTTTGAAATGAGTCCCTCGAAGCAAAGATAAAATCTAATCTTGTAAAGGATTTATGCCTTCCTGAGTAGAATGAAAAGTCTTTAAAGAAAGGTTTAACATACGCCAAATGGAGCGCCTCAGACTCAAGACGTTGGTCCCTACTCTCAATGCCACCTGTCCTGTCCGTACTGCTGTCCCATACCACATTGAAGCCTGCTCCTAAAACTAAATAAAAACCTGGGAGATCAAGCAGAGTTTTGGTTAGTAGTTCATAAAAAGAGGCTTCAAACGTATTAGGGGAGTAAGAAGAAATGAGTGCAATGTTTTTCCCATCCATATGGATCTTAGCAATAGCTATACGACCTGCATCATCCCCCCAAAAATCAATAAAGTCAAATTTTAGTTTACATTTACACAGCACCATAACCCCTTTACATTTTGTAGCTGCAGATGAAGTTGCAATAGAGTGATAAAGTTTATTGGCTAGACGACCCCAATCTCTGCGCAGTAAATGAGATTCCTGTATCATAGCAAAATCTACGTTTTCCCTACAGAGAAATAATAGCACAGTAGTTCTTTTGTGTGGAGTGTTAAGACCCCGGGCATTAACTGAAATAAAATAAAGAGCCATATATTAGTCATATATTAAAAGGATTTGATAAATTAAAAAAGTGGAGTTGCTCCAATAGCAAATGAAGAGAAGTCTGAATCCATAAAAAAAAAATAACGCCCCACCTAAAAAAATAAATAAATAAAGTTATTATTAATAATAATAATAATAAAGATAAAACACCAAAACAAACAAAGGAAGTCGAGGAAGCATACTGTCGAACCTTCCTGATGAATCTACAATTGGATAACTAACTCAGAGAACTAAGAGTTTCAGGCCACCCAAGTGTGGCACTGACACCACCAGTTATCAAAAGCAACAAAGTAATGATGATGTGAACATTTTCTTTAACATCTGCCCTATAACATCAATGGAGCCCTTCAACAGGCTAAAGCAGCCCAATGCGTGCTTCCCACCCAACACACCCACACCCCACAGATGCACCTCATTAACAACCAAGGCATAAAATGCACATTTGTTAATAATACACATATGGTCTTCAAAATATGAACTAATATAAACCCATAGCAACACCCATAGCAGTGACAGTCAGGAGATAAAGTATAGAACCTATGCTATGAGATAGAATACAGGTAGAAATGCTTGAAATAGTCCACGAAGATTTAAAAAAAAAAAAAAAAAAAAAACAGAAAGTGAAAAAATTCAAGAGAACATCTTCATTTTTCAGTGTTGTAAACCCAAACTGATCAGGAGGTGGGGGTGGCATCACAATACCAGTCCAGGTCAGCTACAGATTTTTGATGCATTTTAAAGCCTTCTTGGGATTTTCAAAATTAAGCTTTATCCCGTTCGGCAATGTAAATGAAAGCACAGCAGGACAGCCGATGCCAAATGGGATTTTAGCTGAGTGAAGCAGGCATTTACACTCCAAAAAAGAGTGCCGACACTCTTGTGTGGCCTTAGAGAAATCTTGACAAAAGCTTATCTTGTGGTTTTGCCATCGAACATCCCTGATTTCTCTGGCAAGTTGTCTCACCTGCTTCCTCTGCTGAAATCTGAGGAAGCAGATGATGAAGGGCCTTTGGGGGCCTCCGGGCTTAGGTGGTAGTAGCGACCGATGAGCACGCTCCAAATCCAGCCCTCCCTGGAACTCCGCACGAAGGATCTCGGAGAGCGCCGTCCTCAGGAACGATAAGGCATCTTTATCTTCAGCATGTTATGGGAAACCATAAATACGTAGGTTTAGTCGCCTGTCCCGGTCCTCGTATTCAATTAGCTTAGCGTTCAGGTTTCAACCTCAGAAGCCTAAGCCAGCGGGGAGTTGCAGCGTTACTTCTCTGCTTCCTCTAGCATATCCAGGCGAGCCTCCGTGCTAGTCATCCTCGTTAGCATGTCAGCTAGCTTAGCCTCATTTGCCACAACAGCTCTTCTTGTTTCTGACATGTCCTGACGGATGTCTTCAAAATGTTTAGCTTGTTCATTCAGGATTTTTGTTTGGTCATCCGCTACTTTCTTTAGAAGCTCGCGCATTTTAGCAGTGGAGATGGACTCGGGTCCACGGCTGACGCTGTTGTTCTGGTTGTTCTGACCGTTCTGACGACGCGACGGGTGACGTCACGGAAGGTTCGGGACTCGACGACAGGACGTCGAACTCTAGCCTTCTCTTTTTAGACTGTTAAATTCACCTGCTTTGAATGGACTCTGGCTGCAAGCTTAGCGCTGCAACCCCTCTTCTTCGGAGGCTCAAGGTGGGCGTGTCTGTGTCCTCGTCTCAGCGCTCTACAGGCGCTACAGTCACCGTCCACGGTCCAGTACAGGTTGTTTTATCATTTTAAAATAATTTGTTTAAATTGTGGGTTCAGTTGTGGGTTGTAATTGATATTTTGTTGGATTATTTGTTCTTTTTCCTTGTTTCAGGTATTTTGCAGTTATTTGTTTAATTTGCATATTTTGTTAATTAGGTATTTCTTAATTGCATGAGTGTGGTTATTTTCATTTCCTCAAGTCTGTTGATTCTCATGATTATTTTCTTGCATTTGGTCAAGTTGGGTATTTTCATTTGCATGAGTGTGTTGATTTCATTTCTTCATTGGTTTGTTGCCTGAGTTGGTTTGAATAGGTTTATTTGTTTTGGAATTTGTTTATTTGGGGTTGGTTTTGTGAATTATTTTGTGTATTTTTAACCTGTGTCACAGATTAAATAGAAACTATTTTTGTACTCTAACCTGCCTCTGTCCAGTGGTATCATGAACCTGTGCAAGCTCTTTTAGAGTCAAGCGAGTGTTTTTTTTTCTGGTTGTAATTTCCCAGAGGTGAAATTCCCTGGGTGGCGTTGTCAGCAAAAATACTTAGCCTAAGCCCCCCTCACCCCACATCATATAAGTAAAAGTGCAGCTTCTGTCAGTAAAAGATCAGGCCTGCTTCTCATTTTCTGTTCCTCTTGTTTATGTCGACTAGGCTGAGCTGTAAGAACTTTCTGTTAACCCTTTGGCATGAATTTGACCTTTTTCTAACAGTCATAGCTCTTCCTTTCCAGCCAGATGTGGCTTATGAAACCAGACACAGTCAGATTTCCTGTTCTGTACACTTGGCTCCAAAATAAGTGTAATGATGAAGACACCGACCCAAAGTGTATAAGATATTGTAACATCCTTTGTCCTGGGCTCTTTTCTGATCATCCTGGGGGTTGAGCAGATCAGAGACCTCAGCAGCTGAGTGTTTTTTATATTTGTGTATTGCTTTTCATATTGTCGATAAATGGTTGGCTAACCGATCTAATCTGGAAGTGCTTCCTTCCAAATCGAACATTCTAGCAATACACAAAAGAAAATTAAATAAACAAATTAGGGTTAAAGGTGCCGTTGGTAAGATTTTGGCACACAGCCAGCTAAGATGGCAATTAGAAAACCAGCACAGCCCCTCCTGTCCTGTTTTCTCTAAGATCACTCTAAGATCACCCTCACGCGAGTTTAGCCCCTCCCACATAAATGTCCCCGCAAACGCGACATCAAAACACCGGTATCAAAAACACTCCAGTGCAGTGAGCTCTTTACTGAAAGGGTTCTCAACGTCGAGCAACACAACTGCTGCGACAATGTCTGATACTGAGGTTATAAAGCCCCATGGGGGAAACAGGCTGTGCTTTCACGTATAAAGTACATTCCAATAAGGTACTCGTCTAAGAGGGAATATAAACATATTTGTATATTATAAAACCGAGTTATACATTGCATGTTGTGAAACAACATAAGAGGAAAAAAATAACTTGCACGTCCAACAGAAACGTAGCTAGCTCTGCATCAGATTTCAAACCCTTGAGATCCTGAAGGGTCCTCCACCTCTCGAATGCAGCACCGACATTGATTCTTGTTTTATTTCGTGCACGGTCCTCCTCCTTCTTGTACTCTCGCTTTTCGGTTAGCGTTTCCGCAGTCTTTGTCTTTTTGGTGGAAGCTGCCTGGGGCATGGGTGAAATCGGCACTTTCCCATTGCCTGCTGGATTATTGCTATCCACGAGATTTTTTGTTCTTCTTCTTTCTCATGCATGATCACAGAGCTTTACAACTAATCACAATGAAGGACGATGAGCCGCCCCTCGACCAATCAGGACAGAAGCCTCAGGGGCTCTTTTTATTGGTCAAAGATACCTGGAGCGGTCGAAAATTTTTGACAGCTCATAACAGAGACAGATGGAAACACAGAGATCTCGCACTAGTGCAATTGTACTACTATCATAAAGGGATCTCAATGGACATTCCAACATTTGATATCAATGGAACACAAAAAAATTAGCATTGGCTAGCAAAATCCTACCAACGGCACCTTTAAGAGACACAAGTCTTTCTCCATCAACATGAGAGGAAGCACACTCACACACACACTGACACGCACACTTCCATAAAATCCCCAACATGCTACCCACCCCACCCAAACTTAACCATCCCACAAAAATATAGTATCCCTTACCCAGTAGTGAAACCTGCTGAGTATGTCCCTCAGGAAGTCGTTCACATACAACAAGTGCCAACGTCTTGAGACCAAGGTGAGCTAGTGGAGTCCCAAATAACCAGCATGAGAACATAACATGTCTAGTATAAAGGTGAGGAAAATAGTAACTGTAATGAGGTGATAACAAATCGTTTAAAATGCTAAGAAAACCAACAGCCCCTCTCTAACATCTTCTTCAAAGAAATCAATACATGTTGAACTAGTTTTGGAAAGGAATGATATGCGAAATTACCAAGACAGTGAAGGAAAAAAAACATCTTAATCAAGATGTGCAATTTAGAAATAAGATGCACTTGTGTACAGTATTAGATCTTCATAATAAGTTCAATAGATAAGTCTTACAAAACTTAGAAAATTGCAATAGGTCAATATGAAAAAAAATGAAAATTTAAGCCTAATCATTAACAGTGCAACTAATAAAAGAAACAGAAGCTGCATTATATAATATAACTATAACTATGGTGACTTGAAAAATAGTGTAGGCTATTATTAACTACACTATGTATAATCCAAATGCACATAAAATTGTCTTTTTCAAGCATTACCAATATTTGCTCCACTATGTATCTTCTTGATAAAGACTTGGGCCTCTTCAGGTGTCTGAAACACCTTCTGCACTCCATCATATGATATGCACAGACGAGCCGGTGGATCAGTCCAAATCTAACGCCCTCCATCCCTCATAGCTGATGTCATACATCGTTGAAGCACGTGCCTGTGCCATCTTTGCTGTATGGTCTGGGAAAATGGAGATAGCAATATTCCTGATGTTGATCCTGCCACGCTCTCTTGTTCGCTGCAGAATGTCAGCACAGTAAGAGCAATAATGAAGTGGTGCTACGATAGGGCACAGCTGCTCATCAGCTCGTGGTTTGGGCTGGAGGCTCCCGTGGCACCTGTGCAGTAGGGGCTCCTTGTCCAGGCTCAGAGCTTCTTTGAATAATGCCGCGACAAAGACAGCAGAGTTGTGGTCCCCTTCTTGGGGCACCCCCACAATCCTGATGTTATTACGGCGCGATCTTGCCTCCAGATCCTGGCATTTATTTTCCAGTTTTATCATGTCAGCAGAGAGGGTAGCAAATTAATCCTGAATCACAACTATGGTGCAAGTGGATAAACTCCATCTCCTCCACAGTGCCTTTCGACTTTCCCAGCTCCATGTCAGTAGCAGCTTTGTCGGTGCTTAACTATGTCTTTACTGCTTGCAGTTCAGATTCGATTGTAGATAAATCCTCACCAAGAGCAGCAAGTAACACATCTCGGCAAGGAGCTCAAGTTTCAGGACTGAGCTATCAGTAGGTTCTTCTTTTAGTCTGAAGGTGAAGATAAACCATCAGTGACCAGTCCTGCATTGAGAGGCCAGTCCACTGGTAGCCAGGGTTGAACAGGGCCCCCAGTATTTAAACAAATCGTAAACTACATTGAGCTGGTTTTACTGACTGTAATACACTAATGAAGGTGACTAGAGTGTGCTAGTCATCCTTTCATTTTTCTGTATGCGGTCCTTGGTGAAAAAAGTTTGGACATCCCTGATGTATAATCATAAATGACGTGATGCTTTAAATAACCCAGTTTAATATGTTAAAATAAAAACACAGGCTTAAGTGAGTTTGACCTTTTTTTCTCAAACATGAAATGCACCCCCCTCCGAAAAAAAAATCAAAGAGTACAATAATTGATATATTCACTCTATTAATTAAGTCTATCAATTATGTTTTTGTTGCAGAAGTTGGGCAACGCTGATGTTTGCCTGGGGGCATCTAAAATTGTAGGCATTCTTACAAATTTCTAGTTTGATCTAACATACTTGTAAATGCCAGGCAACATTTGATTGCTGCTTACCTTCACTTCTCTCAGTTACAGCTGCGTTCATCAGCTCTGTTGCCAGCCTTGCATTTCTACTGGTCACAGATGGCGAAGAAGTCGAACACTTTGTTATAGAAGAATGTGAGTGTATCAAGAAGAAGACAAGTAAGCAGACCCGTGCACCTCTTACCTCGATCTTGTCCACTTATCCGTTCCAGCTCGTGTCCATAGACTTCATCCATCTGGAAAAGTGTAAGCGCACCTGTGAGTACATACTGGCCCAAGCCTACGCAAAGAAGAACAAAGCAGCTAAAACTGTGGCTGACAAGCTCTTCAATGATTTTGCACTTAAGTTCAGCTTTCTGACCAGACTACACCATGAAGTACATGGGAAAAGAGTTTAAAAACAAGCTAATGGCAAGATTGAAAGAATTCTCAGGTATCGAGGGCTCCCATACAGCACCCTACCACCTGCAGGGAAATGGACAGGTGGAGAGACTTAACCGCACCCTGTTGTCCATGTTACGGACCCTGGAGAAGGCTGATTGGAAGGAGTCACTGGCCAAAGTTGTTCATGCATATACAACTGTACAAAGAGTGAGGCAACAGACTATGCCCCATATTACCTCATCTTGGGACACTCTCTACGCCTGCCCTTAGACCTGTTCTTCGATCCAAAAAAACGATGAAGCTCATGTGAACAATGATGACTATGTTAGCTGCTATAACAAGAGAATGCAGGAGGCCTATACAGTGGCTTCTAAAACAGCTACCAAGGAAGCTGCTTGGGGAAAAACCTACTACGACATGAAAGTCAAGGAGAGAGATTCTCCTCTGAAATCTCACACCAAGCGGTGGACCCGCAGTTCCAGATGCAGTTTTACTGGAAGGACCAAGTCTACAAGGTGAAAGAAAGAAAAGCGGAGGACAGTCCAGTGTATTAGATCAGTCCTGAAAATGGCCAAGGAAGAAAGAAGATGGTGCACAGGAACCTCCTACAATCCTGTGTCTTTCTACCCCTTGAAAACCCACCAGAACAGACTGCTCAGCCCCAAAGAGACTCTCCAACCATCACAAAGCGCAAGTCCCAGCCTCCACGTAGACAGCAACAGCAGCAGCAATCAGAGAATGGCGACACATCGGAAGAAGACTGCAGCAGCAACTACCAGTGGCACCTCAGACCTGTTCAGGGGAAACGACAGAGGCAGACGCAGTGGGACTGACACTGTGAGACAGCTACCTCAAAGACAGAGACAGCAACCGAATACACTCAGTTATGACACTTTAGATCAGCCAACTTTGGTTCAGAGGGACTGTAGGGTGACTATGACTCAGATTATTGAGAGAAATACCTTCAGGAGACCCTAGGCTGTTGAAGTGTGTTAAAACTATGACTTAACTCTAAATTAATTATTGCCACATAATATGGTATAGCAGTAATGCCAAGATAAAGCAACAAAACATACATGACCCATTATAGAGCAGTCATGTCAGGTGATAAAGTAGTTTGCTTATAGATCTAATGTCATTATAATGATGGAGAGTCAACAGGCGCTGCTGTCGTCATTTTAAAGTTCAAATGTTTTTGTGGTTCCAGACAGATTTTTTTGGTGGGCATGGCGGGCAAATGGCTCTTTTGATTGGAAAGGTTGCAGACCACTGGTGTAACAATGTCAACTTACTTAGTGGCCGAATTTAAGTTGATAAAGTCTTTGATAGTCATTTAATGACCCTCTTCAATTTTTCTTTATGCACATAACAACCAAGATTTTTGTTGTTACTGAGTTGAAGATAACTTTGGAAATAGTTTGACTGGCCATCAAAATTATTTTGAGTTAATTTCCAAGAATCACCTTCCATCGCCCTGAGAATCCGACAGCATAAGCCAATTCCAGTCAAGACAAGCCCGCACAGAGAGCTAACGCATGAAGCTTCAAAGTCTCCCACCGTCACTGCTGGAACATCACACTTCGGGAGCCACAAAACCTGAGGGATCCATTGGCGCTGGGCTGAGTGTTGGACCTCCAGCCTAAAATTCTTCAAACGTTGGTCCACCGACAGCCTGCGGTAGCTTGGACCCCCGGAGGATCAGTTGACTCCACAAAGAAGGCATTTGTTCATCGTAAAAGATGGTTTGATGCTGTCTCAAATAGTCCTATCAGTTAATTCCCCTAATTAGATCTTTCCAAATTGCTTATAACCCACTGTTAGTAAATATTGTTAGTCTTATCACATAATAACTCCTTATTCTGAAGTTATTTATCTTAACTGTTCACTACTTCTTTCATTACTTAAGATTTTCAAAATAAATTATACATTTTGCTGTCTTCTAAGTAAACTTTTTAATGTCATTTATCATTCATTATTGCACCAAACATCCTTAAATTTAAAGTTCTGTCTGTTAGTATTCTATTTGGATGATTGACATTATTGTTATAAAACTTTCGCTTGGGTTTATGAGATTGATTCAATTTAAAGGTTTATCTTAAAGATAAAACATAAAGGTTAAGTATTATCAGTCGATCTCCTCAAGAATAAATGTTTAATGCTTAACACACTTATGGAAACTATGTTGCCTTTTTCTGACCTGCAGGCATCAAATTCAAAATGAGTGAAAATTTGAAACAGAACAAGCAAAATGATGGGGTTTATCAATTTGATCATTAAATATCTTGCATTTGTCTTGTATTCAATTGAATATAGATCAAAAGGGGTTTGCAAATCATTATCTGTTTTACACAAAGTCCCAACTTCATCGGATTTGGGTTTGTAACACTTTGAAGTGACTGCGCAATTCAGTGACAACACAACACACAAATCCAAACTTTGAAGCTACAGTGCAGTCTAATGTATTGTTGAAACACCAATCTTGAGATAAATAAGGTCATTTTTTTTATCCTTGATCATGTCGTTAAATGCCTGTGATCAGCTGGCGACCAGTTCAGGGTGTACCCTGCCTGTTGCCCGATGACAGGTGGGATAGGCTCCAGCCCCCCCACAACCCTGAAAGAGATAAGCGGTAAAGGAAATGAATAAATGAATGAATGTAGTCAAATGCTTCAGTCTGTTTTAAGGACAACTAACCCAGTCCTCACGACGTGGATTAAATTTTGGATCATTCTGCCCTCTGCTGGGAGTGTAATGATATTACATCAAAGGTCAAGCTGGGGTCAAACCTCCTTTTAATGGTCATGAGGGTGTGATGTAGATGTTGTTAAAAGACTGGTCTCAGAACAGAGTTAAAGCTCATGTAAAGGCAAAACCAGATGCACAGAATAATATTACATTTCAAAATGTTTTTATCACAGAAAAACAACTTAATTCAGCAGTGTGGAAAAATCCGAATCCACCAGCATATTGTGGTGTTTTGTGGTGTGCCACTGTATTTATATTTCATTGTGCAATATTGATAATCAAAATTCAGGACATTTTTTTTATTTTCATTCAGCTTTGAGGCGCTTATTGGTCTGCAGTCTGTTACATGTGCGGTTGTTATTTAATCAGTGGGACAGATGGTTAAGTTTACTCATGTTACATGGACCATTCTTATATTAACACTGATTTGAAACTATTTTCATGCACATAACGTTGTTGGTTCCTAAAACTATATATTTCTAGTCTGTTAAGTTAATTGTTATTTTGCACCAATGTACAAGGTCAAATACTCTGTGTGTGTAATTGTACTTGACATTAATACCAATTCTAATTCTGGTTGTGATAATATATTGTGACATATTGCACCGTCAGCATCCATATCTTCAGATTTTTGTCCGTACACAGCTCTATTAATCCATGCAATTTTCTGTCCTATGAATGACTTTTCAGTCAAGATAGTTTTTAAGGAAAACTGGTTGTTTGTAACATTTTTCATTAATGTGCTAAGATGTTGGGATTGGAGCATCAGTACTGCAGTATTGATAATTTGATATCTATAAAATACAGTTTTAAGGCTGAACAATATTTAGAACAGAATAGAAAAGGTCTTTACTGTCCACCTTAGGTGAAAATTTGCTTTAGGCTCTCCAAACACATATATCAGCATGAAATACAGTCATACAGTCAATCAAACAGAAAAGCAGAGCATCTTAATATATACAATAAAACAGTTAAAATGGTTCATGCTGGGTTTGAGTCTCATCAGTTATTTAGAGATATTTAGAGTGTTTTTCAAGCACTAAATATGGAGGACTTCTTTCCATTAGGGTCAAAGAGGTGAGGGGAGAAAGGGCCAAAGGGATGAGGGAAGGAAGGGTTGATGGGATGAGGAAATGAGGGTATGAGAAATTCAGATGAGCAAGCTTGGTTGAGACTCTGGGCTGTGATGGCATTTCTCGTGTCTGTTGGTATGAGCCCAGTTCCTGTAGAGAAAGACAGGAGCGCTAAAAGAGAACCAAAGAGTTGAAAAAGGTGGTTTGAGGGTGGGAGGGATGTGAAAGCAGATTCAAAGAGGGAGTAAAAGGTGCGGTTAAATACCTGCTGAATGAAAATGAGATGCATATTAGACGTGGTCTTTGTTCCTAAACCAAGTTTCATAGACTTGATAAAAAGTCAAGTATAATCATAGCAACAGTAATGAATTTAGATGTCTGCTATGTTATTGTTGCACTGATGTAGATGAGCTGATGTCATACAAGTATGCGTTAACCATTTATGTTGCAGCAGTTTGAAGCACATTAATATATATATATATATATATATATATATATATATATATATATATATATATATATATATATATATATATATATATATATTCTATATACCTTCTATCTCCAAAATTGCTGCTTTTCAGAAAACGAAAAACAATCAAAAAACAAAAATGTTCTTCTTATAAATGATGGATTTTGTACTGTCTTTATTATAAATAATTTTTGGGATTATCATGTGGTTAAAATTTTGTAAACCCCCTCATTTAATTAAAAGGTGATCAACAGCAAAAAAGAAATCTACGGTAAAAAAAAAACAACAACAACAAATGGAGATAGGATATGGAGGAGGATTAGGATCACCGAAAAAAAAAATAAAAATTTGAACCTTTTTAAAGGTCGAAATTTTTTTGAAGTTTATGAAAAAAGTGAGAACTCTTACTTCATTCTTAGAATTCTGACTTATTTTTCACTTTATTCTCAATATTTTGACGTTTTTTTTTCACAGACTTAAAAGAAAAACTCAACCTCTAGGACAATGTTTCAACCAAATAAATTTTTTTTCAGTGGCTGAATCCTCTTCCGCAGTATCGTAAAAGGTTTGCAATATCTGTAAAAAAAACAAAACAGCAATGAACCATCCCAGACTATTCAGTAGATATACAACATCTAAACTTTTGCTGTTACTTTATTTTAGTTATATTAGTAGGCCAAAATCACATACCAACATTCAAACTGGCATTTAAAGGGTTAAAATCACAAGAATTATTGAATTTTTTGGCAGTTTTGAGCAGAACTGAAGTAGTTTGGGAACTTAGGAAGATTAATGCAGAAAAAAACTGATATGTGATGATTTTATTGCTGTTTTTTGCGTATACATTTTAAGTGTAAAACAGACCCATAAGAGTAACTGACTTTAGATTGGATAATATTTAACAAAAGAAACATGTTTGCAGAAATGTATGCCATAATCAACACAAACATAATGATCAACAAAATGAATGAATGTACAAAACTGTTACAGGAGTCCTTAGGGTCAAAAAAGGGGCCTAAATTGGCTTTAATTTGATTCCTCTTGGTGATCAAAGTTGTTTATTTATAATATACAATACAACATATAAAAAGTGGTCATTAGAGGGAGTGCCTGTTTACAGCTCTGTCCTAATTAGTCTCTGTACGCACCTGCGCAAGAAAACCTGCTGCCAGCGTCCAGAGCGATAAACCCTCCGACATTTATCATTAAGAAACTGAACTTTTATGAGTTAACGCCCATTTCTGACTAAACGAAACTTTCGGAGACAACATGCGGAAATGAGAAGGCAGAGGGTCTCAGTCGTCACTGTGTGCTGTCGGCGTGCAGGTTCACTGAGGACTTCTCTTCATCCTCGGACAGACGGAGCAGACGGATGTTCAGGTAAGAACCTCAGTGCAGGTACATGAAGGTTAATTTGTGCTGTTAAAGCAGGGACATGAAAACGTCAGACACGGGGCATAAAGAAGGAATTTACTCAATTTACTTTATTAGCAGGGCTGAGCTTGCTAACACACCTCGCTGTCACGTATGGACTCAGTTGTCTTTATGAAGGCTGACAAGATAATTTGACGGGCGACTGCATGAGCTCATGTATACTTTATGTCGTATTTTTAATTCTAGTGATGCAGACTGACCGAATACATGTTAGCCGTAAACGGTTGTATAAGAAGGCTAGTTAGCTCAGTGCTGGCACAACTGCCGTATTTATAGCAATAACGCCTTTTGTCGAGTGACCCAGAGCTGTTATTGTTTTGAATATTTGTGTTCAGGCTACATGCAGGCAGCGTTTAAATCTATAAAGCTTGTTTTTCAAGTTAGCGTTGTCATGTTTCCAGAAACGAAACAAGAAGTGACGTAACACATAATGCTGCGAGGCAGACATGTGATTGGCTGACATGTCTTGCCAAAGATCTTTTTGTGAGAAGAGGACTCACTCTGTGCAATCCACTGCCTGTATGAGAAAAGTTATTTTGTTGATTGTTTGGGTAATTCATACAGCTGTGGTGAAAAGTTACCTAAAGAGTCAAAAATTTTTAATTTCATAATGCAATCTAAAAGAGGGGCTTGTTAGGTATAAGAGAGATATTCTGGTCAAGCTAAGGACATGATAACATGGGATACACAGTATAATCAGATCAGTGTGAATATGTGAACATGTTTGCCCATATTTATTTATATCCGATATTTTGGCCCCAGATTGGCCATATATTTCCCATATGTTGACTGTAGAAAGTAAAAATGTACCATAGTAGTTTACCTCATCATCACTAAATGTAATTTTTTATAAATAGAATAAAAATAATAAAATGTTGCCTTTGTTGGTGTCACATCCATGTCCTACACAAATAGAATATCACCATAAAAGGAAAAAGTCAATGTAAGTTAAAATGAAGCTTTGTGCGCATGAAGAAAACATATTAGAATAAATATGAGGGATACTAAGTTGAGCGATATCCGCAAAAATCCAATATTGTGCATCCTAATAATGTATTTATTTTGAGCAAATACATTTTTATGTCGCAAGTGCCATGGGCCTTGAGCAACCCTGCTTTAAAAACCTGAACCATCCTTTTAAGTTGGGCAAAGAGCAGTTGCTCATCTGTTCCGTGTGCTTCATGGTGTTGAAATACACTTAAAGTCTTAACGCTTAGTCAGTTCTCCAACAGTGAAAATGTCATTAATTATGTACATCATAAGAAAAAAGTTGGTCAACGTTTCCATAAAATTCAGCAAAATCTGCAGATCTAGAAACATTTACTAAATAATTCCTAAATTATCTTCATCCTGTTTTTAATGGTCGGAGAATGTTCCTCATCATTATTGAACAACAAAATTACAAAAAAGAGTGACCACAGTTTTAAGAGGTCTTGAAATGATCAAGGTATATCAACTTTATAAATATCTTAGTACTTTACTCCAGTAGTATCCAGCTGCAGCCCCGGAGAGTGGCCCCTAGCTGCACAGCCGCCTACAAATGATAATAAAGTTGAGTGCAGAGGCATGAAGTATGGATAATGCTACTCCCACAGTGGTCTATCAAGCATTAAATATCAGCACAGAAGTTAAACAAAATAAAGTTTCTGTGCCTCCATGCTTCGTCCATATTTTGATTGCAACATCCACACTCGGACTGATATCTGAACTGCCTCAACAAGACTTCCAGCGTGCAGCCAGGAGCCAGTGCAGTTAGAGGGCTGTGTAAGGCGCCTGTCTTCGTGGCTGCAGCTGGATGCTGCTCACTTTTGTTGAACTCTGTTTTTTTTAGTGCGTAGTGAGCCCTCTTGCTTTTTCTAGTCTCTGACTGAACTGGGTACAGTTTTTGCGCGTGGCTGGACCTAAAGGTGAGAGTGCACGTCTCTGTCGCTCGATAGAAGTCATTAGAGTCTAATCAGTAAATGTTTATTTGTCATTTTGTTGAGTAACTCTGCTCAAAGTCCAAATCAAAGACCCAGTTTTCCTCTGGGCGGTTCTTTTGCAGAAATAGACAGTTGTTACATGCGAGGCCCAAACAGGCAGAATTGAAAGTGAAAGAGATTTGCTGCATGCTGGGACTTAATGGTGCCGTTTTCTCATGAGTGTGTTTCATTTACAGGGAACAGTGAAGTCTGAAGATGAAGTGCCCAGATTGTGGTCACATAATTCTGGAGGAGAAAGCCAAATTCTGCAGTGACTGTGGAAAAAGGCTGTCAGCTCCACCAGCAAACACACAAGGTAAGAAGATTTACTGAGAACATTAGCTCAATTATAATAACACTAATATTCATGTTCAGTTCTGTAAAATCTGAATCTCTACATGTATCAGGATGGAGTATGTGACCAAAATTGCCATATACATTTTTCTAGCACAGGCGTAGTTCACATAAGCAGATTTCATAAATGACAGAAGTCATAGATCCCTCAGAGGAGGAGGGGACAACTTTAAGTAAATAACTAAGAAATAAGAAAAAGGAGTAACATCCCTGTGCAAAATGTATGATATTGTACGAGGTATAAATAAATAGACCTTTATTATTATTTCTTCTTATCTTTTTTATTTTAATCCTCTTAATCTGTTTTATTTCTGCATTTCAGCTCAGATTTATTATTTGGATTTGTATTCTCTGTTAACGTTTTTTTTTTCATTATCCTATTTTACTAGATTTTATTATGCATTTGGTGTTAAGCTATCTCATTTTACCATACTGTTTTTTTTAAATCTTATTGTATTTATTTATTTATTTACTTACTTTTCCCTAAGGTATTTTTATCCAATTTCTTATCATAATTTTTAAAGATCATTTTAGTCTTAGCTCCTGTGTTTTCTCATTTTTAATTCAAGATAGCGTTTCCTCAGTCCTCTAAATCTGTTTTCTGTTAGAATCTCCTTATTATGTCTTTGTGTGTTTGAGTAAGTGAGTGTGTATGTTGTATGTGGATTGTGAGGGTGGCTGGGGTCTTATATTTTCATTGTATTAAATGTTTTAGTTTTTATTTCATCTACTCTTATTTTATTTTACTTCTTATGTAAAGCATGTTGTACTACAAAATCTTGTATGAAAAATAGTGTTTTGTGTTTGTGCCTCACCCTTCCTTTTCATTCATCCTACATAATCCAGATGCAGGTGATCAGCCCAGATCATTGGTCGCAGACTCTGAAGTTACAACTGACAAATCAGTGGCAAAGAAAACTGCTGAAGGAGGCAAAGAAGCAAGTCGATCCCCTAAACGACCATATGATGAGACCGTCAGCAACCCAAAGAAGAAGGTGTGTATCAGCACCACTGTGTTGTCTCTTTCCATGCCTTGAGTCTTTGGCGTGCTTTTAGTCTTGAGCTACCATAAAACCATGGTTCTTCTTTTAAGGGTTAGTTCAGGTTTTTTGAAGTGGGGTTTCTGGAGGTCTATGGCATTAGTAAATATGAGTGCCAATAAAAGAACTTGTGAGCTTTGTCCCAGGGGGGAGATATCCGGTAGCTAGTACATAGCAGTGCATGATGCCACATAAAGCCTCATAATTAACCCACTTAAACTCAAAAACAATGTTGACTTGATACTGTGATACAGTAAGATTCTTTACAGTGTTTTAACTTGTCCCCAGAGACAAAGCTCTCAAGTTCCTTTAACAGCACTCACACTAATGCCATGGGCCTCTAGTAACCTCACTTCAAACCCAGACTAACCCTAAGTCTAGCAGGCATATGTCTGTCTGTCTGTCTGTCTGCCTCTGAGCAAGATAAGTCAGAGAGTTCTCAACAGACTTGGTTACATTTTCAGGGAATGTTGGTCATTCAGAAGGGAGAAGTGATCAGATTCTGACGATGAATTGAACAACTTTCCCTCTTGTCTTTATAGAAAAAAAAGAGGAAGCGGAACAAAAAGAAGAAGGATGGCGCCGTCTCAACAGGCCAAGACCACAGCCACTCAGACCTCTCCCATGTGGGAGAAGACCAGGGAGGGAAGATAAAGGGTGGAGGAGGTTCTTCAGACAGCGAAAGCTCTGATAGCCCAATGGATGAAGCACCAGATTCACTACAAGATGGGGCCTCATCACTAGAGGGTCAGCCCAGTTCTTCAGCTCCAGCCACTCCTGCTGCTCCACCTGAAGACAAACAAGTCCTTCAAAGTGGATCGACTGACAAAAAAGTAGAGAAAGGGGCCATGATGCAATCTGAGGACAACAAATTGACCCAAGATCAGAGTCTCAAAGTATCAGAGAAAGCTCAGAGTATCAGAGAAAGCTCTGATAGCCCAATGGATGAAACACCAGATTCACAACAAGACGGGGCCTCATCACCAGTGGGTCAGCCCAGTTCTTCAGCTCCAACCACTCCTGCTGCTCCACCTGAAGACAAACAAGTCATTCAGAGTGGATTAGCTGATAGAAAAGTAGAAAAAGGGACCATGATGCAATCTGAGGACAAAAAACTGACCCAAGATCAGAGGCTCAACACAGGAACTCCAACCCAAAGACCCCCTCTAAGGGATGGCAAGGCTGGACGCACTCAGCCAAGTGCAGGCCAAGGAACAAAGACCAACAAGCCAAAAGAGCAAAAGACTGACATAAAAAACTCAAAGAACAAGAAGGACACATCAACAGTTAAACAACCTTCTCTGGACCAGAATGCCAATGAGGAGATGAGTCCAAAACATATGGAACAAAGCAAACAGAAGGAAAAGAGTCGGCAGGAGCAGAAGCCGCCTGAACAACAAATGGTTTTTGGCCCTCAAGCTTCATTGAAGGTAATGTAGGCTAACATTTAAGAAAAGGAATAATTTTTGAGAAAGAAGAGCCCACAGTTTTTATTGGAATCGAAAAAGAACCCATATTTATTTTAAGGATGCACGATACTGGATTTTTGCCTATATCCGGTATGCCAATATTTTTTTATACATTATTGCTG